>CM064917.1:45053218-46253218 GCA_032727855.1 Quercus ilex subsp. ballota
ATAGACTTGAAGGACAAGGCAAGGCATATATTCAGAGTTAATGGTCAAAGATTGAAGCACTATTATGGAGAACAAGTGGAGAGGAACTGTGCATTTATTCCTCTTAGAAATCCTAATTGATGAAGATTGAAAAGTCTGGCTATAGACTATAAAACAAGCGTTTATGGGAGGCAGCCCATAAAACTTTCTTTCATTCTTTTATTTTTTATTATTTTTTATTTTTTATTATTTATTTGAATAATTTGGATTTTGATGCTGGTCTATTTTGCAGGAATAAAGAGCTGAAAATTACTAACTAATGCGGATTCACCATAAAACCAAGGAAGTTCCTTTCATTTCTTCAATCTGTCTCACTTTTGAATTACAATGAGGACATCGTTTGGTTTGAGTTTGGGGGTGTAAACTCCTATAGTCTTGAGTTGTTGGATTCTCTTATCAAGCATGTATTTGAGTATGATTGAATTCTCTATGACTTTGAAATTTGTGATTAAGGATGGTTTTGAGAAAAATTTTCAAAAAAATTTGCTATTATGTCAGGCAGAGTTTTGTGGGTACTTTAATTTAAATCTTTGTCCTTGAAAATAATTGAGCATGTAATCAATTTTTCTTTACTCCATTTTGCCTATGAAGAGAAGGAGTTGAATTAACTGGGTCAAGAAAGTTCAATCTTGCTTTGCTCTAGAATCCGTTGATGGATCCTTGAGGCGAAATCCTAGTTGATACCAAACATTAGAGAAAGGATCTAGGCAATTTTTTTTCACAACCAAAAAGCTTCCCCAGCCGTCCTGATTATCACGCCATCATTGCATGGTGTATTCCCATAGTCAAGCCCCTTGAGCCTTATTTTACATAAGCTTTTATTTGTTCTTTTAACTACATAAACTATTCCCATTCTAAGCCTGAAAAACCATGAATTTACCTTAAATTTTGAGAAAATACTTTGGTGGAAATTTGCATTTAAAGAGAAAGTTAGTTCAAATTAAATTATCCACATTATGTTTGCTCTATTTGATCAAAGTGTGAAAAGAAAAGAAAAAAATGAAAAATGAAAGGCAAGAATCAAAAAAGGGAAGGTTAAAGTGGTTGAAAATTTGAAAAGGCTACGAGTGGTGTGGTTGCTGGGATTCGGAAAAAAAAAAAAAAAAAAGCACTCCACTATTAAGTAGGAGAAACAATATTGTCATCAATATGAGCATATTGTCGAGAAAGAGCCATGGTGTGGATCCTGTGGATATCTCTTTTATTATTCTTTCTACCAAGTATTTTCCCAGTTTGCTTTGATTTTCCATATCCATTTCTTTCTTAGCCCTCACCCTGTGACCTGTCATTACAACCTTGATTAAAGACCTTTTGATCTTTGATTTTGGTGTTTGATTACATTAGTGTAGAGGATTTCTGAAAATTGGACTTATGGGGTGAAGTTTTGAGAGAATTGTTCTGATTTCAGTTGTTCTACTTTTATCTGAATTTGCTAGTGGTTTGGAGTTAAATTGACTATTTCACACACACACTCAAGGACTTAGCCTTAGGTTGAAGTAAATGCTTAAATCTTGCTTGACAAATTGCTAAATTTTTGATTGATTTTCCTGCTATCTTTGATGTTAAAAGAGTAAGTTACTAGTGATGAAATCTAAATTCAGATCATGGCTTGGTGAGTGATGATATTTCTCTATGAGGTCTAGTTGACAGTGTCTATAGTTGTCTTTTATTTTCTTTTCTTTTTGTTTGAGGACAAACAAAGTTCTAAGTTTGGAGGTGTTTGATGACTTGAATAATTCAGTATAATTTATCACTTCTAAACTTTAAACTTTAGTCTAATTTTATTATTTTTGTTGATTTTAGACTTCATTATTGTTATTTAAATTTTATTGCAGATTTGAAGGAAATGAAGATTTAACCAAATAAAAGAGCTGTGAAGCAGCTAGAGAGAATATTGGGCTGAAAAGAGCAAGGTTTTTGGGCTGAACAGAGAGCAAGGTTTTAGGCTGAACAGAGAGCAAGGTTTTGGGCTGAAGAGAGGAATGTGTTGGGCTGAAAAAGGGCAACACGTTTGGAGAAAAGGAGAGGCGCTAAAAAAAAAGAAAAAAGAAAGAAAGAGGGGGTTGAAATAGAACGAAAACAGAAAAAGAAAAGGAGGCGCTGAAACAAAAAGAAAAGAAGCTACAGAGGCTGAACTGAAGGAGAAGACGTTGAAACAAGAGAAAAACCCTGAAACAGAAGGGCTGAAACAGAGGAAAAACGCTGAAACAGAGGGCTGACGCTAAAAGATAGGCTGAAGCAGAAAAGGAGAGGCTGAAATTTCAAAAAAAAAAAATTATTCATGTTTTATTACTCTTAGCCATTTATTTATGAACAGAATTTAGCTACAAAATTGGTTGTAGTCTTAGGCTACAACCTTACTTAATATCTTTTTATTGAATCCACGATTGGATTATATTTTCTACTTATATCCTTCATGCATGCAAAATTTTTAGAAAATTAAAGATCAATAGTTATGTCATCAATAAATTATTTCAATTTAAAGTTTTTGTAATTTAAAATTATACATAAAATATAAACTTATAGATCATATAGTAGATAATATCATATTTTCACAAAATTTGACATGTGTATTAAGGAGAAATTATATAGTCCTCTGGTGGACCACATCACTTGTCCACCATTCCACTAAAAGACTCCCACTTGTTTAAAATTGCTGAGTCAGTAATCAGTTTCTGTTTTTAAAAAAAAATTTTAACTCAGCAATTTTAAACAGATGAGAATTTTTTAGTGGAATGGTGGACCACGTCACTTGTCCTCCATAAGGACCTTATAATTTCTCGTGTATTAAGAGTGTAAAGAACATGCAATTCAATAATTAGTTTTTTAAAATATATAGTAATTTTTATTTTATTAAGTAAAGTTATAACCTCAAGCTACAACCAATTTTATAACTAAATTTTATTCTTTATTTATATTATTGATGACATAACAGAATCTTATCCATTTATTTAAAAAATACATAAATATTTGAATCCTAAATGTTTTAATAATAAAATACCCGTAAAGTGTGAATTGAACTAAAAGAATATTAATGAAGTGGTAAAAGTTTAATAAACTCTACTAGCCTTATTACATGTGCTTCGTGCATGCGATGTGGCTTTCTTTATTATATTTTTTATAATGTCATTTTTCATTCATTTCAATTTGAGGTTTACACATTTTCTCATTATATTACGCATTTAGAACTACTAATACAATTAGAGTATCATGAGGTTTCAAAAAATGAACAAATATTATACATTTATTTTGTAGCACAAAAAAACCTGTATTTTTATTTTAAGAATCTAATTTATCTATACTATTATTTAAAAGGGCTTCTCCTGTTTGAGATCCTCATTTTTTTTGTTAAAAAATACTCTTGTATCCTATGTTTAAGTAGAGACAAAACTAAAGGATAATCCGGTAAAATACAACTCTAGCTCCCACTAAAATATTTCCTTAAAAATAAAGACATTCTTCTGTTAATTTTTAAATTTCTTTATTCACTTATAAATTAAATTCTCAAAATAAAAATTATATATATAAAATAAAAACACATTTTTTTGCTACAAAATAGGACTACTAAAAAAAGAAAAAGGGAAACCTAAAAAGAAAAACCTAAACTAATAGCCTGTTTGGATGTTTAAAAAAGGAGGGGGAGTAGAGTAGAGGGAGGGAGAGTAATCTAATTACCTTATTTGGAAGTTTTTTAAGGAAGGAGGGGGAGGGGTTTGGAGGAGTTTGGAGGGGTTTCAACTCCCTCTAGTCCCCCATTTTTAATTCCCCCAAATTGGAGAGATTTGGAGGGGGAGTAGATTACATAAACTATTGACCAAGTAAATTACCTAATTTACCCTTATTATATTAACAAAATTACACAAGAGGAAGGGCTAATTACTCCCTTCCCGCTTACTAATTTTAAAAACATCCAAACAAGGTGGAGGTGATTCATTCTCCTCTACTCTCCTCTCTACTGCTCCCCTCCCCTCTACCCTCCTCCCTTTCTAAACTTCCAAACAAGCCATAAGAGTGTATAGGGGCATTTAAAAAAAAAAAAAAAATTCTAAATACAGATACCTCTTAAATAAAGTAATAGTATAGATAATAATTAAACGCATTACTTGAAATGCTATAAAGAATCTTTAATGCGAGCCATCATACATTTTAATTTACGGTTTACCCACTCACAACCTTCCTTAAATTTAAAAGAAAAAAGGGCAAAAAAGGAAAAAAAAAAAAAAAGATTCATTATTATAGTGTGTACTTTAACTTTGTCCAAATGTG
Source organism: Quercus ilex subsp. ballota (assembly GCA_032727855.1). Classification (NCBI taxonomy): domain Eukaryota; kingdom Viridiplantae; phylum Streptophyta; class Magnoliopsida; order Fagales; family Fagaceae; genus Quercus; species Quercus ilex. The sequence continues at coordinate 45,057,524 of CM064917.1, forward strand.
ACCCAAAACAATAGAGAAGAGGTGAGGGTGACAGAATCAATTAATCACCTACTTGTGACGCAACAATCTCTCCTAGTCTCTTTTCCTCAACCAGCATCCCCTCTTCCCTTTCACTCTCCACACATCTTCAAATTTCTTTTTCCATTTCTAAAAATCTCTCTCTACAATCTCTCACTTTCTCTCTCTACAATTCTTGCGCAAAAAAAAGAAAAAGAAAAAGAAAACTCAAACATACTCATATAAACGCCTCATGTACCCATCATCTTCACCTTCTTCATCGTCCCAAAAGCCCATGGGTCCCACACCACCCACAACCACGACGGGACTCACACGCTACGGCTCGGCCCCTGGCTCTCTTTTAACCACAGCCGTCGATTCCATCATCGGACAAACCGGCCGCGAATTCTCAGCCCTTCGATCAACACCGCCACCACCACCACAACCTTCTTTTATGGCCCCACAACAACACCACCACCACCACCTCCACCACAACAACAGTCACAGCCATAGCCACCACTACTTTTCTAGTGACTCGTCTTCTATCACCACCGAGTCAACCTGCAAAGTCAACTCATCCAACGATCCCAACAAAGACCACCACAAAGGAGGAGGAGGAGGAGGAGGAGGGTTGCAGAGATCGTACGGTCTCAATGAAATGCCCTCTCTTGGTGATTTCACAAGCAACTTGAAAATTGGTGGCGGAGCTGGTGGATTATCTTCTTCATCTTCTTCTACGTGTTCATCTTCTTCTTCAGCTTCAGCTCTGGTCCGACAAAGAAGCTCTCCTGCTGGTTTCCTTAGCCACCTCGCTTCTGATAATGGTACCTTTTACCTTACCTTAACTCTTCACTTTTTTTTTAACTTTAGATGCTTTTTTTTTTTTACATTTTTGGCTTTTTTCAAAACTCTAAAACTTGGTCAACTACAAATTTTGGGTTTATAGAAAATTGCATTTTTAACGGTTTTAAATTTTTTTTTTTAAAGAAACTTAACGGTTTTAAATTAACACACAATGATAGAAACTATACTTTGTAATTTTTTTTTTTTTGTTTTATATTAACACACAATGATAGAAAAAATTAAAAAAAAAAATTAACGTTGAACGTATACTTTTGTTTCATAATTTTTTTTTTTTTTACGTAATTACTAAACAAGTCAGGGGATTTAGTTATCAGGTACACTTTCGAGTTATAATTTTTAATATTTAATAATGTAAAGTCTTTAATTATTGAATAAAAACAAAATCTAATTAGCGTCTTGAATTATAATTTAAAATTTAAAAGAAAAATGGAGTGGATTGCATATGAAAATTTTGTGGTATTTGGAGTAATTTTGGGAGTTTTGACTGCCTTGTACACTTCCATTTTAGGTTGGAAGTATCTTTACCAAAAATTGATACAGAGTTTAATAAATAACTTTCCAAAAAAGAAAAAAAGAAAAAGAAAAAGAAAAAGAAAAGAAGAAGAAGATAGAAAAGAAAGAGTTTTATGAATTGACAAAAATGTCACGTTAAAAGGTAGGGTCCACATGAAAAATCAGCCAATAGAGAGTAAATGACGGTTTTGTCCTTGATAGATGAGTGTTGTTTGTGGTGGGCGAATATAGAAGTAGTGGAGGAGGGGAGCCCTCGGTTTGGTGGGCCTTTTAACGCGTCTAGGACTACGATTAACGTTGACTTGGTATTTAAGTAAAGCTAAATTATTAGACATGTCATTTTCATTGTTAAGGTGTAATATACTACGTTTAATAGTGACTCCAATACAATATTTTTTTTGGGGTGAATTGCCGACATAGTCGACCATGTGTAATGGACAATCACTTTTACATGAACTTACAAATTTTTTTTTTTGTTCCCAAAACTTAGAATCAATTATTTCATAGTTGTGGTAAAAGTTGTGTTTCTAAACTGTCTCGACACGTAAACCTCTTTTCATTTCATCAATGCTCCTATATTGCATTTATAATTTGATTTTTAAATGAGTATTAGCTCATTGCAGAAATTCTTAATTACCTTTTTCAAATGCTTAAATCCTAATAATAATTGTGACAAAGATATGTGTTAACATAATTCAATGAATCTAAATACATCGACTATAAATGTCTTTGTATATGTTTTTCTTTCTAATTTAAAGACTTTCCTTCACATTAACGTTACAAATCGTGTTTCCAGCTGACAAATCACGTGTGAGCATGGTGCAGTTGGTGTCGTTTCTGTTATTTTATATTTGTTTTCTATTTGGGTGTCTCGAAGATTAAGTTTTATTTATTTATTTAAGCAGATATGGAGGATTGGTCACCTTTAAATATGAGGCCTGTCACATTTATCATCAGTAACCTAGTTATTTTATTACATGTGGGAATTTTATAATGTCACGATTTAGATGTAAAAAACTAAAGAAAAGTGTGTACCCTGTCGAGGCATCTTTTTTTTTTTTTTTTGGGTATGAAATTCTGATACATTGACTGTAAAGAAATAGAAAGAATCAAAGAATGACCAAAAATAAATAAAGAAGACTAGGGAAAAATCAAATTTCTTTTACGCAGCCAATTGAAGAATTTTAATCACAACTCTCTTTTTATTATTTTATTAAAGTCATTGTGATGATTAAAACATAATACAAGTCTGACTTGTTCATTCATCAATGTGAACTTCACATGGGGTTTGCATTGGCCAACGTGGCACCACATAAGAACTGCCAGATTCTTTTAGTATAAATAGTGCAGATGCTGACATTAGGAGTATATTTTTGATATCACTCACTAAACTCTCTCTTTTATTTTTATTATTTTTTTTTTCAGTCTTTTTTCCTTTTCTTAATACATTTTGACACTTGCTTTTAGCCAGAAGGCCAAACATTCACACTACAATGAGTTAACTTCTCAATGCATATTAGAAAATGTTACACAATTTAAAAAATAGAAGGCATGTATGTGAAATCATTTATGAATGATTATACTTATTTAATGTTTGGGGAGTTTTTGTTGCTGGAACACTTGTTATGATTTGATATGTCGTAGTTAGAACCGGGTTTGAAGGGGTGTTGAGTCCGAAAATCATGTTAATGGTCACCCTTTGGCTGCTATCGTGTGCTTCCATTTTAACAATAAAATAATGTTATTAGTAAGAAAATTGAATTAAGATAAAAGATGGTATAGAAAAGGAAATTGACAATACAAGGAAAGAAAGAAATTTTCAAATCAAGTCAAGAGTAAATAATCTCACACGTCCACTAGCAAGATAAGATTAGTATGTTTAATAAGAGTTACATCAAAACAATATGTTTGGCAAACTTAAAATATCATTCTCAACAAGGTCTTTATGATTCTTTTAGCAAAACTAGGATGAAGCATTTAGTAAAAAGTCAAAGTAATGTTTCTGATAAATTTAAAACAAAAGCATATAGCAATGTTGATCAAATGTGTTAAATGAAATTCAAATACATGCGTCCAAAATGGCTAAGCTGATAAGATTCAAAGAGTGCAACATTCTTAAATGAACTTGTTCTGGAAGGTAATAAAAAGTCCTGTAATGCTAAACAGGCATATTTAGCAAATCAATGTCACTAATGACAACTGAACTGCAGGTTTTTCAGTTACAAGGGGATCTGGAGGCTACGCCTCACAAGGTGGCTCTAATGGTGGCCATGGAGTATCAAGGTTGAATTCTCAGTTGAGTTTCACAAGACAAGATTCTCTTTCTCAAATCTCAGAGGTGAGCGAGGATGTTGTTGATGGCATCAGCTCTGACAATGGCCACCAAAATGCCTCGCATTCTTATGCCACTAGTAGCTTTGGAATGGATTCCTGGGACAACACAAATTCTATAATATTTTCAGCTCCTCCAAGCAAACGAGCGAAAAATCTTGATGGAGACATTTACAACTGTTTGAATAGTCTAGAAACTCAGGTATTAAACTTATTTTATGGATCTTTGAAGCAATATTCAGCATGTGGCATCTGATAGTCAATAGAATAAAAGCACAAACTTGTAATAATACACTGCCTTGCGTTTCCTGATAACTAAAGAATTACATATGCAACAATGTTTCCTCTCTAAGGCCCCATTATGTTGAACAACTTGGGCTAATAGGGTTGTCTTGAAATTGGGTTAGGGCTAAGGAAATTAAATTGGGATATTTGGTAGAGAGTGAAGTATTAGAATTTCAGGTTATTTGACTGATCATAATTAGAAAATAGAGAAGGAAGGAGGGGAAACAAGAGGGAAAAAAGAAATAGATTCATTGTTGGATATTGGGATTCACTCCTAGGCTTTGAATGCTTCGCACACTCAGACAATGGCAGTGGAAAAATTCTATTTTAACCCTTATTTGTTCTAAATGCTTTGATACCAATTGAAAAATGATTTAGACCCCAAACTTTTTATGTAGGAGATTAATTGATCGTTAGAACAAAGTATCTATTGATTCCTCATAAACAAGTAGTCCAACCATGATTATCAACTACCAAATCTATAAGAAATAAAGCAACATGCAAATTTTGGTGACGAAGTGGAAAACCAATGAAGAACCTTTTCAAAGAAATAACCACTCTGGGGGAGCAACCCCATGGAAAATACACTACAGAAGAAACTGTTTCAATAGCCTATACTTACAAAACCTTTGCAATCCTATACTTAATGAAACCTTAGCAAACGCCTTGCTGGACTTCCCGTTGTAGTGACTGTAGAACTCTTGAATTCTTCTACTCAAACTTCCTCCATGACCGGACCCCTTCTGCAACAACCCAGAACTCTAGTACTCCAAAGAACTTCTTCAGAAGGTAAAAAATTCTGTGGTTTCAAGGATTATAAGATTAGGCTCAACATGGAATAAACTCGAGGAGGAAATTTCTGTTCAGATTTAGGGAGGTTTGCTCTCAAATTAATCTTGATATGACAACCCCTCTCGTCTCAAATTGTGCAATGAGGTTTTATTTTTATTTTTATTTTTTATTTAGAAAATCATTAGGCTAAGTCGACAGGCCTTCAAAGTCAGTTTACTGTATGCCGCAATTTCTCTAAAGAGTGTGTCTAGTGAGAGTTGAGCGAACTCTCAGGGTTAACACAGTTGTGATAACTTCAAAGGGTCTTATCATTTCATATTCAAATTGGGGCAAATCTGTGTCAAGTCTCAAATGTCTACCTTCCAGTAAAACAAGTTTCACTGAAATATTCGTAATGGTGTAAAAGATATGAGCAAAAGATCAACTCATCATTTTGAATAGTTCATAACCCCATTGTCTTTAAGCAACTTCTGAACCAAACTTTATTTTAACAAGATTCTATTGATACAACCCAAATTTGACGTGTATTGACACTAGGATTTGCCAACACATCTCTGAACCCTAACACTACCTTTAATTATAAGTTGGCTCATAAAACACTTAAAAAAAAAAAAAAAAGAAGATAATCTGACAGCAACTCAAATTTAACTTTAGAGCCAAATACAATAGAACTCCCAGCAATTGAATATAAATAAATCCAAGGTGGAGCTTGTAGCACATCGTAGTCCACAAATTAAAATCCATGCTTTAGAATTTGGATTCCCATGTCTCTTGTAAATCTTTCCAAACTGTCTTGTTGGGCCCCCATCACCCCTTAAGTTGATATTATAATAACCACATGAGGTGACTTCGATTAAACCTCTATTTGTAAGTGAATATGTGATGTATTTGCTGCGGAATCTAATCCCATTTGCTACATTGCACTCTTTTACAAAATTTTGAGCTTTGTTCAGTACTTCAACTGGATGAAGCTCCTTTATTTCCAACACAATTTTGTTTATTTTTAGCCAAATATGTATCTGCTGTTTAATAGTTCCAATTCTAGGTACACATGGATAGTATATCATCAGGGAAAATGGTAGTTTCTCATAATCTATTCTTACCTTTTTCAGATCCATTGAACTTAAGATAACACTTTCTTCAAACTATATAAAGTCTTGCTTTAACTTCTCTCACAAGTGTGTTGGTTGCATTTTTCTCTTCTTTAAATATAAAGAAGTGAATTTTAATTTCTTGATGAAGAAAAAAAAAAAAAAAAAAAAAGAAGAAGAATGAAAGAGGAAAAGAAAAAGTGAGCTGTGAGCTTAGGTTAGATCATTTGCACTATGTAATAATTTTAGCACAAATCATTACCATGTTAGCCTTTTCTTTTCTAGATGGATATATTTTCTGCTGGACTTCGGTTAACAGTTTATTATTCTTCAAGTAAAAATTTATAACTCGAAGTGAGAATTTTGAGCTTTAATTAGAGCATGGTTTTTGTACATGATATGTGTCATTTGATAATGGAAATTCAATAAGCCTTTTCACCTTGATATTTATCAGTAACTTCCTGACTTTCATCAATTCACAATTCTGCTGGTTGATTTTTTTATTCATTGACAACTCAGTTTAGCCTGCCGCAAACGACTCTTGAGATGGCCACGGTGGAGAAGCTACTTCATATCCCTGAAGACTCTGTTCCATGTAAAATCCGTGCTAAGCGTGGCTGTGCCACTCACCCCCGAAGCATTGCTGAAAGGGTTAGTAAAACTTCTGGAGTAAATTGGTCATCTAGAATACCCAAAATAAAATCTTACTGTTCCATTTTGGTTCATGTCATGAATCATGTGGAATTGTCATTATGAATGTATCACAAGTATACAAATCTTTTTATTTATTTATTTGCTACATAAAGGCAGGGGACTTTGCAGCCAGTGGGTTTTGAACCCAAGCCCACCCCAATGGGGAGAGCCGGATATGCCAATTGACCTAGAGGTTGTTGGATATAAGCATATAAGTCTATCATTGTTTATGGGGCCATTACTAGGAATCTTGGATCAAAACACAAATCTTCAAAGATTGAAGAGCATAGCATCTTTCCTTGTATATTTTTTCGTTCAAGATTACAAATAGACTCTGTTTCTTGTTTCTTTTTTAATATTCACAGGAGAGAAGAACCAGAATCAGCGGGAAATTGAAGAAATTACAAGATCTTGTCCCTAACATGGATAAGGTAATAACTTGGAATTCTTTTATTCTGGACCAGCAACAAATGTTGAGTCCCTAAGTAGATGCTTAGAAGATTATTTTGTAAGCAATTTGACTTCTCAAGATATGCTCTTGTTCCTTTGTCCTGGGAATGTTATTGGGCATTACTTTCTTATCTTACAAAATCATTTAAAATAATGTCCTTGGCGCATATTATGTATGCGTGGTTGAAATTGTATTGGGTGATGAAGCCAATTAGGGATTAGTTAGAATGTGATCATAGAGAAGATACCTTAGAATCTAATCTTTTCGGCTGTTTAATGCAAGGTTTATAAACCTAAGAGTTGGGATTAAAAAAAAAAAAAAAGAATCGATGGTCAAGAAACAGTAAACAGTAGTGTATGATGTATCAGGTACAGCACACGTAGGGATGTATCAGATGCATCTCCATGTTCTATGGTAAAATTTTAGGACACAAAGAAATGTCCACAAAATAAATTATAGCAGACAGGAGGATAATAAAATAGAAATGTGGGAACACAAGATAAGGTTGATTAAGAAATTTTAATAATTTTAGAAAGAGTGGGGTTAACTCTATGTGAGGAAAACATAAGGGAAAGACATCTAAGATAGTATGATCATATAACAACCACCACCAACCCTTAGTCCCAAAATTTTGAAATTCTAGAAATGTGTTAATATGGAGACAGTAGAGAGATGGTTTCTGTTGACAGAGCAAACATGGATAAGTGGGGCCCCATTTTACTCATTAAAAAAAAAGGCAGCAAATGGGAAAACGTAGACCAAAGTGTCATTGGTGGAAATAAGCAACAATACGAATGATGAAGACCTTAGATAAGGCTGAATGGCAAGAGAAGATTCACATAGCTGACTTCAGTTAGTTTGAGTCAAGGTTAAGTTTGAGTCATCTAATTAATGTGATTATTTCACAATATTTCTAAAAGTTATTGATTGATGTGCTTGTGTATTTCTGAATTGATTTCAATTTTGAGACTAATTTAGATATGAGACACGGTGGAATTTGCTAAAATACTTCATAAAATTATAAGAATCTATACTGATGTATAAAAGACTAGGTCTCACTTTGTAATATATGATGGCGTGTATTGAGGAGGGGGTGGAGAAGACATTTTATTTTAATTTTTTTGTTGAAGTATTGTGGTATTCAATTTATTATGCTGACCTTAGTAAATCCTAAATTATATAAGATAATATTTGCCCCAACAAAACCACTATGTTTTCACTACTGGAATTCTTCTACATAATTTTTTTTTGATATTTGAATTCTTCTACATAAATAATTACCCTAACTAGAAATAGTCAGGACTTAGCATGCCAACATTGTTGTTAAATTTTTTATTTTTTATGTTTCAAATTATTATTTGAGTGAATATATTTTACAACCTGTAAATTTCTCTCTAATATACTTGCAGCAAACGAGTTATGCGGACATGTTGGACTTAGCAGTTCAACATATCAAAGGCCTTCAAACTCAAGTTCAGGTTTGTAAAGTACCCTTCTGAGAAACACATGTTTTACAATGTAACACAATACCTTTACAGCCACTGCTTTTTAATAAATCAGTGATTGTTTGAGCTGCCCTTTTTGTTTTGTTTTGTTTTGTTTTGTTTTTTTGGAGATTTTAAATGAATGATTTATGAAAGAAGAGAGTTCTTTTCTAATTCAAAAAATTTTGATGTCAAATTGGCATTATAATAAATTATGTCTAAAGTGGTCAGGCTGAAGATGAAAACAAATTTGTTTGTGGGCAAGAAATGTGGGGTACAAAATTAGTGAGAAATGAAAGAAAATACAGAAGTCTTTATAGTTCTTGCAAAAATTGCATGTGCTTGCACAGCATTAATTATCCCTTGGGTTGTTCCGAACTATATATATAATCCTAACAAATAAATGCAATATATTATATATGCTATCTTTTTATGGGTTTTTAACATTGAAATACACAGTATTCACATGAGTAGCATTTTATTGTCCAAATTGATCTTAAGTTTACATATAAAATGTGTGTGATTGTGTATTTACGAATGTCCTCAAGTGTATGAGACGTATGTATGTTTGCCCCATTCCATTCAAATACTCTCTTCATCACTGTTCATGAAAATCTTAACTCTTACGAATACTCATTTTAGTTAAAGCGAGCTGAGATCCTTACTTTCTTCATATAGAGTATGATGCATAGGGTTCTATGATGATGATGAATGATGAAAAACATGGTTATAAACAGTATGACGATTGTGAAATTGAAAATTTGAATGTTGGTAGACGTCATTGAAATAAGGCCCTTATGAAATTTTGTGGGTGAAAATTGGAAACGATTGTTCTCATTCTATAAGGGTCAACAATGTTGTCCTTTAACATGGAGCATTGGATGATTCTGAGATTTAAGACATTTGAATACCTCTTATCCTTCCTTTTGATCTTTCCTTAACATTTATTTTATTTCCTTCCTCCAGAAGCTCCGCAAAGATCTTGATGGCTGCACCTGTGGATGCAATCAAACCACATAATGTTTGCTAACAAGAAATAAATGATAGAAAGGTTTTGCATTGGAGTCAGGGATGTTGAAGATGGTAGGGAACCCAAGCTAGGCCACATTTTGTTACCTTGCCAAATTAGATCTAATATTGCAGTAGTGAGTTATAGAATTCAGATGTATATAATGAAGCAATACTGTTATTTCCTACTCCATGAGGAAAAAAATATGTATCTTTTTCTGTAGAGGGGATTGACTAGAATGCGGTTCAGTTTTCTAATCTTTGATCCTTTTGTACATCCTTTTGATATATGCTTTAATTTTGAGATGTTGGTCAGTCTAAAGGACTGATTGATAGGTGCATTTATAAGGAACATGATTGTTTCCATTTCACTTGTGTATTTATAATTGCTACAAGTTCATTTAAATGTTTATATGAATCCGAGTGTACAAATGGGGCTCTGGTTTTCTTTCGGGGGTTGGAAAAAGGGTAGCATGTCTAATTTGTAGAGATCGTAACTTTTTTTTTTTCTTTTTGTGAGAGAGAGAGAGAGAGAGAGAGAGTTCTTACTACATCTATAGCTAATATGCTGGGAATGAATTATACATATAAAGAGAATGTTTACTGAGGAATACAACTATGTAGTTGCATTGACCGACACAAAATGTGTTTTGACTGTTATCCTCATCCAAAGACAATTAAATTCATCCATAAGACCTATGTAACCACATGGTTAAATTTGAAGATAATAAATTTGATAAGAACTTAGTGTAAACCTTTACACTGCCAATAGTGCCTAGCTACATCATCACTCTTCACACATCAAATTTGTTCTCACCACCATCCAAATCTATTCAAAGTTATTAACTATTATGAAAGCCACGTGAATTCATTAGATCAAAAACTTTATTCGAAAAGAGACAGGAGATAGCCAATGACCCAATCTGATTTTAAAGAGAGGATTTGAGGCGAGCGACCACATTGGCCCAATGGGAAACTAACTATTGGATGTCTTGCACGAGCACCCGTTTGGATTCTCCATACAAAGTTAGATCTAGTCGGGTCGAGACTTTCTCATAAGATAATTTTTCCTCCAATGAAGTGTCTTTATCGGAATTGGGTCTTTGATCTTATAGTGTTTTTGGCAATAATATTAATTTTAATAGTTTGATGTTTGTATGTGGGTTGAGAGTGTTTTGACGTGTGAATAGTGATTATGTGGTTAGCGGTCATTTGACGTGAAATTATTTAGTGCACTACACTTTCCTCTCACATAAAGGTAGATTCTACATGTGGGTCTTGCATGTAAGACCCATATTTATGTGAGAAGAGGGTATAGTCCTATTGTCATGTAATAAAAGGGTGTTCAAGGGAGGGTATACATCAAACTATTGTCTTTTTTTTTTTTTTTTTTTTTTTTTTAAGGAAAAGAAGGGTGTCGAGTGTTGAGAAAGTTTTGAAGTGGGGATGCAAGGAATTTTTTAGTAAGTTTTACTCAAGTAGCGCCAAATTTCCTCAATTATGATTGTGGAAAAGTTGAAGCAGTTGTCACATTTAGCAAGTACTTTTCCCTATTGTGGTTACAGAAAGTTAAAACCAGCTGTCACATTATTTCTTTTTCTTTTTTTGGTGAAAGACGATAACATTAAAGAAAACTAAACAACAAAAGAAGAAACAGGACATATCCTAAAGGAATACATCCCATTGAGGTCTCCCTCAAAAACATCTAAAATGTCCACAGGAGGACTATCATAAATAAGAAAAATAGCAGCCATCCTTAAGCTCTTCTTAGTTAAACCATCAGCACACTGATTTGCTTGTCGGAAGCAGTGTTTGATACGGACTTGGTTAAATCTGTTCATCAACTGTTTGCAGTCATCCAAGATAGGAGAGATAATGTTGTTGACATAATCTGGATTCCCTAAAACATCAACAATTGACTTGGCATCCATCTCAACTTCAAGACAACTAATATTTAAGTTGTAACAGAGCTGAAGGCCTTCACGCAGCCCCCACAACTCAGCTGCAAAACTGGAAGTGACCCCAATCCGCTTGCTAAACCCTGCAACCCACTGCCCATTTGCTCTCCTTACCAAACCCCCATAACTAGCCAGCCCGTGAAGCCCCATGCAAGCCCCATCTGTGTTCAATTTCTTCCAGCCTTGCTCAAGTCTCTCCCACCGAATACATCTAGTAATTCTACGATTTTCCATCCTTGGAGTTGCCATACAGTGAAGAAACTCCCTAGCTTGGGACACAATCTCCACAACCAGGTTAGGACTCCTAGCTTTCCCATTAAAAATAAAACCATTCCTACTCTTCCAAATATTCCAAATAGCAAAAGGAAATACAACTTTCCAAGGGAGACCCATATCATGCAGCTTAGCATTGGATCTTGTAATAAGAGACAACCAATCAATCAAGTTATAGTGCCAAAAGTCAAAATTAGAAGCATTGATCCCTAGCTGATACCACACTTGCTTCAGATGAATGCAATCTCTCAAGGCATGAAGAATGGTTTCAGCACCATTGCAGCAAAACTGACAGACCTCATCTTGAACCACTCCTCTTCTTCTTAAACAACACTTGACATCAATACTATTATGGGCACACAGCCAAAGAAACATTTTAATTTTTGGAAGCAAATCAACCTTCCAAATCCAGCTAGCCGAAAAAGCATTAGTAGTAGAAGACTCCATAAAAAACCCATAAGCACTTTTGACATCAAAAACCCCCTTAGGAGATCTGGCCCAAGTCAATTTGTCCGAGCCACCACCTAAAGTCGACATAGGAACTGCACTAATCATCCCCTTAACTTCATCAGTTAAGTCAAAAGTAAGCTTCTCCCAATCCTAGCCCACATCAAGCATAATATCTTTAACTTTCAAACCATTGGCTTCTTGGGAAATAGGCCCTTGAATCAGATTTCTAAGGGGGCCCCCATTCGTCCAATTGTTGTGCCAAATGTTCAGGTTACTATTTTTTGTCACCAACCATCTACTTCCCTTGTTAAAGGTGCCCATCCCCTTCTTCATAGCTGCCCAAATTGAAGAGCAAGGGAGAGTATCCGCATTTGCAGCTTCTCTTCTTCTTTGGCTACAATACTTCATCTTCAAAACTCTCACCCATGGAGCCTCCCCTTCCGTGTGAAACCTCCAATTAAGTTTGGATAAAAGAGCCACATTCCTCCCTTTGGTTGTTTGCAACCCCAATCCCCCTTCATCCTTAGGCTTTGTAGCCTTCTCCCAACCAACCCAATGAATCTTCTTGGCTGATTCTGTAGATCCCCACAGGAAATTTCTATTAACTCTATCTAACCCATCCAAAACCCTTCCCGGAAGGTAAGAACACTGCATGATGTACAAAGGGATAGCAGCCAATGATGATTGGATGAGCACCCTAAGCCCAGCCAAGGATAAAACATTCGCCTTCCACCCGGATAATTTCTGCTTCACTCGATCCAAAATAAAATCATAATCATGCAAGGAAGAACCTAGCTGCTTTAGCGGAAACCTTAGGTACTTCCCAAGGAACGGCGTTGAAGCAAAACCCAATATATCACAAAGTGACTCTCTAGTATCCCTATCCACATTTGGAGAAAAATACACCCTCGACTTAGCTTCACTCACCGTTTGCCCAGAAATGCTACAGAAAGTATCCAAAACATCTCTAATGGCTGCACTGTTCACCCCATCAGCTTTGGCAAAAAGGATCAAATCATTTGCAAAGAATAGATGCGAAAAGGCAGGGCCATTCTGAGATGCCTTCACTGGATGCCAAAGATTCCCACTACACTTCTTTTCAATAAGCTGCCCAAGATAGTCCATACAAAGAATGAATAAATACGGAGAGATCGGGTCTCCTTGCCTTATACCTCTAGAGGGGAATAACGGGTCAAGAGCTTCTCCATTAAATAAAATTGAAGTAGATATTGTTGACACACAGCTCATTATGAGGTCAATAATGTCCATCGGGAGATTAACCCGTATAAGCATATCTCTAATGAAATTCCACTCTAGCTTGTCATAGGCTTTCTCCAAATCTATCTTAAGAGCCATATAACTAGTCCTCCCCTTCTTCTTCCCAAGGCCATGAATGACCTCTTGAGCAATAATAATATTATCAATCCCTTTCCTCCCTGGAACAAAGGCCGTTTGCATTGGAGAGATGAGTTTATCCAAGTAGGGCCGTAACCTTGCCACAATAATTTTAGTAACCACCTTATACACCGTATTACACAAACTAATGGGCCTATAATTACCCAAGGTTTCAGGACCCTGAGTTTTTGGAATCAAGACAATATGGGTACAATTCAAAACCTCCGGCACTCTTCTATCTGCAAAAATCTTTTGTACCTCTTTAACCACGAAATTCCCCACAGTGTGCCAAAACTTTTGGAAGAACCCCGCATGAAGCCCATCCGGCCCCGGGGCTTTGAAAGGTTTCAAAGACCACAGGGCTGCCTTAATCTCAACTTTAGAAGCCCCCCACTGATACTCTCCTTCTCCAAATCCGAGAGCCTAGATTGCCACTGAGAAATAATGGGATCCACTCTAGGCACACAAGAAAGAGAAGACAAGAAGACCCGATCAAAGCCACACCTAATAAAGTCCTTTATCTCCCCCTCTTCATGGATCCACTCCCCCACTGCATTTTTTATAGCCAAGATTTGATTCCTCTTCCTTCTAATCAAAGTCGAAACATGGTAAAAATTTGTGTTACGGTCACCCTGAATCATCCAATTCACCCTTGACTTCAAAGCCCACAACTCCTCCTCCTGATTCAACACCAGGTCCAGCTCCCTTAGCAGCTCATTTTCCAACTTCACAAGAAATTTCGAAGGCCTAAGGGCAAGAGCTCTTTGAATACCATTCAGCCTTGACATCAAGTTCTTTTTTCTAGTGAAAATATTCCCAAACTGATTTTTATTCCACTCCTTCGCTTTCTGAGTAAAAACATTAATAGCATCAACTAGCCTATTATCTGTCTCCCACGCTAGATGCACAATAGGAAAAAAGGAAGGATCCAACAACCAACTAGTCTGAAACCAAAAAGGTCTAATCCTACCACTTTAGGTTCTCGGCTGAGTCTCTAAGAGCACTGGACAATGATTCGAGTGACACCGAGTCAAATGAGTTACTCTAGCATTTGGGTAAACCACACACCAACTCGGGTTCACAAAAAATCTATCAATTCTCTCATGAATCAGAGCTTGAATCTCCCTTCTATTTGTCCAAGTGAACCAGGGTCCCGCAAACCCAATATCCATCATATTACACTTATCCAAACACTCCTTAAAAAGTAAAGATCTATTGACACTCACTGATCTACCCCCAAATTTATCCTCGCCAAGGAGGGGTTCATTAAAATCTCCTGCTATCACCCAGGGCAAATTATGCAATTCAGCAACACTCATCAGATTTTTCCACAAAATTTGCCTTTCGGCACATTTAGGAAGCAGATAATAACCAGTTATCGTTTGTAAAACGTACCTTTACCTCCGCATGAATTTCTTGTTCAGTACTTGAAAGCACAGCCAAATCAACGCTAGCAGCATTCCACAAAATCCACAAACCCCCTGCATAACCAATAGTTTCTGTATGGAAGGCTTCATTAAAAGGCAGCGACTCTGTGATCTCCCTAGCTCTAACACCCCCAACACGAGTTTCCATGACAACTAAAATAGCTGGGTTATGACTCTGCACCAGCTCACCCACACACTTCTTAAAAGAGGGCTTCAAAGCACCTCTGCAATTCCAAATAATAACATTCATCAAACACTATTGAGAAGGAAAGGAAAAATTTAACACTGAGGATCCTCAAGGACGCCTCTTGCTTCAAGCTCCATCTCCTCCGTCTCACCACCTTCCATAGCACAATGGTTTGAGATATCTAAGGCAGAAGCTCCCCCAACCGCTTGCATGCCTCCATTAACTGCGATATCTCTGCTAGGCAGCACCGCTCTGTGCTCATCATCTATTCCCACACCGGTCTGCTCACCGTCCATGCTTCCTTGACTAGAGAGAGCTGAAAAAACCCCAAGATTCTGTTCCGCCTTACTCGCATCTTGATTAGGACAAAAACCCCTCTCTTCCGATTCACCCCTAGAAGACCCTGCGCTGGCATTGAAATGAACACCATCAACATCACCGAATCGAAATTTTCCATCACTGCTACTGCATTGCCCATCATCTCCAACCAGACTGGCACTCATTTGATTGAAGCCGATGCGGTTTGATCTCAGCACTCCACCGGCGCTACCTTGGTCTCCGTTGATATTCTTCTTACGAGATGCCCCTTTCTTCCCTTTAACTGATGTAACCCTCAGAGAGTTTGGAGTTGACTTGGTTTGATCTAACGTGTGGCTTGAATCACCACTCAATAACATTAGAGTTAGGCTTGGTTGGGCCTGATACTTACCTTCCTGCCTAATGCTTTGGACCGCAGAGGCAAACTGGGCCTTCTCTAAAAATTTCTGTGGAGACAACTTTCTTTTAGACTCTCTATTTAGTCCATCCAACACAGCAGCCCAATCCGAGTTCCCCTTTCCCACATATCCAGCGTTTCTGTTACTCATTTCACTACTTTGACGTACCGAGGTCCCACCACTCCTCAACGGTTTAGTCCCATTCTTCCTATGCGCTACTACAATCCAAGGCCCGTACACAACCTCGCGCACATCCGCCTGCTCTATACTTTTCTCAGAATCACGCAGCATATCACTGGTCGCCTCTCCGCACCTTGATTCGTCAGGGACATGAGCAGAGTGTGAACTAGAGCACGTCTCAGTAGCCTCCTTCAATTCGGCCTCCGAGTTCGACGGTCCTTGCCGGACAACCTGAGGGCAATACTCCTTTCTATGTCCTAAACGGCCACACTCGAAGCACATTTTTGAATTCCTTCATAGCAAATCTGCTGTTCAAGCCTCCCTATCATAATCGCAGTAGCTAGAGGTTTCTCCACATCCACTTGCACACACAGCCTTGCAAACCTCCCTCTAGTTTCCAATGCCGTAAAAGTGTCTACTCGAAGGACATTTCCAATGGCTTTCCCAATGAGTTGCAGCGCCTCTGCATTATAGTACTCGATGGGGAGTTCGTTTAGTCTAATCCAAACGGCAATTGAGGATACACTTGCTAGAGCCGGCTTAAAGTCCAATTCCCATGGTCTAATAGATAGAAAGTGGTCTCCGATAAACCATGGGCCTTTCCTCAAAACATTTTCATAGTCTTCGCCCAAAGACAACCTTGTGAGGAAGAAACCATGACCCAAATCCACACAATCTAACCTCCCTGCCGGTTTCCATAGAGCCAGGAGCCTAGCTTGAATGAAGTTAAGCCCCACACTCCGACCATAAACTTTCACGATAAATGCGCTTGCCCAAGGCTTACGGATTCTTTTTTTGAGTTCTCTGGGGATTTTAACAGCTAACAACCCTTGCCGGAGTGTTTCCACCTCCCCATCCGACTCAGTATCATCATCCATTCCATCCTCGAAGCTAAAAGCTTGTGCGAACGCCCCAGGAATCTCTCCCAAAAATTTATCTCTAAACGACGTATTTAGGTTCCACGGTCCACCATCACGGTTTGGTGAAGCAGGGCTAGAGCTATGGCCTTCACCGAAGCCAGCATGGCTCACATTCTTGACCTTTTTTGTGCTATGTACAAGTTCCTCCTTTTCCTCGCGAGAGAGAGAGCATTCCATTTTTTTTTCTCCGCTGTCACATTATTTCTTCAGTCAAAGATTTGCTCTATGCCTTCTTTTTTTTTTTTTTTTGGGGGGGGGGGGGGGGGGTGGGGTGGTGGTGTTAAAACTTAAGACTTAGATTGTTTTGTTTTCAAGGAAAAAAAAAGGGGTTGCAATGATTTCGTTTAGCATGGTAAAAGCATTTTCACGAGTCCTTGTGAAATTAGAGAAGTTGGTGTGGTTAACATAATAATGTTGCAGCTTATTATCAAAAAAAATAATGTTGCAGCTTAAAAACCATCAATTGTAGTGCTAAATTTTATCCAAAGATCTCATTTCATCAAACAGAAATTTGAAATGACACTTTTTTGGTTCTAGGATAATAATTACTGCCACTCCAGTACAAGGAAATTACGCTTGTTTGTCTGGAAAAACCGCTTCAGAAGCAGATACAAGAAACACTGGCTGCCTGACTACAAAACAGAAAATGAGAATTGTGTAGTACAATGGCACAAGCTTCGGTTCACTTTTTTTCTTGAGGTCTCACATGGCACAATTTAATTGGCCAACTCATGTCAACTCAGCAAACTTTATAAATCTAGAAGAATTTGTTTTGTTTGGGTTAAGTTCATTTTAAAGTCTACAAAACCCAAATCTCAACTAAAGTTGAGTCTTTTTGTCCAAAACTTCTCATTTACTTTACAAAATGGGCTCAAAATTCACATTTTCTACTATATGGATTAGGCTCATGGACGGTATTTTTTTTTCTACATCATAGAATTTACTCATGACTCCTGTTTCTTTTGTTTCGTGAATTGGGCTCAAGACCCCATATTATCTCCTCAATAAAAATCAAGGCTCATGGCCCACATATTTTCCTTAATTACTTCATGATGGGTTTCTCTAATACCAGCCCAAATTTACACAAAAATGGGTCTTAAAGGAAAAAGTCTAATTACAAGATAATCAAGTGTTTTTGGATCATTAAAATCGTAATGCTCACAAATATTTCTCGACAACTCAAGCCTTAAATTAATACAATATTTTGTTAGGCTACAATATTACAAGGTTTAAAGCACTCGGGGAAAACTGAATGAATGAATATATTTTCACCTTAAAAGAGAATTTATAATTTTATAAGGTACAACTATACTTTTTTTTTCATATCAAAAGCTTGTAAATCAACTAGTATTTTTTATTGCTTTCCACAAAGACGTCCAAAGTTTAAAATCTCTCCTCTCCTAATTATCAAATTATATATATTAAAACTACTTTTTTTTTTTAAATAGATAAAAATAATAAACAAAATAAGCTTATGAGAGAAAAAGCTCATTCAAATGCACACTTTAGTTCCTAACTGGTATTTGCCACTTTTAGAAAGGTAAACATCAACATCCTTATCTAAAGCTGAAGCCAGTACAATGCTACAGGCAATAAGTCTAGCGGTTTCCTTCTAGCTTTAGAAGGTTGTGTGTGAGGGCCACTCGAAATTATGTTTTGATGCCCTCTAAAAGCAATGTGGTGAGGTTCCTTGTAGGATTGCAGAATGTGCTGCTAATATTAAGTGGGGAGCTTAGCTTCTCCCCCTTTGCTCCTTCAGGCTGTTTAGGATAGAAGCCAATTGAAGTCACTCATGAACTTGTTGTGTGGTCCTTGACCTTGAGGAAATAGTTCCTTGATCTTTTGGATGTTAGCTGTGGCCCTCAAGCCTTTGTCTATGTTTTCTTGCAAGAGCTTAATCTGTTGTTTTTACTTTATTTTCTTTTTTGGAATGAGAAAAAAACAGTTCTTTTTTGGAATGAGAAAAATCAGTGGGCTTGGGTAGAAAACTACATCCACCTCATTTTCTTTTATTTTTCTTTTCACCACAAGCAAATAATAAAAAAATCACATTTTTTTTCTGCCTTTTCTTTATCCCTTCTTCGGTTCTCCCATACTCTTTTTTTTTTTAACCCTAACCAAATATAGTATAAATTCAAACTTGTTGTGGATGGGCCAAAGTAAGGGTCGATGCAGTGATTTGAACCAATATAATTTCCTTAGCAAATTATCCGCATAAATGAAGAAGGCCATCCAATTTATGCTTGCTCTAAAATCAAAGTTATGAGGAAATCAAATTGTGGAGGGGTTAAAGCAGTGCTACTTACTTTGAGAGTGGCAAAAGAATTAGGCTCCGGTTTGTGATTTTTGAAGGCCAGTAACTCACATAGTGTGAACTAGTCGAAGAAAGATCGGAAAACCCCCTCAATGGATGTGAAATGAGCAATTTTTTGATAAATTTGATGGTACAATAGGGATAAGGATTTGAATCCCGAAAATCTCCATTAAAAAAAATCAATAATATCAACTAATTGAACTATAATACTTTTAATAATATTATCTGAAAATGGAGGAGACAAATAAATCAAAAAGGAGGGGATCTTAATAATATTATCTGGAAATATTTTACCTTCATTCTTAAAAACTAGAAAAGAAAATCAATAATAATAAATGAATTTTTTTTTCCCCTCTCACCGTTATCTTAATATTCAATCAAGTAAGTCTTAGTTTTCATATTTACTGTTTAGTTACACTGGACCGGTTAAGATGATGACACAACCTAACCTAAGTCCTATCCAATTACTCATTAATTCAATTACTAAATAAAAAAAGTAAAAGACGTTTAAAAAAAAAATTAAAAAAGTAAAAAAAAAAAAAAATCCCATAATTCAATGTATTTTTAATATATTTTTTTTTTTGGCAAGATAATAAAAATCCATAATGAAGGCGCTACATGCGCAGTATGTTTCTGCCAGCTTGAATACGCAATAATTTCTCCACTCTTCCTACCCCCACACCTCCTGCTCCACCTCCAAATCAAAACACCTTTCTCTCTCTCTCTCTCTCTAAAAAGACTAGACAGTCTTTCCCCATAGTACAGCCTTAATTATTGTCAGAAAAAACAGGTTACTATCATCAATTCATTCATTTCTGCTTCCATTGAATCCATTCCATTCCAAACAAACAAATACCGAAAACACAACCGAAAAAACAAAGAAAACAATTCAAAAACATGTCATCAGATGAGGAGTCAGGCGAAGAGTACCTATTCAAGATAGTGATAATAGGCGACTCAGCTGTCGGCAAATCCAACTTGCTCTCTCGCTACGCTCGAAACGAGTTCAACATGCATTCCAAGGCCACCATTGGCGTCGAGTTCCAAACCCAAGTCATGGAAATCGACAACAAAGAAGTCAAGGCTCAGATTTGGGACACTGCTGGCCAAGAACGCTTCCGTGCTGTCACCTCTGCTTACTATCGTGGTGCTGTTGGTGCTCTCATTGTCTATGATATCAGTCGCCGCTCCACTTTTGATAGCATTGCTCGCTGGCTTGATGAGCTCAAAAGTAAGCTACTACTACTACTAGTTTCTTTGCTTTTTTATTTTTTTTAGCTATATATGGTTGATTTGGTATCTGGGTTTTGTTTTTTTTGATCTGGGTTGTTGGAGTTTTTAGTGCTTTTTTGACTTTAGATCTGCTTTCTAATCATGGGTTTTGGAGAAACATCATTTTTAAGCAAGTTACAGAAACAGAAAGGGAATTAATTTAAAGTCTTGTTGAGTAAGTTATAATCTTTATTATTGTTATTATAGATTGGAAGGTAATCTAAGCAATGAACTGGCTAAAGTAGGGTCATGGGATGCTAGATCTAGATAAAGTCTTCACCTTTTCGCATTTTTTCCCATAAAGGGTCCTGTGTGATTCACTGAATTGTGAGATCTACTTGGTTAAATCTCACTCGCCGCCCGTGATTGGTCACTCCAAAATTCTTTACTTTGATAATGTTGTAAGTTAAGACTCTTAATAAGTCTATGGATGTGTACAATTGTGTCATCTAAATGGACTAGTTGATGTGCCAGCACTTAAATTAACTGAAGGTAAGGGATTTTATTAAAGCTTCTTTTCAAAACATTGTGATACCTCTAAGAATGTCCAATCATTCGAGTAGTGTGACAAGAAGACAATGAATTTTTAGTCAATATCAGACTCTATACTTGGAATTCAGGTATTGTGATAAGCTTGGATTAGATACCAAAGGGAACGAGGTAAAGTCTTATTGGATTAAAGTCCATCTTTGGTTTTTATAACAGAATTTTCAAAACATTGCGATATCTTTGTAAGAATATTGTATCATTTGAGTAGTGTGCGAGGAGACAATGAATTATTGGCCAAAATCAGACTCTAGATGTGGAATTCAGGTATTGTGATAACTGATAAGCTTGGATTAGATGCCGAAGGGAACACTGTCAAGTCTTTTTTGGATTAAAGTCCAACTTTGGTTTTTATGGCTCCAAAAAAGCTCTGGATGTAAGGCACAATTAATGAGAAAAGCATTTATTCCCTTCCATTTTTGGGTCATTATGATTTGGTAGGATTGTGAATCAGTGATATGGTTTTGGATCTAGATTTTCTAGTGCTGGTTTCCCCTTTTAGGCTAAGAAGCACTCCTTAAAGTTATCACCATTTAAGATTTAGATATGAATCAAGGTATATGTTGCTTTTCATTATGAATTGCACTAGTTTCTACAGCCTTCACTTTGGTAGGCTTTTTTGAGGAGCAGAATTGAATGATCAGTTTTTCTTGCAACTTGGTTAATTCTTGCAAAAATTTGTTATCACTGGGGAGAAAAATTGAATGATCAGTCTTGATTCTTGAAATTAGGAAGCGCTATGGCTGATTCTTACAACTTATGGATTTGAGGCAGCTTATGAGATCAGTTTTTCCCTTTTAGGCTAAGAAGCACTCCTTAAAATTGATATAATTTAATACTTAAATACAAATCAAGGTATGTATTTCTTTTAAATACGGGTTTTCCTAGTTTCTAAATCCTTTGCCTTGATACGCATTTTGGGAGAAGAAATGGAATTACCAGTCTTGAAATTAGAAGGAAGGTGCTATGGCTGATTCTTGCAACTTATGTGAAAAAGCCGAAACCAAGAGAAGAGAGGAACAAAGAAAGTTTTTATGTGATTCAGCTCCCAAGGTCTACATCCACGGTTTTGGTATTTTTTTGTGTTTTGGCTTTGTTATAGAGGTTGGTTTATGTACATGAGGTGACAAAATCCCAACACTCTTGCAATTACATTGATGAATATATTATGGTGTTCATATGACCTTTGCACAGACAAAGGAGTGGATCCTGATGGAGAAAATTTCAGAAATTGACTCGCTGTGATGGTAGTCAAGGAACCTTCTTTAAGAACTTATGTATTTGAGACAACTTATGAGTGCAGTTCTTCCCCTTTTAGGCTAAGAAATAGTTCTTGAAATAAATATCACTTAAGATTCAAATGCGAATCAGTCTTGAAATTAGAAGGAAGGGATGCTATAAGACTGTTATAAAACTAGCTATGCTCTATTCTACTAAATGTTAGGCTATTAGGAAGCAACATATTCATAAAATAAGTGTAGCTGAAATAAGAATGTTAAGATGAATAGTTGGAAATACACGGAAATATAGGATTTGAAGGAAATTTGCTTAAAAATTACGGGTGACCCCCATTGAGGAAAAGATAAGGGAGAATTTCTTGAGATGGTTTTGTTATGTTCAAAGGAGAGTGATTAATGCAACAATGAGAAAGAGTAAGTTGATTCACTTTGAGAGAAAAAGGTAGTGGAAGCTAATAATAACATTAGTAGAAGTAATAAAAAAGGATATGTCAATTGAGAAAGTAACAGGGACTACCACTTCGGATGGAATAGAGTAGCGGAAAATAGTACATGTGGTTGACCTTGATTAATTTGTTCAAGAGCCGGAGCTTACTCCAAAACAAATTGGGACAAAAGCTTGGTTGTTGTTGTTGTTATAATTTTATTAGATATCCTTTATTTTCTGTATTCTTTTCCCCTTGAGTCTCCGTTGTTTAATTTTTTCTTGTATTAATGAAGTTTACATGCATATTTTCACTAGTCTTTCTTCAAAGACTGGGCTCATAGGTGTTGTGCTGTAGTTCCCAGCATTGATTATTATTATTTTTGGTGAACTTACCAAGATTTTTTGAGTTGTAATTTGTTGTATGATTATAGATGAAATTGTATAAGCTACAGTGTTTGAGGATTCTCACGAAATCCCAGGAAAGGCTGTTAGTTATTTTGTTAAAAAAACCTATGTTTTTCTTTTTCAAGTGTTCCTTCACCTATAAGCTTAGGGTTTTAGGGTTTTCTTGGCTTGATTGAAAGTTATGCTGCTTTTATTGCTGATTATTACTGTCCCATCTATAAATCAGTTGATTATTCATAAAGCTTGCTGTTCATTTCATTGGTTTTACATTCACATTCTTTTGCAGTTGATATACTAATAAGTTGGTGTACTCTTTTTTTTCTTTTCTTTTTTTACTTATTTGATCCAATTCAATCGCTAATCTAAAAATATGTAGGTAAGTATATGAAGTGCCTTTTTACTTGGGAGGGATTTTCTTTTTCTTTTTCTTTTTTGGGGAGTTGTTCATGCTGATTGCGTCACTTGATTGCAGTGCTTGCCTTTGGTTTCACTGGAACATCAAGTCCTGCAAATCAGTTTTGGAATCATGTTCAGCTACTGCAATGTTAGTAGTATTTGAAACAATGTTGTGATAACTGTCCAGAGTCTAAAGCAATTTATATGCATATACATCAAATATTGTTCAGAAAAACAAATAAACAAATGTATGATCTGGTGCCAACCAGTCATTGGTCATGTGGGTTGCACCTGCAACGGGCAATAAGAATCTCTCCCAATTCCTATACTTTGGTATCATGTAAGATATTTTCTTCCCAAAAAAATCCTTATCCTTCCAACATATAATATCCATTCATGAACAGATTTATTTATAAGAAAGGCAGGTAATGTGGGAATTCTTTTGCCAAAGCCAGTCAGAAATAGTGAGAAGTAGATAAAGCAGACATTTATCTTGCTGTCAAGATGGAGTGAAGCACATGGTGGTCTGTAGGAAAACTGCCTCCAATTTATAGGGTCATATGGGGATTTTTCTATTAGACAATTGTTACATTAAATTATACTTTTAGCCAGGCAATGAATTTTACCATCCTATTACATATTTGCTTGGCAAGGGTACAACATACTTTTTCATATTTGATCATAAGTCTCTCTCTCACCCACATTCCTGTTGTTTTTACTAAATATTCCACTCAAATTTCTTTTAAACTATCAACTTCTTGGTCATGGAATTACTGGAAATAAGAATATTTCATTGTTTTCTATCTGTTTCTCTTAATAATACTCCAAAGAATCATAATTATTCTAATCACTTGAATGTCCTGCTTGCACATATGTTTGCTTATACTTCATGATAGTTATTTCTTCTATGTTCTGTTTTGTGCTAGATTCTTTTTTATGCTATATTCGTTTTTTTTATATGTTTTCTCACGTTTGGAGAACTCAAGATTTAAGTTTGCTACAATCATCCAGCTCATTCTGATACAACTGTGGCAATGATGCTGGTGGGGAACAAATGTGATTTGGAGAATATCAGGGCTGTGAGTGTTGAGGAAGGCACAACCCTTGCAGAAGCAGAAGGATTGTTCTTCATGGAGACATCTGCCTTAGATTCGACAAATGTTAAGAAGGCTTTTGAGATTGTTATTCGAGAAATATACAACAATGTCAGCAGGAAGGTCTTGAACTCTGATACTTACAAAGCGGAATTATCTGTCAACAGGGTAAGCCTTGTTAATAACGGGAGCGATGGAAAGCAAAACCCAAACATGTTTTCTTGCTGTTCCCGGTAAAGTGTACAAGTTGAGGGCTTCTGGTTGGTCTGTTAATTCGATTTCGTTGGTTAGTTGTTTGTTTCCTTTTGTGATTACCAAAATAGAGATGAAATTGTTATATCTTTGATTAAAGTAAATCAAGATGTCAATTTTTTGTATTTTCAATATAGGAAGTATGTAACTGCACAAAATAAAGTGGACAGTATATTCTTTTATCCTCTAAAATAGTGTCTAAGATAATGTATTGCTTCATGGGAATGTTAATTGAGCTACTGGGTTTGTTAACATTTTCTCTATTTGCAGCAGTTGGATGCTGATTTTATTCAAACTAAGCAACTAAGCAAGTTATTGAGCTACTGGGTTTGTAAACATTTTCTCTATTTGTTGGATGCTGATTTTATTCAAACTAAGCAACTAAGCAAGTTATGATGAGTGTGGCTTCCTCTAATGGGTGTTTTAGAGCGTGTGAATGTTTTTGTTCTACTTGTTACCCATTGACTGAGTTTGCGAGTGATTACCTCGAGTGGTTCATCATTTCTGTTACTATTTGAGGGTAGAGGTTATCACCTTGTTCTTTTTTGGCCGGAGGGCGATTGGGACAGATTCGTCATTGATATGGAGCTCTCATTTAACATCTTAAGATATCTTTTGGGAAGGGATGCTAGCTGGCGTGGTTTCTCTCCCTGTTGCTTGGGTACTATCATCATTCTAGATGTGAATTCCTCAAATGGTACATTAGTAAAGCTTTACTACTTAGATTGGTCTGGAGGATGAATATAATTTAAGAGCATTTACAATAGTGGTGCCAAATTGCTATTTTTAACAATCCACCAAACAAAAATAGAGCAACATTGATGGCGCTAATGCTAAATTTTTTTAGCAATGGAGCTACATTAAACTGCCATCTATGGCAGTCCACTGTAGCTCAATTGCTAAAAAAATAATACTTGCTTATTATTTCTCTCTTACTTTTCCCTTTTGCTCTTTTTTCTCTCTCTGGTTTGTCTGATCGTCTCCTCTCTTCTTCACCTCATTTCTTTTTTTCTTTCTTCATCGTTCATCTCCTCTCTTTTTTTTTCTTCAGTCTTCACTGGTTCTTTCTTTTTTCTTTCTCTTTCTTCTCTATCCTATTTTCTCTACCTCTCCATTTCTGTGGGTTTGGTGGATTTTGGCTGTGGTGGTGGTGATTGATTTTGGTAGTTTGGTGGTGGTGGTTGATTTTGCGTTGTGGGTTTGGTGGCTGTGGATTGAAGAGAGGAAGAAGAAGAAGAAGATAGAGAGGCAGAGGAGAAGAGAGGTCATGGGGTTGTGGGTTGGAGAGAGAGAGAGAAAAAAAATGAATAGTGTTTATCTGCGTTGTGAAAAATAAGAGCATTGATGTAGGATGAGTTATAAAATGTTGAATTAAAAATAGATAAAGTAGCTTTTTTTTAGTGCTAAAAGCTAAATTTTTAACACCATTGACGTGGATGCTTATGTAGCACTCTACCTTAGGTTATTTATAGATTATTGCTATTGTTTTAGATCTTGGCCAAAGATTCTTGGCATAGAAAGCTAAAATAATAGCATTTACCTAACAATTGGCATATTCTCACTTTCTGTATTTTAGGCTTTTAGCTACTTCATTCTACAGATGCACCTATATGCTCTTTATTCTCTCAATTTCATTTAAAATTTTTAATCTCCACAGACCACAGGTATGAATTCTCTCTCTCTCTCTCTCACAGCCTTCCCAATTTTAGCTTTTTCTTTGTTTGCAGTCAAATTTAATCAACCCTTCCACAAATTCATAAAATTTCACCCAAAAGACAACAAAAAATAAAAATAAAAAACACAAATCCCTTCACAAATTTTCACAAAAAAAAAAGGTGTCCAAAGAATAAAATATCTTCTTGCGAGGTATTTGATGTTGTCTGCAAAGGCGGAATTCTTGTTGTCTTTAGAGAAGAAAACATCTTCTCCATAGGCTTTCATCATCTTCATAAATGACAAAAATATAGTATTTAGAGATGAAAATATCTTCTCTTGTGGTGTTCATGATCGTCTTAAAAGAAGAAACAGATATTGCTTTCATTTTCTCTAGATGCATTCATGAGCTTTTCTTCGACTTGATCTCAGTGATCATTTTGTGGGGTCGAGTTGGCATTTGTTGACTTTTTTTTTTTTTTTTTTTTTTTTTGAGAAACCGCATTTGTTGACTTGAAACCAAATCAAAGGTTGAGTTTCAAGTTCTTGCTCCTTTATTTGGATACACACACATATACACACTTTAAAAAGTGAAGTATTGGCTAATGGCTATTGAGCCTTATGCAAGATTTTTTTAATTGAGTTTAGCTATATTTTAGCTAAAAAGAGTGAAATATTAACTTGGTGTTAGTGCTAAGCATTCACATCTGGTAGGCTAAAAAAATTAACATGTAGCACACCAAAAAACTATTTTCTCTATTTTAGCATACCACTTAATAATACATCCTACATCCCGTACTCTATCTTTACCATTTCATTTAAATATTCTTTTCCTTTGTTCTTTTTTTATTTTTTATTATTTCTTTATGCATGAAATAGAGAAAGAATTGAATAAAAAATTGGGGTTTAATATTTAGTTTTGTAGCAACAGTAAGTTGCTAAAATTTAAGTATAGCTCATTGGGAGTAGATTGTTTTTTGGTATTTGGAGGTGTAAAAATAGCATTTTGGCTATTTTAGCACACCCAATGTGAATGCTTGGTGTGAAATCTAAAAGCCTCTTCAAGTGTAATTTATGACTTATTTGAATTGGAGAAGGAAGAGAGAGTCAAGTAGAATTGACCAAATATTTGAACCGATTAAAACATTCAAAATGCCTTGCATTGGTTTATTGGCTGTATTTCGGGCCCCAAATGTTGCTTAAGCCTCATGGGTGTGGCGTGCGTTGCTTGTACTCTCATAAAAAATGATTGAGGATAAGAGTTAAGAGTCGTATTGCCCAATGTATTACAACCACAAATATTGTTATATTCCTTAAAATCAAAGCACTCCTGTCAAAATGTGATTTTATTAAGCAATACAATGAGATAGTTGAATTACATCACTCCCGTCAAAATCAAGGCACTCCTGTCAAAATAAAAAATTGTAGATACGCAAATGAAAAAACTATGGATCACACCTTTTACTCACTTGCCGTCCACATTTTTTTTTCCTTGTTCGGTTGGTTCTAGAAGAACTTAGAATCAATAGCGTTTTATTGTTGGGATTGTCATAGGACCACGAAATGACACTAACAAGTAGTGAGAAATGGTACTGCATTTGTTACTTGGCCACAAACCAACCAACCAATCACTTCCAATGATGCGACTACGTGAATGTATGTATCAATGAGACCCATCAAGCTAAAGATTTTCACTCTAATAAACCAAATCAAATTTTGCATAATTATTCGACCTCTATGCTAATAAGTGGTTTTCTCAATTACACTCTAGGTGGAGGGTCACCTGTAGGTGTTGACATGATTGAGAAGCCAACTCACAAAAAAGCTAACCCTACCACCATTTTCACCACCAACAACTATTAGAAAAGATATCATCCAAACAAACCCACAAGAAAGATGTAACATCAAATTCTAATCATCAACTGCCACCAATGTTTAAATAATTTTTTTTTTTTTTAGAAAAAAAAAAAAGCAACAAAAAAATTTGTTGTTGAAAAAGAGATTAACCAAGATAAGCTGACCCATCATACTTTAGTCATAACCACATTTGCTCCAGCTACACTTTATATGTTCTAGAAGCTCTAGCTACAATGAGTGTAAAATCTTTCTTTTTCCTGCTTGATTGTATGCAGATGAAGAAAGTGACAATGACGGTGACATTTTATTTATTTATTTATCTCTTGGACTGTACTTCAAAGATTATTGAGATCTCCAGTACTTGGCCATTTCAAACCCATTTTTGCTGTAGTGGTAGTCCTCAATAGTTCTATCAATTTCAGCTTGTGTGTTCATCACAAAAGGCCCATACTGCACTACTGGTTCATTAAGTGGCTGCCCTGCAATCAACACAAATCTCAATGCCTTTGAAGACCTATTCCATACACTTAGACCATCTCCAGGACCCAAAACCAGGACATAGTGAGCTGCCACTGGAGATGAGTTTGGGATGCCAAATACCCCTTCACCTTCAAGTATATATACAAAGGAATTCCATGATTCTGGGATACTCTGATGCATTTGAGCTCTTGGTTTTAAAGTGAAATCTAGGAACATTGCTGGAGTTCGGGTGTAAACCGGAGATTGGACTCCCATAGATTCTCCTGCTATAATTCGGACCTCAACTCCGTCTTTCTCTGCCCTTTCTATGTCCCCCCTTAGAAGTTCCTGATACCTTGGTTCAATCCTGAAAAGTAAAATTTTCAATTTGGTTTAGGGAACTTAGAACTATAAATGAGTGACACATTTGGTATTCAATAGTATAGTGAGAATTGGGAGGGGGTAAACGGCAGAATATTCAAGGAGGAGCATACTTGTTATATGCACAACCTGGGATAGTAGCCAACCATGAAAATTTCCTAATAACTAAATTGTCTTAGACAGAAATCAGGTAGCATGAAGTGGTGAAAGATACCACACATGGGTTACTTGGCATGCCAATTTGATGTAGTTTATATGGAAGCTTCATATCCAAGAATCCACAAATTGGACGTTTGACGTCTTATATTTAGAGTGATTCGCTATCTACTTGAATGATACTATTGTTTTGTACCATTATGGAAGAAGATTCGGACAAACTATTCATTTCCTTGAGTAGTTTAGAATTTTCAGAACATGTGACGAGTGATTCATAACTTATTAATTTGGAAATAATGTCATTCCTAATGGAAAGAAGAGTTCTAACATTTTGTCTTTGGAGGATAAATTGATCCAAAGCTGTAATCCCTTTGAAGTTTCTCCTCCTGCAGGCATTTCAGAGTGGATAATTCCTCTACCTGCTGTCATCCACTGCACAAAAAATTATATGAAACAAAGATGAATAAGTTTCATATGTTAAAGCTCTGACATAAATTTTCTAATTTCTATTGATCAACAGCAACTGATATATCTTACCTGCACATCACCGGGTCCAATTGTACCCTTATGGCCTGCAAAATCTTGATGAGTAATGCCTCCCTAAAATTCAAAAAATCCAACTTCAGTATCTTTACAATTAAACCTGCTAATAATCAGGTAATTGAGTAGCTTTGGGACAAAGTATACCTCTAACATGTATGTGACAGTCTCAAAACCTGTAAAACAGAATTCACATCAGAACATACTATAAGCACACACATAAGCTCCAGACTATAAAACCAGAAACAATCAAGATTCATGAATGCACATAATTTCAAAAACAACAATGAGTGCAGAACCTCTGTGTGGATGATCTGGAAATCCAGCGGGAGGAGTCACTGCAAGATTAAACAGCCCAAATTTTTAAAAAACCAAATCCATATCAATCAAAGTAAATTGAAATTTGAAAAAGATCAGAGTGGAAATTTTCAATTTTCATACCTGAAAAATCGTCCAACATAAGAAAAGGATCCAAATTCTTCAAGTCAGTCCTGAAAATCAAATGCCCAAAACAGAGGACCAAAAAATAATCAATACCCAGATGATAAAAACTCAAGAACAAACTAACCATGATTTAAAATTGACAATCTTTTCAAAAAACAATGAACACCCAGAAACCAAAAGTTCAGGAAAACAAGAACCCATGAACCAATATTTGATTAGAAACACAAATTTTATAAACCTTCCAATGCCTCTTCTAACAACAGCACCATCACCCTCTTGTTGAAGTTTAGCTTGAACCTTCTTGACCACCAATCTGGGATTGTCAAAAGGAGGGGCTTGATCTGATTCAGACATGGTGATATTTCTGGTTAAGGCAGAGACTCTGAAACTGTTAATTCTGATTGTTGGTGTTTTTGTATTTAAGAATGGGCAAAGTTTGTGTATGATAGCTCTCATAAAAAACGTCTTTTTGTTACTACGTTGTATTTTGTTTGTGTTTCTATCCAAAAGCTTGATCTTTGTGTATGTATTTATATCTAACCGAATATAGAGAATTTTGGAAGAGGAAAAGGGGAGGATTCTAAGGCTGAGTTTGGGTTGGTTGGGTTGGGTTCTGACATAGAAAGTTGGAGGCGTGATGAAAACATTAAATTGGGACCCACTTTCCATCCTTAGACCAATGATAATGATGATGTCAAGCCTATGTCATAATGATGGAGGACTTGCCCTTGTTCTAAAGATAAGTCCCTTTGGTCAATCGACCTGTGGGATTTGAACATCCTCTCTACTCCAATATGAACACTTTTAACTTTGTTTCCCTCATAAAAATAAAATAAAATAAAATAATAAATAAATAAAAATAAAAGAATAAATTTATTTGATTTGGTCCTTTTTTTATATCAAATTATTGAAATAATAAAGCATGGTAGTCTAAGCTAAGGAAAATTATATTTTATCACTCTAAACCATATTTTAAGTTACATTTTGCATCCTTAATTATGAACATTATTACACTTTGCACTCTGATATTAAGTTTGTTGTTAATTTAAATAGAAAAATATGACACCACGTAAAGAGACCTAATTGTCCTTCTTCTTAATGTTTTAAAAACAAAAGATAAATTATACTTTATCACCCTAAATGATACTCTTTATTATATTTTGCACCCTAAACTTTGAATTTTCATCCAAATTAATAGCAAACTTAACAACCAGGTGTAGAATGTAACAGGGGTCATAGTTTAGGGTGCAAAATAAGCATTCGAAAAATTTAGGGTGCAAAGTGTAATATAAGATATAGTTTAGGGTGGTAAAGTGTAATTTTCTCAAGTTCAATTCAATATGTTGTTTGGATTGAAAATTTTATGTGAAGATAATTTCTCAAGTTTTTCTGAGTTTGGTAGTATCAAGGAAAAAAAATTGAAGAAAAATTATCTCTTAAATTTCTTTATTTAACTTGGTATGAGATAAAGTTGTTTTTCAAAAAAAATTAGCAGATAACATCTTTATTCATTTCAAGCTAAATAAGGTAAGTCGAGGGATATAAAAAAAAATTTCAAAAATTTTAAAGTTTCTATCAAATATAAAAAAATGAGATAGTTTTCTAGAAAATATTTTTTGAAAAATAATTTATTTTTCAAAAAATTTTAATATCAAAACGAATAGAGCTTATAAAATAAATCTATGGGTAAATTGTAAATGACACCCCTAAAGTTTAAGGGTGTTTGGATTTTATTCCCTAAAATTTCAGAATTTAGATTTTATGTCCTAAAGTTTGGGGATGTTTGAATTTACATCCTAACGTTTTAGAACTAGAATTTTACCCCCTAAAGTTTGGGGGTATTTGGATTTTACACCCCAAATTCTGAAATTTCAAGGTATAAAATCCAAACATCCCTAAATTCTAAGGAGCAAAATCCAAAAATTCCTAAAATTTAGGGAGTAAAATCCAAATTCTGAAATGTCAGGGTGTAAAATCCAAACACCTCCAAACTTTAGGAGTGTAATTTACAATTTATCCTAAATCTAAAGTTACAAAATTTTTTTTCACAACTGATGCAATGACAAGTTGGAACTTGTGAGGGATTTTCACAATTCGCTTAAATATCAATGGGCTTGGTCTGCGATCGAATGCTGTAAAAGATTTGTGTCCCCTCATCCTTCACCAATTAGTCGTTGGATGGATCGGTAAGGTACACAGTCCGACAAGTGGTATCAGAGTCCGGTTATAGGTTTGAGTCGTTGGAGGCACCTTGTGAGGGAGGGATTGTGAGGGATTTTCACAATTCTCTCCAATAAGAATGGGCTTGGCCTGCAATCGAATGCTATAAAAGATTTGTGCCCCGTCATCCTTTACCAATTGGTCATTGGATGGATCGGTAAGGCACACGGTCTGACAGAACTAGTAGACAATCAACTGTTGTTTGTCATGCATGGGTCTAAAGGAGAATCAATGACAATTTGACAACTCAATAATAGTAAAATTTGTTGTGAATTTTTTTTTTCTTTTATAAATGTTGCAAAAAATATTGTGTACATATCATTGCTCTAACATATATGCCTTTTGCATCTCTTAATCTCGATTTAAATTTTAAAAAGTCTCTACACAACATTTTTCATCATCTATTTTAAAAGTACTGAGGTGACAAATTTTTAATTAAAAATGATAATGTGATGTTAAATATTGGATTCATGTAAAAATTAATAACAACTTACGTCTCAATAGGTTGCGGAAAGAATTATAAAAAAAAATATTTCGTCTATAACATTACTTTTTAAGATAAGTCCATATAATTTTTTAATTGAAATACTGAAAGGAACGCAATGTATCATACAAATTTTATAATTTAATCCCCAATGTCAATGAAAGAACCTTTTTGGATGTCATGCTAATGCTGTTGTGAGCTCTAATTATTACCTCAGCCCCACATCACCTCATTTTAATGATGTAATTTTTTTTTCAGAAGGGTATTAGAATCTGTCTTATTTCGAAGATTGCTATTATATTGCTTTTTTAGTAAATTCATTATCTGCTAATAATTGCTTATTGGGTACTGCCACTCCCTATAATTGTTTGTGGACCTAAACCCTAATACAAATTTTTATTTTTATTTTCTGCTAAATGAAAAGAAAAAAAGCTATAATTTCATATCATTGTATGTTCATTAGTAAATGATCAACTGGCACATATATTTAAAAGGTTAAACTCTTTAATTTTTTTTTCCAAACAAATGAAAAAAAAAAAAAAAATAGTAAACATTGGCTCCTAACTTTCTCATAAATAAAGGCTCATCATGCATCAAACTTTAATGCTGTCTTTTTCTTATTTAGAAAACTTTTAACAATGACGTAATGCTAACAACTATCCAACGGAGCAACAGAAACCATCAATTCAATATAATCCAAATTTAATCTGGATTTGAGAATTCCATTATATATATATATTATTTATTTTTTTAAGAGAGTTTCAATCTTTAAAGTCCGCTCCTAATGATAATATTTTATCATTAGACTAAAATACTAATAAGTTTTTGGTGTAGACAAGGATTAAATTCTAGATTTCTTACACAATCATTAACAACTTTACCAATTAAGCTAACTAGAACCCACTATTATTTATATATTTATATGTATATCAATTATTTGTAATTGTTTATATAGATTGTCACGGTCAATCTATATAAACACAAATAGTTGTTTATATTAATCCAAGCTAGGTATGAAAGCAAATTAAAAAAATTAGGAGAAATTTCCACATATGTGAAAGTAAAAAGTCGTAGAATCATAAATAATCATCATGGGTGATGAGTCATGCCAAACTGGTTTGTTTTGTTGTGGCTTGTATTGTATTTTGTGAACCTTAACACAGAGTTGAGGGGTCGATTTTTTTTGGATTTTTTTTTTTTTGGGTTGGAACCCAAATTCCAAAAAGACAAGAGAGAGAGAGAGAAGAGATGATCAACATCATCATACTTTTAAGACCTAATCTAAATGACATATTTCATACCTAAGCATTGCGTTTGCTTTATTCAACAATAACGACATTGCCTTCCGTCTTAATACTATTAATCTGTGGGTCCACCTCCCTTTTTTAATTTTTATGTAGAGATCTACCTTAATTTATCGCCCGCTGCTCTGATCTAGTCCTCAATTGGCATGTGGTATCATTTTTTTATTTTTGATAATCTGGCATGTGGTGTCATGTGTACACGTTGAGACATTTCATTTATTAATTAAGTATATATAAAAATAAGTAACATAAGAAAATATATCAATGAAAAAAATAAAAACGATTTTAAAAACTAACGTAGGATAGAATATACAACTAAATTTTTATTTTTTTAATTATTAATTATTAAAATTTTCCGTATTATTTGAAAATTTCTAGAACAAGAGTACAAGACTTTAGTTTTTATTTATTTATTTATTTATATGGCTATTAGAGCATTCACATTAGTGATGTTAAAAAATTTAGCTTTTACAAACTAAAAAATTTATTTATTTATTTTAACACCTCACTTTGCAATACACCTATGTAGACATCACATTTTGTACTCCTTACAACTCAGGCCCCCAATAATGACAGTACTTTAAAACCTATGGTTGGTTTAGGACACAATCAAATGAAAATTGACTTGAAGAAAGTACTTATGGAAAATATAACTTATTTTTGGAAAAGAAAGGCAACAAGAAACCCTAAGTGTGTGCATGCATACACACGTAAGCGTACGCACACTCAAGCCATGATACACATGCTTATTGCATGTGCATGCATGCACGGGCATGCATAAGCAGCTAGGGTTCTAGAAATTATATAAGGAAAGTTTTTATGCATTAAAACTTAGTTTGGAATGAATCCCACATTGCTTGGGAGCCGCCCCAAACCCTTATTTTTTGACTATATAAAGCCATAAAAGACACTTTTTCCAAGGAGGAAGAAAATAGTGGTAAAACCCACAAGATTCACTAGAAAATAGTGAATCAAAGATGAAGTTTTTTTACAAAACATACTTAAGTCAAATTTTGTTTGATTGGGACCTTTTTTAGTCTTGATCTTCGAGTTCTAAGTTTACTAATCCATTTTTAATTTGGTTGTGAATAGATAGATTGAGGGGAATGGTCAAAATCAAGTTCTAAAGAGTTCTAGTGTTGAGGTAAAGTTTCTAACTTTGTCTCTTCACCTTTCTTTACTTTTGTTTGTTGTTTGTATATATGTTTTAATACCTTAATATGTTTGTATAGTTTAGGTTTATATAGTGTTTTTGTTTGAAGCATGCTAGGTTGTTAGATTTATTACTTTCCGTGTGTTTCTTTTCTGCGTTTTCTAGGTTAGGGTTTCGGGTGCGTATGTGTGCACATGCTTCCTACATGCGTACGCATACAGTTGGGATGCTCATGCATACCCTTGCCCAGAAGCCTTAATTCATCTCGATTTGTTTTTTTCTTTGTTTTATTTACATGTTTAGCCTCTGTTTTAACCTAGTTTATGTATCTTTTAAGTCTTTGCCTCTCTATTTTGTTTTAGTTTGTTTGTTTTATCTCTTTGATGTTTATTAAGGTTTTTAGATTGTTTGAATACCATGAACATGCATTGATGCATAGGTGCTGTGATGTAGTGAGATAAGCCATACATAATCACATGAACATGCATTTATTTTGTTTGATGAGTATGATATGGTTGATGAACATGAATATGTTTGGTTGAATCCCATGATTTTGAGGTTTAGATATCGTGACATGCTTGTTGGAATCTGCCCTTGATGATGTATGCTTAATACCATGATCGACGAATGTTAGGCCTGGAATGATTATGCCATGATTGTTTGCTTTTAGATGCATGTTAGAGTGTGTATAAGTTAGAATAACATGTTAAATATGTCTTTAATGAGATTAAGATTTGGAACACAATGAGTAGAAGCAGACTCGTGGGTTGGGGTGGGGTTGGGTGTCTAACACCTTCCCATTCCCATACGTAAACTCCGGATACATGCTCTGGTAAAGACCAGTTCTTCTATGAAGGGCGCTATATTTATAGTTCCTAGACTTAAACTAGATGGCGACTCCATTTACACCCTCTGCCATGGTTCAACCTAGGCCAAGGCGTACTTACCCAACAGAGAGGATGACTCGTTGCGAGCGCTTGTGCCCACAACCCAACATCAAAGATTTTTTTTTTTTTATCACTTCATTTAAATATTCTTTCGTTATGAACCCAATTGGTTTGTTGGTTGCTTCGAGGGAACCAAAACCTTCTAATAGATAAATGGACTACTTCCAGAGAATCTAGACCTTCAAAGTGAATACTCACTTAATAATAATATTTTTCAGCATACTTGAGGTTATTTTTTAGTGCAATTTCATGATCGTTGCAGAGGCTTTATTGGGTCACAGTGAACTACCTATGGCTATAAGGAATATAATCGAGGGGATTCGTCCTAAGCTTCAATACTTTCGACAATTTCAGATTACACATATCAAGAGGCAAGGCAATCATTTAGCATGACTCAAGGGGACTGAATTTTTTGGTATTCCCTTTTGATTAGAGTCTCAAAGTGGTGGCTTGATTGATAATGTTTCTCCCTCTGGACCAAGGAATGTATAATAGAGTTCATCATTTGATTCTTTATGAGACAAAATCAAGAAACCACCCCCCCCCCCCCCCCCAAAAAAAATAAAAAAACATTTCTATTAAATATGAAATTTATGATTACTTGTCTCAATAATAAAGAAGTGAGATTTTACATGACATTTTCTCCTAGTTACAATCTAAAGGAAAAATATTTCATTACTCTGATTCCTAGTTACAAACTAAGAAATTTATAATTACATTAAAAACAAAACACTAATCTAAAACCCTTGATCTCAACTTGAGGCTATAGACACCTCATTTTGTGCCTCTTATGACTTGAGCCCCCGTTCCCCAATGATGATATCACTCAGAGGCCCAAGATTGATTTATGGCCCAATCTTGTGAATCTTTAGCTTGAAGGGTGTTTTGGTCAAGAAAAACTTGCAGGAAAACCCTAAGTATGCGTTCGCATGTTTCATCCATGTGCACGCATATTGAAAGCATGCGTATGCATACCTCATGTATGCGCATGCATATAGGGTTTTAAAATTCTGTAAGGAAAGCTTTTTTGATAGAAAATCATGTAGAGTAAATCCCACATTGGCTGAGAGCCGCCATACACCCTTCTATGATAACTACAAAATGCCCTAAATGATATTTTACCAAAATAGACCAAATTCACTAGAAAATAGTGAATTAAAGAGGGAGTTTTTATTCTAAAACATCCAAAAGTTAAAGTTTTCTTGGTTGTGAGAATCCTTGTTCAATGAGGATTAGAAATTGTAGGTGGCTATGCATGTAATATATAAAGACATGGTTTATTAGGTTTTAGGTGGGTGTGTGTATTTTAGAAGAAAAAGAAAGAGTGTGCTTCATAAGAAGAAAAAGGTGAGTTGCACAAAGAGAATTAAGAGAGCAGCCAAGAGGGAGCCACTTAGAGAAAGAAGACAGCTAAGAGAGAGAGCTGTGCATAGAGAAAAAAAATAGAAAGTAAAGAGCAAAGTATTGCTGCCTTTAAGAGAGATAATTAGTGTGTGTTAGAACAAAGAAAAACAAGAAAGATTTTTCTTTAGCTGTGAGACATACACAAGAATTATTATAATTGATTTGATAATAGTGAAATTATTTGGAGTTTGTCCCGTGGTTTTTACTTTCAAAGAGAAAGGGTTTTCCACATAAATTTTGTGTTCTTGTGTGTGATTGTTATTTTGGATTGCTAATATTGTTGATAATATTAGTCAGGACCCAACAGGAAGTCCTAATTTTTTTTTTTTTTTGAGGGTGAAATGTTGATTTTTTTTATAGAAAATGAAATTGGAGTACAACAGAGCTCGGAGCCTTCAAGTTTTAAGTTTTACTAACCTACTTGGTTTTGTTCTTGATTAAATTGACTGAGGGGAACGGTCAAATCAAAACTTTAAGGAGTTCTAGTGTTTGAGGTAAAGGTATAGCTTTGTCTTTCTTATTTTTGTTTGTTTGTTTGTTTTTCTTTGTGTTTTATTGCTTTGATATATTTGTTGTTAGTTTAGGCTGTTTATCTTTCATATTATAAGCATGATAGGTAGTTAGAATTCCTGCTTTAATCGTTTGTTCTTTGCTTTTTTTGGGTTCGTGTTTCTAGGTGTGTATGCGTGCGAATGCTTCATGTATACGCGAGAATGCTTCATGTATGCGTACGCATACTTGCAGCTTGCATACATATACCTCGTGTATGTGCACGCGTACTTGTGCCTAGAAACCCAGATTTAGGGTTCTTCATGTTTTGCATATCTTGTTCAGTTTTTATCACATGTTTAGCCTCTTTTAGCCTAGTTTTCACATGTTTAGGTCTGAGGTTAGTAGAATAACATGTTTCACGTGCTTTGATTGTTGAATTAATAATTAGGATTTATACCTTGGATGAACAACATGAACATAAACATGCATTGATGCATAGGTGCTGTGATGCGGTGAGGTAAGTGAGGTAAATCACGCACAATTATATGAACATGCATTTGATTTGGATGATAAGCATGATATGGTTGATGAACTTGATGAATATGCT
The DNA here is from genome assembly GCA_032727855.1 of Quercus ilex subsp. ballota. NCBI lineage: Eukaryota > Viridiplantae > Streptophyta > Magnoliopsida > Fagales > Fagaceae > Quercus > Quercus ilex. The sequence continues at coordinate 45,096,584 of CM064917.1, forward strand.
TGATTGGTGCAATGATGCAAATTCTTAAGTGATTGAACATGCTTGATTAGTGTCATGATCTTATGCTAATGCCTTGATGTTACTGCCTTGTGATGTACTTGCTGCCCTTTGATAAATATGAATGCCATGCCATGCTAGGTGAATGTTAGGGTCTTATGCCATGATGTATGTGGGATGATATGCCATGTTGTATGCTAGATGCATGCTAGAGTGTGTGTTAGTATAGAATAACATGTTAGAGGACTCTTTGATGGGATTAGGATTTGGAACACAATGAGTGGAGGCCGACCCATAGATCAGGCGGGATTGGGTGCCTAACACCTTTCCATTCCCACACCTAAAATCTAATCACATGTTTTGGTAAAGCTTAGTCATTCCATAATGGCGCTATATATATGGTTTCTAGAACTAATCTAGGTAGCGACTCCATTTATACCCTCTGCCCCATCCACACTAAGTTGAGGCGTACTTCTTGTGAGGAAACCACTTGCTGCGAGTGCTTGTGCCGTAAGAGGCTAAGAGACAAGATGGGAAAGTGTTAAGTACCCATCTTACCCAATCCAAATATTGATCTCCTAGGAGTTAATTGCCAAATTTATTTTTTATCATTCAATCAAATAATTTCATAAATGTCATGCCAAATATAACCAAGTAAAAAGACAAAAAAAAAAAGAAGAAGAAGAAGAAGAAGAAGAAGAAGAAAGCTTAAGTGTGCGTTTGGATTAGGATTAAAAATTAAAATTATTTCACTATTCAGCTTATTTTTGGTACTATTTATGGTCTCATTACACTTTTTGGCACTATTTATGAGTCTCATTATACTAATAATAATTTTTCAGTTTCAGCAAAATAAGTATTCTCTTCGTCCCACTTTGTTTGTCCTGTTTGAAAAGTCAAACTTTTTAAAGGAACATCATTTATTGTCTTGTCTGCCTTATAAAAATGTATAAGTTTACAAAATTACCCTTAAATAAATTTATCAGTTTTTTTTTTAAAAAGTTTTTTTAAAAAGAGTTATTAATGACATAAAATAGGGGTATAATAGGAACATTAATAAATTAATGACTTTTATTTTAAAAATCAGGACAATATTTTGGGACATTCCAAAATAGAATAGAGAACAAACAAAATGAGACGGATGTAGTAGTATCTAAATACACCTTAAATAGGATAAAAATAACTTGAAATCCACAAAAAGAGGTGATTCCTCCCGATAAATAAAAGAGGTGATTCCTTGTGACGAAGAGTTCAAATGAAGAAAAGACAAACATGACTGTAGATCCATGATGACAAATGAATCTTAAAAAAAAATAAAAATCATTGTATTGCTTTCATAAATCTTGATTAATTTCATGCAAGGTAAGATTTTATAATGATGTCAGATCTCAACTCATGTGATCATGCTTTCAAGAAATCGTTAATTACATATTGACCACTACCTTGTCCTTGTGTGAAATTTCTAACTTGATGCAACACATAATCATGTTATTCATTTCAAACCTCATATCATAGGAAGGGAAATTCATTTTAATTCATGCCATCATATAAACGAAAACAAGGATTAGTTTAGTAATCCTACTTGCATGTACTACCTTTCAATAAGGAGTTTGGTGGCAAACTCTTTTCAGGATTGCTATTTTCAGTGCATTCAGAGCCTTCTCCGTACTTGGAATTGAGCAGATATGCTGTTGGTGCCTTGCAAGTTTGATTGTCAAGTAAGGGTTTTTTTTTTTTTTTTTTTTGCCATTAAAAGTTAAGAGACTAATCTTAGCACTAGTTCAAGTGAGTGTCTAACACCATCTCACTGCATAACTTAATCTTTGAGCTCAAAGTAGGGATCTGTAGGATTTTTCGATTGAAATGGATGTTTATTTTGTTTTTATTAATTAGGACAAAAAATCTTGGTATATATATATATTTTCTTTTTTATAGGTGATTGAGTTAGCAAATTATCAGAGATAAAAGATTAAAAAGGATTCTGTATTTTATGGGTTACAAATATTACTTTGCTCCTGTTGAACCCTCCTTAATTAGCTTGTTCTATTAACGATGAATCAGCCATAGCAGCAATAATGCAATATTCTCGTGCATTCTGCATAGAATTAATCATCTTATCATGATAATCAGAGTCACACCACAATAAGATATCAGATTTCACTAAGCTTATTTCTTTTTAAGTTGAAAAGTGTGTAAGGTATAAGCTTAGTGCATGTGGTATTAAAAAAAATTAAAATATCACCAAGCTTCCATTTATCTAAAGGAAAAAAATGAATACAAATCTATCAGGGTCATGATGAATTTTGCTAAGTCCAAAAAAAGTTTATATTATCAAATAAATAAAGGGAAATTTCAATCCAGTAGTGGAGTCTTTAAGCTCGAAGTGATTGGACGGCACAGTAAATAAATGTACCACGATTGCAAAAGAGAGCTGTAATGAACTTTTGGGCACCACCCAAAATGTAGATCCATATCCAAGTGAATTAATGCAGCATTAATGAGCAGAAAGAGAAGTCAGTTCATGATCTTCATTTAGAATATACAATATATACGTTTGTCCCAAACATGTTAAGTCAACTTCTGGAAGCTTTGGGTGGTGGTTCCACCATAAGTGATAGTGGGAATTGAGAAAGGATCCATGTAACCGGTTGACTTTGCTATTGACTTTGAGAAACCTCAACAAAATTTCAAAAACATTCAAAAGATTGATGGTGTCACTTTTTTTTTTCTTTTTTTTTTTTTTGATAATTTAATATAATTACAATAAAGAGGGGACAATTTGAACTCTAAAACTTCAAAAACTAAGAAGTGCCAACTAGTTGAACTAAAATACCCTCACGGTTCCACTTTAAGAGAAAACTTGATGATAATATTCTTTTTGCTTATAGTTTTATATTTTGTTATTTCAAAATGAAATATTGCTCATATGGACCAATTGCCCACCTGATGGGGGGCCTAAACTAGAGAATGAGTGGACATGGGCCTATGCAACATGGGCTGAAAACTATATGATTCCTACAATCTTCTATAACCCATTTTACAATTCTCTTTAATGTAGAGCACCCTTCTATCCATGCGACTAAAACTTTTTTGGGTTGCGTTTATTAGACACAAATTATTACATACAGCCTATTTTTGATCTGAAATTGTGACTTCACAATTTCAATTGCGTAAAAACTTATATGTAGCAAAGTATATATTAGCCAACTTTTTTTTTAATAGAAAGTTTCAACTTATGCCGTATGTTCCTGATAATAGCTCTTTATCGTCAGACTAAAACACTAATTAGTTTTTGGTGTAGGTAGGAATTGAATTCCAGATTTCTTTTTTTCTTCCGGCTATAAATTGTTGGAAATATTGTCTTCAACATTCTCGTGAACTTTTCTCCCTTCCACCGAAACTTTCTACAATAATCTCATATTCAAAACTGTCTTCGAACGTAGAATACCCAGTCTTGGTAACATTTTTTGAGAAAAACATTATCCCGCTTGCTAGCTCGTCTCTGAGAAATTCATAATGCTCTTTATACTTATCCCTCAAACTCTTTGTAAACACTGGAATCATCTCTCTTAAATCTGCTACAGATACGAGAGAATGAAGAAAAATCGAACATAAATTTTATAGCTTTGAGGTGTGTTGTGTTGAATCACTGTCCGTATTTTAAGGTGATATTTGCCCCCACTTTACGGGAGTTTGCTAAGGGTTCCTAGTGAATCATCTCCAGGATATAACAAAGCATGGAGTGGATTCTACGTATAGTACTGATTTTGGAGACATGATATTTGTAGAAAACCTTAAAAACACATATCAAATGTCTTCAGACGCACTATTGAGCTAGAACTGAAATATTAATCAAAAGTGTTAAAAAAATTTAGACCCATCAGTTGTTTTAAAAATGAATATTTAATCAATTTATTTAATTAACTAGTTATGAGTTCGGACTAATTGCCAGATTAATTATCAGAATTGAAGAAAAATAAGAAAATGAATGTTCAATATGTGTGTAAAACACCCTTGAACGTTTAGACTCCAAAATACAAACTATCAATTCAAGCTTATTATCAAACAATTAATGTGCGAAATATGAACATAAGCCAAATACAGAATTGATAAACAACCTAAGCCAAATATAATCATATCCACAACATAAAATAAATGGCAAAGATAAAGGAAGAGAGATGCAAACACAAGAACAACACTCGATGTGTTATCGAAGAGGAAACTGAAGCCCTCGGCGTAAAACCTCTCCGCCGCCCTCCAAGTGGTAAATAATCCACTAAAGAATGTAGTTGGGATACATGAACAGCAGAAGACCCTCCAAGCTTAATCTACCTAGTGTACCTAAGCTCTCCAAGCTTCTTACTCCAACGAGGTTGCACCGAACCTATTTCTTCTTTAGCTTACCAGATTTCGCTATATACCATAGTGAAAGTTCAAAATGGGTATGAAACACCCTTGAACGTTTAGACCCCTAAAAAACAAAAATACCAATTCAAACTTTATATCAAACAATTAATGTGCGGAATATGATAACAAGCTTATAACAGAATTGATAAAACAATCTAAGCCAAATATAAACACATCCACAGCAGTAAATATAAGGCAAAGATAAAGGAAAGAGAGATGCAAACATACGGACAACACACGATGTGTTATCGAAGAGGAAATCGAAGTCCTCGGTGTAAAACCTCTCCGCCGCCCTCCAAGCGGTGATAAAATCCACTAAAGAATATAGTTGGGATACATGAACAGCAGAAGACCTTCCAAGCCTAATCTACCCAAGTGCCTAAGCCCTCCAAACTTCTTGCTCCAACGAGGTTACGCCGAACCTATTTCTTCTTTAGCTTCCCGGATTCTGCTACTTGACCATAGCATCAACCAATGTATATTGGTTCCTTCCCAAACTGCTTCCCTAAGTACCAAATGAACCTTCTCAAAGACGTGGGTGTGGTGAGATAAGGGTTTGGTAAATAATCTCTCAAGGATATGACAATGGAGAGGAAGAGAGTAGAGGAGTTTGTAGAGTCTCTTAGATGAAGATTGGGGATGAGGCAATCTTATTTTTCTCTAGGGTTTTCTCTCACAAAATTCTCTTTGGAAGCTCTCCTAATATGATGGGTATAAGGGTGTATATATAGTAGGGTGAGAAGGGAATGCAAAACGTCAGTTTTTGCCAAACAGGGCAAATTGGCGACTTGGTCTCGCGGCTTGTCCAAGTCGCGAGTTCAAGTCACGATGTAATGGCTTGGCCAGCCTAGGACTTTTGTCCTGTAGCGTGACAGCTGGCGCAAACCTTCAGCTTCCCAGTGTGCCTCTCAGATGCCAGCTTTTGGTGGCTTGACAGTCGCGATCCACCCGCAGCCCTAGCCGCGAACCTCCGTTTTTCTTGCACACTCTTGAGCTTTTCTTCACATCTTCTCACACACTACCCTTACAATTTTTCCACCTAAATACAGGGTTACTAAGTGCTAAATTACAAGCAAATTGGTTACGGAATAAAGCCAATTAGATGGTTGATTAAATTCAACCTTATAATCTCCTCCTTTGGCTATTCCGTGATAAAACCCTACAACAGACTCTAGACTTAAACGTGAGTTGGGAACAGTTGGAAAACTCACTTACACCTAACTCTAGATTCTGTAAAGCTCTTGAACATATGAATAAATAACTCCTGAAACACAATAACATAGCAATATCATTGTATGCAGAAAACTTAATATGCATATGGAGCAAAATAAGCATGATCAAGCAAAAATGAACATAAGCATAAAAGCAATAATTCATGGCAAGATCAACAACAGTAGTCACTTAAGAAAAAGTGATTACTATGTTCATTCACACAAGGAATGAACATCCGGACATGCAAAAATGATAAACTCAATTGAAGAGTATCATTTGCAAGTCCAACACTCAACCAATGCATACAAACATATATGCATCTGGGAACAATCCTACACGGGCACAAGAGTGTTGTACTTACGATAATGTAAGGCATTAACAAGTACCAAAGCACAAAGCACAAAGGCTGCATAAGCAAAGTTTTGCAAATACATGGCATAAACCATAAAAGCCTACAAAAAGTGCATAAGTACAAGAAACAACCCTCAAAACTTACAAAAGCAACAATGGGTACAAACCAACAACATAAAGTGCTGAAATTGAATAACATTATACTATATAAGTAAACACCAAAGATTCACATATTGAGAGTTTTAAAACAGACTAAAACAGTGTATCAAACTTAAAAAAAAAAACACATATTTAAACTCCCCTTCAAAACGAGCACTCCCCTTGAAGAGCTGCCCCAAAAATTCTCCCCTTTTTGACCGGAATGGCCAAAGGGTCAGTGATCCTGGTTGGTATGAATACTGTCAAACTTGGCAGAGAGTACATCAAGCTGGTCCTGCATTGCTGTCATCCTCTCAGTCTGTTGATTCTGAACATCGCGAATTGTATCAAGTCTCTCCAGGATGATCTGAAAGGTATCAGGAGGTACAGGTGATGAGGTAGAAGGTTTGCTCCTCTTGACTCTTACTCTAGGTGTGGAAGCTGGTCCTGCACCTTCTGCTTCAGTCTCTATAGGATCACCTTCTTCATGGACACCCTCTTCTTCTTCACCTAGAAGACGACTCTGTATCCGTATGAGAGTAAATCTGTTGATGGCTGATAGAGGAGGCATAGGACTGATATCTTGTGGGATTACAACACCCTTTTCTTTGACAATTCTCATGAGAAGACTTGGAAACACTAGCTTGGGCCTCGAGTTGGTTTTAGTTTCATCCATTATAGTATCAAAAATGTGGGAACTGATGTCAATAAAGGTGTTTTCCTTAAGATCCATAAGAAAGATAGCTCTGGCATTCGTCAATGTAGTCATCTTCCTTATAGGATACAGATCGTACATCATTATTGTTGTTAAACACCTCATGTCTTTAGGAAAGTCAGAAGTGTTGAGACATCTCTTTTCTAAAACCCCACCAATCTTTTTCTGGACAGCTTCTAGAGAGACCATTCTGTCCTTGTAGTTAGTGAATTCATACTCTTCTAACCCCTCCAGCCCTAAAACCTTATCAATGTCATGAGCATCTAAGGTAAACTCCTTTCTCCTCACCCAACAACTCAACTCCTCCTCCTTTATCACAACATTTGCATAGAATTCTCTGAGTAGTGGTTCACACACTAAAGGTAAGTCACCCAGAAGTTTCTCCCAGCCTCTTCCTTCAAAGCATTTTGGAATGAATGTATCCCTCAAGTCATGTAAATCCACAAATCTCTCCTAGATAATTGTTCCTTTTATGAAGGAATCTCTGTATCTCTCAAAATGCTTGACTGATCTAAACAGGTTGTTGTCCATTTTCAATCTTTTATCAGCCTTCTTAGCAGGAGTCTTCTTCTTAGAGGATGTGGAAGCCATCTGTAAACACGCAGAAAAGTCCACAACAAGGGCACAACACAATATGTGGAAGTATACTCAAATTAGTAATCATGTAGTTATAAGGAAGAACAGAGTGTTGGGCAAAACACAAACCAAGAATAGTTGATAACAAAGAAATAAGGCATCACATAATAATCACAGATCAAACAAGTTCAGTCTGTAAAGATGAAACTTTCATACAAACAGATGAAAGCAAATGTCACTGATACTTGACCAAATGAATATGGAATGTGCAAGAATCCCTAGAGGTAGAGCCACACACAAGATGTGGTAATACAAACACAGAACAGATTGAACCACATAGACATAAGGTCATACACATGGCAAACTCAAAATTTTCATTTAGGGAAACATCACAGAGATACCAAAAACCGTATACCCAATGGATATAAACATTCAAATATCAAATTTCAGATCATGAATGAGAAGGTGAAAGCATGAAAACCCATAATGGAGTAAACTCAAGAAACTAGTCATAACCAAGAGGGAACAAACCAAACCACCAAAACAGCATTTTTAAGCATAAATATGTTTGGAATACCCAAATAACAATCCAATCAGTAAAACACATAGATTCAAGAACATTTTACTTAAATCATGAAATTGGAATGAAAAACAAGAAAACCCATACCTTTTTCTTGAAGATTTATGCAGAAATGATGCAGAGATGAAAGATTTTTTAGTGAGAAACGAATGGTTTGAGAGAGAGAGTGAAGAAGACAATGAACAGTCACTGAAATTCGAGGGAAAATTGAAAAAATGTCTTTAAAATGCAAAACACGCGTTTTTCGCAACTTAACCAAGTCGCCAGTAAGTCGCCAGGTCAAGCCGTGAAACACTGTGAAGGTAAGATTCTAGAAAAATCTTCTAAGTATTTTTCGCGACTGGAAGGTTTACCCGCGAAGGAGTCGCGATCTGAGCCGCGAAAATCTCTGAGTAACCCTCGTGATTGGACTTTTCACCCGCGAACAAGCCGCCAAAATGAGCCTTGAAAAGGGCAAAACTCAAATTAAAAAAAAAATTTCTAAGTCTTTTTCGCGACAAGAATACTGACTCGCCAGTAAACCGCGAAAAATCTCTGAGTGAGCTCGCGACTGGGGCTTGCGACTGGGATAACCCGCGACTTAGTTGCCAAAACAGGGCAACACTATTTTTGAAAAATTTTTACATTTTTATAAAAGCAAAGTACTTTCCAAAAACAAAACAAAACACTCAAAAATATTTTTGTGTTTGACCAACAAAGATTGAGCATGTGAAAATACATTTAATCAAGTACAATCACACAAATGAATATGACATTCATTGAACATAGACTTGTGTGTTGTATGTGGGTATCAAAAATGAGATAGTCCTTAGTCCAATGTGAAGCTTCAATGATCAATTCAATTAAGGCATACACAACTAGCACTAGATAATGTGACCTATCTCAATTATAGAAGCATGCATATATGAGCTCCCACAAGAACTTGATAACAATTATTTGAAACTTTTCATTTGGCTCCATATTCAACATATCATTTGCCATTTTTGAGCAAAGAAACTCTCATTGTGAGATAGATGCCTGAAATTTTTGATATTTTAATTGATGAGTTAGCCTTTGGCTTTTTGAGCATCATACATTTTATTTTGGTCGCTTTCCCTTTTTCCTAGTCAAATACTAGTATGTGCGACATGCTTTTACAACTCTATATCTCTTTTCATTTGGAGATTTACATTTAGAGAGCTTTTTTTTAGCCAAAAAAAAAAAAAAAAAAGTGGGAAGATATATAGGCATGAGTCTATGCATGTCTCAGGATCAACAAAATCATTCACTAATAATTCATGACAAGGTTGAAGATCTATTTACAACAATCACATAGATTTCAGAATTTCTTCCACAATGATATGAGTGTATGAGAGACAAGCTAAGCTCGTTAAATGCATAAAGCCATTAATACAAAGGTACAAGGCTAAACATGCTTAGAGACAAAACTCAACAAAGTGATCAAACTTTTTGGATTTTCAACTTTTTATGTGTTTTTGGATTTTTGACACGAAAGCAGTAGAAGAATGATCAAACACAAGAAAAATGTAAAAGCATTTTAAACACAAACAAACCACAAATTAAACAGGTACTCAAAAACACAACGCAAATAACCAATCATATCCACAAAGCATAGGAAGAATTGATGCATGAACATGTTATAATGCTTATGCATGAGTACCCTTTGTCACCCACACGTCACGTGCGTTTGGGGTGATATCCTTGACGGATCGAGTACGAGAGTTAGGACTTTCAAACCTCCTGTTGAAGCTCTCCAAGCAGTTGGTGAAGGCACCGATCATCTTCATCACGTCCGTCATTCCTGGATCATTGTTTTGACTTCTTGGTTTCTCACCACCCCAAGACCTCTTGTGATTCCTTCTTCCTCTTGACTGAGGTGCACTTGCATTGTTGTCTGCTTTCAGCTTTTGACAGTTGGGTCTAGTATGCTCTTGTAGTCCGCAATAGTGACACATATACTCTGTTCTAGGACTCTGTTGTGGTCTTGAGAGAGATCTTGCTCTGGTTTCGTGTCTGCCCATAGATTGATTTCGGGGCTTATTCACTATCCGTTGCTCACTCACATTCTTCTTCTCAGCCTTAACATTCTCAGGGATGGTTTCTTCTACAGTAGGCTCTATGGCCTTCATAAATTTCACTTCTTTGGTAGCTTTGGCTGATGAGCTACTTCCTCCGGTATACCCCAATCCGAACTTATCTGAGAAATGTTTTTGAGACGAGATAACATCTTCCAGCTTTCTGGAGGAGACCCTTTCTATCTTGGCTTGCGCTTACACCACATCTTGCTCAAGGAATCTTACTTTGGTATAAGCTTCCGATAACTCTCCATTTAGTATCTCAATCTCACATTTAGCCTCTTTATATCTAGCCAGTAGACTTTTGTAGTCCTCTTCAGCCCTTTTCATCTTCTTCACAGCCGCCTTTGCAACCCTTGCATACTCACCTGATTTTTCAAGGAGTAAAGTGTAATTCTCTTGAATACTTAATGTACCTTCATCCTCTTCAGCTTCCGATTCTTCAACAACTCCAATATACTCCAAATCAGAATGCTCACCAAGTTCCTTCACAAGTGTATCCAAGTCATCTGAGGATTCCACATGAGCAATGGTCATGAACGCGGAGAAATTTCCTTCTCCATCACAGCTCTCATCAGAATCAGAATTTGATGAGTCCGAATCACTTAAAGTAGTGGCATAGGCCTTTCCCTTCGACTTCAAGTAATTTGGACATTCCTTTTTAAAATGCCCATGCCCATTACATTCAAAACATGTAATTCCTTGTGAGGATTGGGAATCTTTACCATCTTTTCTTCGGAAGTCTTTCTTCTCTTTTTCGGCACTCTGGAATTTTCCTTTGTCACCAAATTTTCCACTATTCTTGAGCTTTAGGAATTTCCAGAAGTTCTTTACGAGATACGCCACATCTTTATCTACCGTATCCTCTTCTGAAGAGTCATGAGACACTATCCTCTCATCAATTATCTTAAGAGCAAGGGATTTGCTCTTCTTCGCTGAAGGAAGAGACAACTCATATGTTTGTAGAGAACCAGCAGCTCTTGAACCTTGATTTCGTCAAGATCTTTGCTTTCTTCAATGGCTGTAACTTTGGCACGAAAACTTTCTGGTAGTGACCGAAGGATCTTCCTTACAACTTTAGACTCCTCTGTCTTTTCCCCCAAATTAAATTTGCCATCGACCACCTCGTTTAGCTTACTGTAAAAAGAGTCAAATGACTCATCCTCATCCATCTTTAGCTGCTCAAAGCGAGTGGTCAACATCTGAAGTTTAGTGTCTTTCACCTTCTTGGTTCCTTCATAAGTCGTCTCCAGAATCTCCCATGCTTCCGTAGCAACAGTAATATGTGAAATCCTGTGAAATTCTTTTGGAGAGATACCACAGAAAATGGCGTTCAATGCTTTACTGTTTGCATTAGCTGCCGCAAGAGCTGCCTTGTCCCAAGTGGATTTGGCATCCTCTGGCTTTGTCCAACCTATATCAATTGCATCCCACACAGCCTCATCCATAGAACACAAAAACGCCCTCATTCGGACTTTCCAAAATGCATAATTATTACCATCAAAAAATGGTGGAACAGTGAAAGATTGAGACCTATCCATCTCAACTAGGGGTCAAGGATCACACTCAGGTAATAAAACCACAACAAGTGTACCCGCTCTGATACCAAATGAAAGTTCAAAATGGGTATGAAACACCCTTGAACGTTTAGACCCCCAAAAAATAAAAATACCAATTCAAGCTTTATATCAAACAATTAATGTGCGGAATATGATAACAAGCTTATAACAGAATTGATAAAACAATCTAAGCCAAATATAAACACATCCACAGCAGTAAATATAAGACAAAGATAAAGGAAAGAGAGATGCAAACACACGGATAACACACGATGTGTTATCGAAGAGGAAACCGAAGTCCTCGGCGTAAAACCTCTTCGCCGCCCTCCAAGCGGTGATAAAATCCACTAAAGAATATAGTTAGGATACATGAACAGCAGAAGACCCTCCAAGCCTAATCTACCCAAGTACCTAAGCCCTCCAAGCTTCTTGCTCCAACGAGGTCACGCCGAACCTATTTCTTCTTTAGCTTCCCGGATTCCGCTACTTGACCATAGCATCAACCAATGTATATTGGTTCCTTCCCAAACTGCTTCCCTAAGCACTAAATGAACCTTCTCACAGACTTGGGTGTGGTGAGATAAGGGTTTGGTAAATAACCTCTCAAGGATATGACAATGGAGAGGAAGAGAGTAGAGGAATTTGTAGAGTCTCTTAGATGAAGATTGGAGATGAGGCAATCTTGTTTTTCTCTAGGGTTTTCTCTCACAAAATTCTCTCTGGAAGCTCTCCCAATATGATGGGTATAAGGGTGTATATATAGTAGGGTGAGAAGGGAATGCAAAACGTCAGTTTTTGCCAAATAGGGCAAATTGGCGACTTGGTCTCGCGGCTTGTCCAAGTCGCGAGTTCAAGTCGCTACGTAGCGGCCTGGCCAGCCTGGGACTTTTGTCTTGTAGCGTGACAGCTGGCGCGAACCTTCAGCTTCCCAGTGTGCCTCTCACGTGCCAGCTTTTGGCGGCTTGACAGTCACGATCCACCCGCGAATCCTAGCCGCGAACCTCTGTTTTTCTTGCACACTCTTGAGTTTTTCTTCACATCTTCTCACACACTACTCTTACAATTTTCTCACATAAATACAGGGTTACTAAGTGCTAAATTACAAGCAAATTGGTCACGGAATAAAGCCAATTAGATGGTTGATTAAATTCAACCTTACACATAGCATCAACCAATAGTCATTGGTCCATTCCAAACTACTTCCCTTCGCACCAAATGAGCCTTCTCACAGACGTGGGTGTGATGAGAAAAGGATTTGGTCAAGAACCTTTGAAGGATGTATCAATGGAGAGGAAGAGAGTAGAGGAATTTGTAGAGTCTCTTAGTGAAGATTGGGGATGAAATAATCTTTTTTTTTCTAGGGTTTCTCTCACAAAATTCTCTCTAGAAGCTCTCTACATTTTGTGGGTATAAGGATTTATATATAGTGGTGTGTGTTTGGAATACGAAGAGTCAGTTTTTGCCAAACAGGGCTGGTTGGTGGCTTGGCCTCGCGGCTTGTCCAAGTTGCGAGTTCAAGTCGCGAGGTAACAGCCTGGCCAGGCTGGGACTTTTGTCCTGTAGTGCGACAGCTGGCGTGACCCTCACCTTCTCGCATGCTTCTCACGTGCACAACATTTGGTGGCTTGCAAGTCACGAGTCAGTCGTGAGTCCTAGCCGCGAGTCCTTACTTCTTTGCACAAAGATGAGCAATTCTTCACACTCTCTTCACACACTACCCTTACATGAATCCCACATAAATACAGGGTTACTAAGTGCTAAATTACAAGCAAATTAGCACGAAATAAAGCCAACAAGATGGTTGATAAATTTTAACCTTACAAAAAATACGCAGCATAACAATGGCGGAATTGAGGGAACAGAGAGTAAAATCTATGAGGTTGAATATTAGCAACACTAACTGAATAATACACTCTGTACACATGTGATTAATGTGCTCTTAACAGAAAAATATCTAGTTACTGGAAAAATATCTCAGCTGATAATCTCAGTAGAAGAAGCTCTGAAGCTCGGAGAGGAAGACAAGCCAAGATGACTAAACGACATTGTGTAGCTTTACTGAAATATTCTTTCTAAAAGAAAAATGTCCCCGTTTGTATTAGTGAGATATGGTGCCGTTTTGTTGCTGAGGAAGAATATGACCGTTAACTAAGAGCTAGCCGTTAGGCTTAGGCTCTGAATTTCTATTCTTCTATCAAGAATATTACATTCCCGATATGAAAAACAATTAACAATCACGCAAATAACATATCATGTGGTTTGACACATTGAAAACTAATGAAAAAACCATTTTCAATGGAAAATATATTGCAAGGCCTTAACCAATAACCGCAAGAGGCAAAATAGATCCATTTTCACAAATAGATTGCATGAAGTTTGTTTGTTTGTTTGTTTTGTTTTGTTTTGTTTTTTGTTTCTAAACTTTAAAAAGTTATTTTTTCATTCCTAAACTATTAAAAACATTAAACCTTCTTTTAAGGAGTTGTTGTTGTTGTTGTTATTTATTTATTATTATTTAGATAGTTTAGGGGAAAAACTAGGGGAAAAAAACCTTTTCAATAGTTTAGGAGTGAGCAAAGATATTTTTAAAATTTAATGACAAAAAGTGTAACTTTTTCAATAATTTAAAATGAAAAATGAAAAATTTTAAATTTTAAATTTAGGGATGAAAATCAATTCAAACTTTAAATTAAAAATCGGAAAAAATATTTTAGCCAATATTATATATTTGTATGTATACATGTATAAAGATATACTTATATAGATTCAAGGTTGGATTATATAAGTTTATAAATAAGATCATAAAATTTCAAAGTATTATTTGTAATTTACTGATAACATAAATAGTCTATATCATAGTAAATATATATATATATATATATATATATATATATATATATATATTTTTAACAATATAAGATCAATAAATCTAATTTTTATAAGTTCATTAAAAAAATCATTTTCTCTAATTAATTCAAAGAATATAATTTCATCTATACTTTAGTTATTAATTGTGGGGGGAAAAGGGCCCAGTCCAACATAGTGGGCCGAGAGCCCATATGAGAGCTATTGTGCGACCGAGAAGAAGGAGATGGTAAGGGCAGGGCCCATCTGGAAGTGAGACCCTCAGAGGGAAGAATGATTACAATCCGTAGAGGACATCTCTTGTCCGAAGAGGTTACAATCCTCTGACGCGAATAGTGTCGATCAATTGAGCGTATAAAAGGTCAAAATGATCTTCCGAGGACTCCACCTGATCAAGATAAGCTCTGAGTACACTGGGAAACGATAAGGATGGAGAAATATCTAAAGGGAAAGCTGCTACCACCGTATTTAATGCTCTACAGTAATTTTTCTGGCCGCATTTATGTGGAGAAAACCCCTGAACAGTGTATCCTCACCTACCGCCACTCACACAGAGCTAAAGAAGATGCTTGACGTGACACGTACTCAAGTAGACTCACGAATGAAGTACAAGTGGACGATAGAGATGAAGAGAAGGGAGGTTATATAAAGGAAAGAAGCTATTAACGTAAGAGGGGGAGGAAGAAAAAGGAAAAATGAGAGAACTTGACTGTAACCCTAATATCTGTGTTGATAAGATAATCAATAAGATAACTCTTTGGATATTCCTTCTTTACGTGTAAACTAATGTTGGTTTGTGCTTGAAAGTTGTGATTCATTCTTGTTGATCCCATACCTAACCTAGCTCTTTCACCCATACTCTACAAATTAATTGTTTTGGGCTTGGGCCACAAATCCCAACCCTACAATTGGCGCCGTCTGTGGGAAGAGCTTGAGTGTAAGGGGAAGTAATAGCAGTTGATTATGGCTGAACCAGGGCAACAACCGGCAGAATTTGGGGCGTCCCAATATATAGACCCTTTTCTCAATTTGGAGCGGAGACAAGACCGTGAAGGCAGTGTGCATACTACACACACTGAACGAACTCAACCTCGTGGCAGAAGTCATGTTTCTCATGCAGAGAAAAACAGCATGCAAATAGAGATTGAAAGGTTAAGAAGGAAGCTGCGCCATGCGAAAAGAAAACGTGCTGCCTCGCACTCTGATGACGACTCAGGTGACGAACAAGACATCACTTATGAACAAAGGTCTCGAACTCCAATCAGTGAATCTTTTTCATATGAGGATGAACACCCTCGCAAGAAGCAACCTCAGAGGCCATCACATGGAGAGGTGGGAAATGATGCCATGAGCAAGGTTTTGAACCAAATCTCCAGGTCACCGTTCACGTGTAGGATTGAAGGAGCGAAGCTTCCTCAGCATTTCAACCAGCCAACCTTTACTATTTACAACAGTAAAACTGACCATGTGGAGCATGTGAGCCATTTTAACCAAAGGATGGCTGTCTACTCTAGAAATGAAGCTCTAATGTGCAAGGTATTCCCTTCCAGC
The DNA here is from genome assembly GCA_032727855.1 of Quercus ilex subsp. ballota. Taxonomy (NCBI): domain Eukaryota; kingdom Viridiplantae; phylum Streptophyta; class Magnoliopsida; order Fagales; family Fagaceae; genus Quercus; species Quercus ilex. The sequence goes on from CM064917.1 coordinate 45,112,610, forward strand.
CTTGGACCCGTGGCCATGAGGTGGTTTGACAACTTGAAAGCAGACTCCATCAATTCCTACCAAGAGCTCACTCAAGCTTTTGGTTCACGTTTCGTCACATGCCGAAGGGTGGCCAGGCCCTTGTCTTCTCTGCTATCCTTGAGCATGCGTGAAGGTGAATCCCTTAAGGCGTATTCGGATAGATATTGGGAGATGTTTAATGATATAGAGGGCAACTTTGATGCAATGGCCCTAGACATGTTTAAGCTGGGTCTCCCCACTGATCATGGTTTAAGGACATCCTTGTCCGGCAAGCCTGTCACTAACATGCGTCAACTTATGGATCGTATTGAAAAATATAAAAGGGTTGACCCAATCATGCTTATGATCCTCGGACTAGGTGATTTTTAGTTAGTTAATACTTTTATGCTGTTATTAATACTGAAGGTTATTTTTAGAATAAATCCTGCTTGGCGTTATTAACTTTGTTTAATATCAACTCTAACCTATGCTGACATTCCTAGTGTACATGTAAAAAGATCTATCCAACTTTTATAATACTTAGTCATCACTTAACAGTAACCTTTATGTACTGTCCTCTTCGGAATCAATTTTAGTTATATATATTATCAGCAAGGTAAAGTGATTATGTGTGCCTACATTACCATAATTACAAAATCAAGTTACTTATGGCAAAGGAAAACCATATGGCATGCAACAAATACACCAAAGGTAAAAAAGAAACTGCTTCATTGATTGGAATCAGATAATTTACAATCCATTATATGAAGGGAGAACAAAAAAAAAAAAAAAAAACCCTACAAATTAAGTTTCTGCTGGGGCTTGGTCTTTGGGCTCCGAGGATGTTTCCTTTTCTCCCAAGCCCTCGCCCGTTTCCTTAGGTGGCTCAGTGGGGAGACCCTGATCACCTAGCAGGCCAGAATCCTTGGGAGGCTCAAGGATGACTGGGGGAGCTTGGTCGACCAAAGGCTGCTCCGAGACCTCTGGGAGTTGTGTTGGAGGAGGGGGATCAGCCTCTGAAAGCTTTCGGATGTCTGGGTCATAGAAAATGCTCTTGGGCAGCCTCAGCTCCGAGTCAGTAGGCACTCCAGCAGCATCCAGCGCCTTGCCCCAGGTCATGTCGCAGTAGTCCCGGGCGACTGAAGCGAATTGCTCAGTAAGACCCTTTTTAGTCGTCTCCACTCCCAATTGGTAGGCCGCTTTCTTTTCAGCCTCAGTCGCCTCCTTGGCCAGCTGAGCATCCCTCCGAGCCTACTTGGTAGCCTCCTTGGCCTTCTGGAGTTCGACGTGAAGTTCCTTCACAAGCGCTTTCTCAGATGCCAATTTGTTCTGAGTCTCATTCAGCAGCTTGCGTTGGGCCTCGGCCTGGGTCTCAGCATTTCTCAGACCGGTGTTGAGGCTATCCCTTTCCTGGGTTACCCCTTTTAGCTGGTCCGAGATCTGAGAGACCTCTTCCTTTAGGCTGCCAAGTGCCTTTTCAGCCTTGGACCTAGAGTGGTCCTTCACTTGGGCTTCAACATAAGCTTTTCGATTCCACTCTTCGGCCACGAAGACTTGCTGTGTAATCTGAACAAGTAAAGTAATGAAGTTAGCATAAAATATTAATACTCCAACCGAAGAGCTGAATGAGCACGCTTACCATGGCTAGGTCCCTCTTCAGGGACATGAAAAGATCATACTGGATGAAACGCCTGTATGATTCCATGTCGCAGGGGAGGAGCAGCGGTTGCTCCAAAACTTCAACTATCAGCCTCGCTCTATCCCCGTCGTAGTTCCTAACCGAGCTCTCCCAGGAAAAAGGAACCCCATCTAGTTCCAGCCTGGGAGACCAAGTGCGCTGCCCTCGGTGCACGTCGGCCACAGGAGGCTCTTCCCTGCTCTCCACAGAAGAGGCCCTCTTGCTACGGTGGTCCTTTATCACCTTCTGCTGCTTGGTGGTTTTTGGTGGCACCACCACCTCCCGGTCCTCAGGCTCAAGAGGCCTCTTTTTCTTTAGATCCGGTATCGGTTTCAAGGCCGGATCAGAGACCTGAGGTGGGGGTGGGGGTGGGGGTGGAGGTAAGTTCACCACTGGCCGAGAGGTCCCCGTCCCTTTGGACTCAGCTTTGTTACCCCTTTTCTTTAGAAGAAGCTTTAAGTCAGACATTTCTTCTTCTTCGGAAGAGTCCTCAGGGACTGTAGTCAGCAGAAGTGGTTGGCGGACGCAGGATTGCCTGTCAGCCTCCTCCTTGGAATCTGAAGAGGGTATTACTTGAACCCCCCCCTGAAGTGTCCCCTTCAAATTTAAATCTGTCAATCTGTTCCTCTAATGAAGTGGATGAAGAGCCGACCCTTTCTCCTGCTACTGCCGGTTCGAGAGGAACTTGTTGAACTGGTCAGATTAGCAAGGGAATGCCCTATGGGTTAGGGTGTGGAACAGGTGCAAGGTCGTATGGCGCCAAAAAGTGTCGCCGAGCGACGTTTATTCGCCGTAGCCGGTGATCACCCTGTGTGATGGCATTGCCAGCTGGCTGAATGTCTGCTTTCTTGGGCATGTAGCCAAGTATAAGTGGGATGGACCGGAGCTGTCCGTCTTCACTTACGAATATCTCCGAGCGTAGTAGATAATTGAGGGCGGGGGTGTTGATAAGGCTGAGCTGAGGAGCAGTATGTGCCTTATCTGTAAAACAAACAAACAGATCGGGTCAGAAAATTGAAATAGGATGACATAAAAAACAGGCTATGGAGAATGAAGATCCTAAGACTATTGTTAGAGATCCTAAGTCTAAGAAGTCACACCTGGCTCTCCTGGCTCGGTCGGACAGTGTAGACCATTATGCCATGCGCCGGAAACGATTAAATAGTCGTCTTTCATCCTTTTATTCGATTTGGGAAGGCAGGAGAACAATCTAACGACGTCGGATCGGGATTTAAGGTAGTATCCCGCCCCTTTTTGGCTATGACATTCATACATGTATGCCAAGTCATGCCAGGTCAGCCCTAGTCCTAACTGTTCGTTCAAGGCATCGATGGCCCCTAGTATCCTAAAGGTGTTGGGCGCGCACTGCTCAAGAGAGAGCCTGTGGTTGCGAAGGTAGTTTAAAGTAATGGAGCCCATTGGGAGGGTTATACCCCCTTCAATGAAGGCTATCATTGGGATTACGACCTCTCCCTCTCTTCGGGCTGTTAGTACCTGCTCTGGAGGGCAATATCTCAGATTTACCCCCCGCGGGATACCATAATTTTGCTTAAATTCCTCTATCAACGCCGGACAATTGACGAGATGTTGGAATTTTCCCATTCTTAGAGAATGACTGAAGCAGTGGACAGGAGAGGGGTTTTGAGGGTAGAAAATGTTAGCCAAGAAGAAAATAAAGAATTAGGAGGTGCCGAAACTTACACAAACAAGATTGAAGTAAAATCCCTGGACTCGAGATGGACTCTTTGTAGATCCTGGAAGCAAAGAACACAGAAATCCGAAGAGGCTTGAAAGGTTTTGAAGGAAAGAACTCTCTGGGTACTTTGAGAATGCGTAAAGTAAAGAGAAATAACCTCCTCCAGGGGTTTATATAGGGGGACAGGAGAAACGGTGTCATTCATTCCATCCAAATCTCGAAGAAGAACCCTGTCCGTTGGATCAACAACCCACCGTTGGATGCAAAGGACAAAACGCCGCCTGGAGTAATTAATACAGCGCTTTGGGAATACGGAACTGACAGCGGCAATAATGAAGCGCTTGCCTCTATGCTCGCGCGCGTGTAAACGGGGGTATTTATGACTTCCCTCTTTTAATTTTCTTTATTTTTATTTCTTTTTCCTTGTGTGGCAGATCAAAATCTTATTCTTTCTCCTCAGATGCGAGGGAAAAATTAAAATTTTGAGGGGCTATTGTGGGGGGAAAAGGGCCCAGTCCAACATAGTGGGCCAAGAGCCTATATGAGAGCTATTGTGCGACCGAGAAGAAGGAGATGGTAAGGGCAGGACCCATCTGGAAGTGAGACCCTTAAAGGGAAGAATGATTACAATCCAAAGAGGACATCTCTTGTTCGAAGATGTTATAATCCTCTGACGTAAATAGTGTCGATCAATTGAGCGTATAAAAGGTCAAAATGATCTTCCGAGGACTCCACCTGATCAAGATAAGCTCTGAGTACACTGGGAAACGATAAGGATGGAGAAATATCTAAAGGGAAAGATGCTACCACCGTATTTAATGCTCTGCAGCAATTTTCTGGCCGCATTTATGTGGCGAAGACTCTTGAACAGTGTATCCTCACCTACCGCCACTCACACAGAGCTAAAGAAGATGCTTGACGTGACACGTACTCAAGTAGACTTACGGATGAGGTACAAGTGGACCATAGAGATGAAGAGAAGGGAGGTTATATAAAGGAAAGAAGCTCCTAACGTAAGAGGGGGAGGAAGAAAAAGGAAAAATGAGAGAACTTGACTGTAACCCTAATATCTGTGTTGATCAGATAATCAATAAGATAACTCTTCGGATATTCCTTCTTTACGTGTAAACTAATGTTGGTTTGTGCTTGAAAGTTGTGATTCATTGTTGTTGATCCCATACCTAACCTAGCTCTTTCACCCATACTCTACAAATTAATTATTTTGGGCTTGGGCCACAAATCCCAACCCTACATGCCATGCGCCCGAGACGATTAAATAGTCGTCTTTCATCCCTTTATTCGATTTGGGAAGGCAGGAGAACAATCTAACGACGTCGGATCGGGATTTAAGATAGTATCCCACCCCTTTTTGGCTATGACATTCATACATGTATGCCAAGTCATGCCAGGTCAGCCCTAGTCTTAACTGTTCGTTCAAGGCATCGATGGCCCCTAGTATCCTAAATGTGTTGGGCGCGCACTGCTCAGGAGAGAGCCTGTAGTTGCGAAGGTAGTTTAAAGTAATGGAGCCTATTGGGAGGGTCATACCCCCTTCAATGAAGGCTATCATTGGGATTACGACCTCTCCCTCTCTTCGGGCTGTTAGTACCTGCTCTAGAGGGCAATATCTCAGATTTACCCCCCGCGGGATACCATAATTTTGCTTAAATTCCTCTATCAACTCCGGAGTATCGACGAGATGTTGGAATTTGCCCATTCTTAGAGAATGACTGAAGCAGTGGACAGGAGAGGGGTTTTGAGTGTAGAAAATGTTAGCCGAGAAGAAAATAAAGGATCAGGAGGTGCCGAAACTTACACAAACAAGATTGGAGTAAAATCCCTGGACTCGAGATGGACTCTTTGTAGATCTTGGAAGCAAAGAACACAGAAATCCGAAGAGGCTTGAAAGGTTTTGAAGGAAAGAACTCTCTGGGTACTCTGAGAATGCGTAAAGTAAAGAGAAATAACCTCCTCCAGGGGTTTATATACGGGGACAGGAGAAACGGTGTCATTCATTCCGTCCAAATCTCGAAGAAAAACCCTGTCCGTTGGATCAACAACCCACCGTTGGATGCAAAGGACAAAACGCCGCCTAGAGTAATTAATACAGCGCTTTGGGAATACGGAACTGACAGCGGCAATAATGAAGCACTTGTCTCTATGCTCGCGCGCGTGTAAACGGGGGTATTTATGACTGCCCTCTTTTAATTTTCTTTATTTTTATTTCTTTTTCCTTGCGTGGCAGATCAAAATTTTATTCTTTTTCCTCGGATGCGAGGGAAAAATTAAAATTTTGAGGGGCTATTGTGGGGGGAAAAGGGCCCAGTCCAACATAGTGGGCCGAGAGCCCATATGAGAGTTATTGTGCGACCGAGAATAAGGAGATGGTAAGGGCAGGGCCCATCTGGAAGTGAGACCCTCAGAGGGAAGAATGATTACAATCCGAAGAGGACATCTCCTGTCCGAAGAGGTTATAATCCTCTGACGTGAATAGTGTCGATCAATTGAGCGTATAAAAGGTCAAAATGATCTTTCGAGGACTCCACTTGATCAAGATAAGCTCTGAGTACACTGGGAAATGATAAGGATGGAGAAATATCTAAAGGGAAAGCTGCTACCACCGTATTTAATGCTCTGCAGCAACTTTTCTGACCGCATTTATGTGGAGAAGACCCCTGAACAGTGTATTCTCACCTACCGCCACTCACACAGAGCTAAAGAAGATGCTTGACGTGACACGTACTCAAGTAGACTCACGGATGAGGTACAAGTGGACGATAGAGATGAAGAGAAGGGAGGTTATATAAAGGAAAGAAGCTCCTAACGTAAGGGGGGGAGGAAGAAAAAGGAAAAAGGAGAGAACTTGACTGTAACCCTAATATCTGTGTTGATCAGATAATCAATAAGATAACTCTTCGGATATTCCTTCTTTACGTGTAAACTAATGTTGGTTTGTGCTTGAAAGTTGTGATTCATTGTTGTTGATCCCATACCTAACCTAGCTCTTTCACCCATACTCTACAAATTAATTGTTTTGGGCTTGGGCCACAAATCCCAACCCTACATTAATTATTAGCATAGTCTCAAAAATATATATTAACATAGGTTTGTGAAGATGTTAAAAATGTTGGTAATTGTTTTCACTATATATGGGTGAAGAATTAAATAATTAAGTAATTTGTAAACACGATTAAGTTTTATTGACAAGAAAATGTACCAAGTTGAATCTAACTTGATAATGAGCTCAAACTTGGCTGATATTTGAAACAAACTTCGGTAAAAAAGTTAAAGTATTTATACTCAACTTGGCTTGAGATGTTTAGAGCTTACAAAAGGCCAATAAAATTCTTCTAAAAGATGGTTCAAAATAGAGAGACAACATAACCTTTTATCACTATTATATTATATGGTAAAGCTACATTAACCAAGTTTTTCTTACCCTTACCTGGCTGCATATATAGGGTAGGGAAAGTTATATTATTAGAACAAGTACTCCAGAGTCTAATTCGACGGGAAGAAAAATACATGCATGGTCTGTACATACATTCTGAACGTGTAAAGAGTGTATTACATCGTTTTAATCGTGACCCATAATTGAAATAAAAGCTGTCTTTTGAACATCTTCATAATTTAATTACCTCCTTCACTTTTATCCTTTCTTAAAAATTCTCTGTTATCCTTTTTCATATTTTTATCATTAGGGGCTTATCTATGTGCAGGAGGCCTTTTGCATGGGGTAATTAGTAACTACCACCGGTTCTTGGTGTGTACTGTGGAGTGTCACGAAGAATTGGTAGAGTTATTTTAGGATCATAATCAATTCCACACCCATTTTACGACTGTGTTGACTACCTGTCTTCACATAAATCCACAATTTTCCCCCCCTCAAAATATGCCCCAATGATCCATGTTGCAGCTCAAGTAATGGCTTCTGTGGAGGCACGGAGCCTTATTGCGGCCCCGGCTGCCAGAGCAATTGCCACCTACCAGGTAATATCAACAATCTCATTAACCAGACCACGTTTGATGAAATATTGTTTAAGCACCGCTCTGATGCTTCTTGCGACGGCTCCACCTTCTACTCCTACGATGCTGTGTTTGTGGGGTTGAAATATGTTGTCCACACCTGCCGAAAAAGGTCATCATATCTTGACCCTTTTTTTTTTTTTTTTTTTTTTTTGGGATAATTACATTTTACCCATCTGTGGTTTGCTTCTAATTCTATATGCCTACCCGTGGTTTCAATTTTGACACTTTGCCCACTTGTGATTCTTATCGTGAGTGTGCCGTAACCCACCTCTCCATTTTCCGTTACTCTAACACAAAATAAGTAAAAAACAAACCCCAAAACGGATCAAAACACTCTCACTCAAATCTTGAACATGAAGAACATACCAAAAATCTAAAAAATTATAGGAAGTTGAACCCAAAATAAAACATCTAAATCATCAATAATAAAACATCTAAATCATCCAAAATAACCAACAAAGCTATAAACTTCACAATCAAACACCCCAATGACTATTTGGTTTGTTTCCCGTAGCCGTGACTCCAAATCCAATCAATCATTCATTACCTTCACCGGCCACTCCCTGAACTTCTTCCTGATCCAAACCCAAGAACAGATCTCCATCCAATTCCCACAACCAAACATGTCATCTTCTTCATCTGGATTTAGCAGCGACAAAACCGCACCCTTCTTCGGGTTCCTGGGAGCGGCGTGAGTCAATTGCTTGGAGTTCGGCGTGGGTCTGATTGGTCCACCCAAAACACCTTGAGACGCCAAATCCCGATGCCACCACTCGGTTTCACTACCTGTCGTCGACCAATCAATTATGTTCTTCATGGGTCTGAGTTTGTGAAATTTTTTCGTTCATCGTGGGTCTGGGTTTGTGAAACTTTTTCTTGGTGGTTCAGCAGTTGTGGGTTAGAGTTTGTGATTTGATTTTGGGTTTGTGATTTGATTGTGGTTGATTTTGGGTTTGTGACTTGTTTGTGATTTTGGTGGTTGGGGTTTGAGGTTGTGGGCGGTGGTGGCTATGGCAGTGGGTTGTGATGGCTGGTGGCAGGGGCATAGAGTTTGAAACTTTGTAACTAATATTCTTAAACTGAAATATGCGGTGACATGAGGTGAAGTTCTGTTTGGTTGCGGAGAAAATTGAGGGACAAGTTTTTGAATTTCTGCATTTTGTACTGTGAAATATTTGATAGAAATTAATTTTGTTCGAATATAAAGTTTTTTCTTAGTTACTAGAGAACTTAGCTGGAGTTATTTTCTGTTGAAACAAATGGAACTAACGAAGTGAAAATCTCAGCTCAAGTGCTCAACTCAGCAAAAAGATTGGATTTCCCTTTCTTTTTGTTGTTGTTGTTGTTGAAGTTTTCGTTTGCCTTCTGATCAATCAAAACAGAGCTTAAAGCATAAGAATCTAAATGATTGTTTTCCTTATATTTTTGTTACGGCGGTATAATAATGGTGGTAATTAAAATTGGAGGGTGCTCTTTTTTGGTAACAGAGAATGGTTTTTTTTTTTTTTTTTTGATAAGTGGTAATAGAGAATGATTTGAATTCGCATCCATATGAGGCGGAGATTACAGCCTTGTTGGACAATTCGGGACTTGAATTTAGCTTCATAAAAATTTTCTTAAGCAATCAAAAACCCTAACTTTTTGATTTGTTTTGTGTTTTGATTTTGAAAGAAAACGTGTTAGAGTAATGGCAGACAGGGAGGTGGGTTACAGAGCAGTAATGGATTGAACCTCGGGTGGGCAAAGTGTCAAAATTGAAACCACGGGTAGGCACATAGAATTAGAGGCAAACCACAGGTGGGCAAAGTGTAATTATCCTTTTTATTTTTTATTTTTTTTTATTTTGGTGGTTCAAGTGAGAAATATGTGGCTAGTGGTTTGCTTCAACAGAAAGAAAAATTTCAAAATTAAAATTGATAAAATCTAATTCAAGATCAACAATGTCAAAAAAAAATTTAATGGTTTAGCCATATTATTTATTAAAAAAAATGTTACATCATCTAAAATAAAGAGAAGAATAGATTTTATTATTTTAGGTAAAAAAATTATTTAAGTATTATTTGAAATATTTAAATATATAAATGACTTTATTTTAATTCTCATCTTAGGCCCTAAAATGCATAGAGCGATCCTGATCATGACAATGAAGGGGAAAAAGTTGTTGCGTACATAGTAGATTATTTAAAATGTGCCAATTTAAATAATAATATCTTCTGGAGAAATGTTATGTTCAAAATATTTTTATAATACTTTTACAACAAATTTTAAGTGGAAGCTTGTTACTGGTTGTTATTGGTGGGTAAAAAAATAATTTTAGTGATTAGTTCAAATTTAAATTAGTAATAACTTATCACCTAAAATTTGTTGAGAAAGTTTTGTAAAAGAGTTGTGGAGGATCACTTTTCTCTATATCTTTAGACTTTAGCGAAAGAAAAAGTTAAAGAGTGTTACATTGTTTAAAACGAGGCTGTCCCTTTTTCTTCTTCTTCTTCATTTTTTTTTTTTTTTTTTGAAGTTTAAATCGAGGTTTTCAATTTAAGCAATTGGCCCTTGTTCATAATTGCCTTCTTCCCTAAGTCCAAACATTACCATTATTTTGTAAAGATTCTCTATTATCTTTTTGATATTTTTAACATCAACCCACAACCACAAGCCCAAAGGATGGTAAGAATTATGGTTGTCAAAATCTCGAACTGGATCCTATGATCTTACGATTTTATGATTCCACTTGCTCAAAACAATATGGATCTTTGAAGGATCTTTGCAATCGTTTAAGATTGGTAGAATTGTATGATTTTGATGATCTCAAATGATTCCGATTTCTTGTAATCTTCTTTACTTGATAGAAGCTCAGTTGGATCCAAATGAAAAATAACATCTGTATAAACCAAGTTTTGCTATTCTAATGTAGAGAGATAGAGTGTCAGTTGGACTCAAATAAAAAAAGCATCCCAATAGAGTGTCATGTTTTGAGAATTTTGGTCTCTTTAAATGATGCGTACAAATAGATGTAGTGATATATGGTAATTATATTAATTAAAAAATAGCATCCCAATAGAGTGTCACGTTTTGAGGATTTTGGTCTCTTTAAATGATACCTACAAATGGATGTAGTGATGTATGATAATTATATTAAATGGATGAAAATTTTTGGTTTTTTAATAAATAAATGTATAATTTATATGATTATTTAACATACTAATGTATATTTTTTTGTTTTTTTTTTTCTCAAATAATGTATGATTTTATGATCTAGGGTCCCACTTATCTCCCACGATCTACATAGAATTCCAATTTTGACAACTTTAGTAAGAATGTACCTTATAATGTGGTGGTAATTATAATAACAAGATATTGTGGTACTTTTATTGCACCAAAAAAGAAAAAAGAAAAGATATTGTGGTACGATAATGCTAATTAGCAACAATAATAAGAATAATGTAGAGGTGTTAAAGCATTCACATTAAAGATGTGAAAAGTGCTAAAACGCTATTTTATAATTCAAAACACAAAAACATGCTCTACATCAAAAGTGCCAAATCTCAAATGTTTTAGCAACTTGCAGAGTAGGGTGCTAAGACTAACGTCTTACTATTGCAATTTGCTTTATATTTTTTATTTTTATTTTCTCTTTCTTTCTCACTCTCTCTCTCTCTCTCTCCAGGTCCTTCTTTCTTTTTCTCTCTCTTTGCCTCTCTGACCCTTTTTCTTTTCTTCTTCTTTTTTTTACGCTGCACTTTGTTCTTCTTCTTCTTCCTCTTATTTCTTTTTTCTTCTTCTCAACTCAAACGATCCTCTCAAGTGAAACCGTGGCTCACAAGGCTTCACTAAATTGTGGTGTGTGATTTTTGTTTTTTGTTTTTGAGATTATGAAGCAAATAGTTTTTATATTTTGCTTGGCCTTTATATTTTACTTAAAATTTTATTTTAAAAAATTGGGTTTTGGGAAATACCATTTTTTTGCTTTGCTTTTAGTTTATCAGTCTTGCTTGTGGTGTGTGTTTGATTAATTTAGATCTAAAATTAGTTCAACGAGATGATTCTTCTTCTAAAATATAATAACAAAACCAATATATGTTTTTTTTTTTTAATAGTGAGTTCACTTTTAGTGCTTTCATTTTGACAGTGGTGAGGGTGGTGACATTGAGTGGGTGGTGGCTAACGGTGGTAAAGATGGGTTGGTTGTTTTAACTTGGAGAAGAGAGACACATAGAGAAAGAGAGAGAAAGAGATGTGGAGAATAAAAATGAATTAAAAATAATAAATAAATAATATTTTAATAAAATGGTAAAAAGGATAAAATCTTTGATATTGGTAAATTATAAAATGGAGTGTTAAAATAGATACTTTAAAATGCTAAATACTATATTTTTTAACATATTTGATGTGAATGTTCTTACATAATGGTGTCCATAAAGTGATTTGAACTTAATCTAAAAGTTTAAATAATTTATTTAATGTCATTTCAAATATGGGCTCAAATCTCCAAAATCCAAACCACAACATCAATTCAACTGCCATGTTTACTTAGTTGCTAGTCAACATCAATTCAACTGATATGTTTACGTAGTTGCTAGTTGTTAAAGTAATTGTGAATAAAAAAAGAGAGTGAATGGTAGTTAAAGAGAAGTAATTAAAAAAATTAAGAAATTTTAATATTTTAATGAATAATATTATGATAGTATAAAATAGATCATTTGATGTAAAAAATTTTGAAAAATGAATATATAAAAAGAAGAAGAAGTAAGTTCTTATATTAAAATAGATATAAAATTTTGCAAGGATGTGAATAATCAATTACAAAAGAGTCAGTTTCTCAAAAAAAAAAAAAAAAAATTACAAAGAGTAATTTTTCGGGAAGAAAAATCATGCATTGTCTGTACGTACATCCTGAATGCGTAAAGAGTGTATTACTTCATTTAAAACATGGCCGACAATTTAAATAATAGCTCCCTTTGGCACATCTTCATAATATATCTTATTCCAAATAATTATTCTTTTATCTTTTTGTAATGATTCTCTGTTATTATCCTTTTCATATTTTTGTTGTTAGCCAATTCACACATGATTTGGCTTATCCATGTGAAGCCGCGGCTGTATTTTGTCTACTTGGAGTTTTATCCTTCTGAACTTTAAGGTGGCGATAATACTAAAATTGCTATTAATTTCACATCGAGTGATAATAAGAATGTAATGTAGGCAGGGCGGCTCAACAACTTTGAGTGGGCAAAAATTTTAAGTAAAGCCTTTTTATATTTAAATATTAATTAAATAATATATATTAAATTTTTTAATTTAAAATCTATTTTTCTTTCTTTTTGAGATATAAAATTTCTAATTAACTTTTTGTATTTAAGTTTTTCGAAATTTTTTTTAATTGATAATATAACTGATCCACTTAATTTTTCTTTTGACATGGTATACCTTAAATAAGATTTTATTAATTTTAATTTTGAAAAACTTCTTTCTCTAAATGCAATCATAACAGGTATTGTTAGTAATATTCTATAAGTAATATATGCATTTGAAAAAGAATCTAGTCCTTTTAAATAATTAAGTACATTAATTGGAATATTTTCATCCATTTGCATAACTTCTTTTAAAACTATTAGTTCTGAAAATAAATCTAAACCATCAATATCATAATAAATATCATGTTTGAGAAAACTTTCGAGATTAAGACTATTTTTTCAAACTATTATCATCTAGTGCTTTTAGTTTTTCAAAATTAAATAAAAAACCAAAAATATCCTCATATATTTGAAATTGTTCGAACCTACTTTCAATTGATGAAATAGCTTGATCTACTGTACATACAAAATAATTAATTCTAAAAGATTCTTCAAGGGATTGAGATTCAATTTGTTTTTCAATTTTTCTCTTTTTTTGAAGTTTTTCATATATACAGATAAATATTTTCTAATAGACATTTATAATGAGAAAATATCTATAGATAAATAAAATATAATATATAATTAAAAATTATAATTTAACTAAAAATAAAATTTAAAGTATAGAATAATAGAATTTGGTTATTGCAATTTTTCTAAAGTCATGATCACTTTAAAGTTTAAACCTGCATAAATAAAAATTAATTTATTATATAGTTTAATAAATTAGTGTTATTATAATACAAATGAGTTAATATGATATAAATTAAATTATTAATTGGTATAATAATTTATAATAGTTTATAAAGTGAGCAAAACGTGTTGTCTTGTAACTGTGGGTTGCACTGTGTAGTGCAGCCTCTGCTGTTGTGCGGTGCGCCTGTGCAGTGCAGATGTGAGATGTCCAACCTGTACTCCTATGGCTAAGTATAAAAGCAAAAAACGTGTCATACCAGAGCAGAAAAGGGTCCAATTAAGAGGGGGGCAGAATTTTGTATCAATATTTTGTATTAATATTTTCCCAGCCTGTGCCATGGCTAAAAACCAGGGCTGGCTTGTGGCTTGTGCATTGAAACAAATAAACGTGTCCCACTCTCATCAATGGCTTGTGCAGTGAAATAAGAGGGGCAGAAAGGGGTCCTATCATTGTAAAAACATGTCCCATCAATCAATTGTGCAGTGAAATAAACTGAAAATATTATAATTTAAGTTAAATAATCATCTTCATTTTCGGAAAGATAAAGAAAGGAAGAATAAAGAAAGGAAGAAGATTACCTCTTGCTCTGGTACGCTACTCCTTTTCAATTTTGAATTTGCTGCGATAGGAATCAACAAATTCAAGTTAGATTGAGTTTATGGAAAAAGATCAATAATCAAGATGGATATAAAGAAAAGAAAAGTAAGAATATAGATGGAGAGCTGAGAGAGAGAGAGAGAGAGATGGGAGATTTTTCTTTTGTTTTTGAAATTTATAATCCCTATTTTATTAGCATATTTCAAGATAATTGTGTTGTGTTATTAATGAATTTGTTTGATATTAATTTTGATTTTAGCATATTTTAAGAATGAATTAATAAATTTATCTCTTAAAATTTAATTTTGTTAGTTGAAGTTTGACTCTTTTTGTTTTCTCCCTTTTTAATTTTCTACATTTTAGGATATAATGAGATCTTTTTAATGCATTTTATTGACCAATAAAAGTGCTTAATTTTTTTTAATTAAAATATATAGATAAATATATTATATATATAATTTTATTTTTACAAGTGGGAGCTTTTTTTTATTTGGGGACCTTATGTGATTGCATCAATTGCATTATCTATTGAGTTGGCCTGCCACAAAGTCCCCACTGAATATAGGACTTATACTTGGAATCATAAAAACTTACCCCATGTGGTACAACTATAAATGAAAATACACAAAAAGAATCCAAACGAAAAATAAGAACATGAATCAAATCTGTTGCAAGATAGCACCTAATAATAAATTATTAGGAATGTTGTGAAATTATTTTGAATTTTTGTTGTGTGATTGTGTCGCTAGCTTTATTGCTATATAATTCCATATACAACAGAATAATAATAAATTTATAATACTAAAATATATAGTTTCATTTATAAACACAACCATAATTAATGTCTATTAATAGCTACAATAATTTTCATATTGAGACATTTTTTTTTTGAAAAAGAAAAAGATAAATTTTTTTAATATGTTAAATTTATTCATGCATTGTATGGGTTATCAACTAATAAAGAACAATGATCAAAGATAGATGTATGTATGTATGTATGAATGTATGTATAATCATATAATTTTTCATAATTGTTAACATGATTTATAGTGAATGATACATAATAAAAGTGATATTATAGTGTAGATTCAGGTAAAAGTGATATTATTGTCATAATAAGCACAAAATTGGGGGAGATAGAAAATGTATGTATGTATGTATGCTAAAAGCCATGTTTTATTAGAGTAACAATGCATTTGGTTGGGATGAAAATTGGAGGAGACAGAAAATGAGGAAGATATTTTCTGCACTGAGCTTATGGGTATATAAACTCGGTGCATATGAAAATTTCCCATAAAGATAAGAGAACGTGAGAGCCAGCTCTAGATTTAGGCGAGTTAGGTGACTGCCTAAGGCCCCTAAATTTTAATTAATTAGGTCAATTATTTGATTCAAAAAAAGAAAAAAGTTCTAGCACCCTCAAAAAAAAAAAAAAAAAGGTTCTATAAAATGTATTAATTAAACCCCAAATTATAACCAATAAATAAATAAAAAAAATCAAATAAAAAAAATTAGGAAAGAAGGCCTAATGTAGGAGGTAATAAATTAGACCCAAAATATTAACATGTTTTAAAAAAAGATTAATTCTTTTTGCGGACTAGAGAGCAAAGTTGTCGAGGATAACTCACGGCCATAGTATCTCTTGTAGTACCTTGTTTTAGGAAAAATCAAATCAAGAATTATTTTATGAAATGAATTGAACAAGTTATAAATCTAAATTATTAAGGTTTTATTTTTTGTTTTTGAATGAGCTTTTTGATAAATATATATTTTTTTCATTTATTGTTGTTTTCCCTAATCTTGTTCTTGTTTAGGTTATTTTTACTGTTATTTGGGCTTTTTTTTTTTTTTTTTTCTTTTTTTAAAGCGGTAAGGGATTATGTTTCATAGGCCTATATTATTTTTATGAGTAATACTAGGAACATAACAAAATGTCACAACATTCCTAAACTAGCATACCAAAAATTATAAATTAGAGATAGTGGTGTGCTAATTTAAAACTGTTGTGTCCCTATAGCCGGGATCCCTCTTATTTTTGTTGTTAGAGCATTCAATATTTTTTTTAGGGTAGAAAAATCAAGTTATTTTAAAATTAATTATATATATATATATATATATATAATATCAATACATTTGAGTGCCTTTAAGAGGTTGCCAATAGTTGGCTTAGGGGGCTAAGCATAGTTGTTAAAACATGAATTATATCATGAATCAATTATTTATTTATTTTTGTATCGTGTAACGTAAGATACACAAACACTTAGTAAAATTTATTAAAATAAATTATAAATATACATATATAAAGGGTATGTTTATTATAAATTCATAATGTATTCAACTAATGACTAATTTAATATCACTTATGTAATAATATTTAACAAGCTAACAAAATAATTCAAATTAACATGTGTTCATATACATATTCAAATTAATTAAACTAAAAATGATAATAAATAAAAAATAACCCAAAATAATAATTTATTTTAATAATATTCATCATCATGAATAGGGGTGTCCAACCCACCTGCTCGAACCGATTAGTAACCACTTGATCCGACTGCTCTAACAGTCAGACTTAGGTCCCAACGTCAAAAACCCGATGCCAACGGGTCGATTTCAGATCTTCTCCTCCAAAACCCATGAAAACCGACCCACCCAAAGACCATAAACTCCGGCAATTTTTCCAAATTTTCGACCATATTTTTAGCTAAATCCGATGATTTCTGGCATGATATACACTAGATTAGGCCGAATCCAGCAATTTCTCCGCATGATTTGGTAAAAATCTAGCCGGATCCAACGAGATCTCACTGGATCTTGGACGGATTTGGCAAGATCTGGCGAGATCTCATTGTGTTTCGGCAGATTCTTTCTTTTTTTAATTTCACTTGAAACTAACAACCCAAACTGACAACCCCGTTATTGTTGCGGGTCAATTGTGGGTTGGGAAACTGCCAACCCAATCATCACGTTCATCATTTTGCAAATTTATTTATTCATTAAAATTTTCTTTATCATTGTCAACATTTACTATCTTTTCTTGTTCTTTTATTTTAATAATTTTTTTAAATATTTCTTCTTGGCATTCTAGCCTCTTAGGCTTATAACAATAATGAAAAAAAAAAATTATATTGCCAGTTAATACATTATTCATAGTATAGAAAAGAAATTTGCAAATATAAAAGTGAAGTATATGTACGTGGTCCAAATTTTGTAGTGGGCAAAAAAAACTTATGTACATGTTATTTTATTGGGCTAAATTAACCTAATAATTTTGTATTAAAAGAAGTCTAACAACTTGTTGGATTTAAATAAAAGCACAAATTTTAACCCAACAAAAAACCTCATTTTGAAGCACATGTCTATGCATTTTACGATGCGATACCATTGATATGATACATACTACTGTATCATATGATTAATGAGTACTTACGATACGCCCTTAAAATATAAAACTTTTTATTCATCATACGAAATTGACAACTATGTTTGAGTATGCAAGTAAAAATGCTGAAAGGAAAGAGATACACGGAGCACAATCATTTACATGGAAAACTACTTGATTTTTTGGTGAAAAACCATGGTGGAGCAATTGTTGAATCCATTGGTCCTAAGAATGATTTTTTTTTTTTTTTTTTTTTTTTAATGAGAAAAATGCTGAGAATCTGAGATTGTTTTGTAGCTATAATTACATACATCATAGGCCTTTGTTGAATATATATTATTTTTGTTACTATTGCAGTTAGTTATATGTAACTAGCTACTCTGGTGTGGTTTGCTCCTCCTTTTTTTTTTTTTTTTTTCTCTCTCTCTCTCTCTCACTTTACAAAAGAAACAAAAATTCTGAATTTCAACCATTTATAACTTGAATGAAACTTACAAAATACACATTTGCATTTGAGAAGAGTTTATTAGCCAAAAAAGCTCTCATATATAACCACCCCTAAAGGGAGAAAGGACGAACACATGCATCAAATTTTTAGTATTTTTTTTATTATATAGTTTTATTTTTCCATCAACATTAGGTTATCAACTTCCAAAATTAAAACATAATTCTTAATCCTTTATAGTCAGCATAAATATTAGGGCAACATTATGCTCTACTGAAATCTCTTTTTGCACTTAATAATGTTCTCTTGAAGAGCCCCACCATCAAACCCACTTATTATATCCTCCATTTAAAAAAAGAACATGTGCATGGTCATGCTGAATCCAATTCTTTCATAATACTATTTGTATTCTTTTAGGATCAACATATTGCAAAAGAATATAGAGAAAATTAGTAAATAATTACAGGGCAAACATATCAGGCCGCTAGAAAAGGGTGTCTAGACTTCCATTTTCATACAACTTTTTAGCCATTACAAAAAGAAAATCAATTCTGAACAATTATTTGGAGAAACCATGCAGATTAACTCTAGATAAAATCAAATAATTTACGAAGAACAACATGATTTAGGTGATATATCTGATACTCTGACAACACATATCTTGATATATCTGATACTCTGATAACACATATTGTAAGGACTATGATCTGAACTTAAGCCCACCAAGAACAGTGGATGATAGCACAACAAGCCCAAAACAATATATTTGTTAAAGAATGAGTTTTACAAGAAAACTTCCTAACAAGTTAAGTATGGGCCAAAATGAGTAGGATTCATGCCAATAAGGCTGAAG
Source organism: Quercus ilex subsp. ballota (assembly GCA_032727855.1). Classification (NCBI taxonomy): domain Eukaryota; kingdom Viridiplantae; phylum Streptophyta; class Magnoliopsida; order Fagales; family Fagaceae; genus Quercus; species Quercus ilex. Next base: position 45,131,380 of record CM064917.1, read on the forward strand.
AATATGAATTATTAGAAATGACGCTCCTCGGTCATGTTCGAGAATGAGATGATCTTATATTTAATCAATTATCTGAATACAATGTGTTCTCCTTTTTTTTCTTCCCTCCTAGATTACATGCCCCATTTTTGTGGTGGCCATTCCCTTATATAGTCCCTCACTTCTCTATCTCAACCCGCCACCTATTGATTTCTTAAAAAATTCCATGGATGCTTGTCCCATCAAGACCTCCTAGAAACTTTGTGAGGAGATATGAGTTGGAATGACATTGTTCAGGTGTCATTTCTCCATAAATGGGGCCAATTCATTTGGTGCAGTGTATTTAATGTGGTGGTGACAGCCTTTTTCTTAGATATTTCTTCTTTTGTTGTTGGTCCAGCTCTACTACTTTCCCTGAAGCTTATCTTCCTAAAATGGTTAAATCCCTAAAGCTCTTCCGAGGTGGCTCGATTCCTCGGGAGCCTCAGTTGCTTTGTCACTCTCCCCCTTTCTCCTCGGCCTGCTATCTTGGGCCCATACAAACTCTTCAACCATCCTCGGGTGTTCTCTCGTCCTCAGGCATGACCCATAACCCAATGAAAGTACTCAGTTTGCTTGTCCTCACACATATAAAATCAAATATTTATATATGTATAGCTAAAATTTTTGACACCACCAATGGAGATGCTTTTAGGGAGAAGTACATAAGTCTTGACTACAATAAAGCCAAACAATAAATATTTTTCATAATAATAAAAAATAAAAGAGAATTATTTATTGAAGATGAGGAAAAATCCATTAGTTAAAAATTTAAAATATTGGTTGCTCAATACTACTCCTATCATTGTTACAATCCTAGTTTTTCTTTTGGCTGAAAATTACAATCCTAGCTTGTTTAGTGAATCCAACGCCTTGCGACAAAAGTAAAGATAATATCAATAGACACTTCTTATAATCATTGTGGTTAATTAATAGTAATCACCTTGTGAATATTAATTTCTTTAATGACTGAATTTTTATGATTGTAAGTACAACCTCCTGGCTTCTTGCAGACTTTTTATTTTATTTTTATAATTTTGTAATTTTGTAATTTATTTTTACTTTATTTATTTATTTATTTTTTTTATTAACGATAAAACCCATTTCTGAGCTTCCAAGTGAGAAGTATGTAATACTGCAACAATCATGCCTTCTATAATTTTTTCCCTCTCTGGGAAGCAAAGAGTTGATGATATACATTAGAAAAGAGGATTTCTGAATCAATATTTCTTACCACATGGAGGACCACTCTTTTGTTGCTAGAAGTTTCCTGATGTCAAAGTCTTCTGGAATACAATTATAGAAGCTGCAATTGTAACACTTTGAGTTTGAGCTACATATCTTAAAAAGCGACCTAATTAGTTACTTTGCTAGGTGTACTACAGAGGTTGTCCATGGCTCATCTGCGCCCTCTGGGAGAAATGCACAAAACACAGGCACCATCAGGCTTTTATAGATAAAATTGCGAGTTTATAGAGGAATGGCTTAATTACAAACCTAAGGTTATACCGCATGACATCCATAACATGCAAAGAAAAGGCACCACTGGAATTATATTAGCAAATAAGATGCAGCTAACCAACTAAAAAATTCAACCACAACAAAACTGTTTCATAGCAAAGAAATAACAAAATGCTAGATAACATCATAAAGAATGGTGATCTATGATTCTACATACACAAAATTCACAGCCAAAAAGAACCATATATGACCAAATTTATTGAAAACCATGGAAACCCAAAAACTCTTATCAACTACATAAACGTCAAAAATCACATGAAGCACAATGGTCCTGCAATATGACAATCATGCAGGTTACAAATCCTTCAAAAGATTGAACTTTAGCACCTTAATAAACCAACAAAAAATGAACCCAAATATTTAGATGTTACAACTTTCAAATGGTCAAAAAAAATTAAAGAATCAAAACTCAAATTATTGAAACAAAAGAAAACAAAAAATATAAGAGAAAATGAGGGTTACCATTGAAAGAAGAATCCATGGCCATAGCTCTTGAAAATAAAGAAACCAATTAGCCTAGGACATCACCACAAAAGACCCAACTTATCTGAACCTGAAAAAGAGATGGAAATCCTCCTCAAGATACCACCACATAGAATAGAAGAACCAAAGACTGGATTACGAATCCAAGTTTCACGTGTTTATGCACAAGCCTATATTAAAGAAGAATTATGCAACTTTTACTACATCACCTATGCCTTGTTCTTCCTCTTTGGAATGCATTGGCCAAGGATCTCCTTTTGTGTTTTTTCCCCCTATATCAATTTCACATGCCCCGCCCCCCCCCCCCCCCCCCCCCCCCCCCCCCCACCCCCAACAACCACAAAAAAAAAAAAAAAAAAAAAAAAAAAAAAAAATCAAATTGAAGTTTATATGATTTCGCAAAACATTATTTCACTAATCCAATCAATTCTTCCACCAAAGGAAAGATGGAATCGAATTCATCTACCTTTCTGATTTGCCGAATTTTTCTCTAGTGATAGATGGAGGAATAAATGCATTTCTAGTTTTTATAAAACAAAATCCTATTATCGTTTGGTCACAACCTCCAATCAAAACTCATAAAAACGACCACCACACTCAAAAAATTAAAACCTTGCGATCTCTTCAACCACAAAGTCCCCATAGAATTTAGGACCTAAACTTGGAATCATAAAAACTTATTCCATGTGGTACAACAATAAATGAAATTATACAAAAAAGAAACAAACAAAAAATAAGATCATGAATTAATTAAATTTGTTGCAAGATAGCTCCTAACATGAATGAGGTTGTTGTTATTGCAAGAAGAGAGAGAGAGAGAGGAGAGATAGAGCTCTTTGAGGAAAATAGAAAAATAGAAAAGAGAAGAAAATATATCTTATATCAATTTGACAACAAATGATGTTTCTGACAGCTAAAAACTATTTGATTTTTTCTCAATATGAAAATCATTTTAATTTTGGCTTTGTCCACAAAATCTCTATAAATTTTTTTCTTCATAATTTCATGTTCCTTTATATTTATATTAGTCCAGATATTTCTTTCAACAGCTTATTAGTTTTTTTTATTAGAAGAATATTGGACATATAATTATATAATAAATAAAAAAAATTCCTTGATTTGTAGATGATGATAAAATCAACTATGTAGTTAATATTTGACTTTTCTGTGCATGAATATTATCAAAACTAGACTCCACAATTAAAAATAATAATAATATTGTTAGGTTTTTAGACCCCTTGTCACAATATGTTTAACCTAATATTAAACTAAATTGATTAACAAGATTGTTATTCAGGATTAGGTTAAACACAAATAAACATAAAGTGGAAAATATAAAGAACACAAAGAACTGATGACCGAGCAAAACCAAACAGGTAAAAAACCTGAGGATGATTTGACCTAACTATCCTCAAGGTAAAAAGAAATCCATTATGAAATAATTGAAGTTTTACAAAAGGGCTTAGACTACTAACATCCTAATACTACCTCGAGTAGAAAACTTACTATCAAGACCACGTGCTAACTCCGAATCTATAGACTACTTCTTTCTTGAATCTGCTAAAGCACAAGTTTTCCTACTTGTGACTTTGAGACACCTCTTAAAGGTTTTGTTGTTCTTTGAAGGTTCTTTATGCAAAAACTGAACCACAGCCAAATCTTGATATTGGTAGAGCTTTTCATGTGTTATAAAGTAAACACCTTTTAAATCTCACACAAGAGTAAACATACAACTATTCAGAGACTTCTAAAACGTGGGTAGAATTTTTCCGTTTATATTAGGAGTAAAACACTTAATCCACTTAACCCTACTCGCTTATTAGGCTTGGGCTACATTTGAAACCTTTCTGCAGAATTCTGGAATTGCGTCTTTGGATCAATCAAGCCTTATTTTTGATCGATCGAGCCTTGAAGTTTTACACAGTAAATTCTTGCAAAACACTCGATTTAAACTTACACTTAAACGAACTTTGAGCAAGCCTAAACCTAGACTCATTGTTTTGATCATAATTTGCTAACATATACAAAATGAAGTTCCGATACATTTAGTTCCTAAAGTTTTAGAACCTAACAAATATTTTTAACAAATTCTTTGATTTTATACACTTAAAGGGAAATTATTACAAAATTTAGCAAAAGAAATTAATCAATAATGATTTTTGGAATTTAAAAGAACATAGAATTCCATTTTAATAGATGATTCAGTTGACATGCTTTGAGAAGAAATTATTTTGCATCTTTTCTTTTATTTATATTATGTTAATCTATTGTATAGATATTAATTTTCATTTTCCTTTATTAATTGATTTTTTATTACCATTATATTTATTATTTTTCAATGGTTAAATATTTGTATTAAAGTGACATTTAAATATAATTGTTCATCGTTTCTTTCTTAAAACTAATTCATTAGAACATAAATATTTTATTTTCACTAAAATTAAGAGCTTATTAATGTTTGATTTTTTTTTTTAATTCAATAAACTAATCCATGATGATCAAATTACTAATTTTTTATTTACTAAAAAAGTATGTATGTATATATATATATATATATATATATTTTTTTTTTTTGAGAAGAGGTATGCATAAGTTTATTTCAAACAATCAAAGTTTATTTTCCAGCAACGTAAATGTCAAAATCTAGGGAATGTTATTTCCTTTTGTGTTTTAAACTTTTAAGAATTTAAAATTGATTTGAAATTCTCAACAATATAGAGATATATGATAAATAAATCTATATTGATGGCTACAATCCATAATTACTAAACTATAGAAGCAATAATTATGAAAAGAAAGAAGAGAAAAAAGAGCTTGAACATAAGCACTGAAACATAACATATCATAAAACGTTGATTACATTACATGCATGAGAACATGAAGTCCTTCCACTGAATTTTACAACACCAAAACCTAGTAAACAGAAGCTCCTAGGTAGGTTCATTTATTTAATTAGATAGATAAGTCAATGATTAATACAGTTGATAATCATTGATTGCCTTCTTAGGCTATTTATAATATGATCCCACAGATCTCTATTCCATGAAGATCTTATAGATAGCTTTGTAGATCTTTGAGACGGGAGAGCTTCCATAAGGCTTCTGGGTGTAACAGTCAAGGTTTTCACCATAGGTCACCCCAATTAAGTCGCAGAAAGCCTTGTAGAAGCCAATCCGCTTCTCGACTCGTTTATCATATCCAAGTCCGCATTCATTTTCACCGTCGATGATATTTGTAGTGAGACCAAAGCCTGCCACTCGCCCTGCTTGCACGTCGTCTGAGTTTGGCACCCATTGGTTGGTCATGACATTGTGGCATGAGGGTTTTTCTAAATGGCAATTCATCCAATACCACAATGCAGACTTGAAAGACATGACTGAGTCCGTTGCAAGCTCATCTGGGTCGTTTAGTAGCGCATGATCCAAATCTAATCCAGCTGGACCATAGTAGGTGTTGCTGCAATTACACCATATATATTCAAAGCCAATATTTTCAATTAATGTTCTACGCAAAACTCATAGAATATGAGATTTCAATGTCAAGCTGAAAGTACAGACCAAATGTATAGGACGAGGCTGTAAATTACACTTACCTTGATAATCTTTCACATTATTAACCATATATAAGATTTCGTTTGCAAGAACATTATAAAATAATAATATTCTAGTAATTCAAAATTTTCCATCGGAGAATTAAATTTCAAATCTTCACTCCACACTTATTTTAACATTAAATTATCAAAATATAATAATAATGATTGACTAAATTTTCCACCTCTTTTAGACATTGGGTTATAGTGTGATAACAAGTATTTTTCACTAAAAGTAATAGCTTATAGATTTGAGTCCGAGAGTTAGCTTCTTTAAACCTATGAGTTTGTACAGTAATCAATATGACTAATGGTATAATGTTCTAAGATATATTGTCCAATGTCGTCTCATTTTTTTTTTTTTTTTTTTTTGGAAGGCAGTGTTGGCTCATTTCCATGCCTTACATGTAATGAAGAAAATATATAAAATAATGTAGGTCTTGATTCACACATAAGGGATGGTTAAAAAAAAAGTACTAGAGCTTTCAACGATTGCACTCTTTTTCTGAAGTAAGTAGATTTAATTTAATAAATAAATAAATAAAGGAAAAAAGAATTGAAAGGTATATATGGAGCAAATGATGTCTTACTATCGCAGTTGAATGGGACCTCGGCCGTAATACTGTTCACCCTCTACACATGGCCAATTTGTACTTTCAACACAATAATTATCCAAGGTGGCGTTTTGTTCTTTAATGTAGCAATAACCCCATGAATAGGGATCCTCTGAATCTTCTTGCCCACCTGTGTGCATCACCATTGTTGTTATATATGTTGCATTTGGTACTTAAATGCACAACATAAAGTAAAATAAAATAAAACTTCAAAAAAGAAAGCTGGAAAATTAATTAACCTGCAGTAGCATACGCAGTTTGAGCCAAAAAGGCTGCAATTTCTCTCTTACGGGTGTCATTGTCGCCAGTTCTTCCAAAACCTCCAAAATGAACAGCTGCCTCCATAAACGCCTCATAGGTGTAGAAGGTGGACGTGTTACACGAAGCATCAGAGCGGTGCTTAAACATTTCATCAAACGTGGTCTGGTTAATGAGATTGCTGATATTACCAGGTAGGTGGCAATTGCTCACGCAGTCCTTGCCGCAATGAGCCTCATCGAATCCACAGTAGCCAAATTTGCTGCAACATGCCCCATTGGGGCATAGAGGGCCTTCCTTTGAACATTCCTGTGCTAGGGCCTCAGAAGCGGAGAGAAAAACGAAGACTAAGAATACCCAGAACCTCATTTTGCTTATTTGTGTTGTGTTTGCGTAGATGTGAGGCTGGTGAGCCTAGTATAAATAGGAGATTCGGAAGACAAAAAGACAAATAAATAAATAAAAAGTTCAAAACAAAAGAAGGCAGCATCTCTAATCCGCGGAGTAGGTTTGGTTGCAATGCTTTCAATGCACTAAATCTGTTGGGATGAAAACATGTGTCAAATACTTGCCATGTGTTCACATTTCAACTGGTATAATGCACAAATGCACTGAACACAATCCGTACAATAAACATCAAAGAAATATGTTAACGAGTAATTAAATCAAGTGAATCCTACCATTTTGAGAAGTAATAATAGCTAATAAACAAATTCTTCATTAATTAACTGAATGTTATGTACTCTACCAAAAAAAGTTGATTGATTATAATAAAAAAATTCATCCCTAACCAATGCACTTCAGTACTACTCATTAATTGAACCCAACATTAAAAGAACAATTGCATGAATGTACTTGTTGATCCTTTGTTTCACTTTACATTCCATCAATTGATATATGTCATGTGTATTTTTTTTCTTATATGTCGTCTAGTTTTTTTCTTATTAGAACTTTGATTATTTTATAAGGAAATAAAAAAGAATGTATTGTAAACTATGATTGATGAAGTATAAAATAAAAAGTATTGATTATCACACACTCATTAGTACGTTCATTGTTCATACATATTGTCATTGTTCTCAATTTATTGTGGATATCTGACTATATGTACAAATATTGTAGATATCATGCACATAATTTTGAATATGATGTGTACAGAGTGTATTCTATTGAGTGTAGAACGAGATTTTTCATAAAATGAAACACTCAAAAAATGGGGCAAAAAATTTATATTCATCTGCCAAACTACTTGATGGAATCATTAATTAATAATGAACCAAAGCTACTCGCAAGTTTTTATTTTTTGGTTAGGTTTCTTTATACATTTTCCCCCCTTTTTGGATAAACTCAAATTTCATTAAGAACTAAAAGATGTAGCAACAAGGTCTGTCTTCCAAATTTCCTTAGCAAACTCTCAAATTTCATGCTAAATTTGCTATGCGTTGGACTCTGTTCCAACCATTCTCTTCAAGTTTGAGATTTTCCTTGAAAAATTCTTTCAGATCTTTGTTTGCTACTTTGCTTTTAACTTGTTTGTTTGTTTTTGCCTATACTAGTGCTGGCATGTTGCCATTAATTTATGTCTTTATGTGAGGGAGAGTGAAATATGTTGTTTTTTTCAAGTGAGAAATATGTGGCTGGCGGTTTACTTTGACAAAAAGAAAATTTTCAAAATTAAAATTGATAAAATCTTATTTAAGATCAACAATTTCACCAAAAAAAAAATGGTTTAGCCATATTATTTATTGAAAAAAAAATGTTACATCATCTAAAATAAAGAGAAGAATAGATTTTATTATTTTAAGTAAAAAAATTTGTTTGAGTATTATTTGAAATATATAAATAACTTTATTTTAATTATTGTCTTAAGCCCTAAAATGCATAGAACGATCCTGATCATGACAATGAAGGGGAAAAAGAAAAAGTTGTTGCGTACATAGTACATTATTTAAAACGTGCCAATTTAAATAATAATATATTTTAGAAAAATGTTATGTTTATAATATTTTTACAATACTTTCACAACAAATTTTAAGTGGAAGCTTGTTATCAGTTGTTATTAGTGGGTAAAAAAGTAATTTCAGTGATTAATTCAAATTAAAACTAGTAATAACTTACCACCTAAAATTTGTTAAAAAATTATTGTAAAAGAGTTATGGATGATCACTTTTCTTTATATCTTTTGATTAAAGCAAAAGAAACCACCGCACACCCTTGGTGTGATGAGCACTCAACAAGTATAAATACTTGTGGGGTGTGAGGGGTAAGAGCTGGAGTTCAAGTCTTCAGAGAGAGATTCACACACACACACACACACACATATATATATATATATATATATATACACTTAAAACGAGGCGGCTGACTTATCAAAAAAAAAAAAAAAAAAAAAACGAGGCGGCTGAAGTTTAAAACGAGGTTATCAATTTAAGCAATTGGCCCCATTGCATAATTGCCTTCTTCCCTAAGTCCAAATAGTGCCATTATTTTGTAAAGATTCTCTGTTATCTTTTTGATAACAAGCCCAAAGGATGGTAAGGATAGTACCTCTTATAATAACAAGATATTGTGGTACTTTTACCACACAAAAAATAAAAATAAAGATATTGTGGTACGATAATGCTAATTAGCAACAATAATAAGAATAATATAGAGGTTTGATAAAATGGTGTCCATTAAGTGATTTGAACTGAATCTAAAAATTTAAAATAATTTATTTAATATAATTTCAAATATGGCCAAACTCAAAATCACAAAGTTAAAATATGTTGTTAGGTTCTAGGTACTTAGGAATTAATGTATTAGAACTCTAATTAGCTCCTTACGGTGAGGGTTTTGATTTTAATATTTTTGTTTTTATTGCTTTTGTTTCTATTGGTCACATTTGTATGTGCTCTCTCTTTTTGTAGGGTTTGGCTTACCTCCAGTAATTTTTTAATTGGAGGTTTCCTTTTGTTTTAAATACACAGTAGCAAGTAATTGCAAGAATAAGATTGAAGGGGGACAAACCTGCTTTGTTAGTAGTAGAAATAAGATCTTCGATGTGGGTATGTGAGTTTGCAATGTTCGATAGTTCGATAGTTGTAAAACTATGTCTTACACTTTTTGTATAATTTTATAGACATGACTTGAAAAACTAAAAAACTATAAAAGTTTCTTATTATTAAAATAAAAATAAAAAATGACCAAAAAAAAAAAAAAGACCAAACTATAAAAGTAACTTTTTTTTGTTCATGAATTGCAAGATTTTATTGAAGGAAAAAAGAAAAAAAAAAAAAAAAGCAAAAAAAAAAAAAAAAAAAAAAACAGGCGGACAATTGCCAACATCAAAAGAACCAAAAAATCTGATTTGAAGCAACCAATGTTCATTTTAAACTAATTTATAAATGTTTTGTTGTTGGAAACAACCAAGCTCAATCAGTTATTGAAGCTTACGAATTTTTGTTGGCACTTATTATTATTCCAATTATCCTTATATCTAGCCCCTTAGATTAATTTTTGGGGGTTCAAGACTTCAAGTGATAGCCTACCAGGAATGACATCTAAAAGCTCGAAAATGTGTTGAAAACAAAATAGCTGTTTAGACCCCTAAATAAAAGTTACGACTCAATTGATTTTACACTAACTTAATACTAGGTGCGGAATAGTGTAAAAGAGAGCGGATAAACAAACAAGCTACTCTAATCCATAATCAAAGCAACACAGGAGTAAAATGGAATGTAAAAGAGTAGGAAAGAAAGATGCGAAAACAAGATAACATGCCGATGTGTTATCGAAGAGAAAACCGAAGAACTCGGCGAGAAACCTCTCCGCCATCTTCCAAGCGGAAATTGATCTACTAGACAATCAGTTGGGATACATGGGTTAGCAAGAGACCCTCCAAGCCTAATCTACCCGATGTACCTAAGCCCTTCAGGCTCCTACTTCAACATAGCTTCTCGGAACCGTGTCTTGTCTAGTTCTCTGGATCCCGCAACAAGCTCCATGTTGCATCAACCATCCTTGGCTTCTTCCAATGCTTCCCAGTAGCACCAAAACTTTACTTGACACTTTGAAAGGGTGTGGTAAGTGTTTGGGCTATCAATCTTTCAATGGTATGGAAATGGAGAGGTAGGAGTTGAGGAAATTCCATAAGCAAATGTGTAGAGGATTGTGGGTATAACAATCTCTAACTCTCAAGGTGTTTGGTTAGAGTTTTCTCTCAGAAGCACTCCTCAATATTTGTAGGTCAACATCCTTTGTTTTATCCCATTATTTACTTAAATATTTCATATATGCAATGCTTATTTCATTTAACATTTTTGAATTAATATATTTTTTTTTCATTTTCCCATTTTAGTCTCTTTGCAAGTTTTGAAATTGCATAACTTCTATTACAACATTTAGCACTAGCTAAAGCACTGCACCACATAAGCTTCTCAATAGTGTTGGTTTCTATGATTTAGTCATTGGTATTTGTAATGCAAGCCTAAGTGGTGAATAAACTTTGAGATTCCATAACTATATACAACACATGGAACAAGAGGTTGAATTTATTTGTACACAGTTTTGAACAATAACGTATTAAATAGTTTTGCATAACTACTCTATAATCGTTGTAGTTTGTATTGCCAATGTCATCTTCATTCTGAAAAGTGAGAAACCAGGAAAATTAAAGAGAAAACTCAAATGGTTGACAGTGATTATATATTCCTTGATTAATTCCTCTTGGTTGAACATGTACACTCTAGGAAAAAAAAAAAAAAATCTTGATCTCAATGTTGAGGGCAATAAACTAGAATTCTTTGTCATATGTTACTTTTTAAAGATCTTATTAGCTGTATAGATGGTATTTTTGGTTTATGAGACAAGATCAACAAAACAACAGTTTTATATGATTATATTTAGATGACTTTACAATGCCATGATGGATGAGTTGGTCTTATTTTACCATATAATGCAAGCAATCATGTAATTTATGAATTTAAAGGGCAATATATTGTGGATTTTTTCATATGTTGTAATTTAAAACACAATTTCAAATAACACATATTGACTTTCTAAAAATATACATTCTATATTATATTAATTTAATAATATTCCAATAAAAAGTAATTATATCAAATTTTCCCGCGCAATGCGCAAGTCTGCGATTAGTTAATATTAATATCCAATGTATAAAGGCAATTGATACTTATGTGTCTGTTATTACTAGACAATTATATATGTAAAACGAATGAATATTTGAGAGTTGGAACCAATGAGGTTGTTTTGATGTAACATTTACATCTTTTATTAGTCCGTGGATAAACAAATTTCAAAGAAGAGAGGTTACATAAAGATTACAGAAAATATATGTGCAAATCAAAAAAAAAAAAAAAAAAAAAAAAAAAAAACAAGGCAAGATTTTCATAGACTACCATCATAAATACACAACTATACAGTTCCATATGTCTACCAGTGTTCATATAGTATCAAGTCAGGGACTCTGGCTAGTCACTCCTCCACGTCCCAAGTTGACGCTCAACATCAATCCAAGCTCATAATTAAGAACTTAAAAGTCTTGCAAGATTACCTTTCACTTAACAGCTTCTCAGTGGATATCAGATTTCCTTTATCAGAAACTTGTTCATTGAATATCAAGTTCCAATGATATTCCTTGCATGATCTGGGACCCTTAACAAATGAAAATGTTCTATGTTCTAAGTTCCCAACAGTATCAAACTCCACATTCACTCAATTCGTGGTAATCAACAAAAAGTCTTGAGGTGTTAGTAATCATAATATGGGGCGGAACCCTCAAACTGATCCGTCCAAATGCAAAACCAAGCTTCTCCTTTATGAAAGATGGACAAATTTCACATATGTCAGATGTGAACTAAATTACCAAAAAAAAAAAATAAATAATAAAAGAAGAAATTTCGGCCATAACATCTATATCAGCTTTTATGTTTGAATGCATTCAAAACAAAACCCGCTTTGTAGATGATCCCTATAGAAGGGGGGCGGGGGGGGGGGGTGGTGTGGGGGAGGAGTTAGAACCGCCCTTCAAGTTACTTCATTTTCTATTTCTAATTGAAAGAATCCTTAGGAAAAGGATTTTGTTTCCTCCAAGCTAGATTATCTTCCCATTTATTTCAAAACTTCCACAATCCCTTCCCGGACCAAACATGAAGCTTTTAAATCATTAGGCTCTCGCGCCCAATTACTGATCAGTTCAAATGCAAAACCAAGCTTCTCAGTATGGCTGAACTGCCTCCAGCTTTCAACCATATTCACTTTCATCATGTGAAATCCAACAAAGATCAGGAACATATCCATTCTTCGATTGTGGACAACGAAGAATTTAAATTTGCATAAATTTTGTCTGATTGAAGGTGTAGAACGAGATTTTTCCCAAAATGAAACACTCAAAAAATGGGGCAAAAAATTTATATTCATCTGCCAAACTACTTGATGGAATCATTAATTAATAATGAACCAAAGCTACTCGCAAGTTTTTATTTTTTGGTTAGGTTTCTTTATACATTTTTCCCCCTTTTTGGATAAACTCAAATTTCATTAAGAACTAAAAGATGTAGCAACAAGGTCTGTCTTCCAAATTTCCTTAGCAAACTCTCAAATTTCATGCTAAATTTGCTATGCGTTGGACTCTGTTCCAACCATTCTCTTCAAGTTTGAGATTTTCCTTGAAAAATTCTTTCAGATCTTTGTTTGCTACTTTGCTTTTAACTTGTTTGTTTGTTTTTGCCTATACTAGTGCTGGCATGTTGCCATTAATTTATGTCTTTATGTGAGGGAGAGTGAAATATGTTGTTTTTTTCAAGTGAGAAATATGTGGCTGGCGGTTTACTTTGACAAAAAGAAAATTTTCAAAATTAAAATTGATAAAATCTTATTTAAGATCAACAATTTCACCAAAAAAAATAATGGTTTAGCCATATTATTTATTGAAAAAAAAATGTTACATCATCTAAAATAAAGAGAAGAATAGATTTTATTATTTTAAGTAAAAAAATTTGTTTGAGTATTATTTGAAATATATAAATAACTTTATTTTAATTATTGTCTTAAGCCCTAAAATGCATAGAACGATCTTGATCATGACAATGAAGGGGAAAAAGAAAAATTTGTTGCGTACATAGTACATTATTTAAAACGTGCCAATTTAAATAATAATATATTTTAGAAAAATGTTATGTTTATAATATTTTTACAATACTTTCACAACAAATTTTAAGTGGAAACTTGTTATCGGTTGTTATTAGTGGGTAAAAAAGTAATTTCAGTGATTAATTCAAATTAAAACTAGTAATAACTTACCACCTAAAATTTGTTGAAAAATTATTGCAAAAGAGTTATGGATGATCACTTTTTTCTATATCTTTTGATTATAGAAAAAGAAACCATCGCACACTCTTGGTGTGATGATCATTTAACAAGTATAAATGCTTATGGGGTGTAGGGGGGGTAAGGGCCGGGGTTCAAGTTTTCAGGAGGAAAATTGACACATATATACATTTAGATTAGGTTAGAGTAGAATTCTATCTTGTATTAAAAAAAAAAAAAAAAAAAAAAAAAAAGGTTAAAGTTCACTTTTCTCTATATCTTTTGACTTTAGCAAAAGAAAAAGTTAAGAGTGTATTACATCTTAAAACGAGGCGGCTGCAGTTTAAAACGAGGCTGTCAATTTAAGCAATTGGCCCCATTGCATAATTGCCTTCTTCCCTAAGTCCAAATAGTGCCATTATTTTGTAAAGATTCTCTGTTATCTTTTTGATAACAAGCCCAAAGGATGGTAAGGATAGTACCTCTTATAATAACAAGATATTGTGGTACTTTTACCACACAAAAAATAAAAATAAAGATATTGTGGTACGATAATGCTAATTAGCAACAATAATGAGAATAATATAGAGGTTTGATAAAATGGTGTTCATGAAGTGATTTGAACTGAATCTAAAAATTTAAAATAATTTATTTAATGTAATTTCAAATATGGCCAAACTTGAAATCACAAAGTTAAAATATGTTTTCAATTTGGCCCCATAGTCATCGTTTTTGTCATTTTTAGTAATTTTTGTTTCCTTAATAATTTTTTATTTAAAAGTTAAAATAAAATCTCATCTATTTTGGGACATGTGTTAGAGACAAAAGTTTTTAATTCTGTAATTATCCTAATTTGGTTGTTTTTGGTAAAATTTATTATTTTTGACACCTAATTTCCTGATTACCGTAAATTATGGTTTGTTATACGTTTTCCTAGTTGTCCTAGGATTTCTTTTCAGTATTTAAAAAAAAAAAAAAAAATTGTTGCCTCTAAGACAAATTAGATTTATAAAAATTCAAAGTTTCTTCTCAGTTTTCTTTGATTGATTCCAAATCTTGCGGATTTAAGGAACCCATTTTGAATTCAAGGTTATTTTCCTAAAACAAACATTTTTTGTTTCTTGTAGGTATTCTGCTGAATTAGTTTCCTAAGGGGAAAAGCATAAATAATATAACCTTTCAAAAATAAAAAATGTACTAAAACTCTAACTAAATTAATATATTAAAAACAAAACTGATATCTATTCAATAATAACAAAATATAAATAAAATAAAATATATTAAATTGTTCTAATACATTTTTGCTCAATCATTTTGTGATCTATCAAAATGTAACTCGTTAGTTTTTTAAATCTCACAATTATCTATGATTGATTCTGTACAAAGTGTTGTAAAAAATTTCTTTTTAATGTACAAAATAATAGAATCTATAAAAAAAAAAAAAATCATTTTTATTTTGTTGTGTAGCCTAATTTTGACTTTTGACATTATTCATGACTATAGATGATAGTTTCATAATTGCAATAAAAACTATAAAAGTATATGCAACTACAATCAGAAAGGTATTTTTTATTTATTTATTTTTTATATGAGAATAAATAATGAGAGTTGTACCCCTTCAATAGTAATTTTAATACTAGAAATTTTTTATGACTCCATCCTAAATCCATGACTACTACATTATTCAATTAATATCGTTACCATCTTGTCTTAATTATCAATGTACTACTATACTGTGTATCATCTCCATGACATTCCTATTATCATTGGATGTGAAATAATCCCAATATTAGTATTACCGCTTCCTTAAGTCCTGCTGCCACGACTCCATTGACACCATTTTGTCACCTCTCTATCAATCTTACTATTGTTGTTAGCATTATCTTACCATCTTTTTGTTATAATATTCATCGCATAGTAACCTACTAGCTAGAGTTCTTGTAACAAAGTGTGATTTTTCTTCCGGCCAAATTAGAGTCTGAGCATGTGTTCTAATTCTAAATATATATGTTGTTGAATAAATGTATGATCATCGAGGTAAATCATATCCTACCAGGTAGGATATACAATAGGATTCCCTCATTGACCCACGGCCCAGGTGCTAATGTGTCCCACACTACTTGAACCCAAGCACTATGGCTAGGTGGACAAGGTGCTTGACGACTAGACCCCTACACCGGAAAAAATAATAATATCTTGTTAAGTTGAGAAGAGTCTTGTTAGTTGAGTTTGTTGGCATTTCTTGGTGTTTCTAATAAACATATCAAATGTTTAAATCTTCATCTCTCAACTATTGAATTATCAAAAAAACAATGTATATCAGGATAAGTTGCCTCTCTACTTTTGGAAGGATTTTATTGACCTTTCGTAGTTTTCTAATTAAACATCCCGAGTTGAGCTGAGTATCAAAATTTTTAAATTTGTTCATTTAATTTTAAAACATGAGTTGAGTTTGAGCTCATCGTTAAGTTAGATTACATGTTTAAGCATATTTCATTTTCTTTTCAATCAAACCCAAGCTTGTACGCAAGTTATTCGATTAACTTTTTTCTCTCATAAATAATAAATACAATGACAAAAAATTTTAACCCCTTCACAAATCTATACTAGTAATTAATAACTAAAATATAATTGAAATTTTATTCTTTGAGTTAATTAGATAGAATTTTTTTTAATGAACTTATAAAATTTGGATTCACTAATCTTATAGTCTTAAAAAAACTTATATATCGTTACTATGAAATGGATAATTTGATATTTTATGATCTTATCTATAAATTTACACAATTCAAGCTCAAGTATATAAACATATAAACGCCCTATATAAATTTAAATTATTTAAAATTTTCTTATACACATTCTTTCAATAACTAAATAATTAATAATTTGATCCTTATGCACAATTTTTTTAATTGGAAAAATAAATTTGAACAATAATTGTGCTAAAATAAATTTTAAAATTATTTTTAAGAAAAAAAATAATGAAAATTTGAATTTAAATGCCCATTATTGATTTTTAAATGGAAAAATAAAATTGAAAAATAATAATTTGTTTTAAGAAAGAAACCTAGAAAAGCTGCAAACTCACCTCTATGTTTGAGGAAATCATGATTGAAGTTAAGACAGTTTATGAGACCATAAATGAACCTAAGATAGTCAGAAAAATTCATTGAGCTCTCTCTAAAAGCATCCGACCTAAGATAGGTGACTGACATAAATGCCATGAAAGTAACAGAACTTTATCTTATCTTGTTTGGATTGCTTTTTGATGTTGTGGATTGTGTTATGGAGGTTGTTTTATTGAGTTTGTTCGGACATTAAGAGCTACGGTCTAAATTTTTGGACACGTTTTTTTGTTTTCTTTTTTTATGTTTTAAAAGCAAATACACACAGCTCTTAGGAACGATTTAAACTATGGATTGCACACGAACATTTTCGTTTTTTGTTTCTTTCGAGGGAATTTTTTCCAATAATTCTAAACATAGCGAATTTACGTATGGACCAAGAGTCTGTCCATAGACTGTTTGTTTGTCTTCTTACAATTATGTGATGGCGCAAATGATAGAAGTGTGATTGTATGAACATGGTGTTAACAAGAAGAAGTACGAAATTTAGAGTTATTATTGAAATTTTGATGCACTTGTTAGGCACGTTTTAAATCAATTTTTTCTATCCCGCACGCAAATTGGGTGCATATAGGATAGTGATAGCTACTTTACTTGGACAAGTTCTCAAAGTCTAATTCCACGGGAAGGAAAAAAAAAAAAAAAGAATATTTCTAGTACACATGCTTTTTTGCACATTAGATTCACGTGAAAGTGATAAGAAATGAACAGTCTACCATGTAGCATTTGTTGTGAAGAAAAAGCAAGACGCATGGTCTTGTACATAGCTTCAGTATGTTTCAAGTGAACGAGCAAGAGTGAGACTATTATGAAAAAAAGATGTACGATATAATAAGATTGATTGAAAGGTGACAAAATGAAGTCAACAATTGAGTGGTGATATAGTAGTCTGTAAAAAGACTCGCAAGAATATTAGTTGAATGTAGACTATATAGTATTAATGGTTTTAATATGGAGTCCTAAAAAATTTCAAGACTTAAAACTTTCATATGTTTTTGCTATAAAAGGTGTGAAACTCTCATATTATATATATATATATATATATATATATTTATATAAATGAGTTGGGTTTAAGTTATAAAAGGTGCAAAACTCTCATTATTTTATTGAATTTTTTTGTTTTAAAAACTCTACCACACGCAATCTACTCGTTGCTAACATGCAAGTTAAAATTTAAGTGCTAATTGTATGTTATTGCCATTCAATATATAAACTCACATTTTAAATGTAATTTGAAAATATAAAAATTTGAAATTTAAACTTTTGATGGATAACATTGTTAATGTTTTTTATCTTCAAAAAATTTTGCAGACGTGTTAAAGAAAATTTTGTTACCGCTATATCACTCTTATTATTGTTGCCAATTAGCATTTTCCTGCCATCTTGTTGTTATAATATTCATCACATAATAAGGTATGGTGAAAATAAGAAAAATATATGCAAAATTTTTTATTTGTCAAGCATGTTTCAAGCCATGTATTACCATGGTTTTAAAAACTAGACTGAGGCAAAAATTGTTTTTGCCTTCGGTTCTCGGTTCAACCTGGTTTTTGACTAGTTTTGAGAGTTTTTACCGGACCGGATTGGTAACTAGTTCCTAGTTGAATTGGTCAGACTGACCAATCAGATCCGGTTTTCAAAACCATGTGTATTACAAATGTATTTTTTTTATATTCATCACTTGTAAACACTAATTTTCATGTTTGGAAATCAAACAATTGAAAAGTTTCACAAATGTATTTTTTTTTTTATAGATGAATATTTTAGTACAATTTTCTACAATTAAATTCTATTACAATAGAATAATTCTTTGATTCAATCTCCTTGGAAAAATCTTCAATTCAAGAATTGTCTTCACTTTGATTGGAAATGGCACAATATATCTATCAATTGAGAATTTCAAATCAATAATAATTTTTTGAAAGTTTAAAGACACAAAATTAAACTCTTGAGACCTTGACATTTATGTTTCATGAATACACGTAACATTGAAATTTATATCATATTATATAAATTTAAATTATTTAAAATTTCTTATACATATATGTTGGGGTTTATACCCTAAAATTCAATTTATTGGCATGTCATAAATAATTAAATTGTTTAATTATATGAGATTATCTATAAATGAACTAATGGGACATTATTATAGTCCATGAGATGCATTGTATGTAATTTATGTGATTTAGTCACTGAAAATATAAATTACAAGTTCCTTGTACACTCAAAACGTAGTTCGTAGTCGGTGATGAAATTGGGCATTTCATCTGCGAAGACTATAACATATTAACTAAGATGATTTGTCTTAATCATGGAAGTGGAGACTTTTAGTTGGTATGTTGATATGTTTTAAGAGTTAAGACATATTGAACTGGACCGCTGTGAGATTTATTATTCTCTTAACGACTGCCAAATGAATAATAAATCTTACGACTTCTATTTATATAAACTCTTAATCCTGAGAGAATAATGGACTTGATCATAAAGTATAGGTTGCTTTGATATATTAGGAGTGAGATCTATAAGACACGATTAAAACCTTACAAATGAATAATAAATCTCACGACTTCTATTTACATGAACTCTTAATCCTGAGAGAATAATGGACTTGATCATAAAGTGTAGGTTGCTTTGATATATTAGGAGTGAGATCTATAAGACACGATCAAAACCTTAGTATGTTGGGTAGCCGCATTTAGTGTTGATGGAACATATATTCTCAAGATAGAATTCATAATCTCTTAACAGAGATACAAAATATTCCTTGGAGATAAGTTTAATGAGTTTGGTTATTCAGAGAGTTGGGCCCAACCACTTTAGTAAGGAGTTACTAAAGTATATATTTATGGAATTAGATTTCATAAATATATGATGAATAACTTAAAGGATTAAACTGGGTACTCAAGGATTAAGATGTAGTAATTTTCAAAGTGGCAGTTTACATTCATGACTTTGTATTACTACGAATATTTTATGAAGGAGTTGCATGTACAATAAAATCTTGGGATATAATTTATAGATAAGGCCTAGAGTACAACTATATTTATATAGTGGTATTAAATATAGTTAATGGTAACTTTGAACTTGTTAAGAGTTGACAGAAAAGTCCAAGGCCCATTGGAGCTAGTGTCTTATTGGTCCCTTTTGGTCCCACTCCAAGTCACACACTTAAGCCTAATTGGAAAGGTTCAAAAGGCTAACCCAATTAGATAATCAGTTAGATATAAAGAGAGAAACATACAGAATTTTGTACTTTTGATTGAGAGACCACACTTCTTGGACATTAGTGGAATTGGAGGGAAGAGTAAAAATGTTCCCAAGTACTTCTGATCTTTTGTTTTGAATTTCACTGCATCAAGGTACGCTTTCTATTTTTTGTTCTTGAAATCAAGGTTACATGTTATCTCTCATGAATGAAGTAGATCCGTGATTGTTGCTTACGCTGTGTGTTTTGTATGAGATGCAAAATCAGATTTTCCAACAATATAATGTTAGTAGTTTCAAGCAGTTAGTTACTTGTTAGTAAAGAAATGTATAAAAGGTCTTGTACTATAAATTTAAAATATCAAGAAAACAAGTCAAGTTTTTGTTGTTCTACAATACCTTTCCCTCTTCTTACACTCTATTCCATATTTCTAACGAGGCTGGTTCCCTTGAATGACCATTGCTTTCATTAAGAACTAAAAATGTTCTTAATTAAATAATCAACTAAAGGATCCTACCACTAGACATTGTATTATGATTGATAGTTTTTTGGACATTGAATAATTTGAATAATTACTTGTCTAGAATTTTTCACTTCAACGTGGCAAATAGTAAAATTGATGCAAAGGGAGCAATGATTGAAAGAAAAAAAAATGTGTATTTCTTGTAAAAGCTGATTGTTTATAATAATATTACAATCGTTCAATTCAGGGGCAGAACTACATTGCCCCTTGGGGAGCCATGGCTCTTCCAAAATATCTTTTCCTAGTATATATATTAGTGAAATTTTTTAAAAGTTTCATTGAAAAATTAGGATTTCCCTCCCTCCCCCCCCCCCCCCCCCCCCAAAAAAAAATTCAAGTTCTCAAACAATGCTCTAAAAAAAAAAGAAAAAAAAAAGAATAGACTAATGGACCCAATAATTATGGAGATAATGTATAATTTTCTTAATTTCATTTTTTGTAATTTCATTTGTTTTTCAACAATACTTTTAAGGCTTTGGATCATTCACAATTTTGAAGATTTCGTTGGTTTCATTGGAGGTTTTTTATTCATTTTGATAGACAACATAGTAATTTTTATAGCAAATGAAAATTGTAAGAATTCACTACGAAAATGATAATGATTGAATTTTATTTTATGAAATATTGTCATCAAGTTTTATTCTATAAATTTTAAAAATACCAAGTTTTTTTTTATGTGTGTGTGGTACATATTTAATATCAAGGGATAATTACATTTTACCCACTTGTAGTTTGCCTCTAATTTGATGTGCTTACCCGTGGTTTAAATTTTGACACTTTACCCACCTGTGATTCTCACCGTTACTGTGCTGTAACCCACCTCTCCCTTACCGTTACTCTAACACAGAAATATGTAAAAAACAAAAGCCCCACAGATCAAAAAGTTAGGGTTATTAAAATTTGTGGTAGTTCAGTCACTTTAGCTGCTTGCAAATCCAACACCTTGAGCAGCTTGAATCTAGCATAAAATAATTTTGAAATGGACAACTTAGGTGGCAGATCTTTGACTCCAAATACAAGCAAAGAACGAAGATGAGATACATGATAATAATACCTTGCCATATTTATTGGATAAAGCTACCTACGGGTATATTGAATAAGGGTATATCATTAGTTATAGTTATAAGTTATTTATTGTGAATCCTCCCGTAGGGACCTTTTGAAATTATAACTAATATTTTATGCTTTCCGTAGTCCTGTCCTTACCAGAAGTAGATCGGTGCCCGCACAAATGGAAGGCTCTTCGGATGAGGAAACTGATCGAAGACGGCCAGACAAAATTGACCGACTTAAAGCCCAGTTGAAAGTATTGACTGACATGGTGGCCTCCTTAATGGCCAATCGGACTGCTCAAAATTCAGTTGGATTATCCGCCTCCTGGAAACAATCTGTATGCGGCATTTCATGACTCTTGCGTCAACAATTGTTATAGCTATTTGTATCAAGCTTCTATTAAGGAGTTAGAAACTAAAAGCTAAACCCAGAATTTTTGAACATAAACCCATAAATCTTGAACATAAACCAAAAATTAAACCCATTAATTTTGAACATAAACCCATAGCCACTGCAACCAAAAATTAAAACCAAATCAGATACGAGAATGAAGGAAATCAGATGAATCCACAACCAAAACCACAAAAAAATGAAACCCATGAAGCAAGAATGAAGGAAAATGAAACCCATCGCTGTGGTGGCCGATGTCCTCCTTAACTCCACCATCGGAGAGAGAGAGAAAAGAGATGAGAGAGAGAATGTTGTAGAAGAATAGGTGAGAGGAAAGAGACATGTAGTGAAGGAAAATATGATGTTTATAGCGGTTGACGTTTGATTTTTTTGGGTATATGTTCTTATAGAAGTTCTTTAGCAATCAAAAACCCTAACTTTTTGATCTGTGGGGCTTTTGTTTTTTACATATTTCTGTGTTAGAGTAATGGTGAGAGAGAGGTGGGTTACGACACAGTAATGGTGAGAATCACAGGTGGGTAAAGTGTCAAAATTTAAACCACGGGTAGACACATCAAATTAGAGGAAAACTATAGGTAGGTAAAGTGTAATTATCCCAAATATCAAAGTAGACAACATTATGTTCACTAGATAATAACTTCAGCCCCCCCCCCCCCCCCTCCCAAAGTAAAATTCTTGGTTCTGCCGCTAGTTCAATTTGATTTCTCTAAAATAATATTACTCTCATTCATTCACACTCTCTAAAAGCAATTAGTTCTTTATCCATAATTTTTAAGCATTAACTTCTTCTCAGTCACAAAAGGCCTTGGAGAAGTGACCAAATCATCCATTGGATACTTTCAAATAGTGTAACCAAGTTAAATTTCAAGATTTCATAGCAACAGAGACAATCTGGAGGTGGATGGTTTTGGAGAGGGAAGAGAGGTTACAATGGAAGTAGTTGGGTTTTGGAGTGGAGAGAGTGGTTGAGGGTTAGACCACCATGGGCTTTGCTGGAGAAGGTTGGCTGGTGAAATTGAAACCACGTCATCCATGGAGGCCCAAGAAGAAGCTAGCTTTGCTAAATGGAGGAAAAGGCCAATCGGTGATGCATGAAAAAAAAAATGGTCAAAAACTGAAAATTTTTTAGTTTCGATCGGTCGAGCATCGATCGAATACCAATCGAGTCAGGCAGAAGCTAGACTTGAAAAATCTGAAAATTTTCGATTGATCGAAATTTTGGAAAATTGGATTTTTTGAAAAACAGCAGAAGTTTTATGCAGAAAACACTCAAATCAAATAATTTCATGAATGAAATACATGAGAATGAGTTTAAATTTTTTTTCAAAAACATGAGTTTTCAACCTAGAACTTCAAAACAAGGTTTTTAATCATCAAAAACACAATTGTTGCCAACCCTTAACCATATTTTGCATCAAACACCATAGAAAACATAATCTTGGATAGCCAAACCAAATTCACACACAATTTCATGTACTAAGTTTAGCAAAGAATAACTTGTGAAGTGTGTGCAACTAAAAGCATGAGATACATGTGAGGTGATAAGTAGATAGTAATCAATCACAATTTCTACATTATTCATCATATAAGTTTGAAAGTGACTATCACCTAAAAAGTTACATTCTACAACTCCCACATCTCCCAGAAAACAAGCTTGCAATCATGTATTTTTATTTTATTTTTTTATTTTATCCTTATAATATACACACCATTTTTATTTCCTTGTCCCTTTTATTTTTATTTTAGCCTGATAATGTATACACCATTTTTATTATTTTCATTATAATTTTTTATTCCAAGGCTACACCTTATTTTCTTTTTGTGCATGTGCTACACTTTCTCGAGCACAAAATCTTATGATATGCACTAAGGTATTCATGATTGACTAGTAAATAGTGGTAAGATGGTTATTTATGCATTTCTCTTAGGATTTTTTTAGTCTTTACAATCAAAAGTATGTGAATTCAAAAACAAGATCATGTGATCAAAAACTATAATCAAGTCCCACACAACATGCACTACATTGGTAAAACTAGCAAAATGCAGAAAAATAAGCTCATCCAAGCTAAACAAGGTACATAAGCATGTTATGTAAAAATAATATGGTCATCCTTAACTACGCATCCATGATATGTACATAAGCATGTTATCAATTTCTTAATTAATCTATGAGTACATATACAAACTAGTACATACTCATACAAAATCATAAATAGCTTAGCACTTATATAACACATACTATTCAAGTTCTCCACAATGTCAAGCATGTTCTAAATCAAGAGAGAGATATTATAACTCATGTAATCCTCAAAACAAATAAAACAAGACACAAAATAAAATATTTTTGTCTTTTTGAAAATTTTCAATGTTTTTGGAATTTTTTTTAAAACAAAACAACCTAAGAAAATAAAACAACAAAAGACTAAAAGAAAACATGTCCACAATTAATTGAAAGAATTAAATCAAGGACAAGTAAACAGCACTAACCTTAGAGAATCTTTTCTCACCCATATAGCATGAGTCTTCGGCTTTGTAGGTGAAAATCCATGAGAAGCAGAGTGTATTTGAGGGATTAGACCAATCTTTTAAGAAAGACTGAAATCCTGCAAATTTCTTTCACAAGCCAACATGCTTAAATTTTCCAAAAGAATATGAAACAATTTGTATGAATTTATGGCAGGAGATATATCATCACATATCCTAGATTGAAATACAAAATTTTTAAATTTCAATTTATGACAATTAGGACAAATGTGACCGGAGACACCATAAAAGTGACAAACAAGAACAAATTTAAGAATATCAGTATTCTTAATAACAAATCTAGTCTCTGATTTTGGTTTTTGCCTCAACAAAGAACAATTTGGTCTAATATGACCAACAACACCACAAAGGTGACAAGTAGGCACAAAAACATATTTATTATACTCTCTAACAGTAGGTTTAGACATAGGTTTAGAAACTCCAGTGTCTTCATCAGAACTTTTACCTTTGTCTAACTTAGCAAAATAAGCATTTTCTTTATTATTCCTCTTGAAAGGAAGGATATAAACTTTCTCAGTTTTAGGCTTAAGACAAACAGAAACATTTTGTTATCAACAGCAAGCTTGGTACTAGTCAAATTTTCAATTTTAGCTTTATATTCAACTAACTCTTGTTCCAAGCTTTTCATCTTCTCATATTGAGAGGAAATTTGATTTCTCAAAAATTCATTCTTTTTATTTGATTCATCTAATCTAATAACCAATTCATCTTTTTCAAGATTAGTCAATTTTAACTCTTCCTTGAACTTCTTAGCAATTTTCAATGATTTAGATAATTTCTTGTGAAGAGTTTCACAAGCAACAATAAGATCAACATAAGCAATAACATCTTCTTTATTCAAATTGTCACAAACATGAGCAGAAAGACATTTCAAATTATTCATGATAGAAAGGATCAAAAGATCAAAAGATCTAATACAAGAGCTAACTTACTCTGATACTACTTGTACGTTTTTAGACCCCTTAACATAAGTTGTTTAACCTAGTTATTTAGCCAAGTGATTACTTAGATAAATTATTCAGTTCTAGGTTAACACAATAAAATCATATCATGTAAATAATGCGGAAATATAAAGAACACAACGATATGATAACCCTGGAAAACCTAACCGGTAAAAAACTTAAGGTGGATTTAACCTAACTATCCTCAAGGTAAAACAGATCCACTATGAAAGAATTGAAGTTTTTACAAGAGAACTTAGACCACTAACATCCTATTGCTACCTCGAGTAGAAAACTTACTATCATGACCACGTGATAGCTCTGAGTCCGCGGACTACTTCTTTCTTTGATCCACTGCAATCACAAGTTCTCCTACTTGTGACTTTGAGACTCCACTCAAAGGTTTTGGATCTTCTTGAAAGTTTTTTATGCAGCAACTAAAACCAGCATCAAGTTCTTGATGCAAATCTTGATCTTGATAGTTCTATGTGTGTGTATGAAGGTAAACACCTCTAAATCTCACAGAAGATTTAACACACAACTTAACAAAGACCTTAGAGAGATTTTGGGTATAAAAATCCTAGATCTACAAAAGAGGCACATTCTTCTCTTTCTAAAAAGCCTTTTTAATAACGTGCCTAGGGTTTCCTTTATATACTAGGAGAAGTAGATCTGAAACCCTAATCCTTAATGTGCTTGAACTGCTGTTTGGGCTTAATTCAAATTCTGCAGATATGATTCTCGATCGATTGAGCCTTACTTTTGATCGATCGAGCTTTGCAATTTTGCACAGTAAGTTTCTACATTCAACTTGATTCAAACTATAACAAATAAACTTTGAGCAAGCC
This sequence comes from Quercus ilex subsp. ballota, assembly GCA_032727855.1. Taxonomy (NCBI): domain Eukaryota; kingdom Viridiplantae; phylum Streptophyta; class Magnoliopsida; order Fagales; family Fagaceae; genus Quercus; species Quercus ilex. The sequence goes on from CM064917.1 coordinate 45,157,821, forward strand.
TAAAACTAGACTCATTGTTTTGATCATGGTTTGCCAACATATACAAAGTGAAGTTTTAATACATTTAGTTCCTAAAGTCTTAGAACCTAATAATATTCATTTTGATGGTTGTGATCCATTAGCAAACTATAGAGATGAAGCTTTGAAAGTAAAGAAGTAAAGCCGAAGAGATTAAACCTCATGAGTAGTAGAATATAGAAAGAAAAACAGTTTTATAAAAAAAAAAAAAAAAACAATTGTGTGAATTTTTTTTTTACAAAAAAAAAAAAAAACAATTTCATAAAGAACAGTTTTGTAAAAAACTAGTTTTATAAAAAAGCATATTTTCAAAACAGTTTTAGAAAAGTAGATTTGAAAACAGATTTTTATATTTTGCAAACAGATTAATTTATAAAACTTTTTTTTATTTATTTATTTTTTATATTTTGAAAACAGATTTTATAAAACAGTTTTGAAAAACAGGTTTTCTGGAAATCATATTTTTAGGAAAACAATTTTTTGAGGACCGAACAAAAACAGTAAAAAGTGGTTTTTTTTTTTTTAACAGTTTTATTTAAAAAAAAAAAAAAGAGTTTTTACAAAACATTTTTTTTATTGAAAAGGTTCACGCTCCCCCTTAAAAAAAAAGGTTTTTATTTGAAAAACTTTTCATCTTTTTTGGATTTCTCTCTCTCTCTCTCTCTCTCTCTCTCTGACTTTCCTCTATTTTTTTTCCTATTTTCCTCAAACTTTTTTTTTTTTTTTTATAGAATTTTTGCATGATTTTCTACAAAAATTTCTACATGAATTTCTGGCCCAATCTTCACGCGGATGTTTGGAGGCCTTTCCAAGTTCTCTCTCTCTCTCTCTCTCTCTCTCTCTCTCTCTCTCTCTTCCCTAATTTTTATATTCACGAATTGCTCCGGTTGTCTAGTTTCCAATGGTCGTTGTGATATTGTGCTCAGAAGGATGGTAATGCAAAACTAAGAAATTCTGAACGTCTATTCTTGAAAAATTCATATATTTCAATCCGAAGCTGATATCGTCGAGTACTTTTGGTGACAAATAGCTAAGACCTTGTTCTTCAAGATGGTCCAGCCAGCTAGTCCTAGTTTTTGCCCAATCAGTTTAGTTTATTGTGCAAATTCGGGTAAAAAATAGCCTGTTTTCTTGAAAAATACAGTGAATAATTTATTAGGGTTTCAGTATTTTTTGTGATATCTCATTCATTTTAACTTTGATTTTGGACCATAAACTATCATTTCAAAGGGACAAATATGCCCTGTGAGACTGTCCAAAATTCAACACGATCCAATGAGTTTTTAAAATATTGTGACTTTTTGATTCACCGTGCAAGCATGTTGTATTTATTTTTACCCTTTTTGGCTTTGAAATTCATGATTTTTCACCTTTTCTAATTATTTTGATTTTTTTGGTCTTTGGTTTGACGTGTGAATTAGGGTTGGACAAAATACGGTATCGACAATACCCATTGGGCTTAGGACTTTTGGTTTAAAGTATGTTTCTATATGTTATATTAATTATTCAAAGAAGCTCCCTAAGATATTTATCTCCCCAACATTTTGGTCTAAGAAAAGTTTCATTTCTACTCACTGTAGAGATAAAAAAAAAAAAAAAAGTAGTTAGGTTAATTGAAATATGAATCTAAAGATATTTTAGAAGAGTTTCTTGTCCCTTTCAAAGTCTGTAAATTAGCTGAACCGAGACAATTATTAAATGATTAAAAATTTTTATTTAATTTTATTCTAATCTAGAATCGATATTAAACTCATTAATTATATCCAAATTGAATAATATTAATATGTTTAAGTTTGGTTTATTTTCCTATCAAATAAGCTCAAATTTATTTCTATATAAAAAAATTGTTTATCATTGATTATGGGTATCAGTATTGTGGGGACTGGGTTTTCCGGCTGCCCAAGCCCAATGGACCCGGGTCAAAAGCCCAACGAACCCCGCAATGAATTTGTAGAGAGTGGGTTGAAGGTCTAGGCACCCGCCGGCGCTCGAGTGGCGTGGACTCCGGCCTCTTTTATTTAAAGAACAAAGGATTCAGATAAAATTACATCTGGGATGGGCTCCTCGGCCCATGGCCGAGGAGGCTCTTACCCTTTTTTTTCTCTCTTCGTCATTCTTTTTCTTTTTCTTCAGAAATCCCCCCCCTCAGGAGTGATTCCTTTACATTATATATCCCCCTTACAATTGATCCTAGCCCTACATGTGTTGAGCGATTAGGCCCTTTGATTAGATGCTTGTCCCATCAGCCGCCTTCCCAGTCTCTTTGGGAGTCACGGCCTCCAAGGTGATACTGGTGGAGGTCCCTTCCTCATTAATGCGGCCAAGACGATTGTCAGGTGTATTTAATGCTGAGGTGACCGTTTGGTTCGAGCCTATCCTTTAAACCCTCGGACGTCCGATGATGAGGTCGTCCTCGGACTTGGATTGTCTCCTCGGCTTGGGCCTTCGGCCCAGGAACGTAGTGGGCTGGGCCGCCAGATTATTCGGCCCCACAAGTATATAAATAAATAAATAACTAACTAAGAAATAAATTACATTTTTTTTATTTGATACTTTTTTTTTTAATTGTTACATTTTTTTTTTTATGTGTGGATCAACCACAACATCATCAACTACAAAGCAGTAACTCCCAAAATAAAATTCCAGCGTCCCTTTTAGGGGATCTTAAAACCTCAAGAGGGCGTTTGGTTCGCTGTGATGTTACATTACATTGAAATATTACATTATTGTAATCTTACATTAAGGTAATCTCAATACAAGAATATAACATTATATTGTTTAAAAAAGTGATGAGATTAAGATGATGTGATTTTTTTTTAAGTAACACTGCATGTGGAGAACTAGCAAGAAAGGCAAAAAAGAAAAGTGTTAAGTTGTGATTTTTTCTATGTTGTTTTTGTTGGCTCTATTCCGTGTCAATTTGCTTGTATTTTATGCAATTATCTCATTGTATTTTTTTGGGATTTAGTGTATATAAGTTTAGTCTAGAGTTGGTGAAGAATTTGACATTCAGTGAAACTTGGGACTGAAGCACGAGAAGCTTGGAACTACAGCACCCTCAAGTGGACATGTGAGGAGCAAGTGAGAAATTTCAAAAGTCAGTTACAATGGTAGTGACTCACTAGTAACCCTCGAGTAGTTCAACCTACGAGTGACCACATGTTATACTCATAGCTAATGTTTCTAGGCTAGTTGTGCCTCTTTTTCCTCCCCAATAAATACATCTCTTTTCCACAAATTTTAACTTAGAGATTGAGGGTTTCATAGATCAGAAACACCCACTTTTGATAGAGAGTTACTCTTACTTAATAGAGAATTCTTTTGTACTCTACTCTCTCCTTCTCTCATTGACATACCTTGAGAGGAGATGTCATCCAAACACAACCCATACACAATCTAAGTGTTGAGAGTTTTTTGGAGCTTGGGAAACATTGGAGCTTGACTACATATTCAGCTGGTAAGGCGTGGTGGTGCAATAGGACAGTTTTGTGGGATCTGGAAACCTATTGAAGACAAGACTTAGAGTAGTCCATCGGTAGCAAAAGCTTGGAGAGCATAAGCTTTGATTATCCTTGTACTCCAACATATTTACTAGTGGATCATTTCTAGCTTGGAAGGTCGCAGAGAGTTTTTTACACCGAGTTCTTCAGTTTTCCTTTTTAATAACACAACGGGTGTTATCTTGGGTTTAATATTTTTTTCCCTACTACCCTATACATTATAGGATTGCACCTTTATATTCATCCACACAATTTTTTGATAGTTTGGTTGATTAATCGGTCAATTACGTAAATTCCGCATTAATTGTGATTAGCTTAAAATTAATCAAGCCATTATTAAAATTGGGAGTCCAAATTTGCACCTAGTAATTAGGCATGCGTTCTTTCAAAAAATATGTTGTATATTTAGATAATTTTTGGCGTACTTAACTAGAGACTGAACCATGATTGTTTCTGATGTTGAGCAATAGTTCATACCTTCATGGATCAAATTGAGTGCCATAAGTCAACTCGCAAGAAATATAGAAGTTAGCTAGGGGTCAATCAAGTTACAATGACGGAATTGCGTAAAATTTGGTGATGTAAAAGGAAACAGCATGGGAAACACAAATTAGTATCTTTGGTGTTTAGTCACGTAGCTTTTTGGGCAAATTCCTTCTTTTTGGCCCCATAGTCCTCGTTTTTGCCCTGTTTAGTAATTTTTGTTTCCTTAATAATTTTTTATTTAAAAGTTAAAATAAATCCCATCTATTTTGGGACATGTGTTAGAGACATTAGTTTTTAATTCTATAATTATCCCAATTTGGTTGTTTTTGGTAAAATTTATTATTTTTGCCACCTAATTTTCTGATTACCATAAATTATGGTTTGTTATACTTTTTCCTAGTTTCCCTAGGATTTCTTTTCAGTATTTAAAAAAAAATTGTTCTCTAAGACAAATCAGATTAATTTATAAAAATTCAAAGTTTATTCTTAGTTTTCTATGATTGATTCCAAATCTTGCTGATTTAAGGAACCCATTGTGATTTCAAGGTTATTTTCCTAAAACAAACATTTTTGTTTCTTGTAGGTATTCTGCTGCATTAGTTTCCTATGGGTCAAAGCATAAATAATATAACCTTTCAAAAATAAAAAACGTACTAAAACTCCAACTAAATTAATATAATAAAAACAAAACTAATATCTATTCAATAATAACAAAATATAAACAGAATAAAATATATTAAATTGTTCTAATACATTTTTGCTCAATCATTTTGTGATCTATCAAAATGTAACTCGATAGTTTTTTAAATCACACAATTTTCTATGATTGATTCAGTATACCTTTCAAAAATAAAAAACGTACTAAAACTCCAACTAAATTAATATAATAAAAACAAAACTAATATCTATTCAATAATAACAAAATATAAACACAATAAAATATATTAAATTGTTCTAATACATTTTTGCTCAATCATTTTGTGATCTATCAAAATGTAACTCGATAGTTTTTTAAATCACACAATTTTCTATAATTGATTCAGTACAAAGTGTTGCAAAAAATTTCTTTTTAATGTACAAAATAATAGAATCTGTGGGGCCAGATAATCCCACGGCCTAGCCCACTTCATTCCTGGGCCGAAGGCCTGAGCCTAGGAGACATCCAAATCCGAGGACTACCTCATCATCGGACGTCCGAGAGTTTGAGGGATAGGCTCGTAGCAAGCAGTCACCTCCACGTTAAATGCACCTGACAACCGCCCTGGCCGCCTTAATGAGGAAAGGACCTTCACCAGTGTCACCTTGGAGGCCGTGACTCCCAAAGAGACTGGGAAGGCGGCTGATGGGACAAGCACCTAAGCAAAGGCCCTGATCGCTCAACAAGTGTAGGGCTGGGATCAATTAGAAAAGGGGTATATAATGTAAGGGAATCCCTCCTGAAAAAGGGGGGGGAGGGAAGAGAAAAAAAAAAGAGAACTCTAAAGAAAGAAAGGAAAAGAGAGAAAACAGGGCAAGAGCCTCCTCGGCCATGGGCCGAGGAGCCCATCCCATTTGTAAACTGTGCTAAGTCTTTTTCTTTAAGTAAAAGAGACCGAAGTTCAAGCCACTGGAGCGCCGGCCGGCGCCTAGACCTTCGACCCACTCTCTATAAATTCATTGCGGGGTTCGTTGAGCTTTTGACCCGTGTCCATTGGGCTTGGGCAACCAAAAACCCAGTCCCTACAGAATCTATAAAAAAAAATTATTTTTATATTGTTGTGTAGCCTAATTTTGACTTTTGACATTCTTCATGACTAAAGATGATTGTTTCATAATTGCAATAAAAACTATAAAAGTATATGCAACTTCAATCAGAATGGTATTTTTTTATGAGAATAAATAATGAGAGTTGTGCACCTTCAATAGCAATTTTAATCGTAGAATTTCTTTATGACTGCATCCTAAATCCATTACTACTACATTATTCAATTAATATCGTTACCATCTTGTCTTAATTATCAATGTACTACTATACTGTATATCATCTCCATGACATTCCTATTATCATTGGATGTGAAATAATCCCAATATTAGTATTACCGCTTCCTTCAGTCCTGCTGCCACCACTCCATTGACACTATTTTGTCACCTCTCTGTGAATCTTACTATTGTTGTTAGCTTTATCTTACCATCTTTTTGTTATAATATTCATCGCATAGTAACCTACTAGCTAGAGGTCTTGCAACAAAGTGTGATCTTTCTTCCGGCCAAATTAGAGTCTGAGCACGTGTTCTAATTCTAAATATATATGTTGTTGAATAAATGTACAATCATCGAGGTAAATCATATCCTACCAGGTAGGATATACAATAGGACTCCCTCATTGGCCCACGGTCCTGGTGCTAATGATTCCCTCACTACTTGAACCCAAGCACAATAACTAGGTGGACAATTATGCTAAAATTAATTTGAACAATTATTTTTAAGAAAAAAAAAATAATGAAAAGTTGAATTTAAATGCCCATTATTGATTTTTAAATGGAAAAATAAAATTGAACAATAATAATTTGTTTTAAGAAAGAAACTAAGAAAAGCTGCAAAACTACAGATGCTCACCTCTATGTTTGAGGAAATCATGATTGAAGTTAAGACATTTTATGAGTTTTATGCTAAACTCAATGGCATAGTGTACTGTACTTTCAACTTAGGTGAGACCATAAATGAACCTAACATGGTCAGAAAAATTCATTGTGCTCTCTCTAAAAGCATCCGACCTAAGATAGGTGACTGACATAAATGCCATGAAAGTAACAAAACTTTTTATCTTATCTTGTTTGGATTGCTTTTTGATGTTGTGGGTTTTGTTATGGAGGTTGTTTTATTGAGTTTGTCCGGACATTAAGAGCTATTGTCTAAATTTTTGGACCCGTTTTTTTGTTTTTGTTTTTTATGTTTTAAAAGCAAATACACTCAGCTTTCAGGAACGATTTAAACTATGGATTACACATGAACGTTTTCGTTTTTTGTTTCTTTCGATGGAATTTTTTTCAATAATTCTAAACATAGCGAATCTTCGTATGGACCAAGAGTTTGTCCATAGACCGTTTGTTTGTCTTCTTACAATTACGTGATGGCGCAAATTATAGAAGTGTGTTTGTATGAACATGGTGTTGACAAGAAGGTAATCGTCATGAAGAAGTACGAAGTTTAGAGCTATTGTTGAAATTTTGATGCACTTGTCAGGCACGTTTTAAACCAATTTTTTCTATCCCGCACGCAAATTGGGTTACTTGGACAAGTTCTCTGAGTCTAAATGCATGGGAATGAAAAAAAAAAAAAAGAATATTTTTAGTCCACATACTTTTTCTCACATTGGATTTACGTGAAAGTGACAAGTAATGAAAGTCTACCATGTAGGATTTGATGTAAAGAAAAATCAAGATGCATGGTCTTGTACGTAGCTTTAGTATGTTTTAAGTATGGGCGGCAAATGGGTGGGTATGGGGTGGACATAATTGAGTTGGGTATATAAAACCCATTTACCCATTAAAACCAATTTAACTAATTGCTTCTAACCCAAATTTAACCCAACTCAATTATTATGTGTAAATCCCAACCTACCAAATTACCTAATTATCAAAATTACCAAAATGCCACTAAGGTGAAAATGACCAAAGTATTCTAAAATCTTCAGAAAATTATCAAAATACTCTCAAAACCTAAAAATTACCAAAATACTCCTGAAACCCAAAAAATGACCAAAATATTCTTAAAACCTAAAAAAGGACCAAAATACCCCCGGAACCTAAAAATTACCAAAATACCCCCGAAACCCAAAAAATGAATTAAATACCCCCGAAACCTAGAAAATTACCAAAATACCCCCCAAACCTGAAAAATTACCAAAATACCCCTGAATCCAAAAAATGACCAAAATACCCCGAAACCCAAAAAATGACCAAAATACCCCCGAAACCCAAAAAATGACCAAAAGACCACACAACTAATTCATCCACAAATAATTTAAAAAAAAAAAAAAACCGAACTAAGATTAACTGCATTATGTTGTCATTCTTAATACAGCATTTTTTTCATTATAAATATACATTCCCAAAATCTTGAAGTTGTAGGAGCAGCCATGTTTGCTATTAATGTTCTGTGAACTATTGGGTTCTTCTATCCTACTGAGCAAGAAAAAAAACCCGTCAGTACTCCTTGCTCCTAGAATTCACCACTATCATTCACAAGGAGTAAAAATTGAACTTGGTGTTTACCTTAGCCAAATGATCTGTCTTGACTTAAGATTGAAACAAATTATTCTGATATCTTTCCCCTAAATGATTCACAACAATTTTTTCTACCATATTAGAGGAATGATTAAAGTCTCAGGTCAAAGATGAAAACAAACTAAGGTTGATTTTTTAGAAAATCATGTCAATTGTCATTACATTTTTTTTTTTTTTTTTTTGTCTTTTAATTGGCAAAAGGGGAAAAAAAAGTTAAGATGGTAGATGACAATGTTTTTTGCCCTTCGGTTTTTCTTATAAAGGAGATAGTTAAGATGGACGTAGGAGCCATGTATCTCACGGGTCACGGGATCCACGTGGACCACATCAATGATAGCACATTTTGTACCTTAATAAATACTTGATAAATTAGGAACAGAGACATGTATTCAACAAAAGGGAGGTTCAGGTTAAGGCAACTTTCAAAGCATAAACTTTACAACTTAGATAATTTGTATCAAACCTAATTCATCAACTACAGTCAAATACCCAAAGGAAATGCAGAAAAATAGTTGAAAACAAACAACTCTAGAGCTATGATTGAAAATAGATAACGGAAGTCAAAACATGAAGCAAAAGTTGTCCTGCCATAATTCTTATATGTTCTGGATAATGTTGGAAACAAACACTCAGAAATGACCAAACTGTGGTTGGAATTTCAAGAAAGGCTCATGAAAATTCAATTGCACAAGTCCTTGATCGTCTAGATAGCATTAGCTGATCATGAACCTCCTTTTGCCGCCCTACACCTCCAGAGAACTTATCAAGTGAACAAGATATGACCAACCTCTCCAAAATTAGAGCACTTCCAAGCAAAAAGGTCACCACATGTAACTCTCCTTTAGTTCCATCAAACTCTCTAATTGTGATGGACTTGAGGTGTGTTGAGAAACAAGGAACAACAGGATCCAACCTCCATTCACCTTCTTCACAATATGGAGACAGGAAGATCCCCTGCAAAAAAATTAATTTAAACTCATATCCAAGACTGCCATTAATAGAGAATATATGTCACACAGCCAAACAAAAGTAATAATAATAATAATAATCCCAAAAGTATATTAGCTACTGCATATATGCAGCTTAGTGTTGACTGCATCTTTCCATTCATCCCCCCTCTAAAAAAAAAAAACAGGAAAGTTGTTTGTTAATGATATATATCTAAACTTGGAGTGGAACGCTGAGGAAGGAATAGAGAGGAAACTTATTTAAAATCAATATTTGATTGAAGATGCTACATAGCCAAAACTTAGATCCAGCTCAGAGAGCAACTTATTAGTGGACTTATATATTTAAATATAGTAGTTACATAGACTAGTAATGCTTCAATTACAATTAAGGGAATACAAATTGTTCTACAGAGCCATAAGTAACACTTGAATGCATATATAATTTTTATGATGTCTTTAATTTTACAATGCTATTAAATGGGATGTGAAGGCTGAACAGGAATCAACTCACTTGAGAAGGCTACATCCATATTGTACAACAGGAGACAAACCATCCAAGGGAAAAAGGAAAGCAAAAGAAAGAAAGAGGTTGAATGCAATCGATCTAATGCGATCCATGCTCCATTACAAAACCAGAGAAATCCTCATATGTAGCATTCATTAAAAACTTGGAAAGGAAAGAACATTTAATAAGAAAGTAGCACATGTATGCACCTTTGATTTCTCACACACACATGTAGTCTTTAAAGTTTACAAAAATGAGTACCTTGAAGTCAGTCAAATCTGGGACTACATAATTAGGCAGCTTTTCATTCACCACAACATATCCACCTGCATCAATATTCCAAATGAATTACAAATGCAGCAAACGAAGTACTTAACGTAGCATAAGCGTTCTTTCTACTTTGCAGTATTTCAGCACACAAAGAGATCTTCAAAGGCCTTAGAAACAAATGAATTTTTGCAGCATAATACTTATGTTGGGATAAAAGGCTAAATGTTCAACAACAGTCAAACCCAACTAAACATCAACTGAAATTCAATCACCCTGTTTTAAATTCCTTAGAAGAAAAAAAAAAAGTGCAGAAAATAAAAGAAATTTCCCCTTTTGCTTCTCACACTTGAATGTCATTTCCACATTTTCTAATAATGAAAAGATTCAAATATACAATTATACCAAATACCATTAGAAAAAAGAACATATAAACAACTCAAAATGCCTACATAAAACCCAGGTGGCAAACACGTTTACTTGGTGATTCAAAGAAAACCCATCACCCCCATTAAGCTTTAAACCCTTTTCTTTCATTTACATTGCAGAACATGTCAGTATTACTCTATTCTTAACCCGGTACCCTTTGAAATGCAAATACTAACTACTTTCACAGATTTAAATTACCAAAAAAAAAGTTCAGGCAATTGAAATTAGAAAAGATAAAATCGAACAAAATTAGAAGATGTAAATTGTTTGGTAACGGAGAAAACGAAGGAAAGCAAAAGAAGACTTTTGAGTAACTAAATAGAGGAACCAAATCCGAGATTCGAAGCTTACCGATGAGTGCTGGAGTGACTGGAAAGAGATAGCGTGAATATTTCGGCGAGCAATTCAGAAATCTGCTGAAGCTTTGAAGAGTTTTGATGTGATTGGAAGCAGAGAAAATGAGGGTAAATGAAAACCCTCGTGAAACCTGAGGGCTGGGTTTTTTTTTTGGGGAAGGGCTGGGTTGAATTTGGGGTATATTGATTTTGAGTTAAACGGGGTTCAATGAGTTTTTAGTTAAAACTCAATAATCATTGGGTCTAATTGGGTTGATGCCCATTTAACTCAATTAATAATTAAGTAGGTTTAGGTTTAATTAAAGTGGGTGGGTTTGGGTGGGCAAATAGGTTTGGGCTTATTTTGCAACCCCAATACTTTCAAGTGAATAGGCAAGAGTGAGAATATTACGAAAAAAAAGATGTACAATATAATGCTAACAACAATAATAAGATTGATTGAAAGGTGACAAAATGAAGTCAACAATTGAGTGGTGATATAGTAGTACATTGATAAAGACTCACAGGAATATTAGTTGAATGTAGACTATATAGAAAATGGTATAAATATGGAGTCCTAAAAAATTTCAAGACTTAAAACTTTCAAAAGTTTTTGCTGTAAAAGGTGTATATGTTAAGGATATATTTTATGTAATTGGCTAATCCTTTGACAAAATGCACTTTACTGGTGATTTGGTAGTAGGGATGGCAATTTAGATCCGATCCGCGGATACCCGGCCCGACCCGACCCTAATGGGCCGGATTTTACCCGGCCCGATAAAGAATAGGGTCGGGTATGGGTTTTTAAAAAAAAACCCGAAGCGGGTCCGGGTCGGGTCTGGGTTTTATCATAAAAAACCCGAAACCCGACCCGGTTAAGACCCGGTAAAGACCCGGTTATATTACATACTAAATTACTAAATCACCCTCATATATATATATAGTTAAAACCCTAAACTTATCCTTCCTCTCCTCATTTCAGCCGCTCACGCCTCTTAATCTCTCATCTCTTCAGCTCTCTCACTCACTGCCTCTCATCTCTTCATCTCTCAGTGATCTCACACCGGCACATGCACAGCCACAAGCTGTATGTATAGCATCATGAGCATCATGAACTCATCAGACGAGCTAGTGGGACTCCCATTTCTGACAGATTTAAGAAGGGAAAGATGCAGTTTCGTCCTCGCCGTTCCCGTTTCTCTCAAGTCTCAACTCCGTTTCGTCCTCGTCGTCGCCGATGTCGCACTGTCTCCATTTTTTTTTCTTTTTTCTTCTTTTTTTTTTTTCTGGGTTCAGTTCGCCTCAATCATTCTTTTTTCTTCTTTTTTTTTTTTTTTTTTCTGGGTTCAGTTCGCCTCAATCATGTGAATTTGTGTTTGTATTTGTGTTTGTGTTTATGATTTCTGAAAGAGAAAAATGAAAATCATAGATCTGAAATTTTTGTTTGGATTGTGATTTTGAAAGGGAAAATGTAGATCTGAAATTTGTGTTTGTGTTTGTGATTTCTATGATTGTGATTGTGATTGTGATTGTGATTGTGACTGTGTTTTGATTGTGATTTTGCAAGGGAAAGATTTCTGTAATTGTGATTGTGGTTGTGTTTGGATCTGAAATTTTTTTTTTTTTTTTTTCCTTTTGGTTGGGCCACGAATTGGGCCCAATCCTTTAACGGGGCCCGGCTGGGGCGGGTCCGGGGCCCAGGAAAAAAACCCGTTTAGTTAACGGGCCGGGTCTGGGCCATGGGTCTTGACCCGCGGGTCGGGTCCGGGTATAGAAAAACCCGGCCCGAACCCGACCCGTTGCCATTCCTATTTGGTAGATCTAGGATAAGTTTTGTACTTCAAGAAACAAGAGTTCAAATCAAGTGTTAAAGTCATGAAAATTGGACCAAGAAACAAGTAAAGAAAAACTATTCATTAAAGCTTGATAGATACATCAACAGAAATAGTATCTATCGAGATTTAAGAACGAAGCTTGACAGAAGCTGAATCTATCAAGATCTACGAAATCAGAATTTTCAGATCTGATTTTTGGCCCGAACTGACAGGTATGTATAGGGTTTCTTTTCTCATAACCCTAGGCATATATAAGACTTATTTTAAAGGCTGTTATGGATGGAGAACATATGCAAAAAATGACTTAGTGCCTTATTTTCTCTGCAAGAAGTTACTGCGTCTTTTGCACTTTAGGGTTTTGTTACCAAGTACTTCTTGATCTTTATTGTTGATGAAGTGAAGAACTTTGCAGTCAACAACATCTTCAAGTTGTTGGAGTTAGTCATATACTGGGATTCGTGCAAAAGGGTAGCGTTCATATATTGAAGAGTTCAGAAGTTCTGAAGTGGTAAAAGGTTTCTGCTGTAAGTTCATCTACGAGGATTGTAGAGTCTAGGGACAAAAGTTTTGTACTAGATTTGAAACTTCTCTTTACTATAGTGAATTGCTTTTTGGGGAGGTTTCCCTCCAGGTTTTTTATTGTGAAACTAATTTGTTTCATTGGTTTTCCTAGGTCATCATATCTTGTCTTATTTACTATTCTGTTGTGCATGATATTGACATGATATTGATGTTTGTTTATTTTAACAAGACTTATTCATAATAAATCTAATTAACAACTTGAGTTTAAAACTTGTTAATTCTATCAATCAGGGTCTAAATTTTTCAACAATATATATATATATATATATATATATATATATATATATATATATATATATAGGCGCAAATGATAAAAGTGTGATTGTTTGAACATGGTCTTAACAAGAAGGTAATCATCATGAAGAAGTACAAAGTTTAGAGCTATTGTTGAAATTTTGATGCACTTGTCAGGCACGTTTTAAACCAATTTTTTCTATCCCGCACGCAAATTGGGTGCATAGGATAAGGATAGCCACTTTACTTGGACAAGTTCTCAGAGTCTAATTGCATGGGAATGAAAAAAAAAAAAAAAGAATATTTTTAGTACACGTATTTTTCTAACATTGGATTTACGTGAAAGTGACAAGTAATGAACAGTCTACCATGTAGGATTTGATGTAAAGAAAAATCAAGATGCATGGTCTTGTACATAGCTTTAGTATGTTTCAAGTGAACAGGCAAGAGTAAGAATATTACGAAAAAAAGATGTACAATATAATGCTAACAACAATAATAAGATTGATTGAAAGGTGACAAAATGAAGTCAACAATTGAGTGGTGATATAGTAGTACATTGATAAAGACTCGCAGGAATATTAGTTGAATGTAGACTATATAGAAAATGGTATAAATATGGAGTCCTAAAAAATTTCAAGACTTAAAACTTTCAAATGTTTTTGCTGCAAAAGGTGTATATGTTAAGGATATATTTTATGTAATTGGCTAATCATTTGACAAAATGCACTTTACTGGTAATTTGATAGATCTAGGATAAGTTTTGTACTTCAAGAAACAAGAGTTCAAGTCAAGTGTTAAAGTCATGAAAATTGGACCAAGAAACAAGTGAAGAAAAACTATTCATTAAAACTTGATACATACCTCAATAGAAATAGTATCTATCGAGATTTAAGAACGAAGCTCGACAGAAGCTGAATTTGTCAAGATCTACGAAATCAGAATTTTCAGATCTGATTTTTGGCCCGAACTAACAGGTATGTATAGGGTTTCTTTTCTCACAACCCTAGGCATATATAAGACTTATTTTAAAGGCTGTTATGGATGAAGAACATATGCAAAAATGACTTAGTGCCTTATTTTCTCTGCAAGAAGTTACTGCGTCTTTTGCGCCTTAGGGTTTTGTTACCAAGTACTTCTTGATCTTTATTGTTGATGAAGTGAAGAACTTTGCAGTCAACAACATCTTCAAGTTGCTGGAGTCAGTCATATACTGGGATTCGTGCAAAAGGGTAGCGTTCATATATTGAAGAGTTTAGAGGTTTTGAAGTGGTAAAAGGTTTCTGCTGTAAGTTCATCTACGAGGATTGTAGAGTCTAGGGACAAAAGTTTTGTACTAGATTTGAAACTTCTCTTTACTATAGTGAATTGCTTTTTGGGGAGGTTTCCCTCCAGGTTTTTTATTGTGAAACTAATTTGTTTCATTGGTTTTCCTAGGTCATCATATCTTGTCTTATTTACTATTCTGTTGTGCATGATATTGACATGATATTGATGTTTGTTTGTTTTAACAAGACTTATTCATAATAAATCTAATTAACAACTTGAGTTTAAAACTTGTTAATTCTATCAATCAGGATCTAAATTTCTCAACAATATATATATATATATATATATATATATATATATAGGCGCAAATGATAAAAGTGTGATTGTTTGAACATGGTCTTAACAAGAAGGTAATCATCATGAAGAAGTACAAAGTTTAGAGCTATTGTTGAAATTTTGATGCACTTGTCAGGCACGTTTTAAACCAATTTTTTCTATCCCGCACGTAAATTGGGTGCATAGGATAAGGATAGCCACTTTACTTGGACAAGTTCTCAGAGTCTAATTGCATGGGAAGGAAAAAAAAAAGAATATTTTTAGTACACATACTTTTTCTCACATTGGATTTACGTGAAAGTGACAAGTAATGAACAGTCTACCATGTAGGATTTGATGTAAAGAAAAATCAAGATGCATGGTCTTGTACATAGCTTTAGTATGTTTCAAGTGAACAGGCAAGAGTAAGAATATTACGAAAAAAAGATGTACAATATAATGCTGACAACAATAATAAGATTGATTGAAAGGTGATAAAATGAAGTCAACAATTGAGTGGTGATATAGTAGTACATTGATAAAGACTCGCAAGAATATTAGTTGAATGTAGACTATATAGAAAATGGTATAAATATGGAGTCCTAAAAAATTTCAAGACTTAAAACTTTCATATGTTTTTGCTGTAAAAGGTGTAAAACTCTCATTATATATATATATATATATATATATATATATATAGGTTAAGAACGTATTTTATGTAATTGGCTAATCTTTTGACAAAATGCACTTTACTGATAATTGAGTAGATTTAGGATGAGTTTAGTATTTCAAGAAACAAGAGTTCAAGTCAAGTGTTAAAGCCATGAAGATTGGACCAAGAAACAAGTGAAGAAAAAATGTTCATTAAAGCTTGACAGATAGCTCAACAGAAGCAGTATCTATCGAGATTTAAGAACGAAGCTTGACAGAAGCTCGACGAAAGCTGAATCTGTCGAGATCTACGAAATCAAAATTTTCAGATCTGATTTTTGGCCCTAATTGACATGTATTTGTAGGGTTTCTTTTCTCAAAACCCTAAGCATATATAAGGCTTATTTTAAAGGCCGTTATAGATGGAGAACACATGCAAAAAGTGACCTAGTGCCTTATTTTCTCTACAAGAAGCAGTTACTGTGTCTTTTGCGCCTTAGGGTTTTGTAACCAAGTATTTCTTGATCTTTATTGTTGATGAAGTGAAGAACATTACAGTCAACAACATCTTCAAGTTGCTGGAGTTAGTCACATACTGGGATTCGTGCAAAAGGGTGGCGTTCATATATTGAAGAGTTCAGAGGTTCTGAAGCGGTAGAAGATTTTTGCTGTAAGTTCATCTACAAATATTGTAGAGTCTAGGGACAAAGGTTTTGTAATAAATTTAAAACTTCTCTTTACTATAGTGAATTGCTTTTTGAGAAGGTTTCCCCCCAGGTTTTTTACTGTGAAACTAGTTTGTTTAATTGGTTTTCTTGGATCATCATATCTTGTCTTATTTACTATTCCGCTGTGCATGATATTGATGTTTGTTTGTTTTAACAAGACTTATTCATTATAAATCTAATTAACAACTTGAGTTTAAAACGTGTTAATTCTATTAACCGAGGTCTAAATTTCCCAACAATATATATATATAGGCGCAAATGATAAAAGTGTGATTGTTTGAACATGGTGTTAACAAGAAGGTAATCATCATTGAAAGTTCAATATGTGTTTAAAACACCCTTGAACGTTTAGACCCCAAATTACAAAATTACCAATTCAAGCTTTATATCAAACAATTAATGTGCGAAACATGATAACAAGCTTATAACAGAATTGATAAACAATTTAAGCCAAATATAAACACATCCACAACAGTAAATATAAGGCAAAGATAAAGGGAAGGAATATTGCACACACGGACAACACACGATGTATTATCGAAGAGGAAACCGAAGCCCTCGGCGCAAAACCTCTCCACCGCCCTCCAAGTGGTCAAATAGTCCACTAAAGAACGTAGTTGGGATACATGAACAACATAAGACCCTCCAAGCCTAATCTACCCAAGTACCTAAGCCCTCCAAGCTTCTTGCTCCAACGAAGTTACGCCGAACCTATTTCTTCTTTAGCTTCCCGGATTCCGCTTCTAGACCATAGCATCAACTAATGTATATTGGTTCATTCCAAACTGCTTCCCTTAACACCAAATGAGCCTTCTCACAAACGTAGGTGTGGTGAGAAAAGGGTTTGGTCAATAGCCTTTCAAGGGTATGACAATGGAGAGGAAGAGAGTAGAGGAATTTGTAGAGTCTCTAAGGTAAAGATTGGGGATGAGGCAATCTTGTTTTTCTCTAGGGTTTCTCTCACAAAATTCTCTCTGGAAGCTCTCTCACAATTTAGTGGGTATAAGGGTCTATATATAGTGAGGTGAGAAAATAATACGAAGAGACAGTTTTTGCTAAACAGGGTAAATTGGCGGCTTGGTCTCGCGGCTCGTCCAAGTCACGAGTTCAAGTCGCGACGTAACGGCCTGGCCAGCCTGGGACTTTTGTCATGTAGTGCGACAGCTAGCGTGACCCTTCAGCTTCCCTGTGTGCATCTCACATGCTTGAAGTTGACGACTTGCAGCCGCGAGCCACCTGCGAGTCCTAGCCGCGAAGTTCTGCTTCTTTGCACATACTTGAGCTTTTCTTCACATCTTCTCACACACTACCCTTACAATAATCCCACCTAAATACAGGGTTACTAAGTGCTTAAATTACAAGCAAATTGGCACGGAATAAAGCCAACAAGATGGTCGATAAATTTCAACCTTACAATCTCCCCCTTTTGCTATTCCGTGACAAAACCCTAAAACAAACTTTAGACTTAACGCGTGAGTTGGGAACAGTTGGAAAACTCACTCACACCTAACTCTAGAATCTGCGAAGCTTTAGAACCATAAGAACAAGTAACTCCTGAAACACAACAACACAATAAGTTCATTGTATACAGAAACTTGTAATGCATATGGAGCAAGCACAATGCGATCATGCACAATGGAATAAAGCAATAAATCATGGCAAGACCAAAATAGGTAATCACTATAACCAAGTGATCACAATGCTCATTCACACTTGGAATGAACATCCGGACATTCAAGATGATAAACACAAGGTAAATCGCTTGAATGACCAACACTCAACCAATGCACAGTACATGAAGTATGTGCATCTAGGAAAAATCCTACAAGGGCACAAGAGTGACAGTACTTAGAAGAAAATGCAAGACATTTAGTTGGAAGTACTGATTTTAATAAAGCACAAAGGCTGCATAAAGCATGGCACAAATCACAAAGGCCTACAAACGTGCATAGAAACAAACCCTTAAAGCTTACAGAAGCAACATGGGTACAAACAGAAGCAACATGGGTACAAACATAAACAGAAACCTTAACAACCTACAAAGGTACCAGGTACAAACTATAAAGTACTTCCTTTATCATATCACTCTCCCTATCATGAATCATAGGAGTTGTGATGAACTTGGAACATATATACTTGTAACCTGAAACACTTGCACAAAATACATTAGACCCTTAAGGTAAAGCAAGTAATAAACGGACAAGTATAACATAACAAGTAAATTGCGATCAAGTAAACATGATGTGAAACATGTGAGCAACTTGATCATACACCAAACACCAAAACAGAGTTTTCTTATTAGCTCAATGTCTTCTCCCCCTTGGTACATGCATCTCCCCTATGGAATATCTCTCCCCTTACAAATGTGCACGAGAAATAGAATTTATCCCCCTAAGAATGTGCACAAGGGTCATATAGAAATGACAAAAACTCTCCGGTGTACTCCCTAGAGAATACTCTCCCCCTTTTTGTCAGGAATAGACAAATGGTCAAGGAGAAATGAGGGCAAGAGATGAAGGTATGAACAATGACAATGATGCATGAGGGGTGCAGTGATGCATGAGAAAATGAAGCTCAAACCTAAGATGAAACAAAATACTACAAAGCATACGGTAAACATGACATGCTAGGATGAAGAAACAAGGTATAAACCAATGCATGACAATGGTAGCAAGGTGTGTGCAAGAGGTGGCAAAGTGCAATGCATGACCAATGCATGGAGAATGCACATGTGGGGTGAGGTGTGTTAAATACACAACCAATGAACCAAACATGTTCCTAATGAGAAAACATGAGAAACCCCAAAGTTTGATACTCATCGGAGTCCAAACAAGCGAGAAAATGCCTAAGAGACATTTTATCAAACACTTAGCATGCACACTATGAATAACAATGTGAAACAATGCATGAACATCATGAAATCCACCCTTAATACATGCTGTTTTTGCCACAAGGGGCCAACAACCAAAGCAAATCAACAAAAGAAACCAAACCCATTCAAAAATTTGAAAAAAATAAAATTTTCCCAACCCCTATGATGAAAATCTCAACCAAGAGCACAAAACTCTCCAAAACATAGTCTAAGGATCAAAATTAATGAAAATAATTCATAATTACCTTAGAGATGTTAATGGAATGAAAAACCATTCAAATTAATTGGGTTTTGATTTAGAAATATTGAAAGAGGGGTTTAAAAGAGAATGGGAGAGGTTTAAAACAGTTTTCCCACGAAAAACACTTAAAAAAGCTGTTTCTAGGCATTTCGCGACTGGGTGAGTCGCGAGATGAGTCGCGAAAATGATTTTCATGAAATTTTCTAAGTCTTTTTCGCGACTTGAGTGCCCACCCATGAGTAAGTTGCGAATAAGTCGCGAATCTCTTTGCCAGAGATCCAAAAAATGCGAGGAAAATGCATTTTTCCAGTTTCGCGACTCGCGAGTCAGTCGCGAAAAACTCTGATACTTGTTTTTCAACACCAAAACATGTTTAAACAATGTAAGCACTAACCAAGAACACAAAGAGTGATAAAAATCACTTCCAAAAACATATAAAATGATCAAAAATATTTTTGGATTGATCCATATATAGTTGAGCACACACACATCACATTTAAACAAGTACAATCGAACAAATGAATAAGGCATTCATTGAACATTAGGCATGTGTGTTGTGTGTGCGTATCAAGTGTGGAATAGTCCATAGTCTAGAGTGAAGTTTCAATGATCAATTCATTCAAGTCATACACAACTAGTACTAAGTCAAGTGGTCTATCTCAATTATAGAAATGAACATATATGACCTCCCACAAGAAAATGATTACATATCTTTGAAGCTTTTCATTTGGCTTCTTTACAATTCATAACATTTGATCATTTTGAATCAATATATCTCATTTCGAGATCGATGCCTGAAATTTTTGATATTTCAATTTGATGAACAAGCCTTTGGCTTTTGGGGCATCATACATTTTATTTTGGTCGCTTTCCCTTTTTCCTAGTCAAATACTAGTATATGCGACAGACTTTTGCAGATCTATAACTCTTTTCATTTGGAGATTTACATTTAGAGAGCTCTTTTAAGCATAAACAACAAAATAAAGAGTGGGAAGATATATAGGCACAAGTCTGTGCATGTATCAAAACCAACATGACTATTGACTAATCATTCATGACAAGCTTGAAGATCGATTTACAACAATCACACAAAGATGTCAAGATTTTTCCCACAAAGATATAAGTGCATAAAGAACAAGCTAAGCTCGTAAATGCATAAAGCCATTTGTACAAAGATACAAGGCAAAACTCACATGTGATATGTGCTCAAACATATACGATCAAACTTTTTGAATTTTTCACTATTTATGTGGTTTTGGATTTTTTACTCACACAAAACAGAAACATAAAAGTAAGATAAAAAACAAAACAATGCATACAAATAAATGCAAGATGCATAAATGCATGAAGATATGACATCTAATGCATGAAGGGTCCTACAAAGATCGAAAGAATTAGATCAAGGACCAAAATAGCAAAAGCTCAACCGTAGAAACCCTTCCTCATCTAAACGGACCGATTGTTTGGAATGAATGTCTCAAGAGAAGTGAGACGAGGGTTGGAAGAATGAGAACCGAAGATGCACATAGTCAAGGAGTT
Source organism: Quercus ilex subsp. ballota (assembly GCA_032727855.1). Taxonomy (NCBI): domain Eukaryota; kingdom Viridiplantae; phylum Streptophyta; class Magnoliopsida; order Fagales; family Fagaceae; genus Quercus; species Quercus ilex. The sequence goes on from CM064917.1 coordinate 45,178,842, forward strand.
AAGAGCATTAAACACTTTCTTTAACAACATGCTATTTTCACTCAAATCCGGTTTACTCTTTTTAGCACAACTTCCAAGAGGCTCAAGTTTCTCTTTTCTTTTGAGAGCATGAAACTTAGAGCAATGTGGTTTTAGATGACCAAAAGCACCACAATGGTGGCACACAATGTGTTTAGGTCCACTAGGCTTTTTGGGAAGGGATCTAGCAACAAGATTTTGTTCTCTGTTCAACTTATAACATTGAGGTCTTATGTGACCGATCACACCGCAATGGTGGCAAGTTGGAACAAACTTAGATCCCTTCAAAACCTTAGGTTGAGACCTAAACGGAGGCTTTAACTTAACATCCTTTCTCTCCACCTTTTGGTTTCTTTTTTGTGGAGGAATGTACACCGATATGTCCTTTGAGGTAGAACACAAAATAGACACAAAATCGGATACCACAACATGATTGCAACATATATTTTCACCCTTTTTAACAGTAGGTTCAGCAATCAAATACTTGGCATGCATCTTAAAAGATTCATTTTCACATTTAAGATCATCAACAAGTTTGTTAGACAAAACAAGTTTAGCATCCAAGTCCATATTCAAACATTCAATCTCTTTCAGTTTTTCAAGAGAAATTTCAGCAAGTTTTTTATATTTCTCAACCAATTTGTTGGATTCATTGAGCTTAGCAATCAAATCATCATTTTCACAAAATAACTTGCTCAAATTCTTTTGAAACTTCTTAGCATTTTTCTTCAAGAGTTTGATGCTAGGAATATCAACAACATCCAAAGGTTCATGTAACATAGCATCACGGTCACGATGATTATCACTCATAGAGGTATTTTCACAAACACGTGGCATGTTACATTCATCACCAACCAAATCATACATGGAGGCATACAAAGCACAATCCATGGCAAATAACACAAGGGGTCAAGGATCACACTTAGGTATTTAAACCACAACAAGTGTACCCGCTCTGATACCAATTGAAAGTTCAATATGTGTCTAAAACACCCTTGAACGTTTAGACCCCAAATTACAAAATTACCAATTCAAGCTTTATATCAAACAATTAATGATAACAAGCTTATAACAGAATTGATAAACAATCTAAGTCAAATATAAACACATCCACAGCAGTAAATATAAGGCAAAGATAAAGGGAAGGAAGATGCAAACACACGGACAACACACAATGTGTTATCGAAGAGGAAACCGAAGCCCTCGGCGTAAAACCTCTCCGCCGCCCTCCAAGCGGTCAAATAATCCACTAAAGAATGTAGTTGGGATACATGAACTGCAGAAGACCCTCCAAGCCTAATCTACCCAAGTACCTAAGCCCTCCAATGTATATTGGTTCCTTCCAAACTGCTTCCCTTAGCACCAAATGAGCCTTCTCACAAACGTAGGTGTGCTGAGAAAAGGGTTTGGTCAATAACCTCTCAAGGGTATGACAATGGAGAGGAAGAGAGTAGAGGAATTTATAGAGTCTCTAAGGTAAAGATTGGGGATGAGGCAATCTTGTTTTTCTCTAAGGTTTCTCTCACAAAATTCTCTCTGGAAGCTCTCTCACAATTTAGTGGGTATAAGGGTCTATATATAGTGAGGTGAGAAAAGAATACGAAGAGACAATTTTTGCCAAACAGGGTAAATTGGCGGCTTGGTCTCGCGGCTTGTCCAAGTCGCGAGTTCAAGTCGCGATGTAACGGTCTGGCCAGCCTGGGACTTTTGTCCTGTAGTGCGACAGCTGGCGTGACCCTTCAGCTTCCCTGTGTGCATCTCATGTGCCTGAAGTTGGCGACTTGCAGCCGCGAGCCACCCGCGAGTCCTAGCCGCGAAGCTCTGCTTCTTTGCACATACTTGAGCTTTTCTTCACATCTTCTCACACACTACCCTTACAATAATCCCACCTAAATACAGGGTTACTAAGTGCTTAAATTACATGTAAATTGGCACGGAATAAAGCCAACAAGATGGTTGACAAATTTCAACCTTACAATCATAAAGAAGTACGAAATTTAGAGCTATTGTTGAAATATTGATGCACATGTTAGGCACGTTTTAAACCAATTTTTTCTATCCCGCACACAAGTTGGGTGCATAGGATAGGGATGGCTATTTTATTTGGACAAGTTCTTAGAGTCTAATTTCACAGGAAGGAAAAAAAAAAAAAAAATATATATATATATATATATATATTTCTAGTAAACATACTTTTTTGCACATTAGGCTTATGTGAAAGTGACAAGCAATGAATCACAACCTGTTGTGTCAGATTTGACATGAAGAAAAATCGAGACACATGGTCTTGTACATAACTTCAGTATGTCTCAACTAAGTGAACGGGCAAGAGTGAGAATTATTTTAAGAAATTTAAAATCGAGACACATGGTCTTGTACAAACTATTCTCAGTCTCTTTCTCTCACTTTAAAATCGAGGCCCAAATTTAAAAGTTTTGAAAATTTGATTTGAGTGTTGTTCTATTGCTGCTTGTCTCCACCTAAAAAATTCATTAAAAGAATAGTGGGCATACTATAGAAAATCATGCTGAGCAACTGAGATTGAATAGTTTGGAAGTTTTGTTTATGTGTTTTGGTGGTTTTATTTTAATTATTTTTACTTGGAAACATAAATTAGTTTTTAAGTTCGAAGAAAATTAGACATGTAATTCGTTAATAATTCTGATTTTTATTCGACTTGTAGATGATGGTAAAATTGGTTGTAATACTTGATGATGCACGAAAAATAGTAGGCTGAAATATTTCGGGCTATGGTAATGGCTGTGAATCCTGAAAAGAAAGAAAGAATTATCAAAGGTGACCGGTGTGATCCGGCCAAGGACCCTCCAATGGTTAAGTTAGTTTTCTCTTTAGGACACAATGAAAGAAAATAGTGAATGGTCTGGACTTACCTTGGATGAATGAGATTTACTCCTTTTATAGAGAGTTAGACGTGGGACTACTTGTTTGGATCCATCACCATCATGGGTAATGTTGGTGGTTGATAAACAAAATAGGCTATATGGAGCATTGTATGTGGAATTTTTTCCACGTATTATGCAACGTGTCGAATTTTGCTTATGTGAATCTAATGGAGGATTTTCTACAAAACTCATTAAGTATATTTTTGTCGTCCATGCACTAGTCGTTCGTAGATAATCTCTGTTAGGACATATGTGTTTCACTTGTTAAGAACATATGTCATTCTTTTATGTAATTGGCTAATCCTTTGACAAAATGTACTCAACTTGTAATTGGGTAGTTCTAGGTATTTTTAATACTTCAAGAAATAAGGTTTCAAGATCAAGTGTTGAAGTCATAAAGTCTATCCAAGAAACAAGCTGGAGAAGTGCACATTTATTAAAGCTCGACACCTGCTTGATAGCTTCTCAACACCTTGCTATTTGTCGAGGTTTATAAAAATCAGAATTCTAATCTGATTTCTCAAGATCCGTGGATGTGTCTTTAGGCCTTTTTTTCTTCTAACCCTAGACATATAAAAGGATTGTTTTAAGGGCCGTCAAAGGGTACACAAGTTGCATAAGCATTGAGAATACTCTATTCAAGCAAATTGTGACCGGAGATGAAGTTCTTGCCCTAGTTCATCTCTTCTGAAGAAGTTACTGTGCACCTTTGGGTTTTGTGACCAAGCATCTTCTTGATCTTCATCGTGGATGAACTGAAGAACTTTGCAGCTAATAACTTTCTCTAGTTGGTGTTTGACGTCGCATATTGGGATCCGCACATTGGTTAGTCACGTACTTGGGAGTCGTGCATCAAAAGGGGCAAACTCTCACTACAAAACAAGTCCAATTGGGTATTGGGGTAAGGGTTCAACTGTAGATTGGTAAGGTACTTGGGATTCCTTTACTTGTAACTGCTTGTTGTGATAATAGTGGAGTTTCGGGAGTGGTGACTTGAAAATCACCTGGTAGGGTTTTTGCCGTCAGGTTTTCCCCATTCGTAAACAAATCACTGTGTCACTTAATTTTTGCCGCATATTTAGTTATTTGGTGATTTGTTTGTGCTACCACACGTTTGCATGTTAAATTGATTAATTAATAACTTAGCTAATTAATTAATTAATTTAATCACAAATGGTCAATACGTTTGTGGCCTATCAAGTGGTATCAGAGTAAGCACACTCTGATTAGGTTTAATCTTTGCTGTGTTGATCCATTGACCCCTATTTGTCATGGATAGATGACAGTCATTAATCATACCTCATTTATTTGATGGCACTAACTATGCATACTAGAAAGTACGCCATGAGAGCTTTCTTGTAGTCTTTAGATGAGAAGGTGTGGCAAGCTGTAGAGATTGGCTGGACCAAGCCAAAAGAAGCGCCGCCCGATTGAGAGGAAGCCAAGATCAAGGCGGTAAATTTCAACAGCAGAGCGTTGAATGCCTTATTTAGCACAGTCACCAATGAGGAGTTCAAGAAGATATCCTCTATTGAAACTGCAAAGGAAGCATGGACCATCCTCTAGACAACCTATGAGGATACAAAGGCTATCAAGGATTCAAAGCTTCAAAGGCTTACTACAAGCTTTGAAGAAATAAAGATGGAGGAGGATGAGTCGTTCGATGAGTTCTATGCCAAGCTCAAGGATATAGTGAACTCAGCCTTCAATCTTGGTGAAACCATTCCTGAACCCAATATTGTGAGGAAGGTGCTCAGATCTCTACCCGAGAGATTCCATGCCAAGATTACGGCGATAGAAGAATCAAAGGATATTGATAAGATTCCTTTGATTAAGCTGGTTGGAAACTTGCAGACCTACGAACTAGGGGACCAGAATTGGCAAGACGGGTAAAGGAAAGAGCATGGCCTTGAAGGCAAGGAGCAGTGACACAGATGATTCTTCCGAGGATGAAGATTCCAAGATGAAGTCCTACATTACAAGGCAGTTCAAGAAGTTTATGAAGAATGCCAATGGGAGGAACTTTGACAAGGATCGCAGGTAATCTAGTTCTTTTCAGTCTAAGGGCCAAGACAGAGGGAAAAAGGATGCTAAGGAAGGCGGTCAGTACACTGTTCCTGCAGGACCAAAGTGTTTTGGATGTCATGGATTCGGTCACATAAAGCAAGAATGCCCCACATATCTCAAGAGCGTTGGGAAGAGTAAGGCACTTGCTGTAACCTTGAGTGACACTGAGCATGAGGATGATTCCAACGATGATTCCAACGGTGAAGATGACAGAATCTTGAATGCCTTCACTGCCACAGTCAATCCTACTGAAGGGATTATTGATGAAATGGAAGAAGAGGAAGAATTGGTGGATTCTAAGTGTGAGAAGATGGATGATCAAGATGATATCCATTCAGCCTATGAGAAACTATACAAGTTGTCTGAGAAGCATGAGAAACTGTATAGGCTGGCCACCAAGAAGCTCAGTGATGTGGAACTTGATCATGAAGAGTTGTCCACAAAGTTTGATGAGGCAAATCAGACTATTGGAGCACTAAGGGTCGAGAACAATTTCTTGGCTGAAAAGACCAAGAAGCTTGAAGGGGAGCTGTTTCAAGTCAGAGCTCAATTGGAGAGGACTTCAAGTGCAAAGCTTGATGAGATGCTCAGCAGTCAGAAATCTGCTTCGGATCGAACAGGATTAGGGTATGGTCTTTCTTCCTCCAATATTGCTTCTACTAAAACTACTGTTTTCCTTCCTTTTGCTAATAATGTTGAAATTGAGAACAATGATGTTAAAACTGAATTAGCTAGTGAGAACTTAAACAAGGGCAAATCTATCTTAGGAGCACTCCCTAAACAAGATAAGAAAGATGTTAAAAACCCTAGGGCAAAGAAGGCTAACTCTCAAAAGCCTAAACAGAAGAAGCAACATCTTTGTCATCATTGTGGAGTTGTCGGTCAAACTCGACCAAATTGCTACAAGTGGTTAGCCACTCAACAGAGCAACGACATGATCGCATCTGGAAGCTAGAATCAGCTTCAATCCTCTCTTGCTCCTCTTGGAGATCTTCTGAAAGCCCTCATGTTCCTTTCGAATTTGAACGGTTTCAATTCTTCCCCCTCATCGCTGGTTTGAGGATTCAATCAAAGGAAAGGCTCTTCCAAGGTTTGGAAGAAAATGGACTCTAAGTGATTTTATCACTTTCTTCTATCTTCTCGTTTTGTTTGTTGCATTACTTATGTGTTTTGCATTTTTTTTTGAGCCAGTCTAGTTTTATGCTTTGTTTTGTTTAACATGTTTTTGTTTGTTTGTTTTCAGTTTTGTTTTGTTTTGTTTTTTTTTTTTTTTAAATAAAAATAAAAAAAAAATTGAAAAATCAGAAAAATACAAAAACAATGTGTGTTTTGTGTACTTTGGTACTTGTGTACCTTGGATGGCCATTGAAACAAAGTTTTCTAAACTTTGTATCTTTTGTAGCTTAGATGAGCATCTTTATGCACAACTAAGCAAGTGAGCTTTGTGGCTCTTGTTTGTGATGAGTAAGATTAAGTCATCTCTTGAACTTAACACTCGTATTACTCTTTTTGACGGGTAGGACTAGAAAATCCTAAGGGAAAGGCAAAAATAACCATTTCATCACTGTTGCCCGCCAATCATGAATGACACCTGTATGCTTCGGAATAGCAAAAGTGCAGTGTCAAAGACATCCGTATGCTTCGGCATAGCAAAAGTGCAATGTCTATGCTTAACATGTTGGGTATTTTTTTTCTCTCTTTTATGTGCCCATGCATGATATGCTAAATAAAAGAAAATATGCAAAGAAAATAAAAAGCAAAAAGATCAAAAATGCTTTAAATATGATTGCAAGCGTGTTTTCTAGGAGATGTGGGAGTTATAGGATGTACCTCAAAGGTGATAGTCCCCATCAAATAGTTATGATTGTGTGTGAGTTAAAGTGATTTTCTCATATCTCAAATCGTCATAACATGTATACACTTATGCAATCTTGCGATGTTTTTCATACACAACACGCAATATTCTTTGCTACTCTTGATACATGTGCTGGTACAATGTGATTTGGCCATCACAAAGGTTTTACATGTGCTAATGTATGCTCACTAAACTGTCTTGACTTGTTTAGTGTGTGTGTGTGTTTCTGAGGATCTATGTGCTTAAAATTTGTTTTGAGAGATGTTTTTGAGAGATAAATATGTTGATTGGATTATTGGTTGAGTTGCATGTTGGATTGCATTCATGTCTGTGTTTTTCACTTCTCGAAAAACTGTTTTCAAAAGCTGGCTCGACACCTCTTCGATACCTAGCTATCTGTCGAGCTTCTCAAAGCTTTTTCTTATTGCAATCTCGACACCTCCTCGACACTTGGTGGATCGATCGAGAACGTTTATGTCTCCTCGATACCTTCTCGACACCTTGTGGATCGATCGATCTTCTGTTCTTGGTTCTGGTGGTTTGTTCTTCGACACCTTCTCGACACCTTCATCTGTCGAAGACCATTTCCTCGATACTTTCCTCGACAGCTGTCTCGACACCTCTCGATACCTTAGCTATCGAGATTTACTGAGGTTCCTATTTAAACTCCTCGTGCGATCCGCCTCTCATTTCTCTCGATCTCTCTCTTGATAGCTCTCTGTTTCTCTCTCCCAAACACTCTCATCTCACTCCAATCTTGTTCCTCAAGGTTTCTTCAAGCTTTTTCAAGTTTTTCTTCACTTGGTAAGCTTCTAATCTCTTCTTTCTTCATGCATTTCATGTTTTGAAACCTAGATTTTAGGGTTTTTGAAAAATTTTAGGGTTTTTCAAAATTGAAGTTTTTGTTGAAATTTTGGTTGGGTTTTCGTTTAAATGTGTTTAAAACCTCATACATTGCATCACATTTGCACTATAATGGTATTTTCATGCATTTAGATGTGTGTAATATGCTTGTGTGCTGGTAGGATTGGATTGGGCTGAGCCCATGATGTATTTTCTTTTGCATGTCACATGTTCATGCATTCCCCATGCATACATACTCTCTTTTCAATATATTTGATATAATTGAACTACTTGGGACTTTTATGATTGTCTTCTTTCTCTCATTCTCTATCTGTTTACGTTAGTCGTGTCTATGGCACCTAAGCGTAAGTCTGCTCTGTCCCAGAACCCTCTGTGTTTTAGGACATCTTCATCTTCTGATCCTACACCTTCTAACATTCGGTTCCGTGATGAGGATGCTCGTAAGGCTTTCTCTGAGAACTTCTCTAGACGAGGTGTTCATTCGGAACGCCAAGTCATTTTTGGCGGACTTTGCCGACACTAACCTTCCCTCTGTCATTCACAGTAGGGGATGGGAGTCACTGTATGACGTCCTGATCACATGTCCTCTCGTGCTTATTCAGGAGTTTTACTCCAACATGCACAGGATTGATCGTTCAGTACCTCTTTTCTTCACTAACGTTCGAGGTACGCGCATCCCTGTCACACCGCAGCTTGTTGCAGATATGCTTCGGGTTCCTAGGATAGAGTTTCTTGACCATCCTTCTTGTGAGTGTCTGAGGACTGTGTCCAAGGATGAGCTCATATCTGCTTTCTGTGAGCGCCCTTCAGAGTAGGGTGAGCGTCAGTACACATCATGTCGACCTTTTGCTAAAGGTCCTAGATTCTTAAACATAGTGATGGCCTTTGTACTCCATCCTCTCTCTCACCACAACTCCATCATAGAGCCTCGAGCTCGGTTTTTGTTATCTCCTCTTGAGCATCTTACCATAGACTTTCCTTCTCATTTCATTCTATCTATTATAGATGTTCATTTAGATTCGGCGTCTCGTGATAAGCTCATCTTTCCTTCCGATATCACGAGGATCTTACGCCATTTTTCTGTCCCTTTTCCTGTGTCCAACCATTTCACACACATTTGTGCCATAGATGCCGCTATCGTAAAACGTAGTGAGGTGCAGTTTAGGTCGTGACAGCCAGATTCCACTCCTCCCTCCCGTTCAACTCCATCTACATCTGCTCCTTTTTCCTCCATGAGCGATGTATCACTTGGAGACATCATGGCGCAGCTGCAGCGCATGGATGCTTGCCTTGATACACTCTCTACTGAGTTGTATCAGGTGAACGTTCGTGTCGGTCATATTGCACGACGGCAAGCGACTATGGGTGGATTTGCTCCTGAGGCTTCTCCTTCACCGCCTCCTCCAGTGGCTTCTGATTCTAATGCTGAAGATGATGATGATGATGGTGATGATGATGACGCTTCGGATGATGATAGAGATGTTAGCTCTACGGATGAGATGTCTACTTGACACTCTTACCCTTTGTCACTCGTGACAAAAAGGGGAAGTAGTTTTGGATATTGAGAGTAGTCATTCTTAGGGGGAGAGTTAGTATAGGACATTTTTGTTAGGGGGAGAATGCTGATATGAGGGATATAGTGAGGATTTGATGTATCTTTTTCTTTTCTACCTTTTTAGATACATTGTTCTTGTACATTGGGTCTTGTGACTAGTTTTTACATACATTGTACTTATTTTCTATATATGTGGATGTATGTTTTTTTCACCTATCTCTACATGTGTTGTTTCTTTTCTATCTTTATACACATGTTTCTTATACTTGTATGCAATCTATTATTTCTGTTTCACACTAAGATGCCTTGATGAGTTTTGTTTAAAGTGTTTCAGAAATATAGGTTGTCAAAGTCTACTTGTCATAAACTCTCTTATTGCAAAGTTTTTCAAGAGTTTGTGTTAGGATAGATTTTATTGTATTCAACAAGTGAATATGAGTTGAGTGATTTATGACTTCTCTCATATGTTCATTTGTTTGTTGTGGTTTTGTCACGGATTGCCAAAGGGAGAGATTGTTAAGACATATGTGTTTCACTTGTTAAGAACATATGTCATTCTTTTATGTAATTGGCTAATCCTTTGACAAAATGCACTCAACTTGTAATTGGGTAGTTCTAGGAGTTTTTAATACTTCAAGAAACAAGATTTCAAGATCAAGTGTTGAAGTCATCAAGTCTGTCCAAGAAACAAGCTGAAGAAGTGCACATTCATTAAAGCTCGACACCTGCTCGATAGCTTCTTGACACCTTGCTATTTGTCGAGGTTTATAAAAATCAGAATTCTGATATGATTTCTTGGGATCTGTGGATGTGTCTTTGGGCCTTCTTTTCTTCTAACCCTAGACATATAAAATGATTGTTTTAAGAGCTGTCAAAGGGTACACAAGTTGCATAAGCATTGAGAAAACTCTGTTCAAGCAAATTGTGACCGGAGACGAAGTTCTTGCCCTAGTTCATCTCTTCTGAAGAAGTTGCTGTGTATGTGCACCTCATCTTCTTGATCTTTATCGTGGATGAACTGAAGAACTTTGCAGCCAACAAACTTTCTCTAGTTGGTGTTTGAAGTAGCGTACTAGGATTTGTGCATTGGTTAGTCACGTATTTGGGAGCCGTGCATCAAAAGGGGGAAACTGTCACTACAGAACAAGTCCAATTGGGTATTAGGGTAAAGGTTCAACTATATGTTGGTAAGGTACTTGGGATTCCTTTACTTGTAACTACTTGTTGTGATAATAGTGGAGTTTCGAGAGTGGTGACCTGAAAATCACCCGGTGGGGTTTTTGCCGTCAGGTTTTCCCCATTCGTAAACAAATCACCGTGTCATTTAATTTCCGCTGCATATTTAGTTATTTGGTGATTTGTTTGTGCTATCACGCGTTTGCATGTTAAATTGATTAATTAATAACTTGGCTAATTAATTAATTAATTTAATCACAAGGGGTCAATACGTTTGTGGCCTATCATCATCTATGGAGAACTCCCTTCACTGTATAACTCAATCATCAATGAACGAGTGTTTTTGTATGCTCTCGTTCTTGGACAAGTTGATACAAGTTTGGCTACGTTTTGGACAACGACACAAGGACGAGTAATACTTGTGTTTATCTCCATCAATAGTTTTTTAGTAATGAATTTTCAAAACTAGGTTTTGCAATAAAATAGAAAATGATTTTTTAAAATTTAGTACATAATTAATCATTGATGATTTTTGGGATTTGAAAACAAGTCAGAGTTTCATTTTAAAAGAAGATTAAGTTGAAATGTATTAAGAAATGATTATTTTATATAATTTATTTTGTTTATGTTATGTCAATGGAAATGTTAGATTGAGTTTTCATATGTTAATCTAGTTTCTAATTTTATTATAAATCTTATTCTTGGATTGTGGAAAAAAAATATTAATTGGTATTTCGACCAAAGATGAAATTATTGTTTCGTCTTTGTGCACAATCCAATTGTTGCTAATATTTTCCCAAAATTAAACACGGAATCTACTCTATTGATAGCCTATTATTTGTACAGGACACATGGATTCCGAAATTTAATCGCAATGTCTACTCTGTTGGAAACTTATTATTTGTAAGATGCTCAAAGTCTATTTTAATTGAGAGTAATTCTTAGGTACTCTCAAAAGACGAAAAATGATGTTTTGTCCTCTCACATTCGTGGTAAGGTCTATTAATTAAATTTATGATGCGGTCTACCATGAATGTGAGAAGAGAGAGTACTATTTCTCCGTGTTTTGAGAGTATCTAAGAATTTTCCTTTGATGGAGGTCTATAATTTGTACATAATTAATATTTTGAAAATCTATTTGTTAAATTACATATTCTTTTTATTTTCAATATTTATACCAAATTCCAACTCATATATTTTATGTAGGAAATATGTATATATTGTCAATAAGAAAATTACTAAAATGACATTTAAATCCAACTTTTAATTGTTTCTTTTTATAACTAATTACGTAAAATTGTTTTTAGAACAGAATCTACGTTTTCACCAGAATTCTATTGCACCACCACGCCTTACCAGCTGAATATGTAGTCAAGCTCCAATGTTTCCCAAAAAACTCTCAACACTTAGATTGTGTAAGGGTTGTGTCTGGATGATATCTCCTCTTAAGTAAGAGTATCTCTCTATCAAAAGTGGGTGTTTTTGATCTGTGAAACCCTCAATCTCTAAGTTAAAATTCGTGGAAAAGAGATGTATTTATTGAGGAGGAAAAAGATGCACAACTGGCCTAGAAACATTAGCTATGAGTATAACATGTGGTCACTCGCAAGTTGAACTACTCGAGGGTTACTAGTGAGTCACTACCGTTGTAATTGACTTTTGAAATTCCTCACTTGCTCCTCACATGTCCACTTGAGGGTGCTGCAGTTCAGAGCTTCTCGTGCTTCAGTCCCAAGTTTCACTGAATGTGAAATTCTTCACCAACTCTAGACTAAACTTATATACACTAAATCCCACAAAAATACAAGGAGATAATTACATAAAATACAAGCAAATTGACACGGAATAGAGCCAACAAAAACAACATAGAAAAAATCACAACTTAACCCTTTTCTTTTTTGCCTTTCTTGCTAGTTCTCCACATGTGGTGCTACTTAAAAAAATGTTTTTTTTTTTTTTTTTTTTTTTTTTCAGTTGTTGTTTTGAGAGACTCCGTTGTATTTTTTTTCTTTCCTCTTTTTTGCCAAGTTGTTCCGATTTTATTAGAATCTGAGTATTTGTTTTAATTATAAAATTTCTACCTCTGTGCAGCCAAATAAGGTTAGAACTTAGAACTTAGATTTTTTTTTTTTTTTTTTTTTTTTTCTCGTGAGTACCTCTAGAAAAATATTAGTTCCATACTATGCGGATGTAGCTCTGTACTGCATCCTTAAATTAGATCACGGGCTTCCCTCATCACTTATGTTGGTGCCACTCTGTAGTAGATATGATTGAACATAGCCTTTTAGGGGACGTTTGATTTGCTACGAAGTGCGCTTGATGTGATGCACGTTACGATGATGTAACATTAGAGTTTTTGGTTTATTTTATTTTTCTAACATTACCGTAATCTAAAATTACAAAATATCACATCATCTTAATTTCATCACTTTCCTAAACAATATAATGTTATATTCTTGTATTGAAATTTCATTAATGTAAGATTACAATAATGTAATATTTCAATGTAGTGTAATATCACAGCGAACTAAACGCCCTCTTGAGGTTTTAAGATCCTCTAAAAGGGACGCTAGAATTTTATTTTGGGAGTTACTGCTTTGTAGTTGATGATGTTGTGGTTGATCCACAAAAAAAAAAAATGTAATTTATTTCTTAGTTAGTTATTTATTTATTTATATACTGATACCCATAATCAATGATAATCATTTTTTTTATAGAAATAAATTTGGGCTTGTTTGATAGGAAAATAAACCAAACTTAAACATATTAAAATTTTTCAATTTGGATATAATTAATGAGTTTTATATCGATTCTAGATTAGAATAAAATTAAATAAATTTTTTTAATCATTTAATAATTGGTTCGGTTCAGCTAATTTACAGACTTTGAAATGGACAAGAAACTCTTTTAAAAAATCTTTAGATTCGTATTTCAATTAACCTAACATTTTTTTTATAAATTTATTTATCTCTACAGTGAGTAGAAATGAAACTTTTCTTAGGGAGCTTCCTTGAATAATTAATATAACATATAGAAACAAAAGTCCTAAGCCCAATGGGTATTGTCGATACTGTATTTTGTCCGACCCTGATTCATGCGTCAAAACAAAGACCAAAAAATTCAAAACAAATTAGAAAAGTTGAAAAATCATGAATTTCAAAGCCAAAAAGGGTAAAAATAAATACAGCATGCTTGCATGGTGAATTAAAAACTCACAATATTTTAAAAACTCATTGGATCGTGTTGAATTTTGGATAGTCTCGTAGGACATATTTTTCCCTTTGAAATGATAGCTTATCGTCCAAAATCAAAGTTAAAATGAATGAGATATCACAAAAAATACTAAAACCCTACTAAATTATTCACTGTATTTTTCAGGAAAACAAGCTGTTTTTAACCTGAATTTGCACAATAAATTGAACCGATTGGGCAAGAACTAGGACGAGCTAGTTTGACCATTTTGAAGAACAATGTCTTAGCTCTTTGTCACCAAAAGGACTCGACGATATCAAATTCAGATTGAAATATATGAATTTTTCAAGAATAGACGTTTAGAATTTCTTAGTTTTGCATTACCATCCTTCTAAGCACAATATCTCGACGACCATTGGAAACTAGACAACCAGAGCTATTTGTGAATATAAAATTTGGAAAAAAAGAAAAGAAAAGGAAAAAAAAAAGAGAGAACTTGGAAAGGCCTCCAAACATCCGCATGAAGATTGGGCCAGAAATTAAAAAAAAAAGACAAAAAAATTGACGATGTGATGGATGAGAGGGTAGGATTGCATTGGTGTATCAGGATACACCAATGCTAGCTGCCTCTATCAAGGGATGGCTAGCACTAGTGTATCTTGATACACTAATGCTAGCCCCCTATTCCTCATATTCTCCTATAAATACACCCCCTCCCCCCCATCCCCCATTTTTGGAAAATTCATGTAGAAAGTTTTGTAGAAAACCATGCAAAAATTGTAAAAAACAAAAGTGTGAGGAAAATAGGAAAAAAATAGAGGAAAGTCTGGGAGAGCGAAAAAGAAATCCAAAAAAGAGGAAAAATTTTTCAAATAAAAACCTTTTTTTTTAAGGGGGAATGTGAACCTTTTCAAAAAAAAAAAAAAAAGTTTTGTAAAAACTCTTTTTTAAATAAATAAATAAATAAAACTATTTAAAAAAAACCACTGTGGGGCCTAAATAATCTGGTGACCCCGGCCCAACTTGTATTTGGCCCAGGGCCGATGCCAAGGAGGAAGTAGAGCCTGAAGAAGGAGTGTGAAGATCTGAACAGCCAGGAATCCTGCCGAGGACGATCCTGCCCTCGACAAACTGAGACCGATACGTCAGCCATAGCAGCATGGCTGGGGAACACGTCCAAGATAAACTGTCACCTCCACACTAAATGCACCCACTTAACTCCACAGCCGCATTAATGAAGATGCGACCTTTGGCCAGGGTTGCCTTGGTTGCTGCGACTCATAGGAGTCTGGTAAAGTGGCTGATGGGATAGGGAGTCAGAGGAGAGGGGCGTGGATGATCAATAAGTGGAGGAAAGAGGTCGTGAGAGAAAGGACAATATATAGGAAGAAGAAAGAGATCAGAAGGGGGGATTTTTCCCCGGAGGAGCCCTTAAGAGCCAGGCCATTACCAAGCTCCTCGGACCGGTGCCGAGGACAGATTTAGGAAGAAAGCCTTGGCCGATTGGCCTTCAACGAACACTACACTGGACGTTGCCCGCTTGTTAGGGCCTAGTTCTTCAACCCACTCTCTACAAATTCATTGTAATGGGCTAACTGGGCTTAAGTCCACTCTCTCAATAGTAGAAGTGCTCAAACCCGAACCTTACAATTGGCACCGTTTGTGGGGAGGACTTGTGCACCAACAGGCACAGCGGATAGCCGTTCCTAGATGGCTAGTTTGCGGAAGGTTAACAATGGTGCGTTCACAAAAAAAGAGAAGAATGATTGCAGAAAAGTAAAAGATTCAAAGACAGCGAAAAGAGAACAAATATTACAACGTTTTTATTACATGAAAAGGAAATACAAGATACAAACAGAGGCCCAGACAGACTTGTCCTAAAGCTAAACCTAAAAGAAAAGGGGTTGAGGCAGGCTTGCTTCAAAGCTACCAACAACCCCCGGGCCGGTATGGATGGCACCGGCGAGAAGAGAGAAGCAGATGCAAAGGTGCCGGATGGCCCCGCCCTATGATGTTCCCTTGATGCTCCTCCAGCCTCACAATGCTTGAACATTAGAGACGGCAACACTTGAGCACCAAGCATGACGTAATCTTGCAAGCCTCCACCGACAGATAAGTTGGGAACGAGACACCACCGGCCTGAAGGGCAGGCATGGACGCGCATCGGAGAAAGACGTTGTGAGCTTCATGGACCTCCCTCCCGACTGCCAGGCACGATACCACTAGGGTGACGCCCAAACCTTTCTGCGTCGGAAGCCTAACGCGAACCACAACCGTAGCAGTTCTCAACCGAGGGAGGAGGACCCTGAGCTTGGTTGCCTCTGCCCTCATCCAGGGCCGTCCCATTCTACCAAGCTCTGTTCACAATCCTGGCGAGGTCATCGAAGGGGCTTAGGGGGTGGGAAAGTCATGTTTCCTGTTTGACTAGAGGATTCGTGAAGTGTGGAAGGACGATTCCCCCAAAAGGCCTTTTATAAAGGGCGAAGGCTGGTGGAAATTGGTCCAACCAGAACTCGAAGGAAGAGTCATCAACGAGATTAATCCTGGCTAAATTCCAAGGAGGCCTACAGCTACTGGATCTGCATTAATCCACAAGGATATTAATGAGGGCTCGCCTCGCGCACATAAGCTTCAAGCGCAGAACACGAACAGTCAGGGGACGCCTCGTAATAGAAGAAGGCAAAAGGTTGGAGCGAAGAAGGGGCTGCTGCCACGCGTGAGGACAAAAACCCGAGCCACCCCTGCCCGGGGCAGCCCGGGGTCAAGAGTCCAGTCCGACGAATAGTCCATCCTCGGTGAAGCAAGGCCGAGGCTGGTGCCACTCAAAAAACAAACCCCCCGACGATGAAGGCAAATCCCTTCACTCCAAGCAAGGAGTACCTGGGTACTAGACTGAGCCAGGGTCTCCCGCGGTCCTCAAACCCAAACCTGCGGCGAAAATAGTTACTTACAGAAGAACACCTGGGTACTAGACTGAGCTAGGGTCTCCCACGGTCCTCGGACCCAAACCTGCGGCGAAACTAGTTACATTCAGAAGAACACCTGGGTACTAGACTGAGCCAGGGTCTCCCGCGGTCCTCGGACCCAAACCTGCGGCGAAACTAGTTACTTTCAGAAGAACACTTGGGTACTAGACTGAACCTAGGTCTTGCATGGTCTAAGGACTCAAACCTATGGGGAAACTAGCTACTTACAGAAGAAAACAAGCGTTAGATTGAACCAAGGCCTTGCATGGTCCTCGGACTCAAGCCTCTGGGGAAACTAACCACAGCAAGGAGTACCTGGGTACTAGACTGAACCTAGGTCTTGCATGGTCCAAGGACTTAAACCTATGGGGAAACTAGCTACTTACAGAAGAAAACAAGTGTTAGATTGAACCAAGGCCTTACATAGTTCTCGGACTCAAGCCTCTGGGGAAACTAACCACAACAAGGAGTACCTGGGTACTAGACTGAACCTAGGTCTTGCATGGTCCAAGGACTCAAACCTATGGGGAAACTAGCTACTTACAGAAGAAAACAAGCGTTAGACTGAACCAAGGCCTTGCATGGTCCTCGGACTCAAGCCTCTGGGGAAACTAACCACAGCAAGGAGTACCTGGGTACTAGACTGAACCTAGGTTTTGCATGGTCCAAGGACTCAAACCTATGGGGAAACTAGCTACTTACAGAAGAAAACAAGCGTTAGACTGAACCAAGGCCTTGCATAGTCCTCGGACTCAAGCCTCTGGGAAACTAACCACAACAAGGAGTACCTGGGTACTAGACTGAACCTAGGTCTTGCATGGTCCAAGGACTCAAACCTATGGGGAAACTAGCTATTTACAGAAGAAAACAAGCGTTAGACTGAACCAAGGCCTTGCATGGTCCTCGGACTCAAGCCTCTGGGGAAACTAACCACAGCAAGTAGTACTTGGGTACTAGATAGAACCAAGGTCTTGCATGGTCCAAGGACTCAAACCTATGGGGAAACTAGCTACTTACAGAAGAAAACAAGCGTTAGACTGAACCAAGGCCTTGCATAGTCCTCGGACTCAAGCCTCTGGGGAGACTAACCACAGCAAGGAGTACCTGGGTACTGGACCGAACCTAGGTCTTGCATGGTCTAAGGACTCAAAACCTATGGGGAAACCAGCTACTTACAGAGGAACATAAGTGCTAGACACAACCAAGGTATTGTGCGAAACATCAAAGTATAACAAATAACAGGAAACATCATCCGAGGAACTAAAAACAAGCAACTGAATATATTATAAAGGGAAAATACATAGTCTTGTTACAATGTCACCAAAACAAAAGGCCAAGTAAAAAAAAAAAAAAAGACAAAAACAAACAAACAACAACAAAATCAGAGTGACCCAGGCCATCATAATGGGATGACCCGACAAGGTGGCCTACTCCCCCAACTCGGTAGACAGCTTGTCCTAAGGAGTCTGCTGGAGGGCTTCTACGGGTACCTCGATACTCTGGCTCGGAGGGGCTACTTTTGAGGACCCTTCCTCAGTAGGAGGAATCTGGGGGGCAACGAGTGTGACTTGGGAGTCAGCAGGAGGCTTCACCACATCCTGGGGCACCTCTTGACTACCAGCTCTTGCCCCCTCCAATGCTTCATGGGGCTTAGCCCCCTCAACAAGCTTATCAGCTGGAGTAGAATCCTCGGTGGCATTGGTCTGTCCCTCATCTGTTGCCTGTAAGGCAAAGCCAGCCTCGGGAGCAACGGAGGCAACCTCACAGATAGCAGAAGGGTAATACACCCTCTTGGCCCTCCTAAGGTCAGACGAGGCCTCGACCCCCGCCTGGTTGAGGGCCTCTTCCCAAGTCACGGAGCAGAAACGCCTGCACACTTCAGGGATTTGAGCCTTAAGGGCAGCCTCAGCCTTGGCCATCCCCTCAGTAAAGGCCTCTTCTTCCGCTTCCTCTACGGAGCGCTCGGCATTTTCTCTCGCAAACACAGCCTCGTCTTTAACCCTCACGGCCTTGTCCCTGGCGTACTTAGCAATGCCTCTTGCCACCACGGCCTCGGCCAACTCCTTCTTCAGGTCGGCAATACCCCCTTGGGCAACCTGCAACTGACCCTCGACATCTCGCAGGCGCCCTGTCTGGTCCTCGGCATGCTTCATAGCGCCGGCCAGGTCGGATGCAGCCTTGTATCTGGCCTGCGTCATCTCCTTCAAACTCTCCAGCGCCTTCTTGAGATCCGCCTCAAATCTCTTGAGAGTACTCACGGCGGTCAAGTACTTATGACGCTCCTTATCCAGGGCCTTACCCTAGTTGTCGGCCTCCTCGTCCAGCCTAAAGGCTGCCTGGATAGCCTGCAAACCGAAACAAGAGCACCGTAAGACAAGTACTAAGCAATGAAATTCAAACGGTGGAACAAATGTCAGAAGTCTTACCATACCCAAATACCTCTTGAGGTTGCGGGCCACTTCCTGCCTCCTCATGCCCCCCAACTCGGCCATGTCGACGGGGAGGAGGAGGGACCTCTCCAGGGTGTCAGCTACGCAAGCCCCCTCGCCCCCTTGGAAGTCCTTGAGAGTGGCTCGTCCATCAGAGGCTTCCCGTGAAGCATGGCAACAGAAAGCCAGGCCTGGGGCTCGGACACCTGCATAACCTCTTTCCCTTTGTCCTGACCACCAATCTTCAACTGTTTAGAGGGTCGACGGGCTTCACCTTCTTCCTGGAAGGGACTAGACTTCCCCCCATCCACTGGGTCTTTATCTTTGGAGGACCTCTTCCTCTTCTGATCAGAGGACTCGAGCCGAGGATCCGAGGTGGGCGGAGTGGTAGACAACCTGGTCTGTGTAGGTAAAGGCTTTGGCAGGGCAGGAGGAAGCTTGGGGGTGGATGAAGGAGGCTTGGGTTGTGACTCCCTCGGCGTACTTTTCCCCGTCTTGCCCTCAAGCAAATCAAGTAGGTTGGTCTGGGGTTGTCTCCTGGAACCCATTTCGGCCTGAATATCAACCCTCGGAGGCAGAAGATCGACTTCAGATAGTTGGGATCCCCCAAGTCACCGGATGGATCCTCGAATAGATAGCCTTGTTCGAATGCAGCAAATTCGTCCTCAGACGAGCCCAGATCCACTACTTCTCCGTCTTTTTCCAAACCCTCTCCCTCGGCCTCCGCAGCTTGATGGGACGAGGAAGAACCAGCCAATGAGATGCCCTCCGGAATGGATGATTCCTCAGAAAATGAAAACCCGTGCTCCATCACAGTGATTTGTCTAAGCCGAGGGTCACGAGCCCTGATCACGTGCTTCGGGACCGAGAACACCTTCTGGGCCGGATCGTACCCAAATACCTTGTGAGTAGCCCTGACTTGATTGTCACCCTCGTTCACGAAAGCCTCCGACCTAAGCATGAATTGCAGATCCTCCTTGTTGACCAGGCTAAAATGGCGTGTGAAGGCGTGCGGATCTGTAAAGAGAAAAACAAACTCCTATCATCAGCCGAACAAAGCAAGTTTACAACAAAGCAAAAAAAGCTGAACCCTCTCCTACTCCAAGTACCCTACCTGGCTCTCCCTCTGTTGTCGGACAATGGAGACCATCGTGCCATTCCCCTGACATGATGAGAAAATCAAGGTTCAGCCCCTTGCTAGAATTGGGGAGACACTGGATTAGACGGATCCTATCGTCCCTCGTCTTCATATAGTACGTCTTACCTTTCAGGTGTTGGAGGTTATAGCACCAGTTTACATCATGGTGGGTTAACCCCAACCCCAGCTTCTCATTCAGGGTGTCTACGCACCCTAGTATCCTAAACATATTGACAGCGCACTGGGTAGGAGCTAATCGAAAATGTCTAAGGTAGCCGCTCGTCACCGGCCTTATTGGGATTCTCATGCCTCCCTCTAAGAAGGCTATTATGGGGATCACAACTTCGCCCTCGTTCCTCCTAATATACCAATCCCCCTCCTCGCAGTACCTCAAGCTTGCATTGCGGGTATCTTGTGATCAGCGATGAATTTCTCCATCGCCTCCTCAGACTCGACTAGCTTCTTAAATTTACCCATCCCCAACAACGACTAAGGGATTCAAGAAAGAACGAAGGGAAGAAAGGAAACAAAGAAGAATTTGTGCTAGAGAGAGAAGAAGACTTACAGGAATGAGGAAAACCTCCTCGGACAGGCTTTTTATACTGGAAAGGAGCGCTCGTTGATGTGGAGATTTGACCGGATTCAAAGTATGTGCACTAAGGTCCTCGAGTGCACAAATGAGGAAGCAAATCGATTCAGACAAGTATTTATATCCTCAATTAAGGATAACCAGGCGGAGTTTCCCGCCCATAAAGGCAGGAAATCCCCACCGACCGATTAGCATCACACCGTTGAATGTGGGGAGTATGGAGCCGCCAGAATTTAATGCGGGCATTTAATGTGGGTGCGCACCGTATATCGAGGGGCCAGAAATGTGCACTGGGTAGGCGAAAAGACCCCGACGCTGACGTAGGCCACTGATTGGGCGAGTCGTGATTAAGGCCCGAGGACATCAAAATCCTCCTCCCCGTCCGAGGAGCCAGACAGCAGCATTTTGAGGGCTATTGTGGGGCCTAAATAATCTGGTGACCCCGGCCCAACTTATATTTGGCCCAGGGCTGATGCCGAGGAGGAAGTAGAGCCCGAGGAAGGAGTGTGAAGATCTGAACGGCTAGAAATCCTGTCGAGGACGATCCTGCCCTTGGTAAACCGAGACCGACACGTCAGCCATAGCAGCATGGCTGGGGAACGCGTCTAATATAAACTGTCACCTCCACACTAAATGCACCCACCTAACTCCACAGTCACATTAATGAAGATGCGACCTCTGGCCAGGGCTGCCTTGGTTGCTGCGACTCACAGGAGTCTGGTAAAGTGGCTGATGGGACAGGCAGTCGAAGGAGAGGGGCGTGGATGATCAACAAGTGGAGGAAAGAGGTTGTGAGAGAAAGGACTATATATAGGAAGAAGAAAGAGATCAGAAGGGGGGATTTTTCCCCGGAGGAGCCCCTAAGAGCCAGGTCATTACCAAGCTCCTCAGACCAGTGCTGAGGACAGATTTAGGAAGAAAGCCTTGGCCGACTGGCCTTCAACGATCACTACACTGGATGTTGCCCGCTTGTTAGGGCCTAGTTCTTCAACCCACTCTCTACAAATTCATTGTAATGGGCTAACTGGGCTTGAGTCCACTCTCTTAATAGTAGAAGTGCTCAAACCCGGACCCTACAACCACTTTTTACTGCTTTTGTTCGGCCCTCAAAAAATTTGTTTTTCTAAAAATATGATTTCCAAAAAACCTGTTTTCAAAAAAAAAAAAAAAAAGTTTTATAAAATTTGTTTGCAAAATATAAAAATCTGTTTTCAAATCTACTTTTCTAAAACAGTTTTGAAAATATGCTTTTTTATAAATCTATTTTTTTACAAAACTGTTCTTTATGAAATTATTTTTTTGTAAAATTATTTTTTCACACAATTGTTTTTTTTTTTTTATAAAATTTTTTTTCTTTATAAAGTTGTTTTTCTTTATATATATTCTACTACTCATGAGGTTTAATCTCTTCGGCTTTCCTTCTTTACTTTCATAACTTCATCTCTATAGTTTGTTAATGGATCACAACCATCAAAATGAATATTGTTAGGTTCTAAGACTTTAGGAACTAAATGTATTAGAACTTCACTTTGTATATGTTAGCAAACCATGATCAAAACAATGAGTCTAGGTTTAGGCTTGCTCAAAGTTTATTTGTTAGAGTTTGAATCAAGCTAAATGCAGAAACTTACTGTGCAAAATTGCAAAGCTTGATTGATCGAAAGTAAGACTCGATCGATCGAGAATCGTATCTACAGAATTTGAATTAAGCCCAAATAGCAGTTCAAGCCCATTAAGGATTAGAGTTTCAGATCTACTTCTCCTAGTATATAAAAGAAACCCTAAGCACGTTTTAAAAAAGGCTTTTTAGAGAGAGAAGAGTGTGCCTCTTTTGTAGATCTAGGATTTTGTACCCAAAAGCTCTCTAAGGTCTTTGTTGAGTTGTGTGTTAAATCTTTTGTGAGATCTGGAGGTGTTTACCTTCATACACACACATAGAGCTATCAAGATCAAGATTTGCATCAAGAACTTGATGGTGGTTTCAGTTGCTGCATAAAAAACTATCAAGAAGATCCAAAACCTTTGAGTGGAGTCTCAAAGTCACAAGTAGGAGGACTTGTGGTTGCAGTGGATCAAAGAAAGAAGTAGTTTGTGGAATCGGAGCTGTCACGTGGTCGTGGTAGTAAGTTTTCAACTCGAGGTAGCAATAGGATGTTAGTGGTCTAAGTTCTATTGTAAAGACTTCAATTCTTTCGTAGTGGATATGTTTTACCTTGAAGATAGTTAGGTTAAATCCTCCCTAGGTTTTTTACCGGTTATGTTTTCTTGGGTTATCATATCGTTGTATTCTTTATATTTCCAAATTATTTACATGATATGATTCTATTGTGTTAACCTAGAACTGAATAATTTATCTAAGTAATCACTTGGTTAAATAACTAGGTTAAACAACTTGTGTTAAGGGGTCTAAAAACGTACAAGTGGTATCAGAGCAGGTTAGCTCTTGTGTTAGATCTTTTGATCTAAAAGTTGATCCTTGATCCCTTCTGTCATGGATAATATGAAGTGTCTTTCTGCTCATGTTAGGATATATGTGGTTTAATGTTAGAAACATACGTCAATATAGAATTGACTAATCCTTTGACAAAATGCACTTTACTTGTAATTGGGTAGATCTAGGATATGTTTAATACTTCAAAGAACAAGGTTTCAAGATTAAGTGTTAAAGTCATGCAAGTCTGTCCAAGAAACAAGTGAAGAAGTGTTAGTTTTTAAATCTCGACAGTTAGTATCTATCGAGGTTTAAAAAGTTACTGAAGCCCAATGCTCAACAGCTATCTCGACAGATAAGCTATCTATCAAGGTTTATGAAATTTAGTTTTTTAGAGCTGATTTCAATCCAATCTGTGAATACATGTTTGGGCTTTCTTTTCACACAACCCTAAACATATATAAGGATTGTTTTAAGGGTTGTCAAAGGTTGCGCGAGCGTGAAGCAAAATTGTGTTCATGCAAATTGTGATTGGAGACAGAATTTACCCTAGTTCATCTTTCTCTTGAAGAAGCTGCTGTGTTTGTACACCGTAGGGTTCTGTAACCAAGGAGCTTCGTGATCTTCTTCGTGTGATAAACTGAAAAAATTTGCAGCCAACATCTTTCTCAAGTTGGTGAGTAAGTTGTGTACTGGGATTTGTGCATCGAATTGGTTAGTCACGTACTTGGAGCCGTGCATTACAAGGAGAGATTGTCACTACAGAACAAGTCCAATTGGGTGTTGGGGTAAGTGTTCAATTGTAGGTTGGTATAAGGCACTAGGATTCCTTTACTTGTAACTGCTTATTGTGATAATAGTGAATTCTTGGGAGTGGTGATCTTAAAATCACCTAGTGGGGTTTTTGCGTGTAGGTTTTTCCCATTCGTAAACAAATCACCGTATCAATTTAATTTCCGCTGCATTTAGTTAATTGGTGATTTGTTTGTGTTATCACACCTATTGCATGCTAATTGAATTAATTAATTAACTTGGCCAATTAATTTGTTAATTCATCACAAGGGGTCAATAAATTCTTAGCCTATCAAGTCGTATCAGAGCAGGCATACTCTAATTAGGGTTAATCTTTGCTGTGTGATCCATTGACCCCTGTTTGTCATGGATAGAGGACACTCTCTTATTATACCTCCTTTATTTGATGGCACTAGCTATGCTTACTGGAAAGTATGCATGAGAGCTTTCTTGCGGTCTATAGATGAGAAAGTGTGGCAAGCTGTGGAGATAGGCTGGACCAAACCTAAGGAAGCACCAGTGGATTGGGATGATGCTAAGATCAAGGCGCCTAACTTCAACATTAGGGCATTGAATGCTTTATTTAGTGTAGTCATGAATGAGGAGTTTAAGAAGTTATCCTCTACTGAAACTGCAAAGGAAGCATAGACCATTCTCCAGACAATCTATAAAGAAACCAAGGCTGTCAAGGATTCAAAACTTCAGAGGCTTGCTACGAGCTTTGAAGAGCTTAAGATGGAGGAGGATGAGTCATTTGATGAGTTCTATGCCAAGCTCAAGGACATAGTGAACTCAGCCTTCAATTTTGGGGAAACCATTCCTAAACCCAAGATTTTTAGAAAGGTGCTCAAATCTCTACCCGAGAGATTTCATGCCAAGATCACCGCAATTAAGAAATCAAAGGATATTGACAAAATTCCTTTGACAGAGCTGGTTGGCAATCTGCAGACCTATGAGTTGGGTTTATTTAGGATCGGGAAATTGAGCAAGAGCAAAAGTGTGGCATTGAAGGCCAAGAATAGTGACATTGATGAGTCTTCAGACGATGAAGATTCTAAAATGAAATCCTATATCACTCGGCAATTCAAAAAGTTTATGAAGAATGCCAATGCTAAAGGATTTGACAAAGACCGCAAGCAGTCTAGCTCGTCTTAGTTTAAGAACCAAGACAAAGGAAAGAAGGATGCTAGGGATGGCGGTCAGTACACTGTTCCTTTAGGACCA
This sequence comes from Quercus ilex subsp. ballota, assembly GCA_032727855.1. Classification (NCBI taxonomy): domain Eukaryota; kingdom Viridiplantae; phylum Streptophyta; class Magnoliopsida; order Fagales; family Fagaceae; genus Quercus; species Quercus ilex. Next base: position 45,204,041 of record CM064917.1, read on the forward strand.
AAATACTTTGGATGTCAAGGCTTCGAACACATGTGAAAGTTCAATATGTGTCTAAAACACCCTTGAACGTTTAGACCCCAAATTATAAATTATCAATTCAAGCTTATAATCAAACAATTAATGTGCGGAACATGAACATAAGCCAATCACAGAATTGATAACTAATCTAAGCCAAATATAAACACATCCACAACAGTAAATATAAGGTAAAGATAAAGGGAAGGAAGATGCAAACACACGGACAACACACGATGTGTTATCGAAGAGGAAACCGAAGTCCTCGGCGTAAAACCTCTCCGCCACCCTCCAAGCAGTGAAATAATCCACTAAAGAATGTAGTTGGGATACATGAACAATAGAAGACCCTCCAAGCCTAATCTGCCCAAGTACTTAAGCCCTCCAAGTTTCTTGCTCCAACGAGGTTACGCTGAACCTATTTCTTCTTTAGCTTATCGGATTCCGCTACTAGACCATAACATCAACCAATGTATATTGGTTCCTTCCTAACTGCTTCCCAAAAGCACCAAATAAACTTTCTTACAGATGTGGGTATGGTGAGATAAGGATTTGGCAAAGAACCTCTCAAGGGTATGACAATGGAGAGGAAGAGAGTAGAGGAATTTGTAGAGACTCTAAGGTAAAGATTGTGGATGAATCAATCTTGTTTTTCTCTAGGCTTTCTCTAAACAATTCTCTCTGGAAGCTCTCTCAATTTAGTGGGTATAAGGGTCTATATATAGTGGTGTGTGTTTGGAATACGAAGAGACAGTTTTTTGCCAAACAGGGCTGGTTGGCGGCTTGGCCTCGCGGCTTGTCCAAGTCGCGAGTTCAAGTCGCGAAGTAACGGCCTGGCCAGCCTGGGACTTTTGTCCTGTAGTGCGACAGCTGGCGCGACCCTTCAGCTCCCTTGTGTGCTTCTCACGTGCCTGCAGTTGGCGGCTTGCCAGTTGCGAGTCAGTCGCGAGTCCTAGCCGCGAAACTCTGCTTCTTTGCACAAACTTGAGCTTTTCTTCACACTCTATTCACACACTACCCTTACATGAATCCCACCTAAATACAGGGTTACTAAGTGCTAAATTACAAGCAAATTGGCACGGAATAAAGCCAACAAGATGGTTGATAAATTTCAACCTTACAACATGAAACAAGAGTGCCCTACATATATCAAGACCATTGGGAAAAGTAAGGCACTTGTTGCTACCTTGAGTGACACTGAGCCTGAATATGATTCCGACAATGATGATGATGGAATCCTAAATACCTTTACTACCACTGTAAATCCTACTGAAGGGATTGTTGAAGATGTGGATGAAGAAAAGGAATTGGTGGAGTCTAAGTTTGAAAAGATGGATAAGCAAGATGACATCCACACAGCCTATGCAAAGTTATACAAGGTCTCGAAAAAGCATGAGAAATTGTATAGGTTGGCCACCAAGACGCTTAGTGATGTGGAGCTTGAACAGGAAGAAATCTCCACAAAGTTTGATGAAGCCAATCAGACCATTAGAGCATTGAGATTTGAGAACAATTTCTTGGCCAAGAGAACCAAGAAGCTTGAAGCGGAATTGCTTCAAGTCAGAGCTCAGCTAGAGAGGACTTCAAGCGCAATGCTTGATGAAATGCTTAGTCTTCAGAAATCTGCTTTTGATCGAACCGGTTTAGGGTTTGATTTCTCTTCTCCTATTATTGCTACTTCTAGTTCTACTGTTTTTGTTCCTCCTACTAATAATGTTGAAATTGAGAACAATGATATTAAAAATAAATTAGCTAGTGAGAACATAGACAGTAAATCTATCTTAGGAGCACCCCCTAAGCTTGATAAGAAAGAGATTAAAAACCCTAGGGCTAAGAAGGGAAACACTCAAAAGCCTAAACAGAAGAAGCAGCATCTCTGTCATCACTGTGGAGCAGCTGGACATACTTGACCAAATTGCTATAAGTGGTTAGCCACTCAACAGAGCAACAGTATGGTCGCATCGGGAAACCAGAATCAGTTTCCATCCTCCTTTTCTCCTTTTGGAGATCTTCTCAAAGCCCTCATGTTCCTTTTGAACTTGAACGGTTTCAATTCTTCCCCCTCACCACCGGATCAAGGGTTTTCAAAACAAAAAGGTTCTTCCAAAGTGTGGAAGGAAAAAGGCTCCAAATGATTTAGTCGCTTTTTCTCTCTCTCCCTTTTTTTTTTTTTTTTTTTTGTTTTGTTTTTGCATTACTTGTGTGTTTTGCTTTCGTGTTTTGAGTCAGTCTAGTTTATGCTTTACTTTGTTTAACATGTTTTTGGTTGTTTATTTTTTAGTTTTGTTTTATTTTGTTTTTCATAAAAATTAAAAAAAAAATTGAAAAATCAGAAAAATACAAAAACAGTGTGTGTTATGTGTACATTGGTACTTGTCTACCTCGGATGGCCATTGAAACAAAGTTTTTTAAACTTTGTATCTTTGTAGCTTAGATGAGCATCTCTATGCACAACTAAGCAAGTGGGCTTTGTGGCTCATGTTTGTGATGAGTACGATTAAGTAATCTCTTGTACTTAATACTCGTATCACTCTTTTTGATAGGAAGGACTAGAAAATCTTAAGAGAAAGGCATAAATAACCATCTTACCACTGTTGCCCGCCAATCATGAAATGACATTTATATGCTTCGGCATAGCAAAAGTGGAATCTCAAATGCTTAACATCATTGGGTATTTCTTTTCTATCTCTTATATGCCCATGCATGGTTTGCTTAAAAGAAAAATGCAAAGAAAAATGAAAAGAAAAAAGAATCAAAATGCTTTATATATGATTGCAAGTGTGTATTCTAGGAGATGTGAAAGTTATAGGGTGTATCTTGAAGGTGATAGTCCTCATCAAACAGTTATGATTGTGTGTGAGTTAAAGTGATTTTTTCATATCTCAAATCGTCATAACATGTAGACACTTATGCAATCTTGCGATGTTTTTCACACACAGCACGCAATATTCTTAGCTACTTTTGATACATGTGCAGGTACAATGCGATTTGGCCATCACAAGGATTACATGTGTTAATGTATGCTCACTAAACTGTCTTAACTTGTTTTTGAAATATAAAATTGGTTAGACTTGTTTAGTGTGTGTGTTTTGGATATATGTGCTTGACATTTTTCTTGTTGAGAGATGATTTTGAGAGCTTAAAATGTTGTTTGGATCTTTGGTTGTATGGCATGCTTGATTGCATTCATATCTGTGTTTTTCTCTTCTTGAAAAACTGTTTTTAAGCAATCTCGTCAGTTGCTGGACACCTCTTGACAGATAGGCTATCCATTGAGCCCTTTCAGCTTATTTTTGTTGCATTCTCGATAACTTCTCAATAGCTGCTTAATCCATCGAGAAACTTTCTGGATGCTCGATAGATTCTTGATAGCTTTTTGATCCATCGAGATCCTTTAGCTGTGGACACCTCTTGACAGATCCTGGACAGCTCTTCGACAATTTTTTCACACGTTTTAAATTTCGACACCTTTCGATCTGTCGAGATTTATGGTTTTTCTATATAAAGGATCTGCACGATTTTCTCTTCTCTTCTCCCCGATCACTCTCGACAGAATCTGTCTCTTCACCTCCCAAACACCCTATTCTCTCTCAAAACCTCCAATTGACGTGATTTTCGGCCTTTTCTTGTCTCAAATCACTTGGTATGATCTCATTATCTCTCATTCTTCGTGCATTTCGCGTATTTAGATCTAGGTTTTGGGTTTTCTTGAAAATATTTGGGCTTTTTCAAAATTGATGAAGTTTTTGTGAAATTTTTGGGATGGGTTTTGTGTAAATGATCGTAAATGTTCATGCATTGCATCATATTTGCATTTTAACTATATGTTTTAGATGTGTGATTACTATGTTAAATTGTTGTGTGCTAGTAGGTTTGGATTAGGCTAAGCCCATGATGCTTTTAAGTTTGCATGTCACATGTTCATGCATTTTCATGCATATGTACCTTCAATTCTTTATATTCTTTTATATTGATATTGTTGGTGCTTTGTTGCTTGTCTCTCTCTCTCCCTCTTTCTCTCTTTCTTGTGTTAGTTTGCTTTATGGCACCCAAACGCAAATTCACTTTGTCCCAGAACCCTTTTCGTTTTGGGGCATCCACTTCTTCTTCTGACTCTACTCCTTCTCATGTATGGTTCCGTGATGATAAAGCCTGAAAGGACTTTTCGAAGAATTTTTCTCGACGAGGCATTCATTCAGAATGCCAAGTCATTCTATCAAATTTTTTTCGATACTGATCTTCCCACTATCATCTACAGTCGGGGTTGGGGGTCACTATGTGACATCCCCGTCACTTGTCCCTTTGTGATCAAGCAGGAGTTTTACTCCAATATGCACAGATTTGATACTTCTGTACCTCATTTTTTCTCTCGCGTTCGAGGTATGCGCATTGTAGTTACTCCAAATATTGTATCTGAGGTGCTACACATTCCTAGGGTAGCGCATCCTGACTACCCTGGCTGCGATCGTTTGAGGACTATGTCCAAAGACGAACTTTCATCTCTATTTTGTGAGACACCCTCATCTTGGGGTGACCGTCAAAACACCCCTTGCTCGGGCTTTACAAAAGGTCCGAGATTCCTTAACATGGTCATGACATTCATTCTTCATCCTTTATCTCACTATAACTCTATTACAGAGCCTTGTGCTCGATTTTTGTTATCCCTCTTAGAGGACATTTCTACTGACTTCCCTTCTCATTTTATTCTATCCCTTATAGATGTCTATAAGGATACGACGACTCGTGGTAAGCTCATTTTTCCTTCCGCTATCACGAGGCTTCTTCGCCATTTTTCTGTCTCCTTTCCCGAGTCTCCTCATTTCACAGTTATGAGTGCCATAGACGCTGCTACCGTTCGACGAAGCAAGGCACAGCTTAGACCGAGGCGGCCTCAGACAAAGATGACGACTCCTCCAGCTTCTACCACTCCATTCACCTCTGCTCCTTCATCTTCTGCGGGTGGAGTGACTGTCGAGGCCATCATGGCATAGCTTGTGCGCATGGATGCTCGCCTTGACACACTCAGTGATGGGTTGTGTTAGGTAAACACCTGTGTTGGTAGTATCGCACGACGATAGGCAGTCATGGGTGGTTGCATTGTTGCTTCCTCTCCATCTCCACCGACTTCAGAGGATGAGAGTGATGATGGCTCTAGCAGTGATGATGCTGATTAGGATGAGGATGCTAGCTCGCCCAGTGATGATGAGATGTCTACTTGATGTACTTACACTTTGTCACTCGTGACAAAAGGGGGGAGTAGTTTTGATATGAGAGTAGTCATATATACATAGGGGGAAAGTGTTTATGAGGGATGTAGTGAGGTTTTTTATGTATCTTTTCTTTCTTTTACATTTTCCTCATGTATATTGGTCTTATGACCATTTAACATACATCGTACTTATATTTGGTTTATATATGTTGATGTATGTTATTTACCTATCTTTACATGTGTTGTTTATTTTCTCTCTTTATGCACATGATTCTTATATATTGTATGCAATCTATTATTTCTGTTTCAAACTAAGATGTCGTGATGAGTTTTGTTTAAAGTGTTTCAGAAATACAAGTTGTCAAAGTCTTCTTGCCATAAACTCTCTTCTTGTAAAGTTTTTCAAGAGTTTGTGCTAGGATATATTTTATTGTATTCAACAAGTGAGTATGAGTTGAGTGATTTATGACTTCGCTCATATGTTCATTTGTTTGTTGTGGTTTTGTCACGGATTTCCAAAGGGGAAGATTGTTAAGACATATGTGATTTAATGTTAGAAACATATGTCAATATATAATTGGCTAATCCTTTGACAAAACGCACTTTACTTGTAATTGGGTGGATCTAGGATGTGTTTAATGCTTCAAGGAATATGGTTTCAAGATTAAGTGTTAAAGCCATGCAAGTCTGTCCAAGAAACAAGTGAAGAAGTGCTGGATTTTAAAACTCAACAGCTAGTATCTATCGAGGTTTAAAAAACTGCTGAAGCCCGATGCTCGACAGCTATCTCAATAGATAAGCTATCCATCGAGGTTTATGAAATTCATTTTTTCAGAGCTGATTTCAATCTAATCCATGAATACATGTTTAGGCTTTCTTTTCTCACAGCCCTAAATATATATAAGGATTTTTTTAAGGGCCGTCAAAGGTTATGCGAGTGTGAAGCAAAGTTGTGTTCATGCAAATTGTGACCGAAGACAGAATTTGCCCTAGTTCATCTTTTTCTTGAAGAAGCTGCTGTGTTTGTACACTGTAGGGTTCTATAACCAAGGAGCTTCGTGATCTTCATCATGTGATGAACTGAAAAACTTTGTAGTCAACATCTTTCTCAAGTTGGTGAGTAAGCCGTGTACTGGGATTCATGCGTTGAATTGGTTAGTCATGTACTAGGAGCTATGCATTACACGGAGAGATTGTCACTACATAACAAGTCCAATTGGGTATTGGGTTAAGGGTTCAACTGTAGGTTGTGATAATAGTGAATTCTCGGGAGTGGTGACCTTAAAATCACTCGGTGGAGTTTTTGTTGTGTAAGTTTTCCCCATTCGTAAACAAATCACCGTGTCAATTTAATTCCTACTGCATTTAGTTAATTGGTGATTTGTTTATGCTACCACGCGTATTGCATGCTAATTGAATTAATTAATTAACTTGGCTAATTAATTTGTTAATTCATCACAAGAGGTCAATACATTCTTGGCCAATCAGCTCATGTTTTTGACAATTTGAATAAAAAAAATGCTATTGCTTCTGCTGATCTTATTGATGCTTGTGAAACTCTTCATAAGAAATTATCTAAATCATTGAAAAGTGCTAAGAAATTCAAGGAAGAGTTAAAATTGGCTAATCTTGAAAAAGAGGAATTGGTTGTTAGATTAGATGAATTAAATAAAAAGAATGAATTTTTGAGAAATCAAATTTCCTCTCAAGATGAGAAGATGAAAAGCTTGGAACAAGAGTTAGATGAATCTAAAGCTAAAATTGAAAATTTGACTAGTACCAAGCCTGCTGTTGATAACAGAAGTGTTTCTATTTCTCTTAAGCCTAAAACTGAGAAATTTTATATCCCTCATTTCAAGAGGAATAATAAAGAAAATACTTATTTTGCTAGGTTAGACAAAGGTAAAAGTTTTGATGTAGACGCTAAAGTTTCTAAACCTATGTCTAAACCTACTGTTAGAGAGCATAATAAATATGTTTTTGCGCCTACTTGTCACCTTTGTGGTGTTGTTGGTCATATTAGACCAAATTATTCTTTGCTGAGGTAAAAACCAAAATCTGAGACTAGATTTGTTTTTAGGAATACTGATGTTTCTAAATTTGTTTTTGTTTGTCACTTTTGTGGTGTCTCTGGTCACATTCATCCTAATTATCATAAATTGAAATTTAAAAATTTTGTATTTCAATCTAGGATATGTGATGATATTTCTCCTACCATAAGTCCATACAAATTGTTTCATATTCTTTTGAAAAATTTAAGTTTCTTGGCTTGTGAAAGGAATTTGTAGGATTTCGCTCTTTCTCAAAAGATTGGTGTAATTTCTCAAATACACTTTGCTTCTCATGGATTTTCACCTACAAAGCTGAAGACTCGAGCTATATGGGTGAGAAAAGATTCTCTAAGGTGAGTGTTGTTTACTTGTCCTTGATTTAATTCTTTCAATTAAATGCGGACATGTTTTCTTTTAGTTTTTGGTTGTTTTATTTTCTTAGGTTGTTTTGTTTAAAAAAAAAAAAAATCCAAAGACATTGAAAATTTTCAAAAAGACAAAAATATTTTATTTTGTATCTTGTTTTATTTGGTTTGAGAATTACATGAGTTATAATATCTCTCTCTTGATATAGAACATGCTTGACATTGTGGAGAAACTTGAATAGTATAAGTGCTAAGCTATTTATGATTTTGTATGAGTATGTACTAGTTTATACATGTACTCGTGGGTTAATTAAGAAATTGATATTTCTTGTTTGTGTACCCTCTATAGCTTAGTTAAGCACTATCATGCCTAGCTTTGCATTGTTCATTTAGCATAATGTGTGCTTTTTGTTTTTGGTCATAAAATTTTTTTAAACCAAAAAGATTTTTGTGTTTTGTATTACATATCATGGATGCGTAGTTAAGGTTGGCCATATTATCTTTACATAACATGCTTGTGTACCTTGTTTAGCTTGGATGAGCTTATTTTTCTGCATTTTGCTAGTTTTAGATATGTAGTGCATGTTGTGTGGGAGTTGTTTATAGTTTTTGATCACATGATCTTGTTTTTGAAGTCACATGCTTTTGTTTTTAAGGAATAAAAAATACTAAGAGAAAGGCATAAATAACCATCTCACCACTGTTTACTAGCCAATCATGAATACCTTAGTGCATATCGTAAGATTTTATGCTTGAGAAAGTGTAGCACATGCAAAAAAAGAAAATAAGGTGTAGCCTTGGAATAAAAATTATAATGAAAATAATAAAAATGGTGTGTACATTATCAGGCTAAAATAAAAAAAAAGGGACAAAGAAATAAAAATGGTGTGTTTATTATAAGGCTAATATATATATATATATATATATATATATACATGATTGCAAGCTTGTTTTCTAGGAGATGTGGGAGTTGTAGGATGTAATTCTTTCGGTGATAGTCACTTTCAAACTTATGTGATGAATAATGTAGAAATTGTGATTGATTACTATCTACTTATCACCTCACATGTATCTCATGCTTTTACTAGTTGCACACACTTCACAAGTTATTCTTTGCTAAACTTAGTACATGAAATTGTGTGTGAATTTGGTTTGGCCATCCAAGATTATGTTTTCTATGGTGTTTGATGCAAAATATGGTTAAGGGTTGGCAAAAAATGTGTTTTTGATGATTAAAAACCTTGTTTTGAAGTTCTGGGTTGAAAACTCATGTTTTTGAAAAACTTTTAAACTCATTCTCATGTATTTCATTCATGAAATTATTTGGTTTGAGTATTTTCTACATAAAACTTCTGCTGCTTTTCAAAAAATCCAGTTTTCCAGAATTTTGATCGATTGAGTGTAATTTTTGATCAATCGAAAATTTCCAGATTTTTCAAGTCTAGCTTCTGCCTGACTCGATTGGTATTTGATCGATGCTCGACTGATCGGAACTAAAATTTTTTCAATTTTTAAGTTTTTGACCAATTTTTTTGTTCATGCATTTCCGATTGGCCTTTTCCTCCATTTAGCAAAGCTAGCTTCTTCTTGGGCCTCCATGGATGACGTGGTTTCAGTTTCACCAGCCAACCTTCTTCAGCGAAGCCTATGGTGGTCTAACCCTCAACCACTCTCTCCACTCCAAAACCCAACTACTTCTGTTGTAACCTCTCTTCCCTCTTCAAAACCATCCACCTTCAGATTGTCTTTGTTGCTGTGAAGTCTTGAACTTTAACTTGGTTACACTGTTTGAAAGTATCCAATGGATGATTTGGTCACTTCTCCAAGGCCTTTTGTGACTGAGAAGAAGTTAATGCTTAAAAATTATGGATAAAGAACTAAATGTTTTTAGAGAGTGAGAATGAATGAGTGTAATATAATTTTAGAGAAATCAAATTGAACTAGGGGCAGAACCAAGAATTTAACTTTTAGGGGAGAGGGGGGGGGGGGGGTGGAGGGGCGAGTTATAGTACTGAAGTTATTATCTAGTGAACATAATGTTGTCTAGTTTGATATTAAATATACCACACACACATAAAAAGAAACTTGGTATTTTTAAAATTTATAAAATAAAACTTGATGACAATATTTCATAAAATAGAATTCAATCATTATCATTTTCGTAGTGAATTCTTACAATTTTCATTTGCAATAAAAATTACTATGTTGTCTATCAAAATGAATAAAAAAACCTCCAAAGAAACCAACGAAATCTTCAAAATTGTGAATGATCCAAAGCCTTAAAATTATTGTTGAGAAACAAATGAAATTATAAAAAATGAGATTAAGAAAATTATACATTATCTCCATAATTATTGGGTGTATTAGTCTATTCTTTTATTTTTTTTTTAGAGCATTGTTTGAGAACTTGAAATTTTTTTTTTGGGGGCGGGGGAGGGGGGGGGGGGGGGTTTGAAATCCTAATTTTTCAATGAAACCATTAAAAATTTTCACTTTTCACTAATATATATACTAGGAAAAGATATTTTAGATTTTTGGAAGAGCCATGGCCCCCCAAGGGGCAATGTAGTTCCGCCCCTAAATTGAACGACTGTAATATTATTATAAACAATCAGCTTTTACAAGAAATACACTTTTTTTTTTTTTTTTTCAATCATTGCTCCCTTTGCATCAGTTTTACTATTTGCCACGTTGAAGTGAAAAATTCTAGACAAGTAATCATTCAAATTATTCAATGTCCAAAAAACTATCAATCATAATACAATGTCTAGTGGTAGGATCCTTTAGTTGATTATTTAATTAAGAACATTTTTAGTTCTTAATGAAAGCAATGGTCATTCAAGGGAACCAACCTCGTTAGAAATATGGAATAGAGTGTAAGAAGAGGGAAAGGTATTGTAGAACAACAAAAACTTGACTTGTTTTCTTGATATTTTTAATTTATAGTACAAGACCTTTTATACATTTCTTTACTAACAAGTAACTAACTGCTTGAAACTACTAACATTATATGTATAAGAAATTTTAAATAATTTAAATTTATATAATATGATATAAATTTCAATGTTACGTGTATCCGTGAAACATAAATGTCAAGGTCTCAAGAGTTTAATTTTGTGTCTCTAAACTTTCAAAAATTTATTATTGATTTGAAATTCTCAATTGATAGATATATTGTGCCATTTCCAGTCAAAGTGAAGACAATTCTTGAATTGTAGATTTTTCCAAGGAGATCGAATCAAAGAATTATTCTATTGTAATAGAGTTTAATTGTAGAAAATTCTAATAAAATATTCATCTATATAAAAAATACATTTGTGAAACTTTTCAATTGTTTGATTTCCAAACATGAAAATTAGTGTTTACAAGTGTAATACACATGGTTTTGAAAACTAGATCTGACTGGTCGGTTCGACCAGCTCAATTGGGAACCATTTACTAGTCCGGTTTGGTAAAAACCCTCAAAACTAGTCAAAAATCGGGTTGAACCGGGAACCGAAGGCAAAAACGATTTTTGCCTCAATCCAATTTTAAAAACCATGGTAATACATGGCTTGAAACATGCCAGACAAATAAAAAATTTCGCATATATTTTTCTTATTTTCACCATACCTTATTATGTGATGAATATTATAACAACAAGATGGTAGGAAAATGCTAATTGGCAACAATAATAAGAGTGATATAGCGGTAACAAAATTTTCTTTAACATGTCTACAAAATTTTTTGAATATAAAAAGCATTAACAATGTTATCCATTAAACGTTTAAATTTCAAATTACATTTAAAATGTGAGTTTATATATTGAATGGCAATAACATACAACTAGCACTTAAAATTTAACTTGTATTTTAGGAATGAGTAGATCGCGTGTGGTAGAATTTTTAAAACAAAAAAAATTCAATAAAATAATGAGAGTTTTACACCTTTTATAACTTAAACCCAACTCATTTATATATATATATATATATATGAGAGTTTCACACATTTTATAGCAAAAACATATGAAAGTTTCACACATTTCAACTAATATTCTTGCGAGTCTTTTTATAGACTACTATGTGTGGGTTTGGATACGGCGTTTCCAAACCCACGTTTGCGTTTTCAGACTTTTTTTTTTTCCAGCACGTGAACAGTAACATCACATGAATTTACTGTGCAAGGGACAAAAAATACTGTTCATGCACTATTCATGCATTTAAAAATATTAAAAATGGGTCCCACATTACTATTCACATATTTAAAAATTATTTTGCTATGATATTTTCAATTTTCAATTTTCAATTTCAGCAAAAATAAATTGTATAAAAAGAACCCTATATCACCACTCAATTGTTGACTTCATTTGGTCTCCTTTCAATCAATCTTATTATATCGTACATCATTTTTTCATAATACTCTCACTCTTGCTTGTTCATTTGAAACATACTGAAGCTATGTACAGGACCATGCGTCTTGCTTTTTCTTCACATCAAATACTACATGGCAGACTGTTCATTTCTTATCACTTTCACGTGAATCCAATGTGCAAAAAAGCATGTGTACTAGAAATATTCTTTTCTTTTCTTTTTTCCTTCCCGTGGAATTAGACTCTGAGAACTTGTCCAAGTAGCTATCCCTATCCTATGCACCCAATTTGCGTGCGGGATAGAAAAAAAATGATTTATAACGTGCCTAACAAGTGCATCAAAATTTCAACAATAACTCTAAATTTCGTACTTCTTCTTGTTAACACCATGTTCATACAATCACACTTTTATCATTTGCGCCATCACATAATTATAAGAAGACAAACAAACAGTCTATGGACAGACTCTTGGTCCATACGTAAATTCGCTATGTTTAGAATTATTGGAAAAAATTCCCTCGAAAGAAACAAAAAACGAAAATGTTCATGTGTAATCCGTAGTTTAAATCGTTCCTAAGAGCTGTGTATTTGCTTTTAAAACATAAAAAACGAAAACAAAAAAACGTGTCCAAAAATAGTAGCTCTTAATGTCCGAACAAACTCAATAAAACAACCTCCATAACACAATCCACAACATCAAAAAGCAATCCAAACAAGATAAGATAAAGTTCTGTTACTTTCATGGCATTTATGTCAGTCACCTATCTTAGGTCGGATGCTTTTAGAGAGAGCTCAATGAATTTTTCTGACTATCTTTGGTTCATTTATGGTCTCACCTAAGTTGAAAGTAGAGTACACTATGCCATTGAGTTTAGCATAAAACTCATAAAATGTCTCAACTTCAGTCATGATTTCCTCAAACATAGAGGTGAGCATCTGTAGTTTTGCAGCTTTTCTGGGTTTCTTTCTTAACACAAATTATTATTGTTCAATTTTATTTTTCCATTTAAAAATCAATAATGGGCATTTAAATTCAACGTTTCATTATTTTTTTCTTAAAAATAATTTTAAAATTTATTTTAGCACAATTATTGTTCAAATTTATTTTTCCAATTAAAAAAATTGTGCATAAGGATCAAATTATTAATTATTTAGTTATTGAAAGAATGTGTATAAGAAAATTTTAAATAATTTAAATTTATATAGGGCGTTTATATGTTTATATACTTGAGATTGGATTGTGTAAATTTATAGATAAGATCATAAAATATCAAATTATCCACTTCATAGTAACAATATATAATTTTTTTTAAGACTATAAGATTAGTGAATCCAAATTTTATAAGTTCATTAAAAAAAATTCTATCTAATAACTCAAAGAATAAATTTTCAATTATATTTTAGTTATTAATTACTAGTATAGATTTGTGAAGGGGTTAAAATTTTTTGTCATTGTATTTATTATTAATGAGAACAAAAAAGTTAATCGAATAACTTGCGTACAAGCTTGGGTTTGATCGAAAAGAAAATTAAATATGCTTAAGCATGTAATCTAACTTAATGATGAGCTCAAACTCAACTCATGTTTTAAAATTAAATGAACAAATTTAAAAATTTTGATACTCAGCTCAACTCGGGATGTTTAATTAGAATCTACAAAAGGTCAATAAAATCCTTCCAAAAGCAGAGAGGCAACTTATCCTGATATACATTGTTTTTTGATAATTCAATAGTTGAGAGATGAAGATTTAAACATTTGATATGTCTATTAGAAACACTTGGAAATGCCAACAAACTCAACTAACAAGACTCTTCTCAACTTAACAAGATATTATTATTTTTTTCTGGTGTAGGGGTCTAGTAGTCAAGTATCTTGTCCACCTAGCCATAGCGCTTGGGTTCAAGTAGTGTGGGACACATTAGCACTTGGGCCATGGGTCAATGAGGGAATCTTATTGTATATCCTACTTGGTAGGATATGATTTACCTCGATGATCATACATTTATTCAACAACATATATATTTAGAATTAGAACACATGCCCTGACTCTAATTTGGCCGGAAGAAAAATCACACTTTGTTACAAGAACTCTAGCTAGTAGGTTACTATGCGATGAATATTATAACAAAAAGATGGTTAGATAATGCTAACAACAATAGTAAGATTGATAGAGAGGTGACAAAATGGTGTCAATGGAGTAGTGGCAGCAGGACTCAAGGAAGCGGTAATACTAATATTGGGATTATTTCACATCCAATGATAATAGGAATGTCATGGGGATGATATACTGTATAGTAGTACATTGATAATTAAGACAAGATGGTAACGATATTAATTGAATAATGTAGTAGTAATGGATTTAGGATGGAGTCAAAGAATTTCTAGGATTAAAATTACTATTGAAGGGGTACAACTCTCATTATTTATTCTCATTAAAAAAAAAAAAGTACCTTTCTGATTGTAGTTGCATATACTTTTATAGTTTTTATTGCAATTATGAAACTATCATCTATAGTCATGAATAATGTCAAAAGTCAAAATTAGGCTACACAACAAAATAAAAATGATTTTTATTTTTTATTTTATAGATTCTATTATTTTGTACATTAAAAAGAAATTTTTTACAACACTTTTTACAGAACCAATCATAGATAATTGTGAGATTTAAAAAACTATCTAGTTACGTTTTGATAGATCACAAAATGATTGAGCAAAAATGTATTAGAACAATTTAATATATTTTATTTTATTTATATTTTGTTATTATTGAATAGATATTTGTTTTGTTAATTTTTAATATATTAATTTAGTTAGAGTTTTAGTACATTTTTTATTTTTGAAAGGTTATATTATTTATGCTTTTCCCCTTAGGAAACTAATGCAGCAGAATTCCAACAAGAAACAAAAAAATGTTTGTTTTAGGAAAATAACCTTAAATTCACAATGGGTTCCTTAAATCCACAAGATTCGGAATCAAGCATAGAAAATTGAGAAGAAACTTTGAATTTTTATAAATCTAATTTGTCTTAGAGGCAACAATTATTTTTTATTTTTATTTTTTGAAATATTGAAAAGAAATCCTAGCGCAACTAAGAAAATGTATAACAAACCATAATTTATAGTAATTTGGAAATTAGGTGTCAAAAATAATAATTTTTACCAAAAACAACCTGTAGGGTCTATTTTTGTAGCCCAAGCCCAAAAAGGTTTGGATTGCGAGCCCAATGAACCCAAGACAATAAATTTGTAGAGAGTGGGTAAAAGAGCTAGGCTAGTAATGAATTAACAGTATTGGACTACAATGTTTGTGAATAAATTAGCATTCAATCGTGCTCGGACAAATGCAAATGTAGACGTTCGAAGAGAAATTTGTATTGAATGAACTTGGGTTACAATTGTAAGAGCTACAGTAATGGAGTTCTCTCCTTTTTCACTTTCTTTTTCCGATCCCCCTCTATCAGAGGCATCCCCCTCTTATATAGTACCCCCTTCCTTCGTCTTCACCGTCCACTTGTTCATCATCTAGACGCTCACTTGAGCGCATGTCCCATCATGTACCCTTTTTAGCCTTATGTGAGTGGCTGTAGTTGAGAGTGCACTGTTCAGGGGTCTCCTCTACATTAATGCGGCCAGGAAAGTAGGTGCAGTGCATTTAATGTGGTGGTTGAAGTCTGTCTCCTAGATATTTCTCCGTTCCTGCTATCCTTATGCGTGCTTGAGGTTCATTTCCATCATTACACTTGTCAGGGGGATCATTTGAGCTTCCCAGACGCCTGTCGGACCCAGTTTCTTCGGATCCGAGGGTAATGGACTCCTCGGACAATAGAATGTCTCCTCGGATTATGACCATGCTCCTCTCCGGACGTGCTTCTTTTACATGGGCCTCTACTCGAGTGTTTTCATCTCTTCGGACAAACAGCGGTTTCAAATAGGGCCTTGGGCCCAATACGTTAGGTTGGGCTTTTCACCCCCTCACAATAGCCCCTCAAAATTTTAGTTTTTCCCTCACATCCGAAAAGAAAAAGTAGGATTTTGACTTGTCACGGAGCAAAAGCTTGAGAACAGACAAAAATTTGAACTGGCACGTGTGTGGGCATAGAAGTAGGCGCTTCATTAATGCCGCTGTCGTTTCAGTCTCCCCGAGGCGATGTCATTTACTTTAGGCGGCGTTTTGTCCTTGGCATCCAACGGTGGGCTGTAGATCCAACGGATGTGATTTTTTCTTCAAAATTTGGGCGGGATGGCCCCTGACCCTTCGTTTGACCTCGTATAAAACCTCAGAGGAAGTCATTCCTTCCTTACTTTGTAACTCCCAGACCCTCCAACAAGAACAAGCACATAACTACTCCGATCTCTTTCAGTCGCCGATTTCAATCTTTCCCAAAGTCATTAAGAATCCTTCTGCGTGTTCGAAGATCGATTTCCAGTTCAGTTCTTGTAAGTTTTCCTCTTCTCGAGCCTTCAGTCCTCTCTTCGGACAACTTTTTCGCCCTTTGAACGGTTACTCCCTGGTTGCTACACTCAGTGCTTCCATTTTTCCGTTTAAGCGTAATGGGTAAACTCCAGTATCGGGTGGACAGTCCTGCCCAGTTGGAGAAATTTAGGGCCACATATCGCATGCCTCCAAATGTGGGGGTAAGGTATTACCCTCCGGAGAAAATACTGACTGATCGAAAAATGGGAGAAGTCGTGATCTCCCTCATCGCCTTCCTAGAAGGGGGAATGACAATCCCCATGGGTCCCATCACCACTAGCTATCTTCGAAACCATAGGCTTACTCCTTGGCAGTGTGCGCCTAACATGTTTAGGATCTTAGGAGCAATTGAGGACCTTAACCTTCACCTAAGATTGGGACTCACCTGGCTCGATGTGGTACACATGTACGAGTGCCATAGCCAGCAAGGGGGGGATATTATTTAAAATCCCGGTCCGACATTGTTAGGCTCATTTCCTGCCTCCCCAAATCCAACAAAGGGATGAAAGACGACTACGTGATCGTCTCGGGCACATGGTATGACGGCCCTCATTGCCCGACCAAGCATGGAGAGCCAGGTGGGACATGTTAGATTTAGGCACACTAACCATAGGCTTAGGATCCTCGTCTTTTAATGATTTTTAATTCTTCTTGTGTTGCTATTTTTGAGTAACAAAGTTCTGCTGTGACTTGTAACAGATAAAAACCGCGTTTCTCCTCGGCTCAGCCTTACAAACACCGCCGCCCTTAATTTTCTATTAAGATTAGAGATTTTCGTGAGTGAGGACGGGCAGCTCCGATCGGCTCCCCTTATTCTGGGATACACAGGAAAGCCAAAGAGTTTCCAACCAGTCGGCAACGCAATTACCCAGGGAGATCATCGCCTTAAACACATTGACGTTGCTTGGAAGGGTTTTTTGGCGCCATACGAGCTTGCACCCGTATCCCATCCAAACCCTCAGGCTATACCCCCTCTCGTCCAGCCGCTCTAGCAAGTTCCCCTCGAACAGGTGGTTGAGGGTGAGAGGGTTGGCTCTTCCACTTCCTCACTAGAAGAGCAAATAGATAAATTTTAGTTCGGGGGAGAGGCTTCAAGTGTAAATCGAGTGATAGAGGTCTCAGACGCCGAGGAAGAGACCAACAGACAATCAGGCATTCACCATACTTTGCTAGCTGCTCATTCTGAAGACTCCTCGGACGAAGACATGGATTTGAGGAGTTTAATGAAGGGTAGAGGCAAAAAGGCCGAGCAGAAATGTACTGGGACTTCCCAACTAGTGGTAAATCTGCCTCTAGTGCCATCCCAGGTTCCTGACCCCGGCTTAAAGCTCGTTCCTGACCTGAGGAAGAAGAGGCCCCTTCTTGATGCTGAGGAAAGGCAAGTGCTGCCAGCCAAAGGGACCAAGCAGTAGAAGGTGGTGAAAGACCACCGGACCCAAAAGGCCTCGTCCACTGAAAGCCGAGATGAGGTCATAGTGGCAGATGTCCGCCGAGGAGGACCACGAATTTGGTCTCCAAGGTTGGAGTTGAATGGCGCTCCAATCTCCTGGGAGACCTCCCTCAGGAATTACGATGGAGGGAGGGCAGGTTATGTTGCTGAGGCCCTCCAGCAGCCACTCTTCCTTCCCCACGACATGGACTCCTACAGGCGTTTCAACCAACAGGAGCTCTTTCAATCCCTTAAGAGGGATATGGCCATGGTAAGCAAGCTCAGTTCGATTAGTTGAATTACTGACACTTTTGCTTTTCCCCTTTTTCTGTGCTTTATATTCAGAATTTCCATTATGTAGGTCACCCAGCAGATCTATGTGGCCGAGGAGTGAAATAAAAAGAACCATTTTAAGGCCCAGGCAGCGATCTGCTCTCGAAACGAGGCGGAGAAATCTCTGGGCCAGCTGAAGGAGGAATATGCCCATCTGTCCGAGGACTTTAAAGAGATGACCAATCAGAAGAAAAGCCTCAATGCGGGTATCAAAAATGTTGAAAAACAGGCTGAAGAGCAACGCAAGCAGCTGCATATGGCCGAGATCAACTTGGCAACAGAAAGGGAGTTGGTGAAAGGGCTTACAGCTGAGCTTAAGAAAGCCAAGGGGAGCGCCCGATTAGCCGAACAGAACGCCCAACTGGCCAAGGAGGCAATCGAGACCGAGAGAAAAGCGGCATACCAATTGGGGGTGGATGAGATCTCGTCCCAGCTTATGGAGCAATTTGCCTCGGTTAGTCGAGATTATTGCGGCATAACTTGGAGTAAGGCGCTGGACGCTGCTGGAGTCCCTACTAACTCAGAGCTGAGGCTGCCTGGGAGCATATACTACGATCCAGAGATCCGAGAGCTCCCAGTGGATGATCCTCCTACACAGCTCCCAAAGGCCTCGGACCAACCCCTGGCCAGCCAAGTACCTCATGCCAACCTTGAGGCCTCCAAGGAGTCTGACTAGTCAGGTGACAAGGGCAAACAAGCTGAGCCACCCAAGGATAAGGGCGAAGGGCTGGAAAAGAGAAAGACCTCCTCTGAGCCCAAGGAGCAAGCCCCAAAAGCTACTGCTACTCGGACAGGAAAGGCTGCCGACCCTGTGGCCCCTCAACCGAAGGCTTAGATATAGGGGCTCTTGTTTTGCACTTGTACTTGTTTTTGTTTTTGTGTAAGGAATTTGTAAACCCCTTTCTTTTATTAATGAAATGGCTTCCCTTTTGTTTCTAGTGTCTTCGATACATGTTTTATAACTTATTACTGCTGCATATAACTATACATTGCAATTATAACAAAACAATGCGAATAAACTTGATTAATACATCATACTGATGGTATGAGTAATTGAAATTGATATTGAAAACAACAGTCCGTATAAAAGTTATTAATAAGTAATGATTGCAGCGAGTAATTATGGAAGTTTTACATGTCTATCCAAATACGCAGTGTTATTATCCCTCGGCTTTGAATTAAACATAACTAAGGAAGCCAATCATAAGTTAGAATCAATTTAAACACAATCAAGGATTTTAGTGCTAAGCCCCAGTGACAATAGCTGTGTGGGGGCATTGACTAACCTGTGTCATATGGTTCAAGGACCATGGGGAACGAACGTATTCGAGTGTTAACTAACCCAAATCATCTGGTCCGAGAACTACAGGCATGACTGGATTTAGGTTTAAACACTTAAAGGACTGCTACGGAGTGTTAACTAACCCTAATCATCTGGTCCGAGGACTACAGGCATGATTGGATTTAATTTTAAACACTTGGACAACTGCAACGGAGTGTCAACTAACCCTAATCATCCGGTTCGAGGACTACAGGCATGATTGGATTTAAGTTTAAACACTTAAAGTGAACTGTGAATGTGTTAACTAACCCTAATCATCTGGTCCGAGGACTACAGGCATGATTGGATTTAAGTTCTGGTCCGAGGACTACAGGCATGATTGGATTTAAGTTTAAACACTTAAGAGAACCGTGAACGTGTTAACTAACCCTAATCATCTGGTCCAAGGACTACAGGTATGATTGGATTTAAGTTTAAACACTTGAGAGAACGGTGAATGAGTGTTAACTAACCCGAATCATCTGGTCCAAGGACTACAAGCATGACCAGATTTAAGTTTAAACACTTGAGAGAACACTTTATGTAGCGAATTAGCATATCGGCTGAAGAAAAGATTTGATTAATAGAAGTACCTCTTGAGGTTATTTACATTCCAAGGACGTGGTATTACATGACCATCCAGGTTTTCTAAGAAATATGCCCCAATGCCAGCTCCTGAGGTGATACGATATGGCCCTTCCCAATTGGGTCCTAATTTTCCCCAAGCTGGGTTCTTCGCAGTGCCCACAACTTTCCTCAGCATCAGATCACCAGGCTCTAGAGGCCTTAGCTTTACGTTAGCATCATAACCCTGTCTGAGCTTTTGTTGGTAGTGTGCCAATCGAATCATTGTACTCTCCCTCCTTTCCTCAATCAGGTCCAAACTCTTCTCTAGTTGCTCATTGTTGCTGGTCAGACTAAACGAGCTAGTTTTTAATGTTGGGAACCCAGTTTCCAAAGGAATGACAGCTTCAGCCCCATAGGTCATTGAGAAGGGGGTCTCTCCAGTAGACCTGCGAGGCGTAGTTCTGTAAGCCCAGAGTACATGTGGCAACTCCTCTACCCATTTGCCCTTTGCGTCATCTAGCCTCTTCTTTAAGCCATTCAGTATGACCTTATTGACAGCTTCTGCTTGTCCATTACCCTGGGGATAGGCAGGAGTGGAGTATCTATTTATAATTCTCAGCTCGCTGCAATAATTCCTGAAGGCATTTCTATCGAACTGTGGCTCAAACATCCTCGTCATCATCCTCTGGTAGGTAGACCCCGCGTTCTTCAAGCCAAATGGCATCACTTTGTAGTGGTAGTTACCAATAGGGGTGACAAAAGCAGTTTTCTCCTGATCATCCAAGGCTAATGGTATCTGGTGGTAGCCTTGGAAGGCGTCTAGGAAGCTCATCCGAGGATGGCCGATAGTGGCATCCACCAGCTGATCAATTTTGGGCATAGAGAATGGATCTTTGGGGCAAGCTCTATTCAAATCAGTGAAGTCTACGCACACTCGCCATTTTCCACTCTTCTTCTTTACCACCACGGTATTTGCCAGCCATTCAGGATAAAAAACTTCCTTAATAGCCCCAGCTTGTTTGAGTTTCGCTACCTTTTCTCTTACTGCATCAGCATATTCCTTGGACGGGCGCCGAAGAGGCTGTTTCTTGGGGGTGACTAGTGGATTTACCTTCAAGTGGTGACATATGAACTCCGGGTCGACCCTTGGGGCTTCGTAAGCACTCCAGGCAAATACATCAAGATTTCGCTTGAGGAACTCTATTAGCTCTTACCTCTCTTGAAGAGGCAGCTGAGATCCGACTTGGAAGAACCTATTAGGATCATCTCCAATAACCACTTTCGTTAAATCTTCACATCGAGTGCCTTCGTCTGAATCTTTGACGGGCAATTCCCGAGACTGTAGCTGTTATAAACCCCTTTTGGCTCCGGACGAGGACTCGGCTTGGGGCTCATGTTGAATGGCAGCCACTAGGCACTATCGGGCCACGGACTGGTCTCCTTGGATCTCATAAATTTGCCCTCTAGATAGGTATTTGACCTTCTGATGCAAAGTAGAGGGAACAACCCTAAGTGCATGAATCCAAGGTCTGGCTACGAGTGCCGTGTAGGGTGAATATACATCCACAACTATAAAGTCCACCTCTACCACTTTGAAGCTGGCCTGCACAGATAAACGTATCCGGCCTTTCGGGGTGACAGCCCTTCCTTCAAAATTTATGAGGGGGGAATTGTATGGTGTCAGGTCTTGGGGTTTTAGGCCTAGCCCCTTGTAGAGGTCTGGGTACATTATCTCCACAGCACTACCCTGGTCCACCATCACCCTCTTCACATCGTACCCTCCTATTCTGAGGGTGATGACTAGTACATCATCATGAGGTTGGATGGTGCCAATCATGTCTTCGTCTGAGAGCCCTATTACCAGCGGGGTACCAGACTTGACTCTCTTCGAACCTCAGCTTGACTCTCCTGCTGATGGTCGGCCTACCGACATAACTTTCAATGGCCAGGATCCTGTTCTTCCCGGCGCAGCGAAGACGACGTTAATAGTCCCTAGTGGCGGCTTTGAGGGGTCATCTCTTCGTGGCCCTAAGCTCATCTGCCCTCCTCGGCTGCTGGAGGGGTGTAAGAGGTGTTTTAGTCTACCATCACGAACTAGTTGGTCCAAGTGATCCCACAGGCTCCTACAATTCTCCGTGGTATGCCCATGGTCTTGATGGTACTAGCAGTAGAGATTATGGTTGCGTCTCTCGGGGTTTCCTACCATCTTGTTCGGCCACCTGAAGAATGATTCGTTCTTAATTTTTTCCAAGACCTGGTGCACTAGCTCTTTGAACACGGTGTTGACCGCTTGAGGATTTGTCGATCCTGATTGCCCAGCAAAATCTCTCCGCAGCTTACTGTGGTTGTAACGGTCCGACCTGAAATCCCTCCTCTCCTGGGGGATAACCTTGTCTTTTCCTTTGCCTTGCTGCTGATCTTCTTCAACTCTCTTATACTTTTCTATGCGGTCTATAAGTTGACACATGTTTGTGACCGGTTTGCCAGATAAAGACGTCCTCAAACCGTGGTCAGTAGGGAGGCCGAGCTTGAATGTGCTGAGTGCCATTGCATCAGAGTTGCCCTCCACATCATTGAACATCTCCCAGTATCTATCTGAATATGCCTTCAAGGACTCGCCTTCCTGCATGGTCAAGGATAGCAGTGAAAAGAAGGGTTTGGCCACTCTTCGGCATGTGACAAAACGGGAGCCGAATGCCTGAGTGAGCTCTTTAAAGGAGTTGATGGAGTCTGTCTTCAAACCGTCAAACCACCTCATGGCAACTGGCCCAAGACTGGAAGGGAAAACCTTACACATCAGAGCTTTATCTCTGGAGTAGACAGCCATCCTTTGGTTAAAATGACTCACGTGCTCCATGGGGTCTGTTTTACCATTGTAGATGGTGAACGTTGGTTGGTTAAAGCGCCGAGGAAGTCTTGCCTCCTCAATCCTGCGCGTGAAGGGTGACCTAGAAATCTGATTCAGAGCCCTGCTCATGGCATCGTTTCCCATGTCCCCACGTGATGGGCTTCTACGTTGCCTCTTACGATGGGACTCATCTTCATAGGTGTAGGACTCGCTGGCTGGTGTCCTAGATTTATGTTGATAAGTGACATCCCGCTCGTCATCAAGGTCCTCATTACAATACGAGGAGGCCCGTTTCCTCTTTGCATGGCGCAACTCCTTTTTTAGTTTTTCAACTTCCAGTTGCAAGTCCCGGTTCTTCTCTGCATGGGACATGTGACTTCCACCCTGTGACTGGCTTTGCCTAACGCGCATAGTGTGTACACTGCCCTCACGATTTTGTCTCCTCTCTAAGTTAACAAAAGGGTCCACGTGTTGGGATGCCCTGGATTCTGCTTGTTGTTCACCTTGGCCTGCCATCATCAACTGTTGTTTTCACCCTTGCACAAGCTCTCCCCACAGACGGCGCCAATTGTAGGGTCTATTTTTGTAGCCTAAGCCCAAAAAGGTTTGGATTGCGAGCCCAATGAACCCAAGACAATAAATTTGTAGAGAGTGGGTGAAAGAGCTAGCTAGTAATGAATTAACAGTATTGGACTACAATGTTTGTGAATAAATTAGCATTCAATTGTGCTTGGACAAATGCAAATGTAGACGTCCGAAGAGAAATTTGTATTGAATGAACTTGGGTTACAATTGTAAGAGCTACAATAATGGAGTTCTCTCCTTTTTCACTTTCTTTTTCCGATCCCCCTCTATCAGAGGCATCCCCCTCTTATATAGTACCCCCTTCCTTCATCTTCACCGTCCAGTTGTTCATCATCTAGACGCCCACTTGAGTGCATGTCCCATCATGTATCCTTTTTAGCCTTGTGTGAGTGGCGGTAGCTGAGAGTGCACTGTTCAGGGGTCTCCTCCACATTAATGCGGCCAGGAAAGTAGGTGCAATGCATTTAATGTGGTGGTTGAAGTCTGTCTCCCAGATATTTCTTCATTCCTGCTATCCTCATGCGTGCCTGAGGTTCATTTCCATCATTACACTTGTCAGGGGGATCATTTGAGCTTCACAGACGCCTGTCGGACCCAGTTTCTTCGGATCCGAGGGTAATGGACTCCTCGGACAATAGAATGTCTCCTCGGATTATGACCATGCTCCTCTCCAGACGTGCTTCTTTTACATGGGCCTCTACTCGAGTGTTTTCATCTTTTCGGACAAACAGTGGTTTCAAATAGGGCCTTGAGCCTAATACGTTAGGTTGGGCTTTTCACCTCCCACACAACCAAATTAGGATAATTACAGAATTAAAAACGATTGTCTCTAACGCATGTCCCAAAATAGATAAGACTTTTATTTTGACTTTTAAATAAAAAATTATTAAAGAAACAAAAATTACTAAAAATGACAAAAATGAGGACTATGGGGCCAAAAAGAAGGTATTTGCGCCAAAAAGCTACATGACTGAACACCAAAGATACTAATTTATGTTCCCAATGCTGTTTCCTTTTACATCACCAAGTTTTACGCAATTCCATCACTGTAACTCCATTGACCCCTAGCTAACTTCTGTATTTCTTGCAAGTTGACTGATGGCACTCAATTTGATCCAGGAATGAACTATTGCCCAACATCGGAAACAATCATGGTTTAGTCTCTAGTTAAGCATGCCAAAAATGATCTAAATATACAACATATTTTTTGAAAGAATGCACGCCTAATTACTAGGTGTTAATTTAGACTCCCAATTTTAATCATGGCTTGATTAATTTTAATCTAATCACAATTAATGTGGAATTTATGTAATTGGCCGATTAATCAACTGAACTATCAAACAATTGCATGGATGAATTTAAAGGTGCAATCCTATAATGTATAGGGTAGTAGGGAAAAAAATATCATAACCAAGATAACACCCGATCTGTTATTGAAGAGCAAAACCGAAGAACTTGATATAAAATCCTCTCTGCGGCCCTCCAAGTTGGAAATGATCCACTAGTAAATAAGTTAGAGTACAAGGATAATCAAAGAGACCCTTCAACCCTAATCTACCCACTTTACTTAAGCTCTCCAAGCTTTTGCTACCAATGGACTATTCTAAGTCTTGTCTTCACTAGGTTTCCAGATCCCACAATACCGCCCTATTGCACCACCACACCTTACCGGCTGAATATGTAGTCAAACTCCAATGTTTCCCAAGCTCCAAAAAACTCTAAACACTTAGATTGTGTATGGGTTGTGTTTGGATGATATCTCCTCTCAAGGATTGTCAATGAGAGAGGGAGAGATTAGAGACTACAAAAGAATTCTCTATTAAGAAAGAGTATCTCTCTATAAAAAGTGGGTATTTCTAATCTGTAAAACCCTCAATGTCTAGGTTAAAAGTTGTGGGAAAGAGATGTATTTATTGAGGAGGAAAAAGATACACAACTAGCCTAGAAACATTAGCTATGAGTATAACATGTGGTCACTCGCAGGTTGGCCTACTCAAGGCTTACTCGTGATTCACTATAGTTATAATTGACTTTTGAAATTCATCACTTGCTCCTCACATGTCCACTCGAGGGTGCTGCAGTTCCGAGCTTCTCGTGCTTCAGTCTCGAGTTTCACTGAATGTGAAATTCTTCACCAACTCTAGACTAAACTTATATACATTAAATCCCACAAAAATACAAGGAGATAATTGCATAATAGAAGCAAATTGACACGGAATAGAGCTAACAAAAACAACATAAAAAAAATCACAACTTAACACTTTTCTTTTTTGCCTTTCTTCCTAGTTCTCCACATGCAGTGCTACTTACAATTTTATTATTATTATTATTATTATTTTTTTTTTTTTTTCGGTTGTTGTTGTTGTTTTGAGAGACTCCGTTGTATTTTTTCTTTCCTCTTTTTCCCAAGTTGTTACGATTTTATTAGAATCTGAGTATTTGTTTTAATTAATAAAATTGCTACCTCTATGCAGTCAAATAAGGTTAAAACTTAGAACTTAGATTTTTTTTTTTCGTGAGTACCACTAGAAAAATATTAGTTCAATATTATGCAGATGTAGCTCTGTATTGCATCCTTAAAGTAGATCACGGACCTCCCTCATCACTTATGCTGGTGCCACTCTATAGTAGATATGATTGAATATAACCTTTTAGGGAGCGTTTGGTTCGCTGTGATGTGTGCTTGATGTGATGCATGTTACGATAATGTAATATTAAAGTTTTTGGTTTATTTTATTTTTTTTAACATTACCATAATCTAAAATTACAAAATATCACATCATTTTAATCTCGTCACTTTCTTAAACAATGTAATGTTGTATTCTTATATTGAGATTACATTAATATAAGATTATAATAATATAATATTTCAATGTAATATAACATGGCGAACTAAATGCTTCCTTGAGGTTTTAAGATCCTCTGAAAGGGACACTAGAATTTTATTTTGGGAGTTACTGCTTTGTAGTTGATGATGTTGTGGTTGATCCACACATAAAAAAAAATGTAACAATTAAAAAATGTAATTTTTTTCTTCGTCATTTATTTATTTATTTATTTGTTTATATACTGATACCCATAATCAATGATAAACCATTTTTTTTTTTTATAAAAATAAATTTGAGCTCATTTAATAGGAAAATAAACCAAACTAAAACATATTAATATTATTCAATTTGGATATGATCACAGACGGAGCTATGCTTTGGCATTGGGGGGCAATACCCCCCCCCCCCCCAACTTTTTTGGAAATTTGATTTATGCATATATATATATATATATATATATATATATATATAGACACAAGTTTAATATTTGACTCCAAAATATATACACTTAGCCCCCCTCCAAAATATTTACAAATTACCCCCATGAAACATCCAAAAATAAAATAAAAATTGACTAACCTTCCTTTTTGCCCAATTGCCCCAAGAATAATTGAAAAACCTTTAGACAAAACCTAAAAACTAGAAAAACAAATCACAATCCTCTCTCTGCGATGTGTTGTGTGAGGAGGAGACTCTAGCTACTCTGCCCCTTTTTTTAATTTTACAAAATATCACATCATTTTAATCTCGTCACTTTCTTAAACAATGTAATGTTGTATTCTTATATTGAGATTACATTAATATAAGATTATAATAATATAATATTTCAATGTAATATAACATGGCGAACTAAATGCTTCCTTGAGGTTTTAAGATCCTCTGAAAGGGACACTAGAATTTTATTTTGGGAGTTACTTCTTTGTAGTTGATGATGTTGTGGTTGATCCACACATAAAAAAAAATGTAACAATTAAAAAATGTAATTTTTTTTCTTCGTCATTTATTTATTTATTTATTTGTTTATATACTGATACCCATAATCAATGATAAACCATTTTTTTTTTTTATAAAAATAAATTTGAGCTCATTTAATAGGAAAATAAACCAAACTAAAACATATTAATATTATTCAATTTGGATATGATCACAGACGGAGCTATGCTTTGGCATTGGGGGGCAATACCCCCCCCCCCCCCCCCAACTTTTTTGGAAATTTGATTTATGCATATATATATAGATATATATATATATATATATATATAGACACAAGTTTAATATTTGACTCCAAAATATATACACTTAGCCCCCCTCCAAAATATTTACAAATTACCCCCATGAAACATCCAAAAATAAAATAAAAATTGACTAACCTTCCTTTTTGCCCAATTGCCCCAAGAATAATTGAAAAACCTTTAGACAAAACCTAAAAACTAGAAAAACAAATCACAATCCTCTCTCTGCGATGTGTTGTGTGAGGAGGAGACTCTAGCTACTCTGCCCCTTTTTTTAATTTTATGAAACCCAGTCTCCGTCTCCCAGCTCTTGCTTCTCTCTTTGCTTGTATGCAGTGACAAAGTATAGGACTAGTAGCGATGTGGGTAGTAACTGATATTTCTCAATATTCAAGTATAAAGGTGTGGCCTCTAATGTTTAGACCATAAAAAGAAAAGAAAAGGTTTTTAATAAAAACAAACTTGTGGCTATCGTTAGAGGACAAGAATAGTGGGTAGTGCTGTAGTTTGTAGAGACTAATAAGAATAGGGGGAAAAAAAAAAAAAAGGAAATTGGTTGTTTGTTTGACTTTTGTGGTCTTAGGACAATAGAAAAGTTGTCTATTTGATGTTTTGTAATGAACTGTTAATATTAATATTGTTGTGACTTTATTATCAGTAAATTATTAACATTAAATTTGTTATGTTCTGTGGGCATGTTTATTTGGGTTTTTGTTTGGGATTAACTCCGTGGGGAATGTTATGGATTCGTGGGGAATGTTATGGATTTGGGTGTCTCTAGCATTATTCAAAGAAAAGTTATAAATAATTCATAAACTAGTAATGATGATTTAGTGTTGCTAACTTCTAGTATTGATGTCCTAACTTTTGAAAATCTTAAAATAAAATCTTGAAAAATTGTGGGTTTGGTTGCTGGACTTCATCAATAGTTGCTGAGAGATGAAGAGGGAGAGAGAAAAACAGAGAGGGGAAGAGAAAGAAAAATGAATAAATAAATTTGATTGTATATGAAAATAGAATATCAGACGTAGGGTGTATTATCAAAGTAGTAAAAATAGGTTTTTGTACGTTAAAATAGCATTTTGATCATGGTTTTAAAAAGCAGATAAGACCAGCTGCTCCATCCGGTTAACCGTAGATTGTGAAGGCATGTGCTGATGCTGATAAGGCTGCTGACAGCTGGTGACAAGGCTGCTGGTAAACGACCTGTAGTAGAGATAAAATAGATAAAACTACGGGTAGCTTAGATTAGATAAGAAGGGTGGAGTCAGTTACTGTTTATGTGCACGTGTCAAGGTCTGGTACGATTGAATTAGAGTTGCTTAGGTTGTTCCACACTCTACGGAGGTGGTTATGGTTATATATTTGGGGCTTATATCAGAATCACAGTAATGAAATATGACAGAATTTCTTTTCCATCAAATATTTTCTTCAATTCTTCTCAGTTTTTCTTTTCTTCTTCCTTCTTGCATTATTTTGCTTTTCAGAAACTAGGAAACTGGTATGGTTGAACCGGTTCTGTAGAATGCGTTGAAACTTATGCATTTTGTAGCAAAGAGACAAAAATAATTGCATTTTTTTTTCTCAAATTTAAAACTATAAGTATGATAATCCAAGACCGTGGGAATGCAAAAACTTCACGAAGAGAGAGAGAGAGAGAGAGAGAGGTAGAGAAATAAAATTAAAATGTGATACTTGATTTCTTTCTTTTTTAAGCTGGATCGTGGATTACCTTAGCAGCTTCAACTTATTGAAATTTTTATTTTGAAATTTGCAGCAGTAGGATAGTAGAATACTAAGGAATGATTTTTTTTCTTTTTCAATGTCTTGTTTCCTCCTCCAAGGGCTAAGTAGAGCTATTAGGGCTTGTTTGATAGACTATCTAAACAATATATTTTCAGTTTTTAAATAACATTACACATTTTTTTCCTACATTTTTTTATTTACATATATTTTAAAAAATTACAAACAACATTACTTAAACTCCTTTACCAACCTGACCGTCTAGAATATGTGTATGGCAGTCTAGAATATGTGTATGGCTATGAGAATGTTAAAAGTATAAGTCATAGTAAAAAAAAATCTAGAAAGAAGCATGTGGTACTGGTGAGATAGTAAAAGTTAAAAAATTATAAATGAAAGAAGGTAACGTGGGAATAAGGGAATGGGGAAAGTGGATGCTTGGATGGCCTTTAGCTTTTCTTTTTTTCTTTTTTTCTTTTTTTTAATAAGTATTAGTGGGACGTTTGATAATATTATTTTAGTAACATTAGTTAAGTATTGTAAAAATACGTATTATATAGTGTTGTTTAAATAATAGATTTAAACTATACAATCAAACAGCCTTTTAAACTTTAAAGTTTACAAATCATTATTTATAAAAACTTACGAAAACTTTAAAGTTTACAAATCATTATTTATAAAAACTTATGAAGGTAAGTGTGCGTTTGGGAAGCGTGTTTTGCGCTTCCCACGTCCTGCGTTTTCCTTCTTCTTTTTCTTTTTTTTTTTTTTTTTTTTTTTTTTTTTAGCGCCTCTTGCACTGTTCATGGGACATGAACAGTGCATTTAGGCACGTGAACAGTGCAACGCACGTGAACAGTAACTTTTTTATTATTTTTTATTTTTTTCAATTTTTAATTTTCAGCAATATAAGTGGTATCCAAACGGACATTAAGTATATCATTTTTTTAATATATGATATGAAAATTCATATTTAAATTATTTTAAAATTTTAAATATTTTAATTATATTAATTATGACATCACCAGTTAGAGTATCCCAACTGGTTCAATCTCAGTCCAACCAAAGAATTGGAAATTAATGTCTTTTTTTTTATTCTTTGACCATACCAGTTTCTAAAACCAAGATTTTGATACAACATCTAATGCTAGTGCTTTTATTATGTTGTTTATAATCAAGTCAAGACGTTATGTTTGGTTCCCTGAAAATGCATGGTTTTGAAATCCGGTCACTAGTCTGATTTTTTAAACCCATAAAACCGGAAATTTTATTTTTGCAGGAAACCGTTCCAACTGCGGTCAAACCGTTCAGTTGTCGAAACTGTGCACAGGCTTGCCAGTTTCTTTCGCCAATTTTTTTTCCCCCCCTAAAAATGCAATGGTTGTGAAGACTCAAAAGCCGAAGTTACCTCTTTTTTGCAGGATCTGTTTGTTTGGGGAGAGACTGACTAGATGAATTGAAATAGATTAGAGGCTTTTCCAGATCTGCTTGTTTGTAGGGTGAATAGAAGTGAAGTAAGAGAGATTGAGACTGGCCTGGGTTCTGATCATGAAGTGAGGCGAAGGTTGAAAGAGAGAGAGATGATTGAGAAGTGAGAGCTGAGAGGAAGCGAAAGAGAGAGAGAGAGGGAGAGAGAGAGGGAGAGAGGGTGAGTGAGAGACAGAGGTAAAGTGAGGTTCTTTTTTGGGGGAAGAGAGGCAAAACGTACTGGTGGTTTTATTTTATTCTAAAACTTAAAAAGCCATGTTAACTATTTAGCAAAAAGGAAAGAACTATGTGGAATACTGTGGAATGTTCTTTTCTATTTGTTTTGAACGATTTTTAAATAAATTAGTTTATTAAACCTTTTGAGACATTATCTATCTTGTACAAATTTGTTAAAAATTAATAAGAGAAATTCTACTTAGTCTTTACTTTTTATTATTTAATGAAGAGATATATATATATATATATATTAAATCTTTTTAAACATTATATTATTTTAATCAATATTATTGCTAAATTTTGTACATTTAATTTATTTATTTTTATATTATTAATTATTAAAATAATTATTACGTCGTCACGGTTCAACTTTGGTTGAACCTCGGCTCGGCTCCAAAAACTTTGAACCACTCTCTTTTATAGTTTAATGAATGGTCTGGGTCTGAAAATAATGTAAAAATACCTTTTTTTTATTTTCGTTTTCTATTTTTATGGGCCCTACCACCCAAAGACATGTTTGCTTGTGTTTTTTGTTTGAAAGTGTCAAAAACAAGATCTATTGAAAAATGAAAGAACAAATACAGAGCAATCTCACTACCCAAAAAAAAAAAGAAAAAAAAAAGCTTATTTGCGATGATCAAAATTCTTTGCTAAGAGCATTTCTAGCAACCACTCCAAATTTTTGTACTGTTTAGACAGTAAACAAAGTGGGAGGATTTGAATTTTGGAATCTGGATGTTTTTAGAAAGATCAAGAAGTGTCAACTAGTTTAACTAAAATGCCCTCCGTGACCTGTGGTTCTACTTTAAGAGATAACTTGATGATAATATTCTTTTTTATTATAATTTTATATTTTGTTATTTCAAAATGAAATATTGCACATATGGACCAATTGCCCACCTGATAGGGGCCTAAATTAGAGAATGAGTGGACATGGGCCTATGCATCATGGGCTGGAAACTATTTGATTCCTACATTCTTCTATAACCCATTTGATTCTCAACTATTCGGACCATTCTAGGATTCTCTTTAATGTGGAGTACCCTTTCAGCCAGGGACGGAGTTATGTATTGACCAAGGGGGGCTCTACCCCCCCTCATGAGATTTCCCTATTAGTGGTATCAACGAGTGTCTTTGCCACAACTGACTTGAGTTTTTGGCAGTGTTTGAGTGGCTTTGCAACAGCTGACTTGATTAGTAATAGAAAATTAATAAATAAAAGTGGTGGTTAGACCCAAAGAGTGATTGTCTTTCACCCAAAAAAAATAGTGAAGTGGTGGACCGCAGACCTCTCTTCTTTTTCTTTTTTCTTTTTTTGGTCTTATTGTCTTGGTTTTAATTAATAAGTGGTTCTAGAACCATAAATTAATTCACAACTTTTTATCACAATTTCTCAAAAAAAAAAAAAAAAAAATTGTTACAATTTTAATATAGCAAATTGTGAGTGGTTGTCTATCCCTTACACATGGACTAATAATTTTTCTTCACTACTCGTACATTGCTACATCGTAATTGTGGTAAAAAAGTTGTGTAATACTTACTTTTTCCTAATTTATTAGCTTGAGGTCTACTTTTTCTTTGTCAGTTTCTGATTTGGGTCTGCATTGAACACTATTAGACTATTTAATATCTTGTTTAGCTTTGTCAGTTTGTGTTGATTTTTTTTTTTCCTATTTTCTTTTATTTAGCAAATATAAGTAGTTTTTATAGTTAAAAATAGGATTTATAATAAAATTGAAGATGATTTTTAGACAAATTTCTGTAACATTTTGTAATGATTTTTGACATTTAAAAGAATGCCAGGTTCTCTTTTAATAAATAATTATATTGCGATGTATTTAAAAATAGTTATTTTGTGTCTTTTTTGTTGTTGGCATTTTGTTAGCACTAAATGAATGTTAATTTAGATTTTTATGAGATTTTTTTTTTTTTTTATTACTTTGCCCCCCTTTGATTGAACTTCTGGCTCCAACCTTGCAGACTTAAACTCTTTTGGGTTGTGTTTATTACACACAAATTACTACATACATCCTATTTTTGATCTAAAATTGTGAAGTTATAATTTCAAACTTGAAAATTGTGATTTCAAATCACAATTTCAATGGTGTAAAAACTTATATGCAGCAAAGTATTACCCTACTTTTTTTTAGAGAGAGTTTTAACCTATGACGACTACTTCTAATGATAGTTTTTTATCATTAGACTAAGACACTAATTAGTTTTTGGTGCAGGTGGAAATTAAACCCCAAATCTCTTTTCTTCCAGCTATAAATTGTTGGAAATATCGTCCTTACCATTTTCGTCAACTTTTCTCCCTTCCACCAAAAATTTTCTACAATAATCTCATATTCAAAACTGTCTCAGAACGTAGAATACCCAAGTCTTGGCTAACAGTGCAAGCCCAGAATCAAATGTTGAAGAAGAAGAACCAACAGGTCCAACGGCTAGTTCTCAATCCAAAACGGTGTCGTGCAGTAAAGTGGTCAGACTTAAAACACGCTTAAAATGTAACGGTGTCGTTTGTCATTAAACCCAACGGTGCTGTTTTGGATTGTATTAGTTACTGAAGGATTGAAGGATCACGCACATGTGAAGGTTATTTATGATTCGTGTGGAACGGTTACAAGTTTGTTGTACCAGACTCCATTAGGCCTCTCTCTCCTCCTTTCTCTGGTGTACCTATATATATGAGTATCTATTCACTTGTAATGTATTAGATTGTATTGCACTCTTTCATAGCAATAATATTTGAGCTTTTCTAGTCTATTGTTTCAGTCTCTGTTTTTCATTTCCGTTTTGGTTAACACAGTAACAGTGAGGTTGAGAGTG
Source organism: Quercus ilex subsp. ballota (assembly GCA_032727855.1). Lineage (NCBI taxonomy): Eukaryota > Viridiplantae > Streptophyta > Magnoliopsida > Fagales > Fagaceae > Quercus > Quercus ilex. Next base: position 45,237,923 of record CM064917.1, read on the forward strand.
ATTTTTCTTGGTATCAGAGCATTTGATCCATATCAATGGCTTCTGCTCAATCTAATTCATCTTCTTCACCGTCTTCTTCGAGTGCTGTGCCTGTTATGGCTTTTTCAGGTCTGCCAGTGAATTCTTCATTGCTGTTGCTATCAAACATGTCATCTATGATGACTGTGAAGTTGGATTATGGAAATTATGTGGTGTGGAAACACCAAATTGAGGTAATTTTTGATACCTACTCTATGATTGATGTTCTTGATGACTTAATCACTGCTCCAGATAGATTTCTTAAAGATTCATCTGGTAACTTTACTACTGAAATCAATCCAGCATTCATAGCTTGGAAGAATCGTGAACAAGCAATGTTCACATTCTTGAATTCAATTCTCTCTCTCTCCTGCAATTCTTGCTCTCACAGTTGGGCAAAAATCTGCTAGAGGAGTTTGGAGAGTGTTAGAGAAGAGATTTGCATCTATTTCAAGGTCTCATGTTATGAGTCTCCGTAATGAATTGAATGCGATTAAAAAAGGGAATGAGTCTATTGATGGTTATTTTCAGAGGATTAAGCAAGCTCGTGATAGATTAGCTGCTGTGTCAGTGTTTGTGGATGATGAGGAGCTTCTCCACATTGTTCTTGATGGCCTTCCTTCTGACTATGATTCTTTTAGCTCTGCTATTAGAAATAGGAGTGATGTGTTAGGATTGATGCCCTTAAATCCTATTGTAAGATGCTATGTATAATATTAAGTGTGACATTGTGTTTGACATTATGTATGACTTAATATTATGTTTAATAAATTTGTTTTATTATTATCTGAAATAATGGTAACATGAATATTTAGACATTATCATATAGTCCATGAGATGCATAGTATGTGATTTATGTGAAGAGTCACAGAAGATATAAATCACAAGTTCTTTGTAAACTCAGAATTATAGTTCGTAGTCGGTGATGAAATTAGGCATTTCATCTGCGAAGACTATAACATATCAACTACGATGATTTGTCTTGATCATGGAAGTGGAGACTTCTAGTTGATGTGTTAATATGTTTTAAGAGTTAAGACATATTGAACTGGACCGCTGTGAGATTTATTATTCTCCTAAAGACTGTCAAATGAATAATAAATCTCACGACTTGTATTTGCATGAACTCTTAATCCTGAGAGAATAATGAACCTGATCATGAGGTGTAGGTTGCTTTGATATATCAGGAGTGAGATCTACAGTTATGGTCAAAACCTCAGTATGTTGGGCAGCCACATTTAGTGTTGATGGAACATGTATTCTCAAGATGGAATTCATAGTCTCTTAACGGAGATATAAAATATTCCCTTGAGATAAGTTTAATGGATTTGGTTATTCAGAGTGTTGGGCCCAACCACTTTAGTAAAGAGTTACTAAAGTATATATTTATGGAATTGGATTTCATAAATATATTATGAATAACATAAAGGATTAAACCGGGTACTCAAGGATTAAGATGTAGTAATCTTCAAAGTGACAGTCTATTAATGACTTTGTATTACTACGAATATTTTAATGAAGGGGTTGCATGTATAATAAAGTCTTGGGATATAATTTATAGATAAGACCTAGAGTGCAACTATTTTTATATAGTGGTATTAAAAATAGTTAATGGTAACTTTGGACTTGTCAAGAGTTGACAGAAAAGCCCAAGGCCCATTGGAGCTAGTGTCTTATTGGTCCCTTTTGGTCCCACTCCAAGCCACACACTTAAGCCCAATTGGTAAGGCCCAAAAGGCCAGCCCAATTAGATAAATTGGTTAGATACAAAGGGAAAAACGTACAGAAATATATGTATAAGAAAAACATCATGAAAATGGGGTGTATGTGAGTTTTTGTCACTCACAAGTCATTCCTTTGTTACCAATTGAGAGACCACACATCTTGGGCGTTAGTGGAATTGGAGTGAATATTAAACGTAGTCCCAAGTGCTTCAATCTTCGGTTTTGAAATTCACCGCTTCAAGGTACGATCTCTTGTTCTCAAATTCTGAAATTCACTTAGAACGTGTTATCAATATCGAATGAAGTAGATCCATTTAAAACTTAATTTCCGTTGCACTCATCTTTAATTTCCATCAAATGGTATCAGAGCGGTCTTCAATTTCGTATTGTTTAACATGTTATATGAGTTTTAGAATTGGAGAAGATAGTTTCATATTGTTAGAAGATTGTGTTTTAATTTTCTGCATGTTATTGAAACTATGATTAGATGAAGACTGAAATTGATGTTATAATGTTGATTAAATTTGAGTTTAAGTATGTTAAATTGATCTTTAAGACTTTAACATCAATGAATTTCAGTTTTGACATTATTTTCTGTTCAAGCATGTTCGTTTGAAAGTTGTTTGTTCATGAAAAACGAAGAAAACTGTCTTAGAAAAATTTCTGGAAATTCAAGTTTCGCGATTTTCGATCGATCGAAAATTATTTTCGATTGATCGAATGAGACAGTGATCAGACTCTTTAGAACGATAGATTTTCGATTGTTAGTCGATCGATGGAATTTGTTTTTCGATCGATCGAGAGTCGATCGAGTATCAATCGAAAGAGTCAGAGGATCAAGTTAGAATTCCTTAATTTTTTCGATCAATCGAGGGGCATTTTCGATCGATCGAAAGAAAGAAAATCAGAATTTTTTTTTTTCTAAGTGTTTTCACATGTAAAAAGAGTAAGACTATGTGTAATTAGATTATGCATGTTTTAAAATTAAAAACCTTTTCTTTAAAACATCTAGTGGGAGAGAGATACAAGGGTTGGGTCTCACGGCCTCCATTGTCGGTTCATAGTAGTATGGAATAAATACTTTGTCTTTGCCTTGAGCTTAGCATTCCAAGCGGAGAGTATTTATTTCATGGTCCTACAAGATTGAATTTCTTGGTTTATAGTGGTTTGATAAAACACCTTGTCTTAGCCTTGAGCTTTGCATTCCATGCGAAGGGTGTTTTGTATCATGGTACTACAAAATAAGCCTGTTAAGGGGATGAAATGTGGTTACACATGATTCTAGATAATGGTATACACTAGACTAAATATTATAGTATCCTCTATGCTGAGTTCTTACTATAATAATTTAGAGGCCAAATGTATAACGGCATATTATTAGTGTTTGATAAGAGTTATCATGATAGCACTAATGATGAGAATAGTTCTCAATCAATCATAGTATTTTATATTCACTCTATGCTGAGGGATATTGAATATAGGATTGGGTTGTCGTTGCATATATTATATTATGGTTTTATTAAGGTTCCATACTATATGTTCATATGCTAAATAGATAATGCCAGTTTATTGATTATATTAATGTTTATTGTTTTCAGATTTAGAACATGGCATCTTTTAGCCCACTTGTAACTATTCTTAATCAAAACAAACTGACTGGATCCAACTATGTTGACTGGAAAAGAAATCTGGACATTGTTCTTACTGCTGAAGAGCATAAGTATGTTCTTACTAAACCATGTCCTAGCTTTCCTTCATTAGATGCACCTCCTGAGGTAAAACAACGATATGATCGTTGGCAGAAATCTAATGAGATGGCCAAGTGCTACATCTTAGCATCTATCTCAAATGTTCTACAGCATCAAATGCAGGATGTAGAACTTGCTTCAGACATAATGCAAAGTCTGAAGGAGATGTTTGGTGAGCAAGGCCGTTCTGCAAGGCAAGAGACCATGAGGCAAATTTATAATACCAGAATGGCTGAAGGAAGTTCAGTGAGAGAGCATTGTCTTATAATGATCTCTAACCTGAATACATTGGAACTTTTAGGTGCCGATATAGATGGAGAATCCCAAGTGGATATGATACTCCAGTCGCTACCGGAATCATTCAAGGAATTCAAACTAAACTATAATATGAATAAAAAAAATTAATACCTTGTCTGAATTAATGAATGAATTGGTAGCGGCAGAAGGCATTCTTGGTACTTCCCATGTTGAAGCCAATGTTGGTGAAGCTTCTACTTCTCAACCTAAGTCGAAAGGCAAGGGTAAGAAAAAGAAGAAGAAGGACTTTACCAAGCAAGAGGGTAAACAAATTGCCTTAGGGGTTGCTGATAAAGGAAAGAAGATCAAAGGAAAGTGTTTCCATTGTGGTGAGAAAGGACATTGGAAGAGAAATTGTCCAATATTTAAGGCTGCCAAGAACAAAGGTATGATTAATACATTCCTTCTTGAAATATGTTTGGTACAGAATCCCACGGATTCTTGGTGTGTGGATTCAGGTTGTACTAATCATATCTGCAATTCCTTGCAGGGGTTCCAGGAGACCAGAAAGCTTAAAGAATGGGAGTTGTTTCTTACTTTGGCTGATGGGAGCAAAATTCCAGTTGTAGCTGTTGGTGTTTGTAATTTATGTTTTGAATCTAGAGTTCTAATATTAGAAGACTGTTTGTATGTACCTAATGTTCGTAGGAATTTAATTTCAGCTACTTACTTAGGTAAACATGGATATTGTGTTATCCTGAAAGACAATGTTGTAATAAAGAAGGATAAAGTGTTTACCTGTTCTGGCAATATTGTGGATGGTCTTTATATTTTAACTCCTGATAAGCATGAATTATATAATTCTGAATTAGATAATGACTCTCATGTAAAATCATTAAAGAGAAAATTTCCTTCTACTAGTGATGCATATCTTTGGCACTTACGTTTAGGTCATATTAATTCAAATAGGATTCAAAGACTGATCAAAGATGGACTCTTAGAGCCCATGGACTTTGATGAATTTCCAGTTTGTGAATCTTGTTTGGAAGGTAAAATGACCAAACGACCTTTTAATGCAAAAGGTAGAAGAGCCCAAGATTTGCTAGAGTTAGTGCATTCTGATGTTTGTGGTCCTATGTCAATCCAAGCAAGAGGTGGCTATGAGTATTTCATTACTTTCACTGATGATTACTCAAGATATGGTTATGTGTACCTAATGAAACGGAAGTCTGAAACCTTTGAAAAGTTCAAAGAGTTTAGGGCTGAAGTTGAGAATCAATTAGGTAAACGCATAAAGGCCATTCGATCTGATCGTGGTGGCGAATACCTGCTTGGGGATTTTAAGGATTACTTAACTAAGAATGGGATTGTATCCCAATTGACTGCACCTGGAACTCCACAACAAAATGGTGTAGCAGAAAGAAGGAATAGGACTCTTTTAGATATGGTTAGGTCCATGATGAGTTATTCAACTCTACCTATTTCTTTTTGGGGATATGCCTTAAACACAGCAATGTATCTTCTGAATTTAGTACCTTCGAAGTCTGTTCCTAAAACACCTGTGGAGTTGTGGAATGGGCGTAAGCCTAGTATGAGACATCTCCATATTTGGGGTTGTCCTGCACATGTGTTAAAAGGAAAGTCTGACAAGTTACAGTCTAAAACAGAAGTGGTTTTCTTTGTTGGGTATCCAAAAGGAACTGTTGGAGGTTTATTCTATAGTCATAAAGATAATAAAGTGTTTGTTAGCACAAATGCCAAATTCTTGGAAAATGACTATATGAATGATTATACTCCTAGAAGTACAGTTGTGTTGGCTGAAATAAATGAACCTATAAATGAACAACCAAGAGATGAAACTAGGGACGATGTGGCTATATTAGATACACCACAAGATTCTACTCATGACATGTGTAGTACTCAGGTGCTTCGTCGTAGTGGGAGAATTGTTCTGCCTCCTATAAGATTCATAGGTTTGGGAGAAACTTATGAAGCTATCTCAAAAGAGGTTGAATCGGATCCCTACACATATGATGAAGCAATAAATGATATAGATGCACATCATTGGGTCCAAGCTATGAAATCTGAATTAGATTCCATGTATTCCAATCAAGTTTGGGATCTTGTAAAGGCGCCTAACGGCATTAAACCTGTTGGTTGCAAATGGGTTTACAAGAGGAAGAGAGGGATAGATGGAAAGGTTGAAACCTTTAAAGCAAGGCTAGTGGCGAAAGGGTATACACAAAAAGAAGGTACTGATTATGATGAAACCTTTTCTCCAGTAGCAATGCTTAAATCTATCAGAATTCTCTTATCCATTGCTGCTCATTTTGATTATGAGATTTGGCAAATGGATGTCAAGACTGCATTTCTTAATGGCAATCTTGAAGAGGAAATCTATATGATGCAACCGGAAGGTTTCATAGCAAAGAACCAAGAGCATATGGTATGCAAGTTGCAAAGGTCCATTTATGGACTTAAGCAAGCATCTAGGTCATGGAACATTAGATTTGATCAAGCAATCAAGACATTTGGTTTTGAACAAAATCTTGACGAACCATGTGTGTACAAAAGACATCAAGATAAAGTAGTAATGTTCCTACTGCTTTATGTTAATGATATTCTACTCATTGGAAATGATGTAGGGGTAATGTCATCGGTAAAAGTTTGGTTGTCAAGCCAATTTGATATGAAGGACTTGGGTGAGGCTAACTTTATTCTTGGGATCAAGCTTTGGCGAGATCGCAAGAATAAGATGTTAGGCTTATCACAAGCTGGATATATAGATAAGGTTCTAGAACGGTTTAGCATGCAAAACTCCAAGAAATGATTACTTCCTTTTAGACATGGAGTTCCTCTGTCTGATGACCAAAGGCCTAAGACTTAAGAGGAAGAAGAAATGATGAGACGAGTTCCTTATGCTTCTGCAGTAGGAAGTCTCATGTATGCCATGCTTTGTACTAGACCAGATATCTGTTATTCAGTTGGCATGGTCAGTCGATATCAATCAAATCCAGGACCAAAACATTGGCAAGCTGTAAAGCATATTCTTAAGTATCTACGGAGAACGAGAAATTATATGCTTGTTTACCATTGTGAGGATTTGATTCCCATTGGCTATACAGATTCAGATTTTCAATCGGATCTAGATTTCAGAAAATCCACTTCGGGATGTGTTTTCACCTTAGGAGGTGGAGCCGTTAGTTGGCGGAGTATTAAGCAATCTTGTATTGCAGACTCCACCATGGAGGTAGAATATGTTGCTGCTTGTGAAGCAGTAAAGGAAGCTGTATGGCTCAAGAAGTTCCTTTCTGACCTTGGTGTAATAAGAATGGAGCAAGTTCCAATCACATTGTTTTGTGATAACAGTGGAGCAGTTGCACAATCTAAAGATCCAAGGAATCACAAGAAAGGAAAGCACATTGAGAGGAAGTACCATATCATTCGAGATATTGTTGCTCGTGGAGATGTGGTGGTAGCAAAGATTGAAAGTGCAAACAATCTGGCAGATCCATTTACTAAAGCTTTGCCTCAAAGGATTTTTGAGTCGCATTTGGAAAGAATGGGAGTTAGATTAGTGCACAATAGTCTTTAGGGCAAGTGGGAGAATGTTAGGATTGGTGCCCTTAAATCCTATTGTAAGATGCTATGTATAATATTAAGTGTGACATTGTGTTTGACATTATGTATGACTTAATATTATGTTTAATAAATTTGTTTTATTATTATCTGAAATAATGGTAACATGAATATTTAGACATTATCATATAGTCCATGAGATGCATAGTATGTGATTTATGTGAAGAGTCACAGAAGATATAAATCACAAGTTCTTTGTAAACTCAGAATTATAGTTCGTAGTCGGTGACGAAATTGGGCATTTCATTTGCGAAGACTATAACATATCAACTACGATGTTTTGTCTTGATCATGGAAGTGGAGACTTCTAGTTGATGTGTTAATATGTTTTAAGAGTTAAGACATATTGAACTGGACCGCTGTGAGATTTATTATTCTCCTAAAGACTGTCAAATGAATAATAAATCTCACGACTTGTATTTGCATGAACTCTTAATCCTGAGAGAATAATGAACCTGATCATGAGGTGTAGGTTGCTTTGATATATCAGGAGTGAGATCTACAGTTATGGTCAAAACCTCAGTATGTTGGGCAGCCATATTTAGTGTTGATGGAACATGTATTCTCAAGATGGAATTCATAGTCTCTTAACGGAGATATAAAATATTCCCTTGAGATAAGTTTAATGGATTTGGTTATTCAGAGTGTTGGGCCCAACCACTTTAGTAAAGAGTTACTAAAGTATATATTTATGGAATTGGATTTCATAAATATATTATGAATAACATAAAGGATTAAACCGGGTACTCAAGGATTAAGATGTAGTAATCTTCAAAGTGACAGTCTATTAATGACTTTGTATTACTACGAATATTTTAATGAAGGGGTTGCATGTATAATAAAGTCTTGGGATATAATTTATAGATAAGACCTAGAGTGCAACTATTTTTATATAGTGGTATTAAAAATAGTTAATGGTAACTTTGGACTTGTCAAGAGTTGACAGAAAAGCCCAAGGCCCATTGGAGCTAGTGTCTTATTGGTCCCTTTTGGTCCCACTCCAAGCCACACACTTAAGCCCAATTGGTAAGGCCCAAAAGGCCAGCCCAATTAGATAAATTGGTTAGATATAAAGGGAAAAACGTACAGAAATATATGTGTAAGAAAAACATCATGAAAATGGGGTGTATGTGAGTTTTTGTCACTCACAAGTCATTCCTTTATTACCAATTGAGAGACCACACATCTTGGGCGTTAGTGGAATTGGAGTGAAGATTAAAAGTAGTCCCAAGTGCTTCAATCTTCGGTTTTGAAATTCACCGCTTCAAGGTACGATCTCTTGTTCTCAAATTCTGAAATTCACTTAGAACGTGTTATCAATATCGAATGAAGTAGATCCGTTTAAAACTTAATTTCCGCTGCACTCATCTTTAATTTCCATCAATGTGTTATTAGTGGAAGAATTGAATGCATTACTTAATGCTGAAGAGAGAGTCATTAAGAAGAGATCTAATAGTGTTGATCAAATTTCTATGGCTATGGCTGCAAACTTTCATTCACAAGGTTTTCCTCGGGGAAGAAGAGGAAGAAATCACAATCAGAGAGGGAGAGGTGCTGGTGGACATGGATCTCACTCTGGTGGAATGAATTCATCTTTTGGTGGAGGCAATTATTCCAATTTTGGTGGTTCTAGTTCTTAGTTTCAGAGTTCTCATCCTGGAAATCAAGGTTTTTCATCTGGAAATCAAGGTTTTCAATCTCAATTTTAGTCTTTTAATCAAGCTAAGTCTTCTCATAATCAAGGTCAAAATCAAGGTCAATCTAGTAGGCCTATCTGTCAGATATGTGGAAAGAATGGACATTCAGCCCTTGATTGTTATCACCATATGGATTTTGCATACCAAGGGAGGCATGCTCTTGCTAAACTTGCCTCAAAGGTGGCCAATGCTGCTCAGGTTCAGGCCTCCAACTCTTGGCTTACTAACACAGGCTGCTCAGATCATGTAACTCCCAATATGTCACAACTGTCTCTTCATCAACAACCTATTCAAGGGAATGAGACTGTCACTGTTGGGAATGGTCAGGAACTGCTAGTCACTCACATTGGTAATGGTAAGCTTCAAACCCTAACTCATAATTTTAGGCTTGATAATATTCTAAGGGTGCTTGACCTTGCTTCTAACCTTCTGTTTGTTCATAAGTTATGTCTCTAAAATAAGGTTTTCTGTTACTTTGATGCCAACAAATTCTTAATTCAGGATTTGCCCACGGGGAAGATCCTCTATGCAGGGTTGAGTAGAGATGGGGTCTACCCTATTCCATCCATCTCTGATCTATCCTCATCATTGAACCATTTCAAGTCTTCTACCTTTGTGTCTGTCAAACCACACCAGATTCTGCTTTGGCATCACAGGCTTGGCCATCCTCACTCTAGAGCTTTATATTCTGTTCTTAAGAATGTTTTTTCATCTCTTTCTTTGTCCATGATTGATGAGGTTTGTTCCTCTTGTGAATCTTGTATAAGTGCTAAGATGCACAGACTTCATTTGAATAAATCTTCAATTGTTTCCACTTCAATTCTTGAAATTGTGCATAGTGATGTTTGGGGTCCCTCTCCCATTACTTCTTTACTTGGCTTTAATTACTATGTATTGTTTGTTGATGATTACACTCGTTTCACTTGGCTGTTTCTTCTTAAGTCTAAAAGTGAAGTTTTGTCTATGTTTAATCACTTCAAGAATATGGTTGAAACTCAACATAATTCCAAACTTAAAGTTTTAAGAACTGACAATGGTTCTGAATATATTAATGCTGAGTTTCAATCATATTGCTCTGCTCAAGGTATTATCCATCAAACTTCCTATCCTCATACCCCTGAGCAAAATGGAGTCTCAGAAAGGAAGCATAGACATGTTGTTGAAACAGGTCTTGCTCTCCTTTATTAGTCACATCTTCCTCTCAATTTCTAGTCATATGCTTTCATTGCTGCCACTTACCTCATTAATAGACTTCCTTCATTAGTGTTAATTTTTCAATCTCCTTGGGAAAAATTGTTCTCTACAACACCCTCTATTCATGCTCTTAAATCTTTTGGGTGTGCTTGCTATCCTTTTCTAAGACCCTATAATAAAAACAAGCTACAGCCTAGGTCCACACCATGTATTTTTCTTGGTTATCCTCCTATGTCTAAAGGGTACATTTGTCTTGATCCTACATCCAACAGAATTTACATTGCTTGCCATGTTCTGTTCAATGAATCTCTTTTTCCTTTTGCAATTAATCCTAACCTTACTACTCCTAATATTCCTTTTTCAACTTCCTTATCTACTTGGTTGTCTCCTCTTATCCATTCTTCTTCAGTACCCTCTACATCTGTTGATACTGCTCATTCTTCTTCTGTTTCATTAGATTCTGATTTGATCTCTTCTTTACTTCCTTCACTTCTTTCTACTCCTTGTCCAATTCCTATTGTCCCTACTCCTATAGATGTTCCTTCCTCAGTGTCTGCTATTTCTTTACCTTCTTCTTCTGTGCTCTCAGACCCTATCCAACCTGCCAATCCTACTCCTCCTGATCTGGTTCCTTCCTCCACCAATACTCATCCTATGGTTACAAGGTCTAAGCATAGAATATATAAGCCAAGCATTATGCAGGTACAATGTGATTATACTGAGGCAGAACCTCCTTCCTTTGCAATTGCTTCCAAGCATCATCAGTGGGTTGCTGCTATGGATGCTGAATTTCAGTCCTTACAAAAGCAACAAACTTGGTCTTTGGTTCCTTTTCCTCCACATAAAAATGTTGTTACTTACAAATGGGTTTATAAACTCAAAAGACATAGTGATGGGTCTGTTGCTAGGTATAAGGCCAGATTAGTGGCTAGGGGTTATCTCCAATAATATGGATTGGATTATGATGAAACCTTCAGCCCAGTTGTTAAACCTACCACTGTCAGACTCCTTCTTGCTTTGGCTGTGCAACATGGTTGGAAATTGAGGCAATTAGATGTTTCAAATGCTTTTCTGCATGGTCTTCTTAAGGAGGAGGTTTTTATGGCTCAACCTCAAGGGTATGTTGATCCTGCTTTTCCTCAACATGTATGCCTTCTCCACAAAGCTCTCTATGGTCTCAAACAAGTTCCTAGAGCTTGGTTTGAGAGATTTACCTCTTAGCTTCTTCATGTGGGTTTCTATGCTTCAGCTGCTGATGGTAATTTGTTCATCCTGAGGCACCAATCTTTCATTGTCTATTTGTTGCTCTATGTAGATGATAACATCATTACTGGTAATTGCTCTTCTTTTGTTTCCAACATCATCAACCTTTTGGGTAAGGAGTTTGACCTTAAAGATCTTGGCCTGCTTCACTATTTTCTTGGTCTACAGATTGACTATACCTCCACTGGCTTGTTTGTACATCAGTTCAAATATGCCTCTGATCTTCTTAAGAAATTTGGCATGACTGATTGCAAACCTTGTAAAACCCCATGCTCTCCTAATCATCATCTTCTCCCTCATGATAGCCTTCTTTTATCTGACCCTAAATCCTATAGGAGTCTTGTTGGGGCTTTACAGTATCTCACTTTTACCAGACCAGACCTATCTTTTGCTGTCCAGCAATCCTGTCAACACATGAGCACTCCCACTCAAAATCACCTTCAAGCAGCTAAACGTATCCTGCGTTATCTTCAAGGTTCTCTTCACTTTGGGATTGCATTTACTCCAAGTCCCATCTCCCTATCTGCTTATAGTGATGCAGATTGGGCAGGGGATCCTATGGATCGTCGTTCTATAACTGGTATGGTGGTCTTTTTTGGTAATTCCCCCATTACTTGGTCTGCTAAGAAGCAATGTAATGTGTCTTGTTCTTCCACAGAAGCTGAGTATCGTGCTTTAGCTTCTACCACAGCTGAGTTGTATTGGCTTCGTATGCTCTTCAGAGATTTTGGTATTTTTCTTCCTCAACCTCCTCTGCTTTGGTGACAATGTCAGTGCATTGGCTATTGCTTCCAATCTTGTGTTTCATGCAAGCACAAAACACATCGAAGTTGACTACCACTTTGTTCGTGAAAAGGTTCTCCGACATGACTTGCTAATTAAATTCATTTCCACTCATGATCAACTTGCTGATTTGTTTACCAAAGGCCTTCCATCTCCACGATTCAATTGGCTTACATCCAAACTCATGTGGAAATTCCCCATTCGTTTGAGGGGGGATGACAGTGCAAGCCCAGAATCAAATGTTGAAGAAGAAGAACCAATAGGTCCAATGGCTAGTTCTCAATCCAAAATGGTGTTGTGCAGTAAAGTGGTCAGACATAAAACACGCTTAAAATGTAACGGTGTCGTTTGTCATTAAACCCAATGGTGCCGTTTTGGATTGTATTAGTTACTGAAGGATTGAAGGATCACGCACGTGTGAAGGTTTGTTATGACTCGTGTGGAACGGTTACAAGTTTGTTGTACCAGACTCCATTGGGCCTCTCTCTCCTCCTTTCTCTGGTGTACCTATATATATGAGTATCTATTCACCTCTAATGTATTAGATTGTATTGCACTCTTTCATAGCAATAATATTTGAGCTTTTCTAGTCTATTGTTTCAGTCTCTGTTTTTCATTTCCGTTTTGGTTAACACAGTAATAGTGAGGTTGAGAGTGATTTTTCATTGGCAACATTTTTTGAGAAAAACAATAGCCCGCTGGCTAGCTTGTCTTTGAGAAATTCATAATGCTCTTTATACTTATCCCTCAAACTCTTTGTAAACACTGGAAACATCTCTCTTAAATCGGCTACAGATACAAGAGAATGAAGAAAAATCGAACATAAATTTTATAGCTTTGAGGTGTGTTGAATCAATGTCCGTATTTTAAGGTGATATTTGCCCCCACTTTACGGGAGTTTGCTAAGGGTTCCTACTGAATCATCTCCAGGATATAACAAAGCATGGAGTGAATTCTACATATAGTGAATTCTTGAACTGCATCTTATCATTGTATAGATAAACTATTGAGCTAGAATTGAAATACCAATCAGAAGTGTTAAAAAAAAAAATTAGACCCATCGGTTGTTTTAAAGAGGAATTAATCAATTTATTAAATTAACTAGTTATGGTTTCAGATTGATTGCCAGATTAATTATCAGAATTGAAGAAAAACAAGAAAACATGCAGTATAACAATGGCGGAATTGAGAGAACAGAGAGTAAAATCTATGAGGTTGAATATTGAAAGCTCGAAAACGTGTTGAAAAACACAAGAGCTGTTTAGACTCCCGATTAAAATTACAGCTCGATAGATTTTACACAACTTTAATATAAAGTGCGGAATAGTGTAAAAGCGAGCGGATGAACAATATAGCTACTCTAATCTATAAACTAAACAACACAGCAGTGTAATGGAATATAAAAGAGTAGGGAAGAGAGATGCAAACACAGAAAACACCAAGACGTGTTTTCGAAGAGGAAACCGAAGAACTCGGCGAAAAACCTCTCCGCCGCCCTCCAAGCGAAAATCGATCCACTAGACAATCAGTTGGGATACATGAGTAAGCAAGAGACCCTCCAAGCCTAATCTACCCGATGTACCTAAGCCTTCCAAGCTCCTACTCCAACAAGGCTTCTCGGAACCGTGTCTTGTCTTAGTTATCTGGATCCCGCAACAAGCTCCATGTTGCATCTGCCATTCCAGGCTTCTTCCAATGCTTCCCAGCAGCACCAAAACGTCACTCAACACTCTCAAAAGGTGTGGTAAGTGTTTTGGGCTATCAACCTCTCAATGGTATGGAAATGGAGAGGGAAGGGTTGAGGAGATACCACAAGCAAGTGTATAGAGAAAGGTGGGGATGACAATCTCTAATTATAAATGTGTTTGGCTAGGGTTTTCTCTCTGAAGCATTCCTCAACATTTGTGGGTAATGGGGGTTTATATAGGATAGGTGCAAAATGTGTGAGTCAGTCAGTACAGGCTGGCAGAACAGCATGTCTCGCGGGTGTCTCGCGGGAAGGCCTTACCCGCGAGATACTCGCGAGAGACAGCTGTCTCCATCTGTCATGACTCTTCGCATTCCAGCATGTGCAGGGCACATGCTTCACTTCGCGGGAAGCTTAGTCGCGAGATACCCGCGAGATTCCATCAGCTTCCAAATTGCTTGAGTCTTCACACACTCTCTATCACACACCCCTTACAACAATTCCCACAACAAATACAGGGTATAAACAATTGATAGTAATTACAATCAAATTTGGTACGGAATAAAAGCCAACAAAACACATAGTTGTAAATCACAACTTTACAATCTCCCCCTTTGGCTATTCCGTGACAAAACCCTAAAACAGACTCTAGACTTAAACGTGAGTTTGGGAACACAGGAAAAAGTCACTCACACCTAATTCTAGATTCTGATAAGCTCTTGAAACATATGAAGAAGTAACTCCTGAAACACAACAACAAAATATTATCATTGTATGCAGAAAACTTGAAAAGCATATGGAGCAATAAGCACAAGATCAAGCAGAATGAAATAGAAACACTAAATCATGGCAAGATCAAACGAGTAATCACTATACACAAGCAATTACTATGCTCATTCACACAAGGAATGAACATCCGGATATGCAAGATGATAAGCTCATATGAAGAGTACCATTTGCACATCCAACACTCAACCAATGCAAAATACTTGAAGAATTTGCATCTAGGAACAATCCTACTAGGGCACAAGAGTGATGTAGTGAAGTAAATGTATGACATTAAACTTCAATAGCACAAGCATAAAGGCTGCATAAGCAAAGTATTGCAAATACATAGCACAAACCATAAAAGCCTACAAATCATGCAATGAAACAAAACAACCCTTAAAGCTTACAAAAGCAACATGGGTACATGCAAAGTACGCTACAAAGCATAGAGAATATTACAAAAGAAACATCTGAAATAATACTTAAATAAAGCATAGTATCAAAGCTTTAAACCAAAAGCCGTAAAACATTTATAAAAACTAAAAAGTATTGAATAAAAACCGTCTGAAAAACCAATAACCAATGTTACTAAGTTGCTAGACTATGCTCCCCCTAACACTGTGCAAGCTCTTCTCTAGCTCCCCCTCAGAATTTTCTCCCCCTTTTTGACCGGAATGGCCAAAGGGTCAGAACTGATTTGACTCTGAATCCGAGCCGTGCTCCATAGATAAGTCTTGTACTTGAGAAGAGAGCGCGGTGATCTGTCCTTGAAGGTATGCAAACTGGTCTGCGGTGTACTGCACATGGGAGTCAAGCACTGTAGACATCTGATCCATCTTAGCAAGCAACTGATCCAGTTTGCTTAAGCCTTGTGGAGGAGCCGAAGATGATGGCTGTGTAGAGGGCTCAAGAGCCGAGGTGAACCTGTCAATCTCTTCCTCTGTATCTTCGCCTTCATCCTGCTGAACTCGTCGTGGTGGTGGTATGGTATGCACACCGGTCTTCGATCCCTTGATGTGTGCAGTGCTCCTAGTCAGTGTATGACCACCAATGGGATAGTCTCTCTGAACAACCGTGAGGCCACTAGGTAGCTTGAGCTTTGCCTTGGCAATCAATCCCATGATCAAAGAGGGGAACGGCATCACAGTCCGTGAATTCTGCTTTGTGATGCTCTTCTTCAGGACATGCATGATATGGCCACAAATGTCAATCTCCTTATGTGTGAAGAGATCATACAGAAATCTTGTTCTTGGAGCAGAGAGAGTGGTGAGATTGGTGACCGGATAAAGATTGTGAATCAGCACATAGCTCAGGGTCCTCATTTCTGGAGAGAACTTGATGGTGTTCATAGATGATTTCTTTGGTTCACCACCAAGGAGTGTAATCATCTTATCAGTAGAACAAATTCTGTCCTCATAAGCAACAGTGATTGGCTGAGATGGTGGACGAGTTTTCAGAAAATCTTGAATGCTCTCTCTTGTAATCACAAACTCTTTGTGTCTTACCCAGCACTCAATACATTCTCCGTTGACAGTGGCATTGGAGAAGAACTCTTTGATAATCTCTGAATAGACCACTCCAGTTAGGTTCAGCAACTTGGTCCAAGTTCTATCTTTGAACACTTCAGGGATGAAAGTGCCCTCAAGAGTCTCTAATTGGACTACCCGTTCCATGATGATTGTCTTGTCCTTGTAGCAGTCATTGTACTTCATATCAGCTTCTATAGAGCTGAAATGATCAGAATCAGTTCGGGCTCGCTTTGAAGACGATTTCTTCTTAGCAGCATGCTTGGTGGGAGACATCTGCACAATTTTACAAAGCAAATAAAAGAAGATGCACAAGCACAAACCAGAAGACAAACTTCATTAGATTCAAGTTAGTTCCAAATCAGACTTAAACTAACTAAAAAACAGAGCATGGTAGACACTAAACATCATGCTAAAAGACTCCAACTTATAAAGCATAACTACATTGCACCAAATTAAGAAAAAAATGCAATAGAGGGTGTCTGTGTGCATGTGCTAATGAGTGTGTGTGGCATGAGATGCATGAGGGTGCCTAAGTGTGCCTAGTTGTGTGCCAAGAGTGTGCAACATGAACAAAGTGAGTGAAACACATAATCAATGACCAAACCTAAGTAAAATAAGGTCAAACAAGTGAAAAACTATGGATTGAAATCACTTGATTCCATTTTGTCACAAAAATGTCACTTGGACATTTTGACAAACACTTAGAGTGCACAAATGCAAAAATTATATGAATAATGCATGAACATGTGAAAATCTACCCTCAATACATGATAAAATGCCACAAGGGGCCAACACAGATATAGAAACAACAAATGGGACACAGCCCAATCAAAAATATGAGAAAAATTCACCCAATTTTGAAAACCAACCCAAAGTTTCGAAAATCCCCAATTTTGAAAACCCTAACAAAAATTCTACATAATCTAAGCAAAAACTTAAAAAGAAATGGTTAACAAACATACCTTGAAGAAGAAAATGCAGAAAAAATGCTTGGATTGAAGGGAACTGAATGGAATAGTGATTTTGGGTTGAGAAAGTTTGAGAGAGGTTGAGCGAGGGAAGTTTGATAGTTTTGAAAAACTATCACATCAGCTATATAAAAATTGAAAACACGCGTTTTTCGCGGGTTAGAGAGGGGCGAGAGAGTCGCAAGAAGTGCCACTGAAGCACAAAATTTTCGCAAGAAGCATTAGGTCGCGAAACAGTCGCGAGACAGTCGCGGTAGCTACTGTCTGAAATTGGAAAAATCCAATTTTTAGCCAAACAGCATTTCGCGAGAAGCTATTGGTCGCGAGACAGTCGCGAAAGTTTCTGTGTGACATGATAAAATAAAAAATTTCCTCAACTCCTTTTCGCGGGAAGCTCTAAGTCGCGAGCTTCTCGCGAAATTTCCCCTGAACCTGTTTTTGAAGAGACACAAAAAATGCAATTTAATCAAAAACAAAAGACAAGAAAGTATAAAATCACTTTCAAAAACAAATAAAACAATTAAAAATCATTTTGGGTTTGATCAACAAAGATTAAGCATGTGAAAAACACATTTAATCAAGTACAATCACACAAATGAATAAGGCATTCATTGAACATAGACTTGTGTGTTGTGTATGGATATCAAAAATGAGATAGTCCTTAGTCCAATGTGAAGCTTCAATGATCAATTCAATCAAGGCATACACAACTAGCCCTAGATTATGTGACCTATCTCAATTATAGAAACATGCATATATGACCTCCCACATGAACTTGATAACAATTCATTGAAGCTTTTCATTTGGCTCCATATTTAACATATCATTTGCAACTTTTGAGTAAAGAGAATCTCATTTAGAGAAAGATGCCTAAAATTTTTGATATTTCATTTGATGAGATAGCCTTTGGCTTGTTGGGCATCATACATTTTATTTTGGTCGCTTTCCCTTTTTCCTAGTCGAATACTAGTTTGTGCGACAGGCTTTTGCAGCTCTATATCTCTTTTCATTTGGAGATTTACAATTAGAGAGCTCTTTTAAGCAAAAAAATAAAAGTGGGAAGATATATAGGCATGAGTCTATGCATGTCTCAAGATCAACAAAAACATTCACTAATCATTCATGACAAGGTTGAAGATCTATTTACAACAGTCACATAGATTTTAGGATTTCTTCCACAATGATATGAGTGCATGAGAGACAAGCTAAGCTCGTTAAATGCACAAAGCCATAAGTACAAAGGTACAAGACAAAACATGTTTTTGAGACAAAAACTCAACAAAGTGATCAAATTTTTTGGATTTTCTATTTTTTATGTGTTTTTTGAATTTTTGAACACACCCAAAAACAGAAAAAGAGAATAAAGATTAACAAAAACAACCGGTACAAAACACCAACAGTAAAAATAGAGCAATGCATGAAACGATGCAACAGCAAAAGTCCCTAAACATTGAAAGAATTTATGCGTGGACATGTTATAATGCTTATGCATGAGTACCCCTCTTCACCCACACGTCACGTGCGTTTGGGGTGATATCCTTAACGAATTGGGTACGAGAATTTGGACTGTCAAACCTTCTGGTGAAACTCTCCAAGCAAGTGGTGAAGGCACCAATCATTTTCATCACGTCCATCATGCCAGGATCACGATTCTGACTTCTTGGTTGTTCACCACCCCAAGACCTCATGTCATTTCTCCTTCCTCGTGACCGAGGTGCGCTTGAGTTGTTGTCTAATCTCAGCTTTTGACAGTTAGGTCTGGTATGTCCTTGCATTCCGCAGTAGTGACACACATAGTCCGTTCTGGGACCCCGTTGAGATCTTGGGAGAGATCTTCCTCTGGTTTCATGTCTACCTATGGAATGATTTCGGGGCTTATTCACCATCCGTTGCTCACTCACATTCTTCTTCTCAGCCTTAACATTCTCAAGAATGGGCTCTTCTACAATAGGCTCTATGGCCTTTACAAATTTCACTTCTTTGGTGGTTTTGGCTGATGAGCTGCTTCCTCCAGTGTATCCTAACCCGGACTTGTCTGAAAAAGGTTTTTGAGATGAGATAACATCATCTAACTTCTGGGAGGAGACTCTTTCTATCTTGGCATGAGCTTGCACTACCTCTTGCTCAAGAAACCTCACCTTCGTATAGGCTTCAAACAACTCGCCATTTAGTGTCTCAATCTCACACTTAGCCTCTTTATATCTGATCAAGAGACTTCTATAATCTTCCTCAGCTTTCTTCATTTTCCTTATAGCCGCCTTGGCTACTCTGGTATACTCTCCCGACTTCTCAAGTAATAAGGAGTAATTTTCTTGAAGATTAGCTGTATTCTCTTCTTCTTCTTCAGCATCTGATTCTTCCACATTCCCAATAGACTCTGAATCAGAATGCTCACCAAGCTCCTTCACAAGTGCACCCAAATCATCCGATGACTCCACATGAGCAATGGTCATGAATGCGGAGTAGTTTCCCTCTCCGTCACAACTCTCTTCCGAGTTAGAATCAGAGGAGTCTGAATCACTGAGTGTCGTGGCATAAGCTTTGCCTTTTCCCCTCAGAAAATTTGGATACTCCTTCTTTAGATGTCCATGGCCATTGCACTCATAGCATATAATTTCTGAAGAAGGTTGAAACTCCCTCCCTTCTTTCTTTGTAAACTCTTTCCTATCACCTCTTGAAGATGAAAATTTTCCTCTGTTGAATGGTTTCCCACTGTTCTTCATCTTCAGAAATTTGCAGAAGTTTTTCGCAAGAAATGCTACCTCTTTCTCCACCCCATCTTCTTTGGAGGAATCACCCATCCTTTCGGTGATGGTTTTAAGAGCAAGTGATTTACTCATCTTATGGGAAGGCAGTCCCATCTGATATGTTTGGAGAGACCCAACTAATTCTTGAATCTTAATCTCATCCAAATCCTTGCTTTCCTCTATGGCTGTAACTTTTGCTCTAAAACTTTCAGGCAAGGACCTCAATACTTTTCTCACCACCTTAGCATCTTCAATCTTCTCCCCAAGATTGAGTTTAGCAATTGCAATTTCATTGAGCTTCCCATAGAATGAATCAAATGGTTCATCATCACCCATCTTGAGCTCTTCAAATTTGGTGGTAAGCATTTGAAGCTTTGTGTCCTTAACTTTCTTTGTACCCTCATAAGTGGTCTCCAAAATCTCCCAAGCTTCCTTAGCAACTGTCATATGAGAGATCCTGTGGAATTCATCAGGTGACACAGCACAAAAAATAGCGTTTAAAGCTTTACTATTTGCATTGACTGCTGCGAGAGCTGCCTTATCCCAATTTGCCTTAGGAGCTTCCGGCTTAGTCCAGCCGAGCTCTACCGCATCCCAAACGGTATCTTCTATAGAGCATAAAAATGCTCTCATTCTGACTTTCCAGAATGCATAATTGTTCCCATCAAAAAATGGTGGAACATTGAGCGATTGAGACCGGTCCATCTCAACTAGGGTCAAGGATCACACTAAGGTATTTAAACCAAGCAAGTGTACCCACTCTAATACCAATTGAAAGCTCGAAAACGTGTTGAAAAACACAAGAGCTGTTTAGACCCCCGATTAAAATTACAGCTCGATAGATTTTACACAACTTTAATATAAAGTGCGGAATAGTGTAAAAGCGAAAGGATGAACAATATAGCTACTCTAATCCATAAACTAAACAACACAGCAGTGTAATGGAATATAAAAGAGTAGGGAAGAGAGATGCAAACACAGAAAACACCAAGACGTGTTTTCGAAGAGGAAACCGAAGAACTCGGCGAAAAACCTCTCCGCCGCCCTCTAAGCGGAAATCGATCCACTAGACAATCAGTTGGGATACATGAGTAAGCAAGAGACCCTCCAAGCCTAATCTACCCGATGTACCTAAGCCCTCCAAGCTCCTACTCCAACAAGGCTTCTCGGAACCGTGTCTTGTCTTAGTTATCCGGATCCTGCAACAAGCTCCATGTTACATCTGCCATTCCAGGCTTCTTCCAATGCTTCCCAGCAGCACCAAAACGTCACTCAACACTCTCAAAAGGTGTGGTAAGTGTTTTGGGCTATCAACCTCTCAATGGTATGGAAATGGAGAGGGAAGGGTTGAGGAGATACCACAAGCAAGTGTATAGAGAAAGGTGGGGATGACAATCTCTAATTACAAATGTGTTTGGCTAGGGTTTTCTCTCTGAAGCATTCCTCAACATTTGAGGGTAATGGGGGTTTATATAGGATAGGTGCAAAATGTGTGAGTCAGTCAGTACAGGCTGGTCGAACAGCATGTCTCGCGGGTGTCTCGCGGGAAGGCCTTACCCGCGAGATACTCGCAAGAGACAGCTGTCTCCATCTGTCATGACTCTTCGCATTCCAGCATGTGCAGGGCACATGCTTCACTTCGCGGGAAGCTTAGTCGCAAGATACCCGCGAGATTCCATCAGCTTCCAAATTGCTTGAGTCTTCACACACTCTCTATCACACACCCCTTACAACAATTCCCACAACAAATACAGGGTATAAACAATTGATAGTAATTACAATCAAATTTGGCACGGAATAAAAGCCAACAAAACACATAGTTGTAAATCACAACTTTACAAATATTAGCTACACTAACTGAATAATACAGTGTGTACACGTGATTAATGTGCTCTTAACAGAAAAATATCTAGTTACAGGAAAAATACCTCAGCTGCTAATCTCAGTAGATGAAGCTCTGAAGCTCGGAGAGGAAGACAAGCCAAGGTGACTAAACGACATTGTGTAGCTTTAATGAGATATGGTGTCGTTTTGTTGCTGAGGAAGAATATGACCGTCAACTAAAAGCTAGTCGTTAGGTTTAGGCTCTGAATCTGGCCAAAATGGCCAAATACCACAATTTTTTTTAAATTTTTAGCAAAAAACCACTGTTTCGGAAATAAATGGAAATCTACCACTTTTTCTAGTACTCGAGTTTGGTGAACTCGAGAACCCTATTTTATAGTTCCACTGTGGCTGCTGAGTTGGAAATTGGCGATTAAAAAATATAAAGTGGTACTTGAGCTTGGTAAACTCGAGTACCATGCAACACAATACTTGAGTATACCAGGCTCGAGTACCTTTTATAAAAAAAATACAGAAAATTTTTTTTCTACAATACTCGAGTACTGTGTAATTTTTTGTTTTTTTTTTTTTTTTTTTTTGTTTTTTTTGCTTGAGGATAATTCACAAATAAACATAAAGATAAATATAAGTAGCTTTCTATGTTTTTATTTATTTAAATAGAAGCATTGTAAGATATAGAGATTTTAATTTCGAAATATGAATTTAATTTCTACATTGATTAAAATTGTTCATTGTTTTCTCATAAAAATTGTTCACTATTTTCTGTATAAACTATTTCTACGATTTTACATATAATTATTTTCTGTTCAGCATTATTTAAGAAATTGTTCGCTCTCTTTTTTGCATAAATTATTTTCTGTTCACTATTTAAAAAATTGTTCATAGTTTTCTCATAAAACACCTAGTGAAATCGTGTTTTCTAAATTTAAACGTCATATCTGAATGCTTTTTCATGTTTGAATTTCACAATAATCGAATATATTTTTCTGCATTGATAAAATCTGTTTCTACATTTATGAAATTTTCTCTCTACACATCATATTTACTGTATATTCAAATATGCTTACTGCATTCATAAAATCTGTTTTTTGCATTAATTAAAACTGTTCACTATTTTGTCATAAAAATTGTTCACTGTTTTCTGCATTAACTATTTCTAGCATTGGCGCAGTTATTGCACTTAAATGGTTTTTGTGTTTTTCTAAATTTGTAACCATATGAATAATGGACAAACTCCATGAAAGAAAAATGCTTGATTCGTATAAATCACCTAATGGTAAATGCCTCAAAAAATTCGAATTAGTTGAATGTAGAAATTCGAGAAAAATCAATGGAAAATCAATGAACGTAGCAAATCGTGAATGTGTACATAAGATGTACAGATAGTCTAGACTTGTTGAGAAATTTGATTTCGTTGAAAGTACAAAATAGTGAAAATTCAAAGGAAAAATATGTATGTTAGATGTATAGATCGTATGAATTTGTTTAAAAATTTGAATTCATTGAATGTACAAAACTATGAAAACTCAAGGAAAAATTGTGTACATTAGAGGTACAGATAGTATGAATATGTTGAAAAGTTTGAATTCGTTGAGTGTGTAAAATCGTGAAAATTCAAATGAAAATTGAAGGGCATATCAAATTGAGTAAACTTAATGGAAAATTAATTACATTAGATGTACAGATCATCTATTTTTTTGCATTGATAAAATCTGTTTCTACATTAATAAAATTTGCTCTCTGCACACCATCTTCACTGTTTTCTCATAAAAATTGTTCCCTGTTTTCTGCATAAACTATTTCTAGCATTCTGCATAAAATTATTTTCTGTTCAGCATTATTTAAAAAATTGTTCACTCTCTTTTCTGCGTAAATTATTTTTCGTTCACTATTTAAAAAAATTGTTCACTGTTTTCTCGTAAAAAACCTAGTGAAATCATGTTTTCTAAATTTAAACGTCAAATTTGAATGCTTTTTCATGTTTAAATTTCACAATAATTGAAAATCCAAATCTGTATTTTTTTCATGTTCGAATTTCACAATAATCAAACCTGTTTTTCTGCATTGATAAAATCTATTTTGATACACATTGAATGTTCAATATGTGTCTAAAACATCCTTGAACGTTTAGACCCAAAATTACAAAATTACAAATTCAAGCTTTATATCAAACAATTAATGTGCGAAACATGATAACAAACTTATAACAGAATTGATAAACAATCTAAGTCAAATATAAACACATCCACAGCAGTAAATATAAGGCAAAGATAAAGGGAAGGAAGATGCAAACATACGGACAACACACGATGTGTTATCGAAGAGGAAACCAAAGTCCTCGGCGTAAAACCTCTCCGCCGCCCTCCAAGCGGTCAAATAATCCACTAAAGAATGTAGTTGGGATACATGAACAGCAGAAGACCCTCCAAGCCTAATCTACCCAAGTACCTAAGCCCTCCAAGCTTCTTGCTCCAACGAGGTTACGCCGAACCTATTTCTTCTTTAGCTTCCCGGATTCCGCTACTAGACCATAGCATCAACCAATGTATATTGGTTCCTTCCAAACTGCTTCCCTTAGCACCAAATAAACCTTCTCACAGACGTGGGTGTGGTGAGAAAAGGATTTGGTCAATCACCTCTCAAGGGTATGACAATGGAGAGGAAGAGAGTAGAGGAATTTGTAGAGTCTCTAAAGTAAAGATTGGGGATGAGGCAATCTTGTTTTTCTCTAGGGTTTCTCTCATAAAATTCTCTCTGGATGCTCTCTCAATTTAGTGGGTATAAGGGTCTATATATAGTGGTGTGTGTTTAGAATACGAAGAGACAGTTTTTGCCAAACAAGGTTGGTTGGCGGCTTGACCTCGCGACTTGTCCAAGTCGCGACGTAACGTCCTGGCTAGCCTGGGACTTTTTTCCTGTAGTGCGACAGCTGGCGCGACCCTTCAGCTCCCCTGTGTGAATCTCACGTGCCAGCATTTGGCAGCTTGCCAGTCGCGAGTCCTAGCCGCGAAACTCTCCCTTCTTGCACATACTTGAGCTTTTCTTCACATCTTCTCACACACTATCCTTACAATGATCCCACCTAAATACAGGGTTACTAAGTGCTTAAATTACAAGCAAATTGGCACGGAATAAAGCCAACAAGATGGTTGATAAATTTCAACCTTACACACACTTTGTCAAAATTATCCAACAATGATAGATTGTGATTGATTGTTTATCACTTTCTAATAAACTCACTATTTTTTCTACTTCACCTACAGTCTACCATGTAGAAGTATAGAACAAGTGCGACAAAATGAGTTGAAATTAGAGATGATTTGAATACAATGAATCGTAATGTATTAAAAATTTCCATTTATTATATTTTATTATTATTATTATTATTACTCCTTATTTAGTTTATCTAAAAAGTTAAACATTTTTGGGTTTATCCAAAAATCTATGCCAGGAAATACATTGCGGGAAATCTAGACCAAAGAACTGCTAAAATAAAAAATTGAGCGGCATTGTTGCTGTACTTAAATAAGTTGTCATAAGCAGCATAAATTACCAACCAACCAAAAAAAATAAAAAATAAGAAAAAACAGAAACTACATCCACCTGATCAAATAAAGGTGGTAGGTTGGGTTTTCAGTTTTCACATACAACTTTGAAGCAGGTTCTTGACCAAATATTTTTTTTCTTTAAAGCCTTTCAATATCAGATTTGTTATATACTTTCCCTCTGTCTAGGGGCTGAGAGAGAATAGAATCTAAATGTCTGGAAAAAAAAATGTTTGTAATAGAATCTATGTTGGTTTAATGGCTACAATCGTGCCTGAAAAATAAAATAAAATGTAGCTCAATAATCAATTTTTTATTATGACTTTTACCTCAGAGCATGTTTTGAGTGTCCATTTATGTGTGTGATTTTGAACTTGTTTCTGTGTTTTTTTTTTTTTGTATTTGCAAGTAGTTGTGCCTGTTAAAAGTACTGAATGCTGATGATATGATCCATAACACTCAAAACTGTTTGTAAGATGGATTTTGGCTCAAGTAGGACATGATATACTGTTCACTAATTTCTGCATAAACTATTTCTAGTATTCCGCAAAAAAATATTTTCTGTTCAGCATTATTTAAAAAATTGTTCACACTCTTTTCTGTGTAAATTATTCTCTGTTCACTGTTTAAAAAATTGTTTGATGTTTTCTCATAAAACACCTAGTGAAATCATGTTTTCTAAATTTAAACGCCAAATCTAAATGCGTTTTCATTTTTGAATTTCACAATAATCGAATCTATTTTTCTATATTGATAAAATCTGTTTCTAAATTTAAACGTCAAATCTGAATGCTTTTTTATGTTTAAATTTCACAATAATTGAATTTGTTTTTTTGCATTGATAAAATCTGTTTCTACATTAATAAAATTTGCTCTATGCACATCATGTTTACTTTATATTCGAATCTTATTACTACATTCATAAAATCTATTTTCTGTATTAATTAAAACTGTTCATTGTTTTCTCATAAAAATTGTTCACTGTTTTCTGCATAAACTATTTCTACGATTTTGCATAAAATTATTTTCTGTTCAGAATTATTTAAAAAATTGTTCACTCTCTTTTCTGTGTAAATTATTTTCTGTTCACTATTTAAAAAATTGTTCGCTATTTTCTCATAAAATACCTAGTGAAATTGTGTTTTCTAAATTAAAAATCCAAATCTGTATGTTTTTTCATGTTCAAATTTCACAATAATCGAAAATGTTTTTCTGCATTGATAAAATCTATTTTGATACACACTTTGTCAAAATTATCCAACAATGATAGATTGTGATTGGTTGTTTACCACTTTCTAATAAACTCACTATTTTTTCTACTTCACCTACAGTCTATCATGTAGAAGTATAGAACAAGTGCGACAAAATGAGTAGAAATTAGAGATGATTTGAATACAATGAATCGTAATGTATTGAAAATTTCCCTTTATTATTATTATTATTATTATTATTATTATTATTACTACTCCTTATTTAGTTTATCTAAAAAGTTAAACATTTTTGGGTTTATCCAAAAATCTATGCCACAAAATACATTGCGGGAAATCAAGACCAAAGAACTGCCAAAATAAAAAATTGAGCGGAATTGTTGCTGTACTTAAATAAGTTGTCATAAGCAGCATAAATTACCAACCAACCAAAGAAAAAAAAAAAAAAAAAAAAACAGAAACTACATCCACCTGATCAAATAAAGGTGGTAGGTTGGGTTTTCAGTTTTCACATACAACTTCGAAGCAGGTTCTTGACCAAATATTTTGTTTCTTTAAAGCCTTTCAATATCAGATTTGTTATATACTTTCCCTCTGTCTAGGGGCTGAGAGGGAATAGAATCTAAATGTCTGGAAAAAAAAATGTTTGTAATAGAATCTATGTTGGTTTAATGGCTACAATCGTGCCTGAAAAATAAAATAAAATGTAGCTCAATAATCAATTTTTTATTATGACTTTTACCTCAGAGCATGTTTTGAGTGTCCATTTATGTGTGTGATTTTGAACTTGTTTCTGTGTTTTTTTTTTTTTTTTTTTTTTTTGTATTTGCAAGTAGTTGTGCCTGTTAAAAGTACTGAATGCTGATGATATGATCCATAACACTCAAAACTGTTTGTAAGATGGATTTTGGCTCAAGTAGGACATGATATACTGTTCACTAATTTCTGCATAAACTATTTCTAGTATTCCGCAAAAAAATATTTTCTGTTCAGCATTATTTAAAAAATTGTTCACACTCTTTTCTGTGTAAATTATTCTTTGTTCACTGTTTAAAAAATTGTTTGATGTTTTCTCATAAAACACCTAGTGAAATCATGTTTTCTAAATTTAAACGCCAAATCTAAATGCGTTTTCATTTTTGAATTTCACAATAATCGAATCTATTTTTCTGCATTGATAAAATCTGTTTCTAAATTTAAACGTCAAATCTGAATGTTTTTTTATGTTTAAATTTCACAATAATTGAAGTTGTTTTTTTGCATTGATAAAATCTGTTTCTACATTAATAAAATTTGCTCTATGCACATCATGTTTACTTTATATTCGAATCTTATTACTACATTCATAAAATCTATTTTCTGTATTAATTAAAACTGTTCATTGTTTTCTCATAAAAATTGTTCACTGTTTTCTGCATAAACTATTTCTACGATTTTGCATAAAATTATTTTCTGTTCAGAATTATTTAAAAAATTGTTCACTCTCTTTTCTGTGTAAATTATTTTCTGTTCACTATTTAAAAAATTGTTCGCTATTTTCTCATAAAATACCTAGTGAAATTGTGTTTTCTAAATTAAAAATCCAAATCTGTATGTTTTTTCATGTTCAAATTTCACAATAATCGAATATATTTTTCTGCATTGATAAAATCTATTTTGATACACACTTTGTCAAAATTATCCAACAATGATAGATTGTGATTGGTTGTTTACCACTTTCTAATAAACTCACTATTTTTTCTACTTCACCTACAGTCTATCATGTAG
Organism: Quercus ilex subsp. ballota; assembly: GCA_032727855.1. NCBI lineage: Eukaryota > Viridiplantae > Streptophyta > Magnoliopsida > Fagales > Fagaceae > Quercus > Quercus ilex. The sequence continues at coordinate 45,266,290 of CM064917.1, forward strand.
AAGTATAGAACAAGTGCGAAAAAATGAGTAGAAATTAGAGATGATTTGAATACAATGAATCGTAATGTATTGAAAATTTCCCTTTATTATTATTATTATTATTATTATCATTACTCCTTATTTAGTTTATCTAAAAAGTTAAACATTTTTGGGTTTATCCAAAAATCTATGCCACAAAATACATTGCGGGAAATCAAGACCAAAGAACTGCCAAAATAAAAAATTGAGCGGCATTGTTGCTGTACTTAAATAAGTTGTCATAAGCAGCATAAATTACCAACCAACCAAAGAAAAAAAAAAAAAAAAAAAAACAGAAACTACATCCACCTGATCAAATAAAGGTGGTAGGTTGGGTTTTCAGTTTTCACATACAACTTCGAAGCAGGTTCTTGACCAAATATTTTGTTTCTTTAAAGCCTTTCAATATCAGATTTGTTATATACTTTCCCTCTGTCTAGGGGCTGAGAGAGAATAGAATCTAAATGTCTGGAAAAAAAAATGTTTGTAATAGAATCTATGTTGGTTTAATGGCTACAATTGTGCCTGAAAAATAAAATAAAATGTAGCTCAATAATCAATTTTTTATTATGACTTTTACCTCAGAGCATGTTTTGAGTGTCCATTTATGTGTGTGATTTTGAACTTGTTTCTGTGTTTTTTTTTTTTTTTTTTTTTGTATTTGCAAGTAGTTGTGCCTGTTAAAAGTACTGAATGCTGATGATATGATCCATAACACTCAAAACTGTTTGTAAGATGGATTTTGGCTCAAGTAGGACATGATATACTGTTCACTAATTTCTGCATAAACTATTTCTAGTATTCCGCAAAAAAATATTTTCTGTTCAGCATTATTTAAAAAATTGTTCACACTCTTTTCTGTGTAAATTATTCTCTGTTCACTGTTTAAAAAATTGTTTGATGTTTTCTCATAAAACACCTAGTGAAATCATGTTTTCTAAATTTAAACGCCAAATCTAAATGCGTTTTCATTTTTGAATTTCACAATAATCGAATCTATTTTTCTGCATTGATAAAATCTGTTTCTAAATTTAAACGTCAAATCTGAATGCTTTTTTATGTTTAAATTTCACAATAATTGAAGTTGTTTTTTTGCATTGATAAAATCTGTTTCTACATTAATAAAATTTGCTCTATGCACATCATGTTTACTTTATATTCGAATCTTATTACTACATTCATAAAATCTATTTTCTGTATTAATTAAAACTGTTCATTGTTTTCTCATAAAAATTGTTCACTGTTTTCTGCATAAACTATTTCTACGATTTTGCATAAAATTATTTTCTGTTCAGAATTATTTAAAAAATTGTTCACTCTCTTTTCTGTGTAAATTATTTTCTGTTCACTATTTAAAAAATTGTTCGCTATTTTCTCATAAAATACCTAGTGAAATTGTGTTTTCTAAATTAAAAATCCAAATCTGTATGTTTTTTCATGTTCAAATTTCACAATAATCGAATATGTTTTTCTGCATTGATAAAATCTATTTTGATACACACTTTGTCAAAATTATCCAACAATGATAGATTGTGATTGGTTGTTTACCACTTTCTAATAAACTCACTATTTTTTCTACTTCACCTACAGTCTATCATGTAGAAGTATAGAACAAGTGCGACAAAATGAGTAGAAATTAGAGATGATTTGAATACAATGAATCGTAATGTATTGAAAATTTCCCTTTATTATTATTATTATTATTATTATTATTATTATTATTACTCCTTATTTAGTTTATCTAAAAAGTTAAACATTTTTGGGTTTATCCAAAAATCTATGCCACAAAATACATTGCGGGAAATCAAGACCAAAGAACTGCCAAAATAAAAAATTGAGCGGCATTGTTGCTGTACTTAAATAAGTTGTCATAAGCAGCATAAATTACCAACCAACCAAAGAAAAAAAAAAAAAAAAAACAGAAACTACATACACCTGATCAAATAAAGGTGGTAGGTTGGGTTTTCAGTTTTCACATACAACTTCGAAGCAGGTTCTTGGCCAAATATTTTGTTTCTTTAAAGCCTTTCAATATCAGATTTGTTATATACTTTCCCTCTGTCTAGGGGCTGAGAGAGAATAGAATCTATATTTGTTATATACTTTTCTGTGTAAATTATTCTCTGTTCACTGTTTAAAAAATTGTTTATTGTTTTCTCATAAAACACCTAGTGAAATCATGTTTTCTAAATTTAAATGCCAAATCTAAATGCTTTTTCATTTTTGAATTTCACAATAATTGAATCTATTTTTCTGCATTGATAAAATCTATTTCTACATTAATAAAATTTGCTCTCTACACATCATATTTATTGTATATTCGAATCTGCTTACTGCATTCATAAAATCTTTTTTTTGCGTTAAGTAAAACTATTCACTGTTTTCTCATAAAATTGTTCACTGTTTTCTGCATATACTGTTTTTAACATTGGCGCAGTTATTGCACTTAAATGGTTTTTTTTTTTTTTTTTAAAATATGTAACCATATGAATAATGGACAAACTCCATGAAAGAAAAATGAATGATTCGTATAAATCACCTAATGGTAAATCCCTCGAAAAATTCGAATTTGTAAAATAGTTTGAATTAGTTGAATGTAAAAATTCGAGAAAAATCGATGGAAAATCAATGAACGTACCAAATCGTGAAGGTGTACATAAGATGTACAGTTAGTCTAGACTTGTTGAGAAATTTGATTTTGTTGAAAGTACAAAATAATGAAAATTCAATGGAAAAGTATGTACATTAGATGTATAGATAGTATGAATTTGTTTAAAAATTTGAATTCGTTGAATGTACAAAAATGTGAAAACTCAAGGGAAAGATTGTGTACATTAGATATACAGATAGTACGAATTTGTTGAAAAATTTGAATTCGTTAAGTGTGTAAAATTGTGAAAATTCAAATGAAAATTGAAGAACATACCAAATTGAGTAAACTTAATGGAAAATTAATTAGATTAGATGTACAGATCATCCAAATTTGTTTCCAAATTTGAAGTCGTCAAATGTACAAAATAGTGAAAATTCAATTTAAAACTATGTACTAATGTACTAATCATCCTGATTTGATGAAAATTTCAAAATTGTCGAACGTACAAAATCGTGAAATCTTAATGGAAAATCGAAATTGTTTAATGTACCAAATCGTGAAAATTCAATGGAAAGTTGTGTACATTAGATGTACAAATATTCTGGACTTGTTGAGAAATTTGATTTCGTTGAAAGTACAAAATCGTGAAAATTCAAGAGAAAATTGTGTACATTAGATGTACAGATCGTTCAAATTTGTAAAAAACAAAATTTAGATGTATAGATCATTCAAATTTGTTGATGGTATAAAATCTTGAAAGTACAAAATAAAATTGTGTAAATTAGATGTACTAATAGTCTGAATTTGTTGAAAAGTTTGAATTCGTTAAATGTACAAAATCGTGAAAATTAATTGGAAAACTGTGTACTAATGTATTGATCATCCGAATTTGTTGAAAAATTCAAAATCGTTGAATGAACAAGATCGTGTAAACTCAACAGTTAATGAACAGTTAATCTTTAGATTTGCAAAAGTTGAATGTACATAATCATCAGTTGTCAGACATTAACAACAACATTTTGTATTGCACAGAACATGTAGACATTAACAACAGCGTCTAATGTTCGTAGGTAGAAATTTTTGGAAATCATCATTACTTGAATCTGAGAAGTCTGAAATATCTCTTTCATCATCTAATGCAGTAACTTCATTAATAGACTTGATGGCTTGCTCTTGTGCCTTCCCCTTTAGATGCTTCTTAGCCTTTTGGATTGCATGAAAATGGTCTAATCGCCTTTGGATTTGATTGTTCTCTTGTTTAAGATAAGCAAGTATGTTGGCAGGTTTATCTCTAGGTAACTCGGCTGAGCGTGCCTTAGGAACTTGTAACCCATGCCATCGACAATACACCTCCAACTCACATCTCTTCTTGTATAGGGTTGACCATGGTGGTTCTGCTACGGTGAACTCTATTGCGGTGGTATCTATACTTAGTTTTGTAGGTTTGCCGACCATGATGTGCCTAATGCTTCCAAGACTCTCGTACATGTATATTGGCATATTAAGGAAATCTCTCTTCTTTCCAACCCATTTCCCTCCATAGTGTTCTGTGTATGTTTGTAGTTGTTGATCTGCTGGAACTTGAGATAATCCATTTGTTGAAGTAGATCCAAACATGTTTCGCATTGTACGATTTGATGTTGAGGCGTTGCGACTCATAGCTTAGTCAATCTACGAAGTTAGTGGGGTAGAAATAAAATCATTATTGTGGTGCATTTATAACCTCAATTCATGTTCCAAGCATTATAATTTTAGTTATTAGGGCTTGTCATGTCAATACAGGCTGAAAAACACTACATGAACAGGATTTTAAATGTTCCCAATGTCACAGTGAGATTTGAAGATGTCGGCAGTAGTTGCAGTGTTCTTGAATAGAGTATTGTATTTAATTGGCACAGTGCTATGTCCCTGGCACCAGGGTATGATTATTCATATATTTAAGTATTCATGTGGATGTGGATGATATGACTAGACAGTGTGTGAAATTGCGCCAAGCTATTGAGTAGCACGTGTGAAACAGTTGTATTTTTTTAATTTTGCCGTCCAAATAGTTGTATTTTTTTTATGATAAAACAAATAATTTGCTATTAAAGTGGAATTGGTTTAGAAACTTACAATAGTAGATTGTCTGTCTTTACTTTTATTGTTCTGGATATATTGTGTGGAGCCTTTTATAGTGGAATTGGTTTGAAGCTTTGAATGGTTAGTTGCTAAAATTTAATAAAATTAGTTTATTATAGTGTAAATTGTAGTGCTGACCTGTGTGCATAGTGTGTATTTTGTTTGTATTTGGCTCTTTTTGTTTGTACAATTATTTGTTTATTTGTGATTTGTCTTTACCTATGGAAAATGAGTTAGTACAAATTTAATATTGATAATTTCTGTCATTTAAATGACAGCCGTTTTCTCTTTTAATAGATAAATTGTACTTTAATATATTAAGAAACAATTATTTTGTATTTTTTTAATTTGTTGATAGTTTCTTAATACTAAATAGATGATACGCATTTTTTGGTTATATTTTAATCCCCTAAATCAAACTTCTATCTCCGTCTCTGAATCCAAAATGGCCGAAACACATCGGAATGACCTGAAATTATTCCCGGGGTAAAACATGGGGAGTTACTACCGAAACAAAATGGTAATATAATAGCTATTTCTAAGATTCTACTATTTTTAAGCTTAGTGTCCGTTTACAGTTTATTTAGCTGTTTGCTAAACATTCTGCTGAAAGTGTGCTAAATTATATTTGTACTTTGAAAAAATTTGAAAAGGTGAAAAATAATGCAGGAAAAAATGAGGTTTTAAAAAGCTGTACACAAAAACTAAAAGCTAAAAGTTGAAATTGATGCCAAACAGACTCTTATCTCTCTAAAGGTTTTATTTTTTTGCATAATTTTTTTCTTCTTTCTTAGATAGTTGTAATAAATAAAAGAGAGAAAAAAATGTTCTAGAATTAAATAATTTAGCAAGCAATAACTGTGCAATAATACCATATTTTTATTAGAATCCAACAATAACTCCTCAGCTATAGTGTGTGTTTGTATATTTTGCTAGCACATAGAGTATTAGAAGTGAATTTAACCCAGCAAAAGATTTGTTAAAATTCACATCCAACAAAGAAATATTGAGTGATGTAAAATAACTTAGAGTTACACAAAGTGTAACTAGGACCCAAATCCACATGTATATCATACTCTCAAATCTAACGCTGTCTCCATCTAAATAGTCTCCCCTCGATCTAGCTACCTAAAGCTCGAGCTAATGAACTCACATTCTTGTGTATTTTTTTTTTAAACACATCTTTTTTTCCTACATCACCAAACAAAAAACATGAATCTATTATTTCTCACATTACTTTGGATTTTGACTATCTTTCTTGTACTCATTCTCATCCTCTCTTTGTCATTGATTTTGAAACAAAGGAAAGTCAAGAAAGCAGCCAACCTTCCCGCAGACGCTCCAAAGCTTCCCATCATTGGCAACCTTCGTGAAATTGGAAACGCCAGCCACCATTCCCTCTCTCTAAAAAATACATACCTACCATGCTCCTACAATTAGTATTTGTTCATTGTATCATGATACAAGATTGTGTCCACAAATATGAGATTATAGTTTTATTGAACGAGATGAAATTTGATGAGCTTACATTAAATTTGGCCTCGCCCCCATGTTTAAATCCTAGCTCCATCCTAGTCTCTTATCTCTTCATCTTGACTAATTAGTAGCTTTGAAACTACTATACATTGGGTATGATATTGTCACATGAATTGTCCTCATGACACAACATTTAATTTGTTAGATATTAGTTATTTTCGCATCACCAGACCACAAATTAATCATCAAATGATAAGAAATAATAATCTAAAGGTAAGGACTGGAACGTGTGGAGGATATTGAAAGCCAGATCTGAATGCTTTTTCATGTTTAAATTTCACAATAATTGAATTGGTTTTTCTACATTAATAAAATTTGCTCTCTGGACATCATGTTTACTGTATATTTGAATCTGTTTACTGCATTCACAAAATTTGTTTTTTGCATTAAGTAAAACTGTCCAGACAAATCAAGACAGTCCAAACAAATACAAACAGATTTTCAAAAGTTACTACTGTTTACTTGCGTAAAAATAGATCTGATAGATTCCTGAGATTTGAAAGATTCCCAGACAGACGCAGACAGACTATTACTCATCAGTACTAATTTCCATACCACCGACAGATTAACTTGAGTTAAATTTACCTACTCAGGTTACTTTACCATGGTTCATTTCACATATAAAAGAGACGGACTACGAAGACATAAGACAAGTTTCTAAGTTTCTAAGATTCTAAGCTTTTAAGTTCAAAGTTTTAGAAAGCCTTTTGTAATAGCCTTCCCTCTCCCTTGGAAAGACTTTTGTACTCTCTCCCCTCTTGTAATCTTGTAACCTTTCTCTTCAGACAGCTTTATTTTCAGGCTTATATCAAAGACAGCAGTTTGTTTTCAAGTTTATCAAACACTGAAGTTTTTATTCGAGTAAGATTTTACTAGTTTCTATTTTCATATTTCATACTGCATTTTAACCTTATTTTGAATATATCTATTTTGCTATTTACTTCTTTATTATCTATTTTATCATTGTTTATGCTTCCATATTACTGTTGTGCTTCCTCCTGGGTAGTCATTGGTATTAGAGCACCCGGATCATAAAACACCTAATGAACATTGAATAATTTATGCAGAAAAAACAGTGAACAATTTTTCAAATAATGCTAAAGAGAAAATATTTTTATGCAGAATGCTAAAAATAGTTTATGCAGAAAACAATAAAAAAAATTTAAGAGAAAATAGTGAACAGTTTGAATTAATGCAGAAAATAGATTTTATGAATGCAGTAAGCAGATTTGAATATACAGTAAACATGATGTACAGAGAGAAAATTTTATTAATGCAAAAAAACCAATTCGATTATTGTGAAATTTAAACATGAAAAAGCATTCAAATTTGGCTTTTAAATTTAGAAAACACGATTTTACTAGGTGTTTTATGAGAAAACATTGAACAATTTTTTAAATAGTGAACAGAAAATAATTTAGGCAGACGCCAATTGTAGTCATATGAACCACATGCAGAAAACAGTTTGAATTAATGCAGAAAATAGATTTTATGAATGCAGTAAGCAGATTTGAATATACAATAAACATGATGTAGCACCAATTGTGGCATGAGTAATTTTTTGAAGACACGTCACCAGCCTGCTGCTATAGCACCAACTGTAGTCATACGAACCACATGCGCCAACAAACGCCACTGTTTCACACGTGCTACTCAACAGCTCGGCATGATTTCACACACTGTCCAGTCATATCATCCATATTCACATGAATACTTAAATATATGAATAATTGTACCCTGGTGCCAGGGACATAGCACTGTGTCAATTAAATACGATACTCTGTTCAAGAACACTACAACTACTGTCGACATCTTCAAATCTCACTGTGACATTGGGAACATTTAAAATCCTGTTTATGTAGTGTTTTTCCAGCCTGTATTGACATGACAAGCCCTAATAACTAAAATTATAATGCTTGGAACATGAATTGAGGTTATAAATGTACCCCAATAATGATCTTATTTCTACCCCACTAACTTCGTAGATTGACTAAGCTATGAGTTGCAACGCCTCAACATCAAATCGTACAATGCGAACCAATTTTGGATCTACTTCAACAAATGGATTATCTCAAGTTCCAGCAGATCAACAACTACAGACATACACAGACCACTATGGAGGGAAATGGGTTGGAAAGAAGAGAGATTTTCTTAATATGCCAATATACACGTAGGAGAGTCTTGGAAGCGTCAGGCACATCATGATCGGCAAACCTACAAAACTAAGTATAGATACCACTGCAATAGAGTTCATCGTAGCAGAACTACCATGGTCAACCCTATACGAGAAGAGGTGTGAGTTGGAGGTTTATTGTTGATGGCACGGGTTACGAGTTCCTAAGGCACGCTCAGCCGAGTTACCTAGAGATGAACCTGCCAACATACTTGCTCCTCTTGAACAAGAGAACAATCAAATGCAAAGGCAATTAGACCGTTTTCATGCAATCCAAAAGGCTAAGAAGCATCTAAAGGGGAAGGCGCAAGAGCGAGCCATCAAGTCTATTAATGAAGTTACTGCATTAGATGATGAAAGAGATATTTCAAACTTCTCAGATTCAAGTAATGATGATTTCCAAAAATTTCTACCTACGAACATTAGACGCTATTGTTAATGTCTACACGTTCTGTGCAATACAAAATGTTGTTGTTAATGTCTGACAATTGATGATTATGTACATTCAACTTTTGCAAATCTAAAGATTAACTGTTCATTAATTATCGAGTTTACACGATCTTGTTCATTCAACGATTTAGAATTTTTCAACAAATTCAGATGATCAATACATTAGTACACAGTTTTCCAATTAATTTTCACAATTTTGTACATTTAACGAATTCAAACTTTTCAACAAATTCAGACTATCTGTACATCTAATTTATACAATTTTATATTGTACTTTCAAGATTTTATACAATCAACAAATTCGAATGATCTGTACATCTAAATTTTGATTTTTACAAATTTGAACGATTTGTACATCTAATGTACACAATTTTCTCTTGAATTTTCACGATTTTGTACTTTCAACGAAATCAAATTTCTCAACAAGTCTAGAATATTTGTACATCTAATGTACACAAATTTCCATTGATTTTTCACGATTTGGTACGTTCAACAATTTCGATTTTCCATTAAGATTTCACGATTTTGTACGTTCGACAATTTTGAAATTTTCATCAAATCAGGATGATTAGTACATTAGTACATAGTTTTAAATTGAATTTTCACTATTTTGTACATTTGACGACTTCAAATTTGGAAACAAATTTGGATGATCTATACATCTAATGTAATTAATTTTCCATTAAGTTTACCCAATTTAGTATGTTCTTCAATTTTCATTTGAATTTTCACGATTTTACACACTCAACAAATTCGAATTTTTCAACAAATTAGTACTATCTGTACATCTAATGTACACAATCTTTCCCTTGAGTTTTCACAGTTTTGTACATTTAACGAATTCAAATTTTTAAACAAATTCATATGATCTATACATCTAATGTACATACTTTTTCATTGAATTTTCATTATTTTATACTTTCAACAAAATCAAATTTCTCAACAAGTCTAGACTAACTGTACATCTTATGTACACCTTCACGACTTGGTACGTTCATTGATTTTCCATCGATTTTTCTCGAATTTCTACATTCAACTAATTCGAACTTTTTTCCAAATTCAAATTTTTTGAGGGATTTACCATTAGGTGATTTATACGAATCATTCATTTTTCTTTCATGGAGTTTGTCCATTATTCATATGGTTACATATTTAAAAAAACACAAAAACCATTTAAGTGCAATAACTGCGCCAATGCTAAAAACAGTTTATGCAGAAAACAGTGAATAATTTTTACGAGAAAATAGTGAACAGTTTTACTTAATGCAAAAAACAGATTTTATGAATGCAGTAAGCTGATTCAAATATACAATAAACATGATGTGTAGAGAGCAAATTTTATTAATGTAGAAACAGATTTTATCAATGCAGAAAAATAGATTCGATTATTGTGAAATTCAAAAATGAAAGCGCATTTAGATTTGGCGTTTAAATTTAGAAAACATGATTTCACTAGGTGTTTTATGAGAAAACAGCAAACAATTTTTTAAACTGTGAACAGAGAATAATTTACGCAGAAAAGAGAGTGAACAATTTTTTAAATAATGCTGAACAGAAAATAATTTTTTGCGGAATACTAGAAATAGTTTATGCAAAAATTAGTGAACAGTATATCATGTCCTACTTGGGCCAAAATCCATCTTACAAACAGTTTTGAGTGTTATGGATCATAACATCAGCATTCAGTACTTTTAACAGGCACAACTACTTTCAAACACCAAAAAAAAAACACAAAAACAAGTTCAAAATCACACACATAAATGGACACTCAAAACATGCTCTGAGGTAAAAGTCATAATAGAAAATTGATTATTGAGCTACATTTTATTTTATTTTTCAGGCACGATTGCAGCCATTAAACCAACATAGATTCTATTACAAATATTTTTTTTTTCCAGACATATAGATTCTATTCTCTCTCAGCCCCTAGACAGAGGGAAAGTATATAACAAATCTAATATTGAAAGGCTTTAAAGAAAAAAAATATTTGGTCAAGAACCTGCTTCGAAGTTGTATGTGAAAACTGAAAACCCAACCTACCACCTTTATTTGATCAGGTGAATGTAGTTTCTGTTTTTTTTTTTTTTTTTTTTTTGTTTTTTTTTTGTTTTTTTGGTTGGTTGGTAATTTATGCTGCTTATGACAACTTATTTAAGTACAGCAACAATGCCGCTCGATTTTTTATTTTGGCAGTTCTTTGGTCTAGATTTCCCGCAATATATTTCGTGGCATAGATTTTTGGATAAACTCAAAAATGTTTAACTTTTTAGATAAACTAAATAAGGAGTAATAATAATAATAATAATAAAATATAATAAAGGGAAATTTTCAATACATTACGATTCATTGTATTCAAATCATCTCTAATTTCTACTCATTTTGTCGCACTTGTTCTATACTTCTACATGGTAGACTGTAGGTGAAGTTGAAAAAATAGTGAGTTTATTAGAAAGTGATAAAAAACCAATCACAATCTATCATTGTTGGATAATTTTGACAAAGTGTGTATCAAAATAGATTTTATCAATGCAGAAAAACATATTCGATTATTGTGAAATTCGAACATGAAAAAACATACAGATTTGGATTTTCAATTATTGTGAAATTTAAACATGAATAAACATTCAGATTTGACGTTTAAATTTATAAAACACGATTTCACTAGGTTTTTTATGAGAAAACAGTGAACAATTTTTTTAAATAGTGAACATAAAATAATTTACGTAGAAAAGAGGGTGAATTTTTTTTTAAATAATGCTGAACAGAAAATAATTTTATGCAGAATGCTAGAAATAGTTTATGCAAAAAACAGCAAACAATTTTTATGAGAAAACAGTGAAGATGGTGTGCAGAGAGCAAATTTTATTAATGTAGAAACAAATTTTATCAATGCAAAAAAATAGATGATCTGTACATCTAATGTAATTAATTTTCCATTAAGTTTACTCAATTTGGTATGCTCTTCAATTTTCATTTGAATTTTCACGATTTTACACACTCAACGAATTCAAAATTTTCAACATATTCGTACTATCTGTACTTCTAATGTACACAATTTTTCCTTGAGTTTTCACAGTTTTGTACATTCAATGAATTCAAATTTTTAAACAAATTCATACGATCTATACATCTAACGTACATACTTTTCCTTTGAATTTTTATTATTTTGTACTTTCAATGAAATCAAATTTCTCAACAAGTCTAGACTATCTGTACATCTTATGTACACATTCACGATTTGCTACGTTCATTGATTTTCCGTTGATTTTTCTCGAATTTCTACATTCAACTAATTCGAATTTTTCGAGGCATTTACCATTAGGTGATTTATACGAATCATTCATTTTTCTTTCATGGAGTTTGTCCATTATTCATATGGTTACAAATTTAGAAAAACACAAAAACCATTTAAGTGCAATAACTGCGCCAATGCTAGAAATAGTTAATGCAGAAAACAGTGAACAATTTTTATGATAAAACAGTAAACAGTTTTAATTAATACAAAAAACTGATTTTATGAATGCAGTAAGCAGATTTGAATATACAGTAAATATGATGTGCAGAGAGAAAATTTCATAAATGTAGAAACAGATTTTATCAATGCAGAAAAATATATTCGATTATTGTGAAATTCAAACATGAAAAAGCATTCAGATTTGGCGTTTAAATTTAGAAAACACGATTTCACTAGGTGTTTTATGAGAAAACAGTGAACAATTTTTTAAATAGTGAACAGAAAATAATTTATGCAAAAAAGAGAGCGAACAATTTCTTAAATAATGCTGAACTGAAAATAATTTTATGTAAAATCGTAGAAATAGTTTATATAGAAAATAGTGAACAATTTTTATGAGAAAACAATGAACAATTTTAATCAATGTAGAAATTAAATTCATATTTCGAAATTAAAATCTCTATATCTTACAATGCTTCTATTTAAATAAATAAAAACATAGAAAAGCTACTTATTTTTATCTTTATGTTTATTTGTCAATTATCCTCAAGCAAAAAAAAAAAAAATTTACACAGTACTCGAGTTCAACAAACTCAAGTACTGTAGAAAAAAAAATTTCTGTATTTTTTTTATAAAAGGTACTCGAGCCTAGTATACTCGAGTATTGTATTGGTACTCGAGTTTACCAAGCTCGAGTACCACTTTATTTTTTTTAATCTCCAATTTCCAACTCAGCAGCCACGGTGGAACTATAAAATAGGGTACTCGAGTTCACCAAACTCAACTACTAGAAAAAGTGGTAGATTTCCATTTTTTTCCGAAATAGTGGTTTTTTGCTAAAAATTTCAAAAAATTGTGGTATTTGGCCATTTTGGCCCTCTGAATCTTCTATTCTTCTATCAAGAATAACATACCCCATATAAAAAACAATAAACAATCACACAAATAACATATTATATGGTGTGACACATTGAAAACTAATGAAAAAACCATTTTCAAAAGAAAATATATTGCAAGGCCTTAACCAACAACCCCAGAGGCAAAATAGATCCTGTAAAGTTGTTATTTACAACTATGTATTTTGTTGGCTTTTATTCCGTGCCAAATTTGATTGTAATTATTATTAATTGTTTATACCATGTATTTGTTGTGGGAATTGATGTAAGGGGTGTGTGATAGAGAGTGTGTGAAGACTCAAGCTTTTGGAGGCTGAAGGATTCTCACGGGTATGTCGCGACTTAGCTTCCCGTGAAGTGAAGCATGTGCCCTGCACGTGCTGGAATGCGAAGAGTCAGGCCAGGTGGAGACAGTTGTCTCTCGTGGGTAAGGCCTTCCCACGAGACACCCGCGAGACATGCTGTTCTGCCAGCCTGTATTGACTGACTCACACATTTTGCACCTATCCTATATATACCCTCTTTACCAACAAATGTTGAGGAATGCTTCAGAGAGAAAACCCTAGCCAAACACATTTGGAATTAGAGATTGTCATCCCCACCTTTCTCTATACACTTGCTTGTGGTATCTCCTCAACCCTTCCCTCTCCATTTCCACACCATTGAGAGGTTGATAGCCCAAACACTTACCACACCCTTTGAGAGTGTTGAGTGACGTTTTGGTGCTGCTGGGAAGCATTGGAAGAAGCCTAGAATGGCAAATGCAACATGGAGCTTGTTGCGGGATCCGGGGTGCTAGACAAGACACGGTTTCGAGAAGCCTTGTTGGAGTAGGAGCTTGGAGGGCTTAGGTACATCGGGTAGATTAGGCTTGGAGGGTCTCTTGCTTACTCATGTATCCCAACTGATTTTCTAGTGGATCGATTTCCGCTTGGAGGGCGGCGGAGAGGTTTTTCGCCGAGTTCTTTGGTTTCCTCTTCGAGAACACGTCTCGGTGTTTTCTGTGTTTGCATCCTTCTTCCCTACTCTTGTTCAATTCCATTATACTGCTGTGTTGCTTAGTTTATGGATTAGAGTAGCTTACTTGTTCATCCGCTCGCTTTTACATTATTCCGCACTTTGTATTAAAATTGTGTAAAATCTATCGAGCCGTAATTTTAATTGGGGGGTCTAAACAGCTCTTGTGTTTTCAACACGTTTTCGAGCTTTCAGATCCATTTCCACTAATAGATTGCATGAAGTTTGTTTATTTCTCTGTTTTGTTTTGTTTTTTTGTTTTTAAACTTTAAAAAGTTATTTTTTCATAATTAATATTGAAAACATTACACATTTTTTTAAGGAGTTGCTATTGTTGTTGTTGTCGTTGTTATTTATTTATTAATTTTTCAATAGTTTAGGGGAAAAACTAGGAGGGAAAAAAACCTTTTCAATAGTTTAGGAGTGAAAAAAGATATTTTTAAAATTTAATGACAAAAAGTGTAACGTTTTCAATAAATTAAAATGAAACTAAACTATTTTAAATTTTGGGATGAAAATCAATTGAAACTTTAAAAATGGGAAAAAAAATTTTAGCCAATATTATATGTTTATATGTATACATGTATTGTAAGGTTGAAATTTATCAACCATTTTGTTGGCTTTATTCCGTGCCAATTTGCTTGTAATTTAAGCACTTAGTAACCTTGTATTTAGGTGGAATTATTGTAAGGGTAGTGTGTGAGAAGATGTGAAGAAAAGCTCAAGTATGTGCAAAGAAGCAGAGCTTCGCCTACTTCAGGCACGTGAGATGCACGCAGGGAAGCTGAAGGGTCACGCCAGCTGTTGCACTAAAGGACAAAAGTCCCAGGCTGGCCAGGCCGTTATGTCGCGACTTGATTTCGCGACTTGGACAAGCCGCGAGACCAAGCCGCCAATTTACCCTGTTTGGCAAAAACTGTCTCTTCGTATTCTTTTCTCACCTCACTATATATAGACCCTTATACCCACTAAATTGAGAGAGCTTCCAGAGAGAATTTTGTGAAGAGAAAACTCTAGAGGAAAACAAGATTGCCTCATCCCCAATCTTCATCTAAGAGACTCTACAAATTCCTCTACTCTCTTCCTCTCCATTGTCATACCTTTGAGAGGTCTTTTACCAAATCCTTATCTCACCACACCCACGTCTGTGAAAAAGTTCATTTGGTGCTGAGGGAAGTAGTTTGGAAGGAACCAATATACATTGGTTGATGCTATGGTCAAGTAGCGGAATCCGGGAAGCTAAAGAAGAAATAGGTTCGGCGTAACCTCGTTGGAGCAAGAACCTTGGAGGGCTTAGGTACCTGGGTAGATTAGGCTTGGAGGGTCTTCTGCTGTTCATGTATCCTAACTATATTCTTTAGTGGATTTTATCACCGCTTGGAGGGCGGCGAAGAGGTTTTACGCCGAGGACTTCGGTTTCCTCTTCGATAACACATCGTGTGTTGTCCGTGTGTTTGCATCTTCATTCCCTTAATCTTTGCCTTATATTTACTGCTGTGGATGTGTTTATATTTGGCTTAGATTAGTTATCAATTCTGTGATTGGCTTATGTTCATGTTCCGCACATTAATTGTTTGATTATAAGCTTGAATTGATATTTTATAATTTGGGGTCTAAACGTTCAAGGGTGTTTCATACCCATATTGAACTTTCATGTATAAAGATATATTTATATAGATTTGAGGTTGGATTATATAAGTTTATAAATAAGATCATAAAATTTCAAAGTATTATTTGTTCCATCTAATATAAGTAAACCATAAAATAAAAAATAAAAAATTGAATGATTTTATATTTATAAGTCTTTTTTTTTTTTTTGTAGAACTAAAAACAATTCAAGTTTATAAGTATATATATGTGTGTGTATAAAAGTAAAGCTGAGAGAAAATCTAATTAGATTTTAAATTGGAATTCAATTAGAGTCTAATTTTGCGCCACGTATCTTATCTAATCATAATTTTAAAATTTTTGAACCAAGGTAGTTTTTTTTTTGCTAACCTTGAACCAAGGTTGTTAGTTCAGTGTAAAAATTGAATTTCAATTAGAGTTAATTGTACGGCATGTGTTCCATCTAATCGAAGTTTTTAAACTTTTGTGCCAAATGAGTTAATTTAGAGTAGAAAATGACGAGTCCAATATAAATAAATCATAAAAAATATAATCATATATCTAACACTATGTACAAAATTAGAGGAAGAGAGAGTTTGAATGATCTTATATTTATGAGCATTTTTTTTATAACTAAATGTTAGGACATATGTGATTCACTTGTTAGGAACATATGTCACTATTTTATTTAATTGGCTAATCCTTTGACAAAATGCACTTTACTGGTATTTGGGTAGATCTAGGATGTGTTTAATTCTTCAAGAAACCTTGTTTCAAGATCAAGTGTTAAAGCCTTTCAAGTTTGTCCAAGATTCAAGTGTTTGAGTTTTCTTTTCTCACAACTCTAGACATATAAAAAGATTATTTTAAGGGCCGTCAAAGAGAAAACAAGTTGTACAAGTGTTGAGCAAAGTTTGTTCAAGCAAATTATGAACGGAGATAGAGTTTTGCCCTAGTTCATCATTCTTGAAGAAGTTGTTGTGTATGTGCACCTTAGGGTTCTGTAACCAAGCATCTTCTTGATCTTCATCGTGGATGAACTAAAGAACTTTACAGCCAACAACCTTCTCTAGTTGGTAATTGAAGTCGCGTACTAGGATCCGCGCAAATTGGTTAGTCACGTACTTAGGAGCCGTGCATCAAAAGGAGAAATTGTCACTACAGAACAAATCCAATTGGGTATTGAGGTAAAGGTTCAACTGTAGGTTGGTATAAGGTACTGAGATTCTTTTACTTGTAACCGCTTATTGTGATAATAGTGGAATTTCGGGAGTGGTGACCTTAAAATCACCCGGTGGGGTTTTTGTAGTGTAGGTTTTCCTCATTCGTCAACAAATCACCGTGTCAATTTATTTTCCACTACATAATTAGTTTAATTGGTGATATGTTTGTGCTACCACGCGTTTTCATGTTAATTTGATTAATTAATTAAAATTGGCTAATTAATTAATTAATTCATCACAATGGGTCAATACGTTTTTGGCCTATCACTAAAAACAATTCATTTGGCACAAAAATTATATATATAGGTGAAGCTGAATGAAACTTAAATTAGAATTCCAAATTAAAGTTCTAATTTTGCGCTATGTATCCTAAATAATTTATTCGTAAGGAGTTTTATTTCTTAATTTTATAATCAAATGTAGGATCACATCATAAATATTCATCCAAATGAGTTATTAAGTACAAAAACTAGAGAGTCTAGAATAAATATATTGTAAAAAAAAAAAAAAGTGCTCCACAATAATAAATAAATAAATAACATGAACAATTTACATTTTATACCTAATAATATCGTTACAAATTTTTTTAAAGAATTAACAAAATATAAAAATGACTATTAGTATTTAAATTATATATATATATGAATTATATTATGTATTTTATTGTATATATTTAAGTGCATCCATGCATATGCATAGAGTTACAAGCTAAGTATATATTAATAAATAAAACTGAGAGAAAATCCAATTATGTTCTGAATTGGATTTTAATTATTGTCTAATTTTGCGCCACGTGTCCTATTTAAGTTTTTTTTTTTTTTTTTTTTTTCTAGGTGAGTTAATGAGATGCAAAAGACGAAGAGACTAATATAAATAAATTATCAAGAACTCAATAAACAAAAAAAAAAAGAAAAAAAAAGAAAGAGTAAACTCATGTGTATATCCAAAAGAAATTAAAATAAAAAAATAAGAGAGAAAAAGTATAATTTGAATCCATATATGTGTGTAATTATAATATTTTTATTTGTACCGTGCATACGCACGGGTTATACACTAGTTTATTGATAACATAGATAGTTTATACCATAGTAAATTTATATAATCTTTTTTACAATATAAGGTCAGTAAATCTAATTTTTATAAGTTCATTAGAAAAATAATTTTATCTAATTAATTCAAAGAATATAATTCCTATTATACTTTAGTTATTAATTGTTAGCATAGTCTCAAAAATATTTATAAACATAGATTTGCGAAGATGTTAAAAATGTTGGTAATTGTGTTCACTATATATGGGTGAAGAATTAACTCATATATCATCCATTGTTCTCCTAGGAGGTTTGGTTTGCAGTTACAGCAAATATCATCCATTGTTCTCTCTCTCTCTCTCTCTCTCGCACACACACTTTCTCCATTTTCCTTTTTTTTTTTTTTTTTTTTCATTTCCGACTCTCTCTCACTTTATAACTCTCATCTCAGTATTCTTAGTTATTACTTTTCTCTCACCAATCACTTTTTGCCTGTTCATTTTATTAGAAGAAAGAAATGACAAAACTTCATATATTTGCGTGTTATTTTTTGTGAAGTCAATATATTCAAATTTATTTTTTATTAGAGCCCCAACTACTTGAGATATGATTGTATAACTTTATAGACAAATTCATAAGATCTCGAATTATAATTGATAATTTACTGACATTATAAATAATCTATTTTATAATTAAAAAAATATAAACAATTTGTGGTTGATGAATCTAATTGTTAAATGAAAATCATTCTATCTAATTAACTCAAATAATATCATTTCAATTATAATTTAGTTATTAATTACTAACATAGATTTGTGAAAGGGTTCAAAAATATAAATCTTTGTGTTTACAATGCTTGAGCAAAAAAAGTAAGTTAATTAAGTACATAAAATTTAAAAAATTAAGTAAACAAATTTAGTCATCAGTTTTAGGCGCAACATTTTTTCTAAATTATGTATTTTTTTTTTTTCTAAACATGCTCTTTAAGAAAATACACGCTAATGTGGAATTTTTAATATTTTACCCCCCAAAAAAAAAAAAAACATTATTTTGCAATTTTGATCCTGCAGGCTTTTACAATATTTTAGTTAATTACTTAACTCATATAAAAATTTAGCTCCAGTATTTTTCTTTTCCGGATATGAAAATTACTTAACACATATTCTATCTTTTGAAACAAAGTTATATAAATATTTTTAAAGTTTTAATATCCAACTGGATTTAGTTCAGTTGGTTCACAGCCGCTTGGCGTAGTAGATGCTTTCTCTATCACTCTCATTGTTGTAGCTATTCAACTAGCATTATCTTACAATCTTGTCGTTATAATATTCACCACATATTTGGCTATTACTATTCTGCCCATCCAAGTAAAGGGGCTAGTTAATGATAAAAATATGAAAAAGATAACAGATATTCTTTAGAAAAATTGGTGTTAGGGAAGAAGTTGATTATGCAGAAGTGACAGAGAGCTCTTGTCAGGAACGTTGTTTAAAAAATACATCATGTACGGAATCAGGGACCATGCGTGATTTTCGTTTTTGTTTCTTACAATAAAAAATACATCATGTTTTAAACGCATGAATCCTCCCCTCATATGAAGGTGGATCCAAGGTCCACTATCATATGGAGGGGAAGGACTCATGTATTTAACATATGATATACCTCCTTATTGTGAATGGGCCAAATGATAATGTTTGTTTTTAGACCCCTTAAAACACAATCAGATTAACCTAGTTAATAAGCTAAGTTATTAATTAGTCCAAATTCCAGTTTTAGGTTATCACAATCAAACAATCATATCATGCATAGCAGCGGAAAAAATAAATAACACAATGATATGATGACCTAGGAAACCACACTGCTAAAAACTTGGGGATGATTTAATCTAACTATCCTCAAGGTAAACTTCAATTCACTATAGAAAGAATCAAAGTTTTACAATAGAATTTAGACAACTAACATTCTATTGCTACCCACTAGTAGAAACTTACTGACACGACCACGTGCAAGCTTCGAGACCACGAACTCCTTCTTTCTTAGATTCTTCAGCAAGTACAAGCACTCCCGCTTGTGTATCTTTAAGCTCTTATGGCAGCAACTGAATGATCATCAAATTCTTGAACGAATCTCCTTCTTGATAATCCTAAGCTTGTGTAAAGGAAAGCTCCTCATAGATCTCATAAGAGATTCACACAAACAGTAATATGAGCAACCAAAGACTTAGAGAGGTTTGGGTACAAAACCCTAGATACAAAAGAGGCTCACCCTTCTTTCTCTCTCTCTAAAAGCTCTAAAAAACGTGGCTTAGGGTTTCCTTTATATACTAGGAGAAGTAGATCCCAAATCTTAATCCTTCATGGGCTTAAATAGTTGTTTGGGCCAACTTAAAATTCTGCAGATACAATTCTCGATCGATCGAGCCTATTCTTCGATCGATCGAACCAGGCAGATTATGAAATCTTCTTCCTACAACTTGTATGTTCTTGAATCTTGACTTGAATCGCCTTGAGCATTGTCTAATAATAGCTATAGACTTTAGATCTATATCTAAACAAGTTTGTGTTCACGATTTGCTAATTGTTCTAAACATTTAGAACCTAACAAACTCCTCATTTGGCAATTCGTGACAAAACTTACATACAAAATGAAATGCTCAAATACAAGAACAACCCAATATAATAAAATGCCCAATTACACAATGTTGCCCAAATTACAACAAATTCAACCTAATTACTATCTATCAGTTACAAGTGTAGACAGCAACACGACTGAATCAAACTATATATTTCCTGAAACACTTAAACAAAATGCATAAACGCATGTGTGATAGAAAAACAGTAAATCAACAAATATGCAAACTAACTCTCCCCCTAAGTTAGATACATCAAAAACAATGTTAATTCCCCTTAAACAAAACAGACAAGATTCCCACATATCAACTATTTCTCCTCCTTTTTGTCACATATTAACAAAGACTACCCAATCAGAAGGTAGACAGAAAATATACGCAACAGAGTAAGAGAAAATAGAGAATTAAGGGAACACAAAACAAGCTCTATAGAAAATAGAGACAACTCCCCCTATGAACAACAAAGGTTAAAAACAAACTTCTCCCCCTATAAAAATAGGAAAAACACAACAAGTTTTGGGAAAAAAAGTTTTGGGGAAAAATTAGGAGGTGGGGACAACTAAAGACACAAAACAAACTTAAAAACTAAGTTGAGGATACACATGAAAAAAAATATTCTCTCTTTCAATAAATGCAAACATGACACTATGTGACCCATAAACAGTTGCATGAGTAGAGAAAATATTTGCACATTGATTATTCATCATATCTTTTAAGAAAAATATTTTCTGCAGTTCACACATAAAAATAGCATATACTAAAAAAATACATAACTCAAAAATTAATCAATCAAATTTTAAATCAAATTGTGTACCCAATTCAGCAAAGTGTATGCACGTTATGTGTGAAAACATTGAGAGATATGACTGCAAAACTGCAAGATGGATACAAAAAACAATGCAATGCATGTGAATCCTAAATATAAATGATGCATGAAAAAAAATTTGGTCAAAAACTTAAAACTGAAAATTTTTCAGTTTCGATCGATCGAATACCATTCGAGACAGACAGATTCAAACCAAAATTTTTAATCGCAATTTCGATTGATCGAGGAACAAATTCGATCGATCGAAATTCTGGAAAAAACAAATTTTTGAAAAACAAAGCAGTTTAATGCAGAAACTCCTCAAAGCGTAGTGTTTCATGAATGAAATGCATGAGTATGAGAGTAAAAGTTTTTCAAAAACACTAGAATTCAACCTAGATCTTCCAAAAACAAGTTTTTCAACCAATTTGTCCTCAAAACTCAAACATTAAACACATTTTACATTTAGATCAAGGAACTTTGAATCTTGGATGGCCACAACAAGATTACACACAATTTAATGTACCAAGTTTAGCAAAGAGTAACTTGTGTAGTGTGTGCAACTAGCAAAAGCTTGAGATACATGTGAGGTGATAAGTAGATGGTAATCAATCACAATCTCTACAAAATTCATCACATAAATTTGAGAGAGACTATCACCTAAAGAGTTACATTATATAACTCCCACATCTCCTAGAATAAAAGCTTGCAATCATATAAGTTTCTTAATTTGCCTCATAATGTACACACCAATTTTATTTGATTGTGAATTTATTAAAGCCCAATAATGTACACACCAATTTTAAGCATTTAAACCGAGGCTACACCTTATGTTCTTCTTGTGCATGTGCTACACTTTCTCGAGCACAAAATCTTACGATATGCACTAAGGTGTTCATGATTGGCTAGTAAACAGTGGTGAGATGATTATTTATGCCTTTCTGAAAAGGTTCAAGTCCGACAGTCAAAGACATGTGACTTCAAGATCAAGACAAAGTGATCAAAAACCATAAACATCTTTCCCACACAACATGCACTACAAAGCTTCAACTAGTAAAGTGCAATAAATAAGCTCATCCAAACTAAAAAAAAGTACATAAACATGTTATGTAAAGATAATATGGTCAATCCTTGATTATAAATCCAAAATGTGAAATACAAAACACAAAAATCTTTTTGGTTTAAAAAGAATTTATGACCAAGAACAAAAAGCATACATTATGCTAAATGATTAAAAATGCAAATGCAATGCATGACATTGCTTAACTAAGCTATAGAGGGTACACAAACAAGAAATATCAATTTCTTATTTAACCCTTGAGTACATGTACAAACTAGTACATACTCACACAAATTTAGAAATAGCTTAACATTTATAGAACACATACTATTCAAGTTTCTCCACAATGCCAAGCATGTTCTAAATCAAGAGAGAGATATCATAGTTCATGTAATCCTCAAGAAAAATAAAACTAGACACAAAATAAAATATTTTTGTCTTTTTGATAATTTTTCAATGTTTTTGGATTTTTTTTTTTAAAAACAAAACAACCAAAAACTAAAAGAAAACATGTCCACAATTAATTGAAAGAATTAAATCAAGGGCAAGCAAACAACACTCACCTTAGAGAATCTTTTCTCACCCATATAGCATGAGTCTTCAACTTTGTAGGTGAAAATCCATGTGAAGCAGAGTGTATTTGAGGGATTACACCAATCTTCAGAGAAAGACTGAAATCCTGCAAATTCCTTTCACAAGCCAACAAGCTTAAATTTTTCAAAATAATATGAAACAATTTATATGGACTTATGGTAGGAGAAATATCATCACATATCCTAGATTGAAATGCAGAATTTTTAAATTTCAATTTATGACAATTAGGACGAACGTGACCAGAGACACCATAAACGTGACAAACAAGGACAAATTTAGGAACATTAGTATTCCTAATAACAATTCTAGTATCAGATTTTGGTTTTTGCCTCCACAAAGAACAATTTGGTCTAATATGACCAACAGCACCACAAAGATGACAAGTAGGCACAAAAATAGATTTCTTATGCTCTCTAACAGCAGGTTTAGACTTAGGTTTAGAAACTTCGGCGTTAACATCAGAACTTTTACCTTTGTCTAACCTAGCAAAATAAGCATTTTCTTTATTATTCCTCTTGAAAGGAGGGATATAAGTTTTCTCAGTTTTAGGCTTAAGAGAAACAGAAACACTTCTGTTATCAATAACAGGCTTGGTACTAGTCAAATTTTCAATTTTAGGTTTAGATTCAACTAACTCTTGTTCCAAGCTGTGAGGTTCTAAAGATTTAGGATTTTATGTATTTAGAACTCTAATGTGTAATATTGGCAAACCATGATCAAAACAATATGTTTAGTCTTGTTTAGGCTTGCTCAAAGTTGATTAAATATTGTAAAGTTGGAATCGAGTGGCTGCAGATGTACTGGAGCATTTCGGCCTGGCTCGATCGATCGAAGGATAGACTCGATCGATCGAATCTCGGGTCAGATGCGTTTTCAGCAGAATTCCAACTCAGCCCAAACTCTATTTAAACGTCTTGGGGTTCAAGTAAAACACTCCTATATATAAGGAAAACCCTAGAACATTTTTGGGACTTTTGAGAGAGAGATTAGAGTGCCTCTTGTGCCTCCTTTTATTTTTAGGGTTTTGTA
Source organism: Quercus ilex subsp. ballota (assembly GCA_032727855.1). Lineage (NCBI taxonomy): Eukaryota > Viridiplantae > Streptophyta > Magnoliopsida > Fagales > Fagaceae > Quercus > Quercus ilex. The sequence goes on from CM064917.1 coordinate 45,290,524, forward strand.
CCCAAACCTCTCTAAGTCTTTGTTGCTCATATTTGCTGTTTGTGTGAATCTCTTGTGAGATCTTTGAGGAGCTTTCCTTCACATAAACTTAGGGTTGTCAATATCTTGATGATCAACATAGTTGCAACCATTGGAACTTAAAAGAAAAGCAAGCAGGGAGCTTGTAGCTGATTGAGGAATTCAAGAAAGAAGTAGTCCGTGGATTCGGAGCCTGCGCGTGGTCGTGTCAGGAAGTTCTACTGGTGGGTAGCATTAGGAAGTCGAGCGGGGAGCTTGTAGTCCTTTTGTAAGAACTTCAATTCTTTCATAGTGAATTCTGTTATGCCTTGAGGATCGGTGGGTCAAATCCTCCCCAGGTTTTTACCGTGTGGTTTCCTGGGTGATCATATCTTGTGTTATTTATTTTCCACTGCTTTATATTCTTGATATGATTGTTTGGATTGTTTTAACCTAGAATTGCTTAATTTGATTAAGTAACAACTTGGCTAATTAATCTAGGCTACGCAATCTGGTTGTTTAAGGGGTCTAAATTTCTGTCAAGTGGTATCAGAGCGGGTAGCTCTTTGTTTGTTTTAGATCTTTTGATCTAAGAGCTGATCCTTGACCCCTGTTGTCATGGATAATTTGAAGTGTCTTTCTGCTCATGCTTCTGCTGATTTTATTGATGCCTGTGATGTTTTGAATAAAAAGGACACTATTGTTTCTGCTAATTTTTTTGATGCTTTTGAAACTCTTCGTAAGGAATTATCTAAATCTTTGAAAATTGCTAAGAAATTCAAAGAAGAGTTAAAATTGACTAATCTTGAAAAAGAGGAATTGCTTGTTAGATTAGATGAGTCTAATAAAAAGAATGATTTTTTGAGAAATCAAATTTCCTCTCAAGATGAGAAGATGAAAAGTTTGGAACAAAAGTTAGCTGAGGCTGAAGCTAAATTGGAAAATTTGTCTAATACCAAACTTGCTGATGATAACAGAAGTGTTTCTGTTTCTCTTAAGCCTAAAACTGAGAAAATTTATATCCTTCCTTTCAAGAGGAATAATAAAGAAAAGGCTTATTTTGCTAGGTTAGACAAAGGTAAAAGTTCTGATGTAGACGCTGAAGTTTCTACACCTAAGTCTAAACATACTGTTAGAGAGCATAATAAATCTGTTTTTGTGCCTACTTGTCACGATTGTGGTGTTGTTGGTCATATTAGACCAAATTGCTCTTTGTTGAGGCAAAAACCAAAATCTGAGACTAGATTTGCTATTAGGAATACTGATGTTCCTAAATTTGCTCCTGTTTGTCACTTTTGTGGTGTCCGTGGTCACATTCGTTCTAATTGTCATAAATTGAAATTTAAGCATTTTGTATGTCAATCTAGGATATGTGATGATATTTCTCCTGCCATAAGTCCATATAAATTGTTTCATATGCTTTTGAAAAATTTAAACTTGTTGGCTTGTGAAAGGAATTTGCAGGATTTTAGTCTTTCTCAGAAGATTGGTGTAATTCCTCAAATACACTCTGCTTCTCATGGATTTTCACCTACAAAGCCGAAGACTTGTGCTATATGGGTGAGAAAAGATCCTTTAAGGTGAGTGTTGCTGACTTGTTCCTGTTTTAATTCTTTCTATTGTTTGTGGACATGTCTTGTTTCTGTTTTTGGTTGTTTTGTTTTTTCTAGGTTGTTTTTTTATTAAAAAAAAATCCAAAAACATTGAAAAAATTTCAAAAAGACAAAAATATTTTATTTTGTGTCTTGTTTTATTTTTCTTGAGGATTACATGAGTTTTAATATCTCTCTTGATTTAGAACATGCTTGACATTGTGGTGAAACTTGAATAGCATGTGTTATAAATGTGCTAAGCTATTTTTGACTTTATGTACTAGTTTGTACATGTACTCTTGGGTTAATTAAGAAATTGATATTTCTTGTTTGTGTACCCTCTATAGCTTTGTTAAATACTGTACATGCTAGTGTGTGTGTTTTTGGTCTGACCAACCAAGTTTGAAAATATCTTGAGTTTTGTGCACAACATATTTGTTGCTTAAGAAAATTCAATGGGAGAATGATTGAAACTTGTTTTTGAGAAAATTGGGTTTTTGAAAAAAACATTCCATCTCATACTCATGCATTTTGTTTTCGTTGTTCAAATGCTTTGAGGAGTTGTTTTCAAAATTCGGTTTGTGTTTTTCAAAACTGTGATTTTTCTCAAAATTTTTGTGAGTCTCTGCCCAGTTCGACCGATCCATTCTGATTTTCGATCGATCGAAAAAGTGCTTTAAATTGTTTCAAAATGACTGTTTCATTCGATCGATCAAATGTAATTTTCGATCGATCGAAGATCGTGAAAAAGTTTTTTTTTAAAGTCCAGATCTGACTTTTTCAAAGTTCTATTTCAAAAAGTTTTTCAAACTTTCTTTCTGCATTGCATTTGCATTGATCATTTAGCACAATGTGTGTTTTTTGTTTTTGGTCATAAATTTTTTTTCAAAATCTCAACAAATGGTTATAACGTTTGTTAAAACCAAAAAGATTTTTGTGTTTTGTATTATAGATCTTGGATTTATAATCAAGGATTGGCCATTTTATCTTTACATAACTTGTTTATGTACCCTGTTTAGCTTGGATGAGCTTATTTTATTGCACTTTACTAGTTTGAGCTTTGTAGTGCATGTTGTGTGGGAAAGATGTTTATGGTGTTTATCACTTTGTCTTAATCTTGAAGTCACATGTTATTTGACTGTCGGACTTGATCCTTTTGAAAAAGGCATAAATAACCATCTCACCACTGTTCACTAGCCAATCATGAACACCTTAGTGCATATCATAAGATTTTGTGCTCGAGAAAGTATAGCACATGCACAAAAAGAACATAAGGTGTAGCCTCGGTTTAATTGCTTAATGCTTAAAATTGGTGTGTACTATTAGGCTTGATGCCAAATCACATAAATTAAAATTGGTGTGTACATTATCCTGACTATTTAAATAAGTTTCTGAGCAATTAAAATTGGTGTGTATATTATGAGGCAAAATTCAAGAAACTTACATGATTGCAAGCTTCTGTTCTAGGAGATGTGGGAGTTATAGGATGTAACTCTTTAGGTGATTGTCTCTTTTAAATTCTATGTGATGAATTTTGTAGACTTTGTGATTAATTGCTATTCACATATCACCTCACATGTATCTCAAGCTTTTGCTAGTTGCACACACTACACAAGTTACTCTTTATTAAACTTGGTACATTATATTGTGTGTGATTTTTGTTGTGGCCATCCAAAATTAAAAGTTCCTTGATTTTAATGCAAAATGTGTATAATGTTTGCGCTTTGAGGACAAATTGATTGAAAATCTTGATTTTGGAAGATCTAGGTTAAATTTAAGTGTTTTTGAAAAACTTTTCGTCTCATACTCATGCATTTTTTATAAGACAATGTGCTTTGAGGAGTTTCTGCATTAAAATGCTCTGTTTTTCAAAAATCTGATTTTTCCAGACTTTCGATCGATCGAACCTGTTTTTCGATCAATTGAAATTGCGATTAAAATTTTTGGTTTGAGTCTGCCTGACTCGATTGATGTTCGATCGATTCTCGATCAATCGAAACTGAAAAATTTTCAGTTTCTATGTTTTTGACCAAAATTTTTTTTCCTGCATCATTTGTGTTTAGGATTCACATGCATTGCATTGTTTTTGTATCCATCTTGCAGTTTTGCAGTCATATCTCTCATTGTTTTCATACATAACATGCATACACTTTGCTACATTGGGTACTCAACTTGATAAAAAAATTGATTGATTAATTTTTGAGCTATGTACTTTCTAGTATATGTCTTTTTTTTGTGTAAACTGTAGAAAATATTTTTCTTAAGAGATATGATGGATAATCAATGTGCGAATATTTTCTCTACTCATGCAACTGTTTATGGGTCACATAGTGCCATGTTTGCATTTTATTGAAAGAGAGAATATTTTTCTTCATGTGTATCCTCACCTTAGTTTTTAACTTTGGATTATGTGTTTTTAACTTTGATCCTGTTGGTGATGCTGCTGATTCCCCCCTCCTTTATTTTTCCCCAAAACTGTTTTTCTCAAAACTTGTTTTGTTTTTCCTATTTTTATAGGAGGAGAAAAGTTTTTTTTCACCTGTGTTGTTCATAGGGGGAGTTGTCTCTATTTTCTATAGAATTGGATTGTTCTGTATCCCCTTGATTCTCTATTTTCTCTTATCCTTTATTGCGTATGTTGACTGTTTACTCTTTGTATGAGTTGTCTTTGTCAATACGTGACAAAAAGGGGGAGAAATTATTGATTTATGAGAATCATGTTGATATGTGTGGAAAATACAAAGATATTCATGTTAGGGAGAGTAACATTGATTGATATACATGTTATTTTTTATTGATTCTTGTTGCTTTGTGATTCACTGCGTATTGATTTATATTTATGAGTTGATCATTCATATATGTCTTTATTTTGAATTGTGTGAATCTTACAAGAATGTTATACATGTTGTTTTACTCTTTTCTGTCACACATGCGTTTATGCATTTTGTTTAGTGTTTCAGGAAATATACAGGTTGATTCAATTGAGCTGCTGTCTACACTTGCAACTGATGGATAGTAGTTAGGTTGGATTTGTTGTTATGAGCATTATTTTTGTAATGGGCTGTTTACTTGTAAACTTTGAGCTTTTAATTTGTGTTTTGTCACGGATTGCCAAAGGGGGAGTTTGTGAGGTTCTAAAGATTTAGGATTTTATGTATTTAGAACTCTAATGTGTAATATTGGCAAACCATGATCAAAACAATATGTTTAGTCTTGTTTAGGCTTGCTCAAAGTTGATTAAATATTGTAAAGTTGGAATCGAGTGGCTGCAGATGTACTGGAGCATTTCGGCCTGGCTCGATCGATCGAATCTCGGGTCAGATGCGTTTTCAGCAGAATTCCAACTCAGCCCAAACTCTATTTAAACGTCTTGGGGTTCAAGTAAAACACTCCTATATATAAGGAAAACCCTAGAACGTTTTTGGGACTTTTGAGAGAGAGATTAGAGTGCCTCTTGTGCCTCCTTTTATTTTTAGGGTTTTGTACCCAAACCTCTCTAAGTCTTTGTTGCTCATATTTGCTGTTTGTGTGAATCTCTTGTAAGATCTTTGAGGAGCTTTCCTTCACATAAACTTAGGGTTGTCAATATCTTGATGATCAACATAGTTGCAACCATTGGAACTTAAAAGAAAAGCAAGCGGGGAGCTTGTAGCTGATTGAGGAATTTAAGAAAGAAGTAGTCCGTGGATTCGGAGCCTGCGCGTGGTCGTGTCAAGAAGTTCTACTGGTGGGTAGCATTAAGAAGTCGAGCGGGGAGCTTGTAGTCCTTTTGTAAGAACTTCAATTCTTTCATAGTGAATTCTGTTATGCCTTGAGGATCGGTGGGTCAAATCCTCCCCAGGTTTTTACCGTGTGGTTTCCTGGGTGATCATATCTTGTGTTATTTATTTTCCGCTGCTTTATATTCTTGATATGATTGTTTGGATTGTTTTAACCTAGAATTGCTTAATTTGACTAAGTAACTACTTGGCTAATTAATCTAGGCTACGCAATCTGGTTGTTTAAGGGGTCTAAATTTCTGTCACAAGCTTTTCATCTTCTCATCTTGAAAGGAAATTTGATTTGGCAAAAATTCATTCTTTTTATTAGATTCATCTAATCTAACAACAAATTCCTCTTTTTCAAGATTGGCAACTCTTCCTTGAATTTCTTAGCAATTTTCATATATTTCAATAATTCCTTACGGAGAGTTTCACAGGCATCAATAAGATCAACAGAAACAACAACATCTTCTTTATTCAAATTATCACAAACATGAGCAGAAAGACACTTCAAATTATCCATGTTAACAGGGATCAAGGATCAACTCTTAGATCAAAAGATCTAAACACTAGAGTTAACCTGCTCTGATACCACTTGTTTGTTTTTAGACCCCTTAAAACACAACCAAATTAACCTAGTTAATAAGCCAAGTTATTAATTAGTCCAAATTCCAGTTCTAGGTTATCACAATCAAATAATCATATCATGCATAGCAGCAGAAAAAATAAATAACACAATGATATGATGACCCAAGAAACCACATCGGTAAAAACCTAGGGAGGATTTAACCTAGCTATCCTCAAGGTAAACTTGAATCCACTATAGAAAGAATCGAAGTTTTACAATAGAATTTGGACCACTAACATTCTATTGCTACCCACCAGTAGAAACTTACTGACACGACCACGTGCAAGCTCCAAGACCACAGACTCCTTCTTTCTTGGATTCTCCAGCAAGTACAAGCACTACTACTTGTGTATCTTTAAGCTCTTATGGTAGCAATAGAATGATCATTAAGTTCTTGAACAAATCTCATTCTTGATAATCCTAAGCTTGTGTAAAGGAAAGCTCCTCACAGATCTCACAAGAGATTCACACAAACAGTAATATGAGCAACCAAAGACTTAGAGAGGTTTGGGTACAAAACCCTAGATACAAAAGAGGCTCACCCTTCTTTCTCTCTCTCTCTAAAAGCTCTAAAAAATGTGGCTTAGGGTTTCCTTTATATACTGGGAGAAGTAGATCCCAAACCCTAATCCTTCATGGGCTTAAATAGTTGTTTGGGCCGACTTAAAATTCTGCAGATACGATTCTCGATCGATCGAGCCTGTTCTTCGATCGATCGAACCAGGCAGATTATGAAATCTTCTTCCTATAGCTTGTATGTTCTTGAATCTTGACTTGAATCACCTTGAGCATTGTCTAATAATACCTATAGACTCTAAGATCTATATCTAGACAAGTTTGTGTTCACGATTTGCCAATTGTTCTAAACATTTAGAACCTAACAGATAAAAATCTGGAAAGGACAATAGGGAATTCTTACAAAATTGTGTTAGGGAGGAAGTTAATTATGCAAAAGTGACAACGCACTTGTCAAAAACATTTTTTAAACCATGTAAAACACATCAATTTTTTATTTTCCCTTTCTTGTCAATTCTCTGGAAAGGTCCCGTCCGTGATTTTTTTTTCTCTTACCGTCCTATGAAGTCAGGCGGTAAATGAACCAAACTATTTATAAACAATTCGGGCTTAACAAAAAAAAACTCATACACATTTATTTGTTTATAAACAAGCCAAGTTTGAATCTTAATTTTAGCTTTGTTTAATAAATGAGTCAAGCCTAAGCAAAAAATATTGTTCACAAATAGACTCATAAACATTAAGGTTTGAAAAATAATAAGTTGAGTCTAGATTTGTTCATGGACTTGATAATATGTTTAATATGAGCTTGACTAATAAATTAATGTATATCTTACTAAGACTTTTGTAAGGTTGAATTTAATCAACCATCTTGTTGGTTTTATTCCGTGCCAAATTTGCTTGTAATTCAGCATTTAGAAATCCTGTATTTAGGTGGGAATCATGTAAGGGTAGTGTATGAGAGAGTGTGAAGAAATGCTTAAGACTGTGCAGTGAAGCAAGGACTCATGACTGGATCTCGCGGGTGGCTCGCAACTGGCAAGCCGCCAGAAGATGCACGCGAGTGAAGCATGCAAAGAAGCTGAACCGTCATGCCAGCTATAGCACTACAGGAAAAAAAAGTCTAGACTGGCCATTCAGTTAGCTCGCGGCTTGAAGTCATGACTCAGTCAAGTCGTGAGGCCAAGTCGCCAGCCAGCTCTGTTTTGGAAAAACTGACTCTTCGCATTCCTTTCTCACCCCAGTATAAATACCCCTTATACCCACGAAATGTAGAGAGCTTCCAGAGAGAATTTTGAGAGAGAAACCCTAGAGAAAAACAAGATTGACTCATCCACAATCTTTACATAGTGACTCTTCAAATTCCTCTACTCTCATCCTCTCCATTGTTACATCCTTGAGAGGTTCATTACCCAAATCATTTTCTCACCATACCCATATCTGTGAGAAGGCTTTTTGGTGCTTGGGAAGCAGTTAGGAAGGGACCAATGGATATTGGTTGATGCTATGGGCTATAGCGGAATCCGGTAAGCTAAAGAAGAGAAAGGTTCGGCGTAACCTCGCTGGAGCAAGAAGCTTGGAGGGCTTAGGTACACTGGGTAGATTAGGCTTGGAGGGTCTTCTGCTGTTCATGTATCCCAACTTCATTCTTTAGTGGATTATTGACCGCTTGGAGGGCGGCAGAGAGGTTTTACGCCAACGACTTCGGTTTCCTCTTCGATTACACATCGTTGTGTTGTCCTTGTGTTTGCATCTCTCTTCCCTTAATCTTTGCCATTTAATTTCTGCTATGGATGTGATTTTATTTGGTTTAGATTGTTTATCAATTCTGTTATAAGCTTATGTTCATTTTCTGCACGTACATTGTTTGATATTAAGCTTGAATTGGTATTTTGTGAATTAAGGGTCCAAAAGTTCATAGTGTTTTATACGCTATTTGAACTTTCAACTTTAATTAATTAGAAGTTGGAACCATTCGTCCAAAACAAAATAGGCTTGATATGTTGTGTTGGATCTCATGTGCAAAAGTTTGATATTAAACTCAAGTTTGAGTTTGATATTGAGTGTTTAGTTTGAATTAATAATGAATTAAGCTGAGCTCAAGTTTTTAGACTTTTTGACAAGCTTGAGTTCGAACATTATTTGAGATGTTTTAAAATTGATTGGATATTGATTGAGTGTGGGTGGGTGATCATGCTTTAAAATTGATTGGATATTAATTGAGCTCAGTTGAAGGTTTCTATTGTTAGTTGATCTAATAGAATTGTAGAGTACAGATAAAGGTTTTATACTAAATTTTAATAATTGCCCTTGGTTATAGTGGTTTGCTTTTTGAGAAAGGTTTCCCCCATACGTAGTCATTTTTTCTTCTTCCTTTCATCACCATATCGTTGCCTCATATTTATTGTGATTTTGTTGCTTTGCTATTGGTGATTGTATATGCTTTTATTGCTATAATTGTTTAGAACCCGAACAATAAAATTGGCACAATTGTACTCAATTAATAAAATCTACTATATAATACGGAATGGAGGTATGAACAACCTAAAAATTGTTATATGAGTGTCAGTACATTCTATAAATATTAAGTTTTTGAGTATGATCTTTAACCCTTGTCGTCATGAATAAATTTCTGAGTCCTTGTTCACATGACCTTGAAACCTTGATTTTTGAAGACTATAATTGTGTAGATGATGATGGCCATGTAACTGCTTATGATAAGCTTCTTAGAAAATTTTCTATGCATAGAAAATTTGCTAAGAAATTATAGAAGAATTAAAAAATGTTAAACTTTAAAAATAGAAATTGATTGTAAAATTGGACCAAACCCTTAATTTGAATAAAAATTTTAAAAATCAATATACCTCTAATGTACATAAGATTAAAAGCTTGGAAAAGCAACTAGTTGAATGTAAAGCTGAGCTGGAAAAATAACTACTGGGAAGCCTCAAAAAGATCCTAACTCTGAAGACAAAAATGTGTATATTCCTCCAGTCAGGAGGAATCATAAAAAAGAGTATAAGGCTAGCATAACTAGGATAGACAGGGCTAAAAATTGCATTTGAGATTCAAATCACTAAACCCATGTCTAGAGCCCTTCCTAGGCATTGGGAAAAATCAAAATTTGTCTCTGCTTATCAAAATTGTGGTGTGCTTGGTCACGTTAGACCAATTCTTTATGTTCTTATACAAGAGTCTTTGTCTACACCTAAATCTTCACCTAGCTAGGAAACTAATTAGTCCTAAGAATGCATGTGTTTGTTACCATTGTGGTGCTCGTGGTTTGACTCACCCAAATGGCTTCAAGCTACATGTTAGCTTAGCAAGAGAGAGTGACAAAAGAATTTTACAACATAAGGCATTGGACCCGATGCCATTGTTTGATGAGTTTCAGAAGCTTTGATAATTTGGACTCGGCCTCATGGGAATACAAATTCCCAAAACTCAAGTTGCGTGGACTTGAGTGTTTTCCGTTACTGTCTGTTGTTTGAATTCTTCCAATCTAGAATCGGACACATCTTCTTAATTTCTTGATTGGTCTTTATGCATATTATCCATATTGCAGCGTATTTTGAAATTCTGAGTTTGGATGTACAAAAAGGCACCCCAATTTAAAGGAATAACCCTTTTATTTATAAACCTTGAATCAACTCTCCAATTAAATGTTCAAAGCTGCCATGTATAACTCAATTTAGTCTAAAAACCTTCGATTTGACATCCAAAAATTCAGTTTATCAAAAGTCCCAAATTTGGTTTAATTTCCTACTTTAACTATTTCTATTCTTTGATTACTCTCAAACTAAAAGCGCACACACATTTATTTTGGATTTTGCATTTTCAATTTATTTTTATTGTAATATTTACATCCACAAACTAAAAGTACAAACTATTTTTAATAAAAACAATATAAGGTTAGATCTAATATTTATAAGTTCATTAAAAAATCACTCTATCTAATTAACTCAAAGATATAATTTTAACTATACTGTATTTATTAATTATTACTAAAGATTTGTGGAGGGATTAAAAAATTTAATTCGTTGTATTTACTACGTATGGGGAAAGAATAAGAGAATTAGTAAACTCGTGAACAAGCTTGAATTTGATCGATAGCAAAATGAATCAAACTTAAATACGTAATCTAACTTTATGATAAGTTCAAACTCGGCTTATGTTTAAAATAAAATTAAATGAACAAATATTAAATTTCTAATACTCAGTTCAGCTTAGAATGCTTAGAACCCTAAAAAAGGTCAATAAAATTCTTCCAAAAGGTGATTCAAAGTAAAGTAGAGAGACAACTTAACCCTATATTATTATCATCATATGGTACAAAATTTTGGACCAAAACGGCAACAAAGTTTTTGAAACCCTATATGGCTGCATATTGGGACAAAATTGGGAAATGCCCTGTTTGGGCAAAAATAGAAGCATTATGCCCCCTTTCCCAAACTAATTAGGGAAATACCCTTGTTTTGTAACTCAACAAACGGGAAATCGAGTTATATTGAAAAACTTGATCATCCAATAGTCGAGTTTGTATGAGCTTTCTGCCATCTAGCAGAACACACGTGGCTTTTTCCAATTAAAAAAATTGTCGTGTATGCAAGCATAACTCGGTAACTTGTAAATCGAGTTTTCTGAAACTGTTTTCCTTAACCATTTCAAACCCCAACGTCTCAGAAATGGTTCAGTCTCTCTGTATTCTCTCCCTCGCTCTGCCATCACTCCTTCCTGTACTCTGCCTCAACGTCTCACTCTCCGTTAGTCTTACTCTCCCTCTACACTTTCCCTGTTAGTCTCACTCTACCTCTACACTTTCCCTGACCCTCTCACTCTCCTTGGTGCTTCCGTCGAATCCTCACCGCCGGCGTTGATTACAGGTACGTTGATGTTCTCTTTCTCTTATTTTGTGTATCACAACTGATCTAGATTAGCCTTGCATGCATCTTGTTGGTTTAGAAAAAGTCATCTATCTCTGTGTTTCTTGGTTCAAGAATTTTAGCTTCAAGTAGAGATTTTTGGATGATGATGGTGAAAGATGATTTTTGTCCATGTCTGTTGGCAAAGTGCATTGTTTGAAAATTACTGAAAAGTAGTAAATTTAATAATAAAGATGAGAATTTTGTTGTGTTTTATATGCTGCAATGATGACATTATAAATGTAATGTGATTGTTTTGTTTAAATACATTGCATAGTGTGTAAAAATTCCCTTCTCATTTCCAAATCTAACTGCTTAGGGAACCTAGGTGTGAATCGGAATACTAATCTATAGCTCCCTATGTTAGGGTTTGTGCCCTAAAATCCAATTTATTGGCATGTCATGAATAATTAAGTTGCTTAATTATTTGAGACTATTTATGAACTAATGAGACATTATCTTAGTCCATGAGATGCATAGTATGTGATTTATGTGAAAAGTCACAGAAAGATATAAATCACAAGGTCTTTGTAAACTCAGAATTTTAGTTCGTAGTCGGTGATGAAATTGGGCGTTTCATCTGCGAAGACTATAACATATCAACTAAGATGATTTGTCTTGATCATGGAAGTGGAGACTTCTAGTTGGTATGTTGATATGTTTTAAGAGTTAAGACATATTGAACTGGACCGCTGTGAGATTTATTATTCTCCTAATGACTGTCAAATGAGTAATAAAGCTCACGACTTCTATTTACATCAACTCTAAATCCTGAGAGAATAATGGACCTGATCATGAGATGTAGGTTGCTTTGATATATTAGGAGTGAGATCTATAAGTTATGGTCAAAACCTCAGTATGTTGGGCAGCCGCATTTAGTGTTGATGGAACATATATTCTCAAGATGGAATTCATAGTCTCTTAACGGAGATATAAAATATTCCCTTGAGATAAGTTTAATGGGTTTGGTTATTCAGAGTGTTGGGCCCAACCACTTTAGTAAAGAGTTACTAAAGTATATATTTATGGAATTGGATTTCATAAATATATAATGAATAACATAAAGGATTAAACCGGGTACTCAAGGATTAAGATGTAGTAATCTTCAAAGTGGCAGTCAATATTAATGACTTTGTATTACTACGAATATTTTAATAAAGGGGTTGTATGTATAATAAAATCTTGGGAAATAATTTATAGATAAGGCCTAGAGTGCAATTATATTCTTATAGTGGTATTGAATATAATTAATGGTAACTTTGGACTTGTCAAGAGTTGACGGAAAAGCCCCAAGGCCCTTTGGAGCTAGTGTCTTATTGGTCCCTTTTGGTCCCACTCCAAGCCACAAACTTAAGCCCAATTGGAAAGGCCCAAAAGGCCAGCCCAATTAGATAATTGGTTAGATACAAAAAGGGAAAAACGTTCAGAATATTGTAAGTGAGAAACATCATTGTGAAATGGTGTGGATGTGGTTTTTTGTCAATCTCTAATCATCGTTTTTGTTACGGATTGAGAGACCACACATCTTGGGTATCAAGTGGAATTGGAGTGAAGATTAAAAGTCTTCCCAAGAACGTTTGATCTTCGATTTTGAAATTTACCGCTTCAAGGTACGATCTCTTGTTCTTGAATTCTGAAATTTACTTAGTACGTGTTATCAATATCGAATGAAGTAGATCTGTCTAAAAATTATTTTCCGCTGCATTTATCTTTATTTCCATCACCCCATGTGGCCCGTGATATGTTGTAATCCTCTTTTCCCTTCAATAAATGACCTTTGGGTTGGATTTCTCAAAGAAAAAAAAGAAAAGAAAAAAGATGATACAGAGTTGTTGAGAAACAATTTGAATAGTGATAATTAAATGAGCATTCAGGCATAGTTGCTACTTCCAACAGAAACAAAAAAGGATATGGTGCTTTACTTGTGATTTTATGTTAAGCACCAGTTTCATTTATAATTGTGTTGTGCATCTTTGTTGGATGAGCTGCTCTTAAGTAATTAAACAAGGATGTTATTGCTCTGCATGAGGGATTAGGATCTCCTGGACTTATCCTAAGAACTATAAAGGATCTTAATCCCTCAAAGTAGAGACGTTTGCATCGGATAACATAAGCATTTAATTAAAATTGTAGTTAACATTTATATAGACATGCCATGGTGAAACATCATAAAAATCAAGACAGTCCCAGGTGAGAAAATAAAGCAATTGCTTGTTTTCATGACAATAAATTTTGTGCTATCACCAACTTAACCATTTCATCAAATCATCTGTTAATGTCATGGTCAACCATATTGTCGCTAGGGTGTGCATCTAACCTACCAATCCTAACCGAAGATAATGGATTGGTTTTTTATAAGTCAGTTTGGGTTGAGATTTTTTGTAAGAAGGATGTGCATATATAGAAGCTTGTAATTTCCATTTTTGTTATCTTGAGATGATTTACTTTACCTTGGTATTATGAATATGTCATCAAGAGTTTTGTGTTCTGTGACCAACAGCTCGCCATTTGTGTGAGTTGCCTTAAATCGAATCCCCCATCTCTTCCCTTCGTTTCTCTTCAATTGACTGATTTATATTGTTTCTTTAAATTTATAAAGAACATTGGATGACACCATTTCATACGTGAATTTTGAGTTTTGACCCACAATTTGATTACTATATGGTTATGCTGGACTGCATGATTTGCTATTGTAATTACATCTTGGCATAGAGTGAATCATGAATAATTGCTAACAATCTATTTGCTGCCATGTCAGATATGCAGGCACTGGATAGAGTGGAGCCTGGACCCGACGATCGTACCCAATTGAACCGGCAGCCGGATCATCGGTCAACTCCGCTTTGGAGGCATGCCGCCAACGAGGTATGTATTTGTATTATTAATACATCTCTGTTTTATAATTACCTTGTGCGTACTACCTAACACAATGCTTGTCTGTGTGAAGGAGGTGCCTGGCATCGTAAAGGTTCGACGCCGTAAATGTGTACTGCCGTAGGGTGGGCTAGACCCACGTATCACGCAGTACATAGATGCAGCAGGTTTCACCAGCTTGTTCAAGGTTCCCGATATGGAAATCGATCACGCATTGATCACGGCCTTGGTTGAGCGGTGGCGTCCGGAGACACACATGTTCCACTTACCCCATGGAGAAATGGGTATCACCTTGCAAGATATAGAGGTGATGTTGGGGATTCCGGTGGATGCGTTGCCTATCACTGGAAGGACAGACATGGACTGGAGTCTATTGTGCCGACAGTTGTTGGGCCATCAACCTCCACCCTCGATACCCAACTCAAATACGTCTACCATTATTGGGGCAAGGATAAAATACAAGTGGCTTGATGAACGGTTTGCCGCTCCCCCAGCTGCAGACGCTGATGATGAAGTAGTGCAGCAACATGCCCGCTACCACCTACTTGTTTGGACGGGGGCCATGTTGTTAATGGACAAGTCGACGGACCGGGTCTCACTCCTGCCTCTGCAGCTCCTCAACCCAATTAGCAATGCGAGACAATATAGTTGGGGTAGTGCAGCGTTGGCCTGGCTCTACAGGCACCTCTGTAAAGCATCGGAGAAGGATGCAATGCAGATTGGAGGAGCACTAGTGTTGGTGCAGCTGTGGGCCTATTCAAGGTTCCCACGAATATGCCCAATTGCGAGGCCGCCTTTACCGCCAGTGCACTCAGGGCCCCTTGCCATTAGGTATGTTCATCGAGTTCTCATTATTTATGTGTAATAATATATTATATATAACTAAAAATATGCGAAACTAACAAACAAATGAAACTTTACTAATGCTTATATGGATGTGAATATAAAGCAAAGTTTGTTAACTGTAACTGTAACTGTAACGGAAGAGAGAGTTCACTAATGACATTGTTCACAGTTCATCACATGAAAGTTCACTAACGAGCATTTGTTGAAACCCCATGTTTGCTAGGTGGAGCGGGCCAAAGAGCACTACACAGCATGCCACACATGTCCTTGCTGCGTACCGGACGTCACTGGCTACACTATGGGTGGAGCAGGTATTCATATTTACCGCTAGGATATTGGCTAAAAAAAGAAAAATATGGCTCCGAGGATTTGGTTGCTATCTGAGTTAAGTTCCAAATGACATTTGGACATTCATTTTCAAATGCAATATGCCCCACCCCCACTAGACTTGGACTCAGATATCAAGTACCATCAGCTGAAACCCCTAGTTATATTTGTGTAAGGGTTAAAAAATAAATTTAATTTGGGTTTGTATTTGTATTTTAAAAGTTATGGTAAATTTTGTTGATGTAGACAAAATACGTAGTTTTTGCAATCGTTGTGGATTAGGGATATTTTGGTAATTTAGTTGAGTCAAGGACTTTCTAGGAGATCCTAAGTATCTTAGTTTTTATTTTATTACGAGTCCTAGTAAGCCTTTTTATTAGTCTTTTCTAGGAGATCCTAAGTATCCTAAGTATCTTAGTTTACTAGTCAATGCACCGACTCTCATTACTATTGGTTGTACTACCATTAGTACCAGACTGAGTCCTGTCTTGACTAAGATGGATATCCAATGAGTCAAGTGACAAGAGCAAGAAATTTTTGGTTGGAACGTGTAGATTGGGGTTTGGGTTACTGTGTTTGTCTGAAAATGAACATTGGAGAAAATGTTCACACTTGGTTTTCTTTAATGGATGGACTAGACTTCATGCTTCAATCTTATAATATAAGACCCACGAAACTACACTGATTCTGACTGGGCATGAGACAATACTAATTCTAATTAATTGTTGCTTCACCATAGGTTTTTCTATTTTTTTAGTTGTGATGGTTGTTGCAAGATATTGGTGTCACTCTCTCCTCTGCCATTTCTTTCTATTGTGATGGTTGTAGCACGATTTAAATTGCATACAAATGACATTTTTTTTTATAAGCAAACTAAATGTATTGAGATCGAGTGTCATTTTGTTCGTCATCACTATTAATCTTCTTCAGGGTACTTTGTAGCTTCACTCCATGTCATCTTGAGAATAATTTTCCAACATTTTTTATACTAAATCTTATCCATTAAGACAATTTTGTGACCATTTGTCCAGACTCAAGGTGTGCTATAACAAACCAACTTGAGTTTGAGGGAGGTTGTTTGATTATGTTATCCCTAGACCTAAGCACATTTTGGCCCATTGCACTTACTTTATTCTATGATTATATTATGTACTATTAGTTATAGACTCTACTTGTATATATTATAGGCTTCCACTATGCATTATGAAAGTTACTATTTAGACCCTTAAATGGCTTAGCTACCAATTTAAATCAATTGTTTCAAATATTAATTGAGTAATTTATCAGTCAATGTTTGAGTCATACGAATAATGGATAAATAACTAAATAAAATAACTATTAAGAATATATTGTTATAAACTTATACACAGAGAGACAACATTCGTTCACCAAGTGAAAATCCAAAATTGTAAAAACACTTTGAGAGTGAACCCCAATAAGCAATCCGCTATAAAAGGATGTTGTTGTATAAACAGTACTCACATGACTTCCTATACATGTAGTTAGAGTTGAAATAATATACTGAGTGGAAAGAATAAATTTTAACCTTTCATGTTTTAGCTTAAACACCCAAAATTTCAGTTAGTTATGTATGGTGTAAATGAAACAAGGGAAAATATTAGTGTGTTAGTGTATGGTTAGAATGTCAATGAAACAGAATTAAAATATTAGTGTGTTTGGCGATAAACCTATTTCCTTATTGTATTTATTTAAATTGTTTTTTTTAATTTCTGTGCTTTTTATCTCAACCTTTTGGTAATAAACTAGATTTTAGTATTTTGTATCTTATATATCACATTTAGTGTTTTGTATCTTCTATATCGCAACGATTGGTTTTGCACTGCTTCATCTTTGAGTGTTATATTTATATGCAACATGTGAAATTTATATGCATTTTTCTAGTTATGGGGAATAAGTCGATGTTGTCATAAACCTGCTTGTGTTTAGATGTTTCAAATCCGAAACTGCAGTGTAGTAGTAATCAAATTGCTGATAAATTTTGTTTAAGTAACGGTCCATTTATGCAGATTGTGTGGGAGCCGTACACGCATGCACTTGGCTCCCTGTCTGCGTATTGCACTGCCGGCGAACATATTTGGAGGGCCGTTGTGCCATTGATATACTTTTGGATAGTGGAGGGGCATCATCCTGAGCGGGTCCTCCATCAATTTGGAATGAAGCAACCAGTTCCAGAGGTCGTGGATACGTCACGCGACCTTCACAAGATATCCCTCCAGGGTAAATGGGAGAAGGATTAGGTGGCAGAACATGATCCCCATATTCGGCAATGGGGCAACCGAGGGCAACTTGTTCACGCTGCCCCTCTCCTGGACGGTGATACGATGTACCTCATTGAGTACATGACATGGTACAATGGCAGCACAAGGAGGTACATAACAGTAGAGTCTGCGTACTGGGAACTCATGGTAAGGCAACCATTCCTGAACCTTTGTTGAAACCATTGTTTGATTAAATATCTTCAGCATGTATATTTAGTAATTAAAACTTCACAATAATTGTTGTCATTAACTGAAAATGAGTTGTATCTTTTGTTATATTTTAAAGTGAGACACATGCTATGATTTAAGTTCTTCATAAACTAGTCGCTAACCCGTGCGATGCACGGATAAGCTATTAAATATGAGAAATTAAAAATACGCTTTTGACCTTGTAAGTTTAGAGTTACTTCATTTTGGACTGATTAAAGTCCTTCAAGTTTCATTACGTTGTAACCAAAATTACTTTTAAGTTCATAAAAAGATAGTTTTGCATCATACCTGCGTTCCTCTGTTTATGACGCCTTTGTTTTGCAGGTTCGGATGATGCTTCGGTCTCTACAGAGGTGCGACCGAGGGTCTGACATGTACAATGACCTTAAGTTTACACTAGAGGTTGTGGACGAGTTTGGCGAATTAAATTGGCGGATGCGCTCGCAGAAGCAGCTGACATTGATACACAGGCCCCGGGTCGCGGCGAGCGAAGTGGTGGGTCTCGAGGGGGTCGACGTCGTGGAGGTGGTCGTGCTGGTCCCGGACGTGCGACTGAGCCGGAACCCATCTACGAGGAAGGGGATGAGCCTGGTGCAGAAGCAGAAGAATCATGGCTTCAGGGTGATTGGGTATTCTCTGACGGTGGCACCGGGCCATCCCACACCGCCGATGATGCTGCTGGGCCATCCCATACTTTGTCCTGTGGTGCTAGCCAGGAGTACGAGGCCCCTCGACAGTCCCCCCGTATGTCGCCCCTAGTGTTCAGTGGATCCACCCATGATGGTGGATGCATATTTGTCCCCACACCAGGCATGCCCACCCCACCTCTTGTGCATGCGGAGCCTAGCATGGGACTTTCACCTCCAACCCCCCACGAAGAGGCTGTACAGATTGAGCAGATACCGGGTGAGGACATTCAGCCAGTGGAGGGTTTGCGGAGATCTCGACGCCCTCCTGCGCACGCTCCCGATTGCGGGACCGGTGACGGTATCTTCTTCCTCTACATTGCCCATTGTATTTAGCTAATTGTACTGTGCATTTGATTGAATATGTTCATTTAATTAAGCTGTTGTGTATGATGAAATAGGTAAGATGAGACCTGTGAGGGCATATGGGCAGAAACGAAAAGGCCATCAAGCCTGAACTTAGTGTGTTGAGAATGAATAGATGAGTTTGCAATTGATATGTTAGGAAGGTCATATTGTGGTATGCCTGAAAAAAAGTTGGAACTTCTTGTTTTTCTTCTTCTTCCGTAAGAATGCTTTGGAACATGTGTGCATGTGCTGAATTAGCAACATGTGTGCACCTTAAGGCAATATCTTACATGGGATAACATAGGAGAAGAGGACTAAGACTTGGTGACATCTGCTGGCTGTATTAATGGTGTGGAGGATTTTCTATATTCTTTTTAAAATGATTTTCAACAATGATAATTTGTAGCATCTGTTTAGTTCACAGTTTTTATAGCCTAGATTTTGATTTTCCATTCTTACATGCTTGCATTTTGTTTGCTTTAAAAGGTTGGATGGACTGCGATGTTGTCTACAGTTGTGAAAAATTTTTTTATTTATTTTTTTTTATGATGGAATGGCATGTTGTTTTTGGCAAGATGCTATATGGGATGGATATTGTTTACAAGAGTGACACAGAAGTATATATTAGTTATTGTTTTGGGATGTTATTCTATTTGGTCAAATATTATAAATTTTACCATTCATCTAGAGATGGTGTCTTTTGGAGAAGTCCTCGGAACTCTTACCCATGGTCCAGCTGTTTCTAAGTAATTTTTTTAGAACAATGCTTACTCCTAAATCTGTGTATATTTACGAGTTTTTTCTTGATATGCAGAGGATTAAGAAATTTAATATTTTATAATTGGATAATTTTAGAAATATGATTTGAACCAGTTCAGTGTTGGTGTCCCATGAGCAGTCAATGGTACTATGGGATCAATCTTGCACATATTTCAATTCAAGCCAGATTACAACTTCAATTTATTTTCTATAATTTAAGGAACCTCCTTTTCCCATCCATTTGTTGAAGCACAAATTTATGGAGTTCTCTTTCAGATAAGACATTTGGGTGTTTTTTAAGAAGAGTTACTGAATCAAATTGAAAGATTAGGACAGTCTGATTTTTCCTCTGTTTATCTCATATTTTCCAGCTTAATTGTTTCAATTGATGTATTTGGGTTTGAATTGGTTTTTGTTCGGGATTCAATTGACCTATAACCCTATTATGATTCCATTAATCTTTTTCAATCTTCTTCCGATAGCCAAATAGATAGAGTTCTATTTGATTTTTGTTGTGTGCTATGTTTTGTAATCAAGTTGGCTTATTTCTGTTTGTGAGGTTTTCCAATTCAGTCTGTCTAACTAAATGATTACATTGTCTTGGTTTTGATGGTTTTCAGTTTTATTAGTGATATTTTGTAAGTGTTGATCCTGCTTTACGAAAA
Organism: Quercus ilex subsp. ballota; assembly: GCA_032727855.1. Classification (NCBI taxonomy): domain Eukaryota; kingdom Viridiplantae; phylum Streptophyta; class Magnoliopsida; order Fagales; family Fagaceae; genus Quercus; species Quercus ilex. Next base: position 45,310,934 of record CM064917.1, read on the forward strand.
AATAATTACTGATTCCCACACATGAAGTGCTATTTATACATAAATTTTATATGTCTAGAAATGGTACTCTGTAGGTGAAGAATTTGTAATTCAATAGTGTTTCATTTACCCAACAAAAAAAAGGTTTATAGTTAAACATTAGGGAAATTCCCATCTGGGGTTTGAGGTTTCCTTCTGATTGTAATGTCCTTGAGCATCTGTGTGTTTGTTTGGTATTCTGGAGTTGAATTTGATGGCTGCTGATATAAAAATTTAAACATTTTGTACCCAGTACTACAATGATCTTGGTTTAGAAGACTACATGTCATTATGTATCAGATATTAGACTCAGGATAAATGAAATGCTCCAACACTAGGGGCTTGGGGGGCTTCAAAGTCAGATTTAAGTAATTTTTCAAATTTCGCACCTTAAGTTGACAAGAAGGTCAAAATACTGTGTTATTTTGTGTGTGTGTTAGAGATAGAGAGAGAGAGAGACAGAGACAGAGAGAGATGTTTGACTGGAAAATAAAGACACTCGCATTTTCCTCTATTTGCTTTAAAACTGAGTTAACAGATTGGGCTATGGAAACATATTACCGTCATGGCTGGAAATTGTTGTCTCTGAATTCAAGATCCCTTTTGGCTATGGAAAATTTTTTATTTGAAGAAATTGATTTACTCTTTCTAGAATGTTTATGGCAAATTTTCGATTTAGAGAGTTTATAACCTTGATCTGAATATCTTGTGTGTGTATGTGTGTGTGTTGCTTGGAATCAGTGTTTTAGCTTTAAATGTGAGCTTTTACTTGGTAATATTATTGTTATAAATCTTACCTTTAGTTTGATTAGGCAGTATTGTTTATATGATATGATCGAGTTTGGTGTTTTTTTTTTCATATAATATGAGCTGTAATTATGGAACCTTCATTCCCAAGAACCTAGCATTTGAACAATCACATCTGGCATATCCCAAAAAATGCCAAATAAAGAAACACAAAAGATCACACATTTGACGCCACAAAAAAATGATGTAAAAGATTTTCCACTGTCTCTCCATTATTCTTACACAAACTGTACAAGATTACTTGTTCTTGACACTGTATGATGGCAAGCCATTACAGAGAAGCAAGGGATTTGAATATACTTTTTGGAGCCTTGAAAAGATTCTAAAGCTGAGAATTCATTAATGGGATCAAACGAATCCTGTTGTGAGTGGCTGGTACCCATCACTCTATCAGAACATCAAAAAGTGATGTGGATGTGTGTGGTGGTGGTGGTGGGGGGTGGTGGTGGTGGGATGGGGTGGAACACTGGGGTGGGGGGTGGGGAAGGGTGCTGAAATTGTGGATAGTTTGTCACTGTAAGTTTTGTAATTCAAAATTAATGCAAATAATTTATAAGACATTATGTATAGAAGTCTAAAGATTCACTCTAAGTCCAACACTTTTTATTTTTATTTTGCAATAGTATATGTTTGGTGAGAAATTGAGGGAAAAGAGAAGGGAAAAAAGGGTTTTGGATCCTGGGAAAGAATGAGAAATCTGAGGGCAATACCGTTAAGATATGATAAAAACCTAAATAGTCGAAGGCTACGCCTTAGCCAATTCAAAAAATTGTATCAATCATCCTCTAGAGAAAGAGTAGAAGAAGATGAGAGAACGATCTCACCACCCTGTTATCTTGCGATTAAAAAAACCTGTTAAGCAGTCTTATTTTTGTCTTTCCTTTTTCACTGAATTTTTTCCTTCTTTTATTTGCCATTGATTTCAGGATCAGGTACTAAGTTTTTGCCCTTCTAATTGATTTCTCATAGTTCCAAAAACCCCCTACAAAATTCTCTAAGCAGAAAACAATGGCTGTCTAAGTGGGTATGTATTTCTTATTTGAATTGTGATTGTGGGAATTATTGTTGATTGAAGAGATTGGCAGTAAATTTCAAATCTAGGGTTATTTTTAAGAAATTTCAAATAAATTTTTTGGGGTGTTTTGTTTGATTTCTTTCATGTGTTAACTATTACTGCTTTGGGATGTCAGAGGGGAAAAAATGTTTGACAATGAATGAGGGAGAGCAAGGAAAAGTGACGTAGTAAAAGTTGAAGCATTGCAACTTGCAAAGCCAGTTTGTGGATCATGGACTCATGGAGTGGCTAATGTAATAGGTATAACCTGAAAACATGGAATAATGTACGATATTTAAAATAGTGAGAACTACAAGTGGAAGAAAATTACAGCATTATGAAATAAAATAATATCAAATGGGGACAAACTACTCATAAGAATTATGAATATTAGAAGGCACATATTAATGCTGTGTGAGATCGTGGCATATCATTTGTGAAAATATGACATTCATAAGTGCCATAGCTACTTCTATGTTGCATTGTAAAGTTATCATCATTAGTTTTGAGTTTAAAAAAATTGTTTTTACTGTGTTTTAACTCAATTTTGTTTGCAGATAATATTCATCTCATATATATATATATATATATTTATTGTTCAAGACCGTGTTTGGTTCTAAAGTGATGGTTTCACTCTCTACTATTCAATTACAGTCAAATTTCAATCTGAATAATTGCAATTGTTAACTTATTTTATGCAATTTTTATCTATTCAAGATAATTACATCAAACTTAGGCATCTACATCCCATTGTGGATTTCCATAGCAGGTATGTAGGTGATTTTGCTGCTAACTTTGAGCTTTAATATTTTTGGACTTCAATGGGGACTGCTCAATGGAATCTAACATCAGTTTAAATTTTAAATGTTTTGAGGCATGAGGAGTACTTTTAGAAACGTGATCATGCACTTGAATTTATTGTCTATATGAAGAGGTAATTTACCCAATTCAATTTCTTAATGCTTTAGAATTTATTAAAAAAAAAAATCTTAATGCTTTAATACGATTGCCTTTTGTTGGATTCACAAAATCCTATTGATCACAGGCGTTGAATTTTTGTAAGGTTTTAGTTGTAATCGATTTCTTGGCTTAGTGACAGATTACATTCTAAAGGTAATAACAGCAAATTGTTGAATTGATTATGAAATTGTTTAGAACTTATCAATATAGTTAACTTTTATTCATTTTCCACATTGTTTTCAGGTTTTGAGATTGGAAGTCTGTGCAGATACCTTAGTTGGGAATCAAATGTTAAGGGGAATATTTGGAGGGCAAAGGAAACGAGTTTCAACTGGTAAAGTCAAATTTGTAGTACATATATACAGAATCATATTTTCTCTACATCTATATCAATAATATCTAATACTAAAATTGTAGGTTAGATGTTGGTTGGACCACCTAAAGTGTTATTCATGGATGAAATATCTACTGGTTTGGATAACTCAACAACTTTTTACAATGTGAATTCAATCAAGCAATATGTTCACATTAGAACCAAACATTTCTTATTTAGTGTTTTTATTATTGCATGGGTTTGAACATGAGAAATGAAATTATTGTAATTGCATATTATTTAAATATGTATCATAATATAATAATATATATTTTGCAAAACTTTCCCGTGCATCGCACGGGTTAGCGACTAGTACTATATATAATAGCAGAAGCCTTTTAAGGAGGTGCTGCCATGTTTACAATTTCAAAGGCGATAATTTACAATCTTTCACTCTATAAAACACTGTTTGGAGCCTGTGGGTATAACAAGAAACTATAGATCGAGTTAAAAAGCGAAACGTTGTGGCTTTCACGTCTTTAGGATTTAAAAAATCAAGCATTGCACTCCTTGTTTGAAAGAAAAATGCTTTAGGAACCGTTACATTTAAACCAAATAACGCTTACATGGACTGTTGTCTGCCAACTTTTATCAATAAACACCGCTTATTAAGTCTTTCAGTCAATTATTAGAAATCCGAAACAACGTGATCTTAGATAGTTGCGAAATTAACTACAACGGCCATCTTCCATTCAAAACCTCTCTCAATTTATATTTACCTTTTGAACCATTTTTTCCCTACAAAAACAGTGATTTGAAAAATAGTACCCTTTACGTTTTTTTAAATAATGTCTTCTATATTGCAACACATATTGATGACATGCAAAATAGTTGTCATATGACCAAAGCTGACTGAATAGGATAATATGGAGGGAATAGAACATACTGGACCGAATAGGACCAAAGTGGATCGAATAATACCAAACTAAACAGAATAGACCAAATAAGACCAAAGTAATGCTGAAACCAAAATATAAAGTTACTTCACTTATATACACATTTGCCAGTCATGGAGCATAATAAACGATAATACTTCTACTTAAAACCGTTTACAACAAGCCAAACCTGTTACTTCACGCTCATTTACCCGTACCTTGTCTCATAGGTGCATCACCTTCATCATCCCCCACAACATGGGCCACCACTTCATTCAACATGTTCACACTCAAGGTTGCAATCCTCCTTGCGTGGTCACGCTCCTCAGTGGCAACTTCCAATTGATACCTTAACAATGTGTTCCTAAGGTCTCCACTGTAGTAGTTGGTTCCTTCGCTTGGAGAAGTGCTCGATGGAGTTGAGGTTGACATGTTCGGAGTTGCCCATGATGCGGACGCACCACCCTGCATGTCCATACCATTACAATGCAAATACTCCATGTATGCAGCTTCTGCTTCCCTTCGATCTTTATATGACTTGTGATTAGCATTTGGGAACTTATGAACTTGTTTGCTCGCATCTAGCCAACTGTTGTATATGCCTGGAACACGGCCGTTAAATACAACATAGGTACGTCCCATCCCGCTCGACAAATGTCGTATATGGTGGGAAGTTATTGCACCAGAATGGTGGATGCATACCATTCTGGTTATTGTTCAAGTCTGGGTTTTTATACAAACAATCAAGGCAAAACTCAATTATAGTCCAGGCGAGTTAACAAATAACTCGATTATCAGAAAGGCGAGTTATAAATAACTCGATTCATCATTTATCGAGTTACTGAACTGCCATCACATCAATAGTTGTAATCGCAGTAACTCGACTACCTATATATCGAGTTATTCATTAACTCGCCTACTTGGATATCGAGTTACAAATGACCACCTCACCACATTTCAGAACCCATGCACGTGTCTGGCAATACTTGTGCTGAAGATAGCTACTGTGGGTTCTGAAAAAAAAAAAATAAAGCCTGTGAGCTGAACAAGTATTCCTGACCATCTTCTTTCTCCCTATTGGATCCTCACCAAGTGTGACAAAATAATTGCTGTGGTCCCCTTCTTCTGTTTTGTGGCACATACCATATTCACAGCTATATCTTCACTTCTGAGAAAACTGTGATTACACTTGGATTCTAGTGTTAGTATAAATGTGATTACCTTCAGAACCATGTCTGTGTCACTGTGTCTATGTGTGTATATACATATATATATATATATATGTGTGTGTGTGTGTGGATGTATGTATAAATATATGTGGATGTGTGTGTATATCTATACACACACACACACACAATAACACATTACTATATACATGTATGTGTAAAGATATCTATATATAAACATATAGGTATTGTTGTTTATATAATGTGTGCCCATTTTTAGCTGATGTATTTTCCGAAACATTTTGTTTGGATGTGCAAAAACTATCAATACTCAATCAATTCGTAATTACAACACCAAAAATAAGCAATACAAGGTGTGCCCTCAGGGGTCCAAACATTAGCTAAATCAATAACACATTAAGCCATCAGTAACATGTGTGTGTGTGTGTGTGTGTGTGATAGTGACACTGTATACATATATATATATATATATAGTAATGTATGTATAGATACATGGGAAGATATATATAAATAAACATTGTATGGCCACCCTCTGATGATGATATATGCATTCATCCATAGGTATCAACAATGATGTAACAAGTAATCATTGGTTTAAATGGTATGGCTCTTTCAGTTCTGAAAGGCTTCAGTGTATGGGTTTTGAAAAAAGAAAGCCTGCGAGGTGAACAAGTTTTGCTGACCATGTTGGAATCAATGTTTGTGTACAAACGAATCAAGTTTGTTATGAATACTTAGGATATGTGCAATTATGCGTCTGTAAAAGTTCTATTGTACTTTCATGTGCATATAGATTAATTACTGTCATATTAACATAACCCCCTATCTTCTGCATGATAACCACAATTATATCTCCTTATCCAGGTCAGCCATGGGTCGTCATTGCTTCTATGTTTACTATGATGGGGAGCAGTATTTCCATGACTTGCATGGGCTGTCCTATAGAGGTGAGTCAGTGAAGAAGAAGTTCATTGAGTTGAAATGTGGAACATACTTGAGAAAAATGCACCGGAAGATAATGGAAGCGCTAGGGTTGGACAAGGAGTCACATAAGATATCCAACGTGTATCGTGCCCCCCAGCTACTTGTGAATACTCAAGTTGTTTACAACTCAAATCCGTTGTGTGGCGATGCCGACGTTGACATGATGTGGGCAGTGATTAAGAGGACCCCCCAGTTCATAGCGTCCAACTTGTATGTAACTATTGAGGCTATTGGGTTCTATGATGGTGCAATTTCACAACATGCCAGTGGGGTGGAAGAGCCACGCTCAGGATATCTTCACGGGCAACCTTCCTTTGCCGATGCCATGCCATTGCCCTACAATACTGAACCATGCAATGCAGTTGACCATTTGGAGAACACCGAAGTGTTGGGCGCCACCCAGCCACATGACATGGGAGGGTCTACTCACGCATATGAACATGTCCACGCCTATATGGACGGGGAACTTGATATTGATGCCAGCCGAGATGTGTACAAAGAGTTCATTGATACTAATGGACCGGTGGATGAAGCGGAGGTCTTAGACGGAACACAGCTCAAAGACAACGAGTAGGATTTCCCTATTACAACTATCCCGGGATGGTTCACATCAAATACATGGGACAATATTAATGACCCATCACCTGCATTGGGTCTAGAAGAGCTTACAAGTTGGCAAAAAGGTGACCAGCCGGCGAAGGGGATGCTATTCAAGAATAAAGCCTTCGTTCAGTATGTGCTGACCCTTTACTTTGTGGAGCATAATAAGCAATACAAGGTCATCAAGTCTGACACCAATAGGCTAGTAGTGCGGTGCACACATGACACATGTCCATGGTCAATTCAGGCTATTTTCAGCAAAAAGCATAGGTTGTGGCTAATCAGTAAATGTACGGGTCCCCACAGTTGCACATCCCTGCAGGTAGTGACCGATGGACGGATGATGGATTCAAGGTTCATTTCTATTGCACTTGAGCAATATGTACGGGAGGACATAACCCGATCCATAAAGGACATGCGTAGTATGCTGCATGCGAAGCACGGGCATGATGTAACTATGTACAAGGTTTGGGAAGCCAAATAGAAGGCAGCTGCGCGTATTTATGGGGATTTTGATGAGTCGTACGCGGAATTGCCACGGTTTCTAGCGGCATTGGATGATGCAGATCCGGACATTGTAACTTTGCTAAAATGTGACCTCCGTGTCCCGGGGACTTGTATATTCAACTCCGCGTTTTGGGCATTTGGTCCGTGTATTAGAGGGTTCAGGCATTGCAGGCCAGTGATAAGCATAGATGCAACGCACCTCTATGGCAAGTACAAAGGGAAGTTGTTGATAGCAATGGCAACAGATGGTAACAATGAGGTTTTTCCACTTGCGTTTGCCGTTGTTGAAAGTGAGAGCACGGAGACATGGGGATGGTTCTTGGCATGCCTGCTGAGCAGAGTTACAGATCGAAGCAATTTTTGTATAATCTCCGATAGGCACCGTGGGATACAATCATGCTTTGATGACACCACTAGGGGCTATTTGCAAGCGCCGTTAGCCCATCACCGGTATTGCATCCGCCATTTAGTAAGCAATGTTAACACTAACTTCAATAGCGTGGTGTTAAAGAACTTGGTATGGAAGGCAGCAACTGCAAATCAAGTTAGGAAGTTTGAAAACACCATGGATTGCATCAAGAATGTCAATCCAGATGCGTACGACTATCTAAACGATGTAGGTTTCGAAAAGTGGACACTTGCACATGACCATGGCCACCGATATGGGGCAATGACAACGAACATGTCAGAGTGCTTTAATGGGGTGCTTAAGGGCGCACGATGCTTGCCCATTACTGCAATGGTGAAGTTCACATTTTACAAAGTGAACTCGTACTTTGATGACCGCCGAAACAAAACCCTAGAGTAGTTGGAAGAGGGGCAAGAGTGGTGCAAATATGCCTACGACAAGTTTGAGGCAAATCAAGAGAAGGCGAAGCTCCATATGGTTAGAAGGATGAGCGCGCAACATCGCTTATATATAGTGGAGACACAGTCTTCACTACTGAGAACTGGCAGGGGAGCTCACACCCATAGGGTTTCTCTCATGGACAGGACGTGCACGTGCAGGAAATGGGAAGCAAACAAGATCCCATGTTCACACTTGATAGCAGTTTGTGCCAAGTACAACCACGATGCAACAGAGTTTATGGATCATTTCTACCGTGTGTCCAAACGGTATCAAAGCTATGAGCCGATATTCCAACCGTTGAAAGATAGGTTAGAATGGCCGAAGCCGGCAGAAAGGAGAAAAGTGATGCCGAACCCGCGGTTGATTCGAGAGAAAGGGTGCCCTAAGTCGACAAGAATCCGCAATGAGATGGATGACGAGGATAGGGAGTTGCCAACCTCGTTGTGGATTGAGAATGGACCAAAGTCCAAGTGTGGGTTATGTCGCCAAGAGGGTCATAATCGTCGTAGATGTCCGACTCGGAACGTGGAATCAACAAGCCGCGGTTGTACATAGCAGGTAACAATTACAAGTCCTAGTAAGGAGGGGGGATATTTCATAAGTTATTCTTATTTAGTGTTGTCAATTATTCTTACAAGTTATAAGTTATTCTTACAAGTCCTGCTAGTAATGTGTACATTGTAACCATGATAGTATGGTTTGCAAATATGAGTACAACATGTGGTATTGATGTATTTTTTGTTGTACTTGTGCAGATATGGGATTTGTGGCAAAGAGGCAGTTGGTGTAGCACTAATTCAACTCAAATTTCTTCTTGTAAACTATATATGAAAAAACAACATTTATATGTAAATGGTTGTACTTACATTGTCAACAACTTGGTTAAATGGTTTTATGATAGATAATGGCTCCTTATTTCCATTGTAGATTGTATGGATGATTTTCACTTCATGTGATTGTTTAATGAAGTGATTTGGTTATGGATGTGGTTGGAATTGTATGGATGATTTGATTATGAAAGTAGTTGGAACAATATGGATGAGTTGTTGATCAATGTGGTTGTGTACAGGTCCACCTTTATTATGACGAAAGTGGATGCAAATTAGTGTGGTTGTGAACAGTGCTGGATGACTTGCACATAACTCGATTATTAAATAGCCGGGTTACGTGGAATATCCTTCTGGGCAGTTGGATTCCACTTGGACTGCATATGGACCAGTCCAAATATATGGGCTGGCTGTGGAAGCCCAGCGCACATAACTCGATTACTGTAAAATCGAGTAATAACTAAATAACCCGATTCTACAATAATCGAGTTACGTGGAAGCCCCACTGCACGTAACTTGATTATTAAATAGCCGGGTTACGTGGAAGATCCTTCTGGACAGTTGGATTCCACTTGGACTGCATATGGATCGGTCCAAATATATATGGGCTGGGTGTGGAAGCCCAGTGTACATAACTCGATTACTGTAAAATCGAGTAAAAATTAAAAAACCCGATTTCCCTATAATCGAGTTACTTGCAAGCCCCGCTGCACGTAACTCGATTATTCAATAGCCGGGTTACGTGGAAGATTCTTCTGGACAGTTGGATTCCACTTAGACTGCATATAGATCAGTCCAAATGGACCCGTATCAAATGGACCAAACTTGACTGAATGGACCGAAGTGGTAAAAATTGGATCGAAATGGATCTAATTGGACCAAATAAAGAAAATTGGACCGAAGTGGTTTGAAGGGACTAAAAGGACTTGTTTGTGTTACGGTGCACTTAACTCGATTCTGGGATAATCGAGTTACATGGAAGATTCTTCTGGACAATTGGATTCCACTTGGACTGCATATGGATCAGTCCAAATATATATGGGCTGGGTGTGGAAGCCCAGTGTACATAACTCGATTCCTCTAAAATCAAGTAATAATTGAATAACCCGATTTCACTATAATCGAGTTACTTGCAAGCCCCGCTGCACGTAACTCGATAATTAAATAGCCGGGTTACATGAAAGATTCTTCTGGACAGTTAGATTCCACTTGGACTGCATATGGATCAGTCCAAATGGACCCATATCAAATGGACCAAACTTGACTGAATGGACCGAAGTTGTAAAAATTGGATCGAAATGGATCTAATTGGACCAAATAAAGAAAATTGGACCGAAGTGGTTTGAAGGGACTAAAAGGAATTGTTTGTGTTACGCTGCACGTAACTCGATTCAAGGATAATCGAGTTATGTGGAAGATTCTTCTGGACAGTTGGATTCCACTTGGACTGCATCGGGATTAGTCCAAATATCTGGGCTCGGAGTGGCAGCCCAATGCATATAACTCAACTAAATAGTTATCGAGTACCGTTACAAATAACTCGATATCTAAAGAGTCGAGTTCTGTGCAAGCCAATACCCACATCATGGATTCCTTTCAGTTACAATGCACACAACATGGATTCGTTACAATTACACTGAACGTAACTCGATTTATTAGTAATCGAGTTATGTGGAATATGAACCACCATCGTGGACACTCTGTTTTAGTACTTGCCAGTGCACAGTCTCTCAACAACAGCTACGAATCTCAGCGAAGAAACAGTTTGGAGAACACCAGTACGATGACTTCTCAATGGCGGAGAGACAATGTGGATGATCCTGCTGATCTTCCCACACACTTTTTCAAGATTATTATGCCTCAAACACTTCGAGACGGAAAGCTTGTAAGTAAACTTCATTTCATTGCCGAGTTTGATTCTTGAAAATCATATGGGAATTAACGGCATCAGCTTTATGTTTTTTAGTTGTGATTATTGAACAAATGTACATTTGTTGATGACCAAATTCAAGAAAAATATGTGATAATGTTAATCCATGTTACATGTATAAAATCAATGATTATGTAATGCGGTGCACAGATGGGAACAAAATATCCCATCAGTGTTTATTTTATTTTCTGAATTACATGTTTTTGCCACATGAACTGGTTATGTGGATGATTTTGTTTCATCCAACAAGTATTATTGTAAAATATTGTGATAAAAATTACTTTTCCTGTAATGGTACTGATACTAACTGCACAACTCAAATTTCACTTGATTGATTGCATGTGTTTATTTACAAAGCTTGCATTTATGTTGATGTTCGTCTTTTTACAGTGGATTCCAAAGAAGTTTATAATCGAATATGGCGGTCATCTATCAGATATGGCCTTGCTTACGATTCCAAATGGTACAAAATGGAAAGTGAAGTTGGCAAAGTCTGATGGAGAGGTTTGTTTTGGAAATGGTTGGTGTGAATTTGCAAGCTCTCATGCTCTAGCCCTGAGGCACTTGCTAGTGTTCAGATATGAAGGAAATTCAGAATTTTCTGTACTCATATTTGACGCCACTGCAATAGAAATAGAGTATCCTGCAGCTGAACTCCAAGATCGTACAGGGGAGAAACCACCAGTACCTCTACCTCATAAGAGGGCAAAAACCAATCCATCAAGTTCTAAGGGGTCAAGGTTAGAGAAATCGAAAATGCCATTTGGGGTATCTTTGACTAGGGGAGAGAGTTCAGGTATGAATCTTACACTTCTGTAAGGAACTGGTTGATTTTGTAAGCCTATTCACTATAAATTTCATGTGCATGACTTCATATTTCCATGTCATTTTAGGATCAGCTCATGGGGTTGCTAGTGTAGCTGAAACTCTTGTGAGAGCGAATGCTTTCAAATCAGAAAATCCCCTTTTCACGGTTACCATTCATCCATCATACATTAATGGCAAGGATCGTGTGGTAAGCTTTCCCAGCTGAACATATTGTTGGGTTTTAGAAATGCAACTCCCATTAACTTTGATTTTCCATAGATCAATTAGAAAGCATGTAGCAGAGACTTGTTGGTTTGCTTCATTGTGTTAGTTCAAATAGTATCATGTTTAGGTGGTAGAAGGACATCAATAGTACTGCCTGAAAACTGAATTTCATTCAAATGGGTAACTATTTTTTAATTGTATGTCTGATGACATTTTTTGTACAGAGCTTACCCTATGGCATTACCAACTACTTACCAAGCGAAGGCTTTACCAAGGACTACACCACCAAAGGATGTACATTCACTATGAAGCTCCAGGTTGTGGACCGATTATGGCCTGTGAAGTTATACATTTATGAAGGAAAATACACATCTTGTGTCGTATCTGCTGGTTGGGCTGCATTTGCGAGGGACAATACATTGCGATTAAGAGATGTGTGTGTATTTGAAGTGATTATGAGGGATGAAGTTGTGTTCAAAGTCCACATTTTTAGATGCCCTCATTAAGTGGTTACTAACTTTGCATTGACAATAAAAGGTTGGATATGTACTGTTCTGGACTATGTTTCAGCAGATGTCTTGTCAAGACTTATGAACTTGTTGAGTTGTTAGTATTTACCAGTATTTATGTATAGACTGGATGGCTGATTTTTGTGTTGGTATTTTTGAGTTATGATCTATAGCGGTTGAGTTGTTTTGTGCGATTTGTGTGTTGGTATTTATGATATATTTACTGTTGATTCCTTTTGTGATTTGATATCAGTTGTTCTATATTATGATTTCTTAATACGTGCAAATATGCAATTAGTGAAGTTTAATGTCTCTTGCATGAACTGTAAACTTGATTGCAAAGTGATGGAAACCAAAATCAATTGGTTGAGAACTTGAACTAGACTTGCATTAAAATTAAGAATTAAAGCTGGAATTATAGAGAAACTGGAGAAACAAAGTTTCTGTCCATGTCTGAAACTAAGTTAAATTCACATCAAAAACTGATTGTACTCTTACATAGCTATCCTATTTATAATCTTTAACTATTAGGAAATAAAGTAGCCAATAGTTACATAAGTTAAAGCTGTAATTTAAGAGGATACATGGCAGATATTAGCAGTCAAAATAAGGGGCTGCTGGCAGTCCTAAGAGGTCAGAAGGTTGGCTGGCTGGTTGTCAGTCCTAAGGATAGAGGGTGGCTGCATCATACTCCCCTCTATAAAGGAAACTTGCCCACAAGTTTCAGTTGGAAAATAAGGCTTCAAATGCTTCACATTGAAGGCAGTAGAAATGTTTAAGTGAGGGGGTAGTTGGACTATGTAGGCATTGTCATTGATTGTAGTCAATACTTTGCATGGACCTACTTCCCTTGCTCCCAACTTGGAATAGGAGCCATGAGGACACCTTACTGTAGTCAAAATCACCCACACAAGGTCCCCTTCCTTGAAAAGTAGTCTCCTTCGGTGAATATCAGCAGCAACTTTGTACTTTGCATTGGAATGTTCAATTCTCTCCTTGACTTGTGCATGGATAGATTGCATAAAATGTGTCATTTCTGTTGCTGCAAAAGCTTACCCACTTAGCATGCCTCTTGTTCACATTAGATTGGCTATTGAGATATTTCAAAGCCTCATGATCAGTGTGTAGAATAAACTCCTTGTAGGTCAAATAGTAACTCCAATGCTTGATGGCTTGAACAATAGCATAGAATTCCTTGTCATAGGTAGAATACCTAAGTTTTGCTTCATTCAACTTCTCACTAAAGAATGCTATGGGCTGCCCTTGATTTCATTGCAAAAGGCTCTCCAAATGATCTACATCTTTTATTTGCTGTTGCTTGGTCAATTTGGTGGAGTCGCAATCAAGCAATTCATAAGAATTCTGGTAGCTTCTAGCAAGGTACTCCCAGTGTGTTTTACTGCTGAGATTTCAGAGCCTATTGCTGTTCTGGAAGGTGTGCTCCTTGCAGCAAAAATGGAGGTCTCTCATGCTATTATTGAGTCCGATGCCTTGTCCATTATTGAACCTATCAATGATGGGGTCTTTGGTGGTGAGCTAGGATACATGGCAGATATTTGGGAAGTCTTTTCTTCTTTTAGCTGGTGCTCCTTTCATCATCTGAAAAGGGAAGGCAACAGAGTTCCCCGTGAACTTGCAAAAGTCGCCAGGATCACTAATATGTGTCAGGTTTGGGAAAGGACTATACCAAGTCCTGTTGAACATATTGTTATTCAGGAAATATGCTTGTAATGCTTTTGCATTTTCTCTGTTGTATTTCAATTTCAGATTGAATGAAATTCATATGCTTCCTATCAACAAAAAAAAAAAAAAAACTACTGAACTCAACTACAGAGAAGTGCTACATCAGCTTGTACAATCTTGCAATATCCCAAACCACCAACGAATATTTTTTTTTTTTGATACGCAATCAGTACTTCTATTATTTATTCAAATTCTGAAACAAACTGATTTACATCTGAAGCAATCACATCTTCTATCATGGTTGGAGTTTCCTCCATCCATGTTACATAGTCATCTACGTACTGAGCATGTTACATAGTTGGTAATACAACCTTTAGTCTATTGGCTAACACTTACCAACAAATCTTTATTTTGTAACAATTAATAAAGATCCTATGACCATTTTATACGAATGTCATATAAACTTTAGAGAAAATATAATATATTCTCCAAATTATCAATAACGTGAATCCCACAGAAGTTCATTTATGTTAAATGACAATTTTAATTTAATTTAGTCCGTATATGATCTATATTAACTTAAATGGTTTGAGATTTTAGTAATAGTGGGAACATGAGTTTTACTGCTATGTGTTAGTTTACGGATGAAATTGGATAGTTTATGCAGCTGATGTGACGCAATGTGAGAGCAGCGGCATTAAACGCTACGCTTCAAGTTTTAGTAATATATAGATTAATAAAGATGAAACAACATGAATAATTCAAATAATTCAAACAAATTATTGTAGACTGAACTTACCTCAGGCGTGCTTAAAATAGCCAAGTGTCAGTTGGACAGGGAACAATAGACTGAAGTGGACAAAATGGACTAAACTATATCAAAAGGACCGAGATATCTAGCAAATGGTCTGAATTGGACAGAAGTGGACTGAATTCACCGAAGTGGACCTAATAGAGTGAAGTGGACAAAAGGACCAAATCATTTGGGACCTAAGAGACCAAAGTGGACGAAATGGAGCAAAAGGACCTCATGGACTAATGTGTACCTAAGGGACGGAAGTGGACCAAAATGGACCACAAAGAGCGAATGTAAGGTGGTGGACTTCTGGACCAAATGGACTAAAGTAAACCTTCGGAACTGAAGTGGACTTCACTGGACCAAGTCTATTTGCTGCATGACCAAAGTGGACTGAATGGACCCATATGAACCAAATGGACCAAACTTGACTGAATGGACCGAAGTGGTGAAAATTGGATCGAAATGGATCTAATTATACCAAATAAAGAAAATTGGACCGAAGTGGTTTGAAGGGACTAAAAGGAGTTGTTCGTGTTATGCTGCACATAACTCGACTCTGGAATAATCGATTTATGTGGAAGACCCTTCTGGCCAGTTGGAATCCTCTTGGACTGCATCTGGATCAGTCCAAATAAGTGGGCTGGGTCTGGGCGCGGTACAGCACATAACTCGATTTACGCATTATCGAGTATATATGTAACTCGACTTTTTTGTAATCGAGATATGTGATTACCCACATTTATAAACGCTCCCACTGTTGTGCAAAATTTGCAGCAGTCCGAAATTACATCTTCGCTTGCTCTCAGCTGCATCCGCTAGAATCGACAATTTTTCCGCTCAAAATCTTCAAAGGTTTTACATGGTAAGACTCGTTTAACTATTATTGTCTTTAAAATTACACATTGGTGATGCGTTAATCATATATTCATTTTTGGATGATGCTTCAAACTTCATTGTCTATGTACATTGGGATGAAATAGGGTGTTTGGCTAGTCAAATGGTTTGTTGTTAGTAAGGTTACTTGCTTATCTTTTTGGTTGTCTTCAACTAGTCTCCTTCCAGAAAATGAACTTGCCAGTGGCTCCATATGTGTGTGGTAGTCCTTATGCTGTTTCTATGTCTTAGTTGGTACATTGTGCAATTTAAGGTTGTTTGTACAAGTTGGTGAAACTTACTACATGTAGCTACGAAGTTTGAAAATGTTTCAGGTCTTACATCCACTTGTATGTTTCCTGTACAATATTATTGCTGTTAGAATGCTTGCTATTGGTGCGTGACATTATTGATCATTTTGAAAATATTCAATATGTTAATAAATTGCATGTTCGCTCTTTGAGTTCAACTGAAGTTTATATACTACAGGTCAGAGATCTTCAAATTATTGAGTCGGTGCGAAATGCATTACAAATATTTCACCAACTGAACAACATGTTGGTAAGAATATTGTTTTTTCAGTTTATTGTTGTAAACTGCTCTAGTTGGTACATTGTATGGATGATTTTCTACACATGGCAGTACGTTATTCAATGGTTTTTTGTTCTCTGCTTCAAAGAAAAAAATCTTCATTGTCTATGTAGATTGTGATGAAATGATATGTTTGGCTATGAAAATATGAATGGGTTAGGTAGTAGGAATGTTGTGTTTATCTCTTCGAAATGCAGTTTTTGGTTCTGTTTTGTTGATGCCTGATCATGTTTCCACTGCTGACCATCAATTAGTTATGGCTCCGAAGAGGGCTAAGAGAGGAAAATCCAAAATTGCATCCAAGCCTAAAGTGGTGTTTGATCAATTAAGGTTCCACAAACCTGAAAATGAGCAAACCTTTGAAACCTTGATTAAGTGTAGGCGTATTTGGGGAGAAAGGCAAATCAATCTACATGAATTGCATCCTTCTGTCTGTGATAAGCTACAGTCTAGGCATTGGCTGTCCCTGTGTACAAACATAGAACCCCCTCCAGCTGACTTGATTAGAGAATTCTATTCGAATATCTCGGTGCATGAGGAGTGCGGTGGTCACAAAGTGGCATCGTGGATACGTGGTGTACCGTTTACAATAACTAGGGGCATCGTATCTGCAGCTCTTGATGTACCTATAATTCGCACACCTACTTATCCATACTCTGTGTCTCCTCGTATTGATGATGTTATGGATGTTCTTTGTGGACGATCAGTCACTCGGGTTTCTAACCGAAGTATTAGCTCGAGTGAGTTAACTGAGCTTAATTATATCTTCTTTAGGATAGCTTGTCACAACATTTTTCATATCTCTCATATGCATACAATCCCTATAGACAGGTGTTTCTTTCTTTACGCCCTCATCACTGATAGTTCCATTTGTTTTCCTTCCCTTTTCATTGAAACCATTGTGGAGGTGCGTAGGAGCAAGTATAAGAGGCATGGTCTATTCTTTCCAGTTCTCATCCATAGGGTCTTCAAATATTTAGGATTATAGAACTTTCCTTCACAAGAGTTGGTTCACATCCAAGCCCCCACAGGTGCCAAATTTCTGAAGCAGCAAAGTGCCCAAAAAAAGTTTGGCGACCCCAGTGTTGGTTCATCCAAGAGACCACAAGTACAGTCTACTACTGGAGATGATGTTCCATATGAGGACATGCATGGAGATCCCACAGCTGCTGTTGTCGAGGATGGTGATGATGAGGTAGATGTTGACACTACCGCTGCAGCGCAGATAGGCCCTCCTCCTCCCTCTCTTCGTGCTACGATGGAGACCATTATGACGACTCAAGCAACCCATGGGCAGGTTTTATATGGTCTTCTTGGCGACATTGCAGCTCTGCAGGCAGACGTAGCTGACTTTAGACGTCAGGTTCCACCTTCTCCATCATCTAACTCTTGATGATTGCCATTGGCCATTGTACCTAAGGGAGGACTTCCTTTTTAGTACTTGCTGTAGCATATTTGGAGAATTGTATTCACACCAACTATGATGTGGCTTTCAGCCAATTGTATATTTTGTTATTTTAGTGGCAGCTTTGAAGAACATCATATGGTGGAAAGTAATTTTATTTTGTGCACATGATGGTTAGTTTCATGTCCATCGTTACTGTTATTAGTATTATTGAAATGGTTGTAACTGTAACAATTTTTTATGTTATTATGTGATTCTATATAATATAAAGGAGATCCGAAAATGTAAATAAGAATTATTTCATAATTCTGTACGGCGCTCACCTGTTATTACATTATAGTAATTATTAATACAAATTGAAGGTTTGTGAAAGCACAATTGGTTTATAGGGTTTGATATTACCGATGAACCACCTAGGAGATTTTCCTTGGCGCAATGGCTCAACCTATATATTGACTTCAGGCAATTGTTTTTATTGGAGGTTTTGACCAATCACGCACACATTCCTCGCTGTGTCACATTAATTGGCTACGATTAGAACAGATATTTCAGTGTTTCAAGCTATGGGGGCTGCATAATTTGTAAGAGTGATGCGTTTAACCTCTAAATGTTTAATGACCAAAAATAATAAACATTGTGAAGTTTACACACCGTGATGTGTAAACACCTTCAAAATGACCAAAGATAATAAACGCTATGATGTTCAGGATATGTTTCGTGAAAGACCAAACACAAGTAAAGTCATTAATATAGTGTAATTTCAGCATATGTCGCTATACACAATTAATATAGCAAAGTTTCAAGAAGACCAAGTTCGAACTCTGAGGGCACGTCACCAGCCCGTTGTTGTAGCACCAACTCTAGTCATATCAAATTTCTTCAATCGCAGCACATGCACCAACAGACGTGGTTGTTTATATTGTCATGTTCACAATTCTACATGTGCTGCTTAATAGCTCGGCACTGTTTCACACCCACACTCATGTGGATACACAATTGTGGAATTGGATGCACAGATGTCCCATTTACATCTAATGTTGCAACTATTTCCCACGTTTGATGTGACATTGGAAACCTTTAAAATCCTGTTGATATAATGTTTTTCCAGCCTGTATTGACATGACAAGCCCTAATAACTGACATTGTAATGCTTGGACCATGACATTACTTCGCACTGTTAAACCCTATCCAGTCATATCACCTACACGCATGTCAATACACAGATATGCATCCATTTGCAATGCACCGTTTTCAAGGATGCAGAGCATCCCTGAAAAGTTTATGATACATTTAACACAGCTCGGCACTGTCTAGTCAAGTCATGTCAGATGAAGCACAGGAATGCTGAATAGTCTTCAACAAGACATACCAATATAAGCATAAACATCACTAGTTTAAAATTTAAACAGGTTATCCTAGTACGAACTCTGATGGTCAACCAGGAATACAATATTGAGACACTAAGCACAATAGGCTTCCTCTCAATCACCTCAAAGACACAACATCTCCTTGTTTTAAATTATTGTCTTTCGAAAATGCACCCCATCCCTTCCCGAATCTCGTTGCTGAATAAGTTTTGATGGGGGGTAATAGCACAAGACATTGAAGTGTGACAATTTGCTTCACAATAATATACTTGGTAAGAAATTCAGCAGGTACATACTGCACAAGAAGGAGAAACAACTAGGCATTAAAGCATATATGTTTCAAAGCCATATTTAAGAGAATATCACAATCACATTATGTATAAAGGCTCACCACCATATTATGCGGCCGCAAGATACCCATGAAAGAAGGATTTTTAGGCTTGAACTTTTCGGCTGCTTGGATTGCTCTCTTCCTCTAGACATGCTAGAAAATATTTTCGTAACAACCATTTTCTCTGACTTCATGTTTTTTGGGCAAATCATCTGAGGGAGATATGTTTGTATCATCTTCATCTAAGTCTATTCTGTCTACCTGATGATCTTTCAATTTACAGTTCTTGATGGGTGGATATTGAATCCCAGTGGCAGTCTTATCAAATATAAGAACATGAAAGCTTAACCATAATAGATACAATGATATTCAACGAAATCCTGCCAACCAAGTTTCTGGACCAAATGTTGTTATCAGCTTTCTTCAATCTCACTTGCCAAATACCACCATAAGGATCATTAAGTGTTGCATAGGATAGCTCAGCACTGTTGAACCTTAACCACAAGTACCCATCCACACTCACGTGAATACACATAGCATCCCTGAAAAGTTTATGCATCAATTTTGGGAGTGAGCTGTCCACCATTGCTACACTAATGTTCGCAGTTCTGCGTGTGCTACGCAACAGGTTCAGACTATTGAACCTTGTATAGTCATATCACCTACACGCACATCAATACACAGATTTGTATCCTTTTGCAATGCACCGTTTTCAAGGATGCAAAACATCCCTGAAAAGGTTATGATACATTTAACACAACTCAGCACTGTCTCGTCAAGTCATGTCAGATGAAGCATAGGAATGCTGAATAGTCTTCACGTGAATAAATACACAACCTCCTTTGCAGTACACATCACCAAACTCACTGTTGTAGCACAAGCTATAGCTATATCAACAGGTGCCACTGTATAGCCAAGTCGAGTCATATCATATTTATTCACGTGAATACTTACCCTTACATACAGTCACATCCACGTGAATACTTGTCGTTGCAAAACTCCTAGATAAAGTCCCATTTACATCTACCCATGCAAAACATCTACACATACCAAAGTCCCATTTACATCTACCCCTTGCAAAACATATACACATACCGATTAGAAGTCACATTTTCCAATGTCAATGCGCAATTGGATGCTACCTCGTTTTCCAGATAACTATAGGAGGGAGAGAGATTCCAACGAGACGGAATACTATGCCAGACTGCGCCGGGAATGGGACTTTCGCGTGAACGAGTCCAACGCTCTACACGATGATCTCGAGCGACTCGGAGCGCCTCTTGTCGACCGTACCTCGCTCACACTGCCACGGAGAAACATGCAACAATATGAGCGCGCGGTGACAAAAATAAAAAAAGAGGACAATCTGATGATACTTCGTAGGTCCAGGTATCACATGCTACAACTGGCAGAAGAGCTGGCTGATGCAACGAATAGGCAACTCACTCCGGCGGAACGTAACAATGTCCTCAACTACGAGGACTACCTGTCAGAGTGAATGCCTATGTGGTATATGTGTTGTGTCTAGGGTTAAGTTAATAATATTAGTAGTGTTAGTGTTCAATATGCAATGCATGCATATTGGGGACATTGTGTAAGTTATTTTAAGTTTGCTGTGTTATGTTGTAGGTGCTTATTGAAAAACATCATGTGTGAGAATATTTAACTTCTATGCGTTATGTGAGAATAATCTAAATTACGAATAACGTGCATGCTCCTCACAAATCAATAATAAGGTTTACATAGTACAAATTCAACAACAATGACACACATACATTTAAAACATAGTTAACCAAAACCAAAATAGTTCTCCAACAAAGTCTAATTACACCACGACACAATTACTCTTCATCTGACATCTCCACATCTGACTGATAAATGGGATCACCAAGAAGTGATTGCATGAATCGTGCGTGCTCGTACCACCCTCCCTCTATTGACTCTCGAATCTCAACTTGGGTACGATATCGATTAAGGCGTATTTTCATTCGATTATTTTCTTCTCTTATGCGGTTCAATGCTTTACGAAGTTCGTCGATCGTGTCTCTGGGCATTTGCGATGCAAGTCGTCGAGGCACTAGCAACTTAAAACCAACCAACTCATCATAAAACATTTGCTGTTCACGAAATGACCAAGCCCACTCCTGTCTCATGGTATTGTGAACGTAAGCACTATTTCGCAGATTTGGATTGATTGGATAGCTGAACTCATCTTCCAATACCCAGCAATGACCCATAGTAGTGAACACATCGTGAGGCCTATAGAGTTCTGGGTTGCCAAAACCAGACATTGACGCTGAATACAATAACAGCAAATAATCAAGTTAACAGTGTGCATCAACTTTTGGTAAATAATGATTATGTGCAATATAAAATGTTGCTATAGTCAAGATTTCAATCTCTTGTGACCAACATTTACTACAACAAACAACCAAAATCACACCAATGTACTTATTCAACCAAAAAAATACCATTGCCATAAAATTAAAAATTCAACCAAAAAAATTTGTATCAAATGTACTCATTCAACCAAAAAAATAAAAATTCATTACAATATCAAATAAAAATACCATTGCGACAAAATTATGGTGTGAGTTTTTTACCTGAGGTGATACAAATTTTACTTGAGTCCGGACGCAACTGTGGAGCAGAGCTGCAGAGTGCAATCAATTCAGCCGAAATGCAAGACACTCTCAATGGGAGGGGATAGGCAGGTAATATGCGAGAATAACTCGACTCTACGGAGTTCGAGTATGCTTTATAACTCGATATTATATTAATCGAGTTATGTTCGAAGACATGTGCCGTACACCTGACACCAAGACAAGGTAGACAGAGGTTTAACAAGCGCATAACTCGATAGCTGCATAGTCGGTTATATAACTCGGTTTTGTTATTATCGAGTTTTTTAGAAAGAAAATGCCATGCTGGTAGACCAGAGTGGAACATGGCTAAGTATAACTCGACTATTGGATGATCGAGTTTTTCAATATAACTCAATTTCCCGTTTGTCGAGTTACAAAACAGGGGCATTTCCCTAATTAGTTTGGGAAATGGGGCATAATGCTGCTATTTTTGCCCAAATAGGGCATTTCCCAATTTTGTCCCTGCATATTGTACAGATGGGTATTTCATTAGAACAAGTGCTCATGTAGAGACTAATTCGACGGGACGACAATATCACCCATGGTCTGTACGTAGAAAGTGACTGTGTATAATTACATCGTTTAAAACATGCCCGACAATTTAGACGTGCGGTACATCTCCATAAACCTTAATTGCTTTCTTTTCCAACCCATGCAATTTTCTAAAAATTCTCTTTGTCATCCTTTTCATATCTTCATCGATCGTTAGGCCCAAACACATGATGATAAGAATAGTACGTACATTGGTTAATATGTGGTGAATATTATAACAAGAAGATGGTGATATAATGCAAACAACAGTAATAAGGGTGATAGAGAGGTTACAAAATGGTGTCAATGGAGTGCTGGCAGCAGTTGCTCATAGGAATAGGAATCTATTTTAGTCCAATAAATTTTGGGCAAAATGCAAAACTGTCTCTCTAAGTTTTTTAAAATTTTATTTCAGTCCTCTAACTTTGCTTTTGTTCATTTCAGTTCTCTAACTTTCAAGTTTATTCAATTAAGGCTTTTCCATCAACTTTTGTTATATGTTGTGGTTAATTTTTCAATTTTATAAATTTTTCTTCAAATTTTTTAAATTAAATAAATTCAATTAATGATTGAAAAATATTTTCCAGATTTTTTTTTTCAATTTTTTTTAATAAAAGTTAACGGAAAGACCTTAATTGAATAAATCTGAAACTTAAAGGACTGAAATGAACGAAAGCAAAGTTAGAGGACTGAAATGAAATCTAAAAAAAGTTAGAGGGTCAATTTTGCATTTTAGCCATAAATTTTTAAGCCATACCTTATTTGTGGAGTACCCAATCGAATCAAATCCGAACCCAATCCCAATTGATCAATTTAGCGTCGATTGATTTTAATACAGCTCACATATTGGTTTGTGGGTTATTCGACATAATATGAGGCCTAAGATAGTAACTTTAAAAGTAATTTTTTTATATTTAAATATTATTTATTTAAATTTCAATATTATAGTATTTTTTATATATTTAAAATCCATTCTTCTTAATTTTTGAGATATGAAATTACTAATTAAAATTTTAGTTTCTAATGTCTCTTTATCAATAATATGACTAATTTAGTTAATTTTGTATGCCATATATCCATTTGAGAAATGTGGGGGTAAGAGCCCAAATTTGTATATTGGGCCTTGGGCCTTATCTGAGGACATATGTATGTCCGAGGAGGATTGAATGATTGGAAGAGGCCCCAAAGTTGAGAATTGCATGAGGAAAGAATGGAGGAATATATTCTAAGGAGGAGCTCCTTCTCGGATACGATGAATACTGATCAAATCTGTATTTGGGGTGATCTAAGTGACCTTCCAGGAGGTTTCAAGGATAAGAATGAGATCCAGGCACGTACAAAGGTGATAGAACTCAGAAATATCTAAAGTAAAAGCTGCTGCCACCATATTAAATGCACTGCTGCAACTTTTCTAGCCACATTTATGTGGAAAAGACCCCTGAACAGTGAAGTCTCAGTTATCACAACTCACCGAAAGCCAAAAAGGATGTTTGATGAGACATGCATTCAAGTGAAGGCCTAGATGATTAACAAGTGTAGGATCAAGATGGTCTAGGAGAAACTACATAAGTGAAAAGATCTCCCATGGGGAAAAAGAAGGAAAGAATGAAAAAAAAAAAAAAAAAGAGGAAAAAGAGAGAAAAAATAAAAAAGAACTACTGTAGTATTCAAAAAAGGGTATTAGCACTCAGTTCTATAGGTTCATTTTATAATCTATCTCCTCGAACGACCATTTCATTCAGTTTTACGTGTCTTTCTTACTTATTCTTCTTTTAAAACCCTATTTGCCGTTGTCAAATTCACAAAAGGCCTAATTCTTTCACCCACTCTCTACAAATTTATTGTACTGGGCTCATTGGGCCTATATCCCATATCTTTAGGGCTTGGGCTACAAATTGTGACCTTACAAGAAATAATATAGTCATTTGTTAATTTTTGTAAATTCTGTATGCAATATATCTATTTGAAAACTAATATAGGCTTTAGTATAATTAATAGTTATCATATTACATATTTGAACATAATTATCATTTTTCCATTGATCAATCATTTTATTGTAATTTTTCATTACCTTCTAACTCTTTGTGTTGAATCTTATCAAAATCATTATTGCAACTTAACTTAACAATATAAATGCCTATTGACCTCAACTTGCAAAAAAAATAGATTAATTCAGCACATAACTTGAATAATTAATACTAACCAAACTAGAGACCAATTTCCATTTAGAGAATCAAATATTGTAATATTTGACCCAAAAAAAAAAAAATTTAATTTATCTTTGGTAAGGACTTTTTTTTTTTTTTACCAAAGGCGATAAAATTATATTAAATACTCAGAAAAAGTACAAACTACTCAGTAAGGAGAGTGTCAGAAGCAAAGCCCTCTCAAAGGCAATAAAAGAGAAAAGCACGACGCGGGAACAAACAATTCTAAACAAGTCGGAGAGCTGCCATGTGCCGTTGATACTCCTCAAGGAAATGTCCCAAAATATCAAAAAACAGAAAAATTTGGTCCCTACATCTATTTTCCCATTCACGTGACTAACGAAATGCTATATCTACAATATTAGTTGAATGTAGTAGTAATGGTTTAAGCATGGATTACTTAATTTTTTATTTATTTATAGAATTTCAATTTTCATATGTTTTGCATTTAAAGGTGTAAAAATCTTGTTATTTATTCTCATAATCTGAAAAGTAAAAAATTCTTTATATTCAGAATATTATTGACTTCTTATACAACTTAAACTGTTCAATTGTGATAATAATTTGTGTCTAGGATTACCAACCTTTTTGACCAAGCAGTATAAATTTATCCTTCCCAATGTAGAGACATGAGTATATATATTATATGTTTATATTTATACATGCATAAGGATATACTTATAGAGATTTGGGAATATATATGATTATGTAACTTTATAATATAAATAATCAATTTTATAGAAAAAATCATAAATAACTTTTAACAATAGTGCTGATGAATTTAATTTTTGTAAGTTCATAAATAAAATAATTTTATATAAACTTATTAGGTGATATAATTACATTACTTAAAGTTACACCAAATTTAACTTGATTTTGATCTATCTAATTAACTCAAATAATATAATTTTAATTATAATTTAGTTATTAATTATTAGTATAGATTTGTAAAGGGCTCATGTTTTGTATTCATTGGGCTTGTAATATATATGAGGTAAGAATAAATTAATTAAGTATATAAAATTTAATTAATTACATAAAAAATTAGTCATTTTTCTTACAAAAGTTTAGTATATGGTGTTAAAAAAAATTAGATAGAAAATTATAACTCGAGTTTGTCCAATTAGAATATTAAAAAAGCTTGAAAACATATTTTAGAATGACATTAAATAATATTTTAGAATATTAGTTTCAGTTCAAATAACTTCACGGACAACATTTTGGCACCTCTATATTATTCTTATTATTGTTTTTTTGATAAACATTATTCTTATTATTGTTGCTGATTAGCATTCTCGTACCACAATATCGGGTTATTATAATAGCCACCACATTATAAGGTACTATTCCTACCATCTTGTGGCTGTGGGTAGGTGTTAAAAATATCTAAAAGATGACAGAGAATCTTTAGAAAATAAAGGTACTGATTCAGCAAAAAAGAAAATAATGGCACGTACTGTTTGGACTCTGGGAAGAAGGCAACTATGAAGAAGGGCATATTGCTTAAGAGTCCGTTAGGATATTGCTTATTTTGTTAAAAATTAAAAATTGAAAATGCTGTAACAAAATAATTTTTAAATGTGTAAATAGTACTGTAAGACCTATTTTTAATTAAAGTTTTGGTGAAAAAAGATGTTTATGGGTCTCGTGAATAATGCACAAGACCTGCTGACAATGTCTTTCTACTGAAATGTGTGGACATTCAAAAGGGTAGTGGGTCCCGTGCATAGTACACGGGACCCACTGGCAAGTCTGTGTCCTACGTGAAACTAACTTTTGGTAAAAAAAAAAAAGGGAAACGTGAAAACTCAAAACGCAGACGTGTAACCTCTGAATCTAAACGCTCACTAAATTGACAGCCGCGTTTTAAACGATGTAATGCACTTCAACTTTTTCTCTTGACTAAAGTGGTACATAAACAATTTTTTCAAAAAATATTTTTTCAACAAATTCTATACGATAAATTGTTACTGGTTCTAATTTAAACTAATCACTAAAATTATTTTTTTCCATTAATTATAATAGCTCACTTAAAATTTATTGTAAAAATTTTATAAACAAGACATTTCTTACAGAGATAATGCTATTTGAACTGGCACTTTTAAATGATCTACTGCAAACACAGTGACTTTTTCTTTTTTCCCCCTTCATTGTCATTGTCATTCTTTTTCTTTTGTTAACTTTATATATATTATTATTATTTAAATTGTTTGAGCTTCTTCTTCTTCTTTTTTTGCAGATTTTTATATTTTGTTCATTTTTTTCTTGGAGAGAGAGAGAATTAATCTTTTTTTATTTTTTAATACATGTTAATATTTTTGGTGTAATTTATAACCTCCTACATTAAGGTCTTCTTTTCCCATTTTTTTTCTTTGATTTTTTTCCTTATTAATTGGTTTTAATTTTGGGGGTTTAATTAATAGATTTTATAGAATTTTTTTATAATTTTTTTTTATGAATCAAATAATGAGTAATTCTACGGTACTCCCAAAAAAATGAGGGTACAGTATCCACTAGTAGGTAACCTGCTACATCAGGTTATTTTTTTCTCACATTTGATGGTTCCATCCTCACATTGTGCAATTCCAACATTACATGTGACAGTTCTTATTTCACATTTGGTGGTTCCCTTACTTTTTTTCTCACATTTAACGGTTCTATGCCTACATTGTGCAGTTCTAACATCACGTGTCAATTCTTTTGTCACATTTGGTAATTCCCTTATTTTTTTTTTCTCACATTTGATAGTTTCATTCTCACGTTGTGTAGTTCCAATATCACATGTGACAGTTCTTTTCTCACGTTGGGTGGTTCCCTTACTTTTTTCTCACATTTAATGGTTCTATGCCTACATTGTGCAGTTCTAACATCACGTGTCAATTATTTTGTCACATTTGGTAATTCCCTTATTTTTTTATCACATTTGATAGTTTCATTCTCACGTTGTGTAGTTCCAACATCACATGTGATAGTTCGTTTCTCACGTTGGGTGGTTCCCTTACTTTTTTATCACATTTGACAGTTCCATCCTCACGTTGTGCAATTCCAACATCACATGTGACAATTTTTTTCTCACGTTGGGGGCTTCCTTTACTTTTTTCTCACATTTGACGGTTCCATCCTCACATTGTGCAGTTCCAACATCATATGTGACAGTTCTTTTCTCACATTTGGTGATTCTTTTATTTTTTTTCTCATATTTGACGATTCCATCCTCACATTGTTTAGTTCCAACATCACATGTAACAGTTCTTTTGTCACATTTGGTTGTTCCTTTACTTTTGTCTCACATTTGACAATTTCATTCTCACATTGTGCAATTCCAACATCAAATGTGATAGTTCTTTTCTCACATTTGGTGGTTCCCTTATTTTTTTTCTCACATTTGACTGTTTCATCCTCACATTATACAGTTCCAACATCACATGTGTCAGTTCTTTTGTCACATTTGGTGGTTCTCTTATTTTCTTTTTCTTACATTTGACGTTTCCATCCTGACATTGTGCAGTTCTAACATCACATGTGACAGTTTTTTTCTCACGTTGGGTGGTTCTCTTACTTTTTTCTCACATTTGACGGTTCCATCCTCACATTGTGTAGTTCCAATATCACATTTGACAGTCCTTTTATCACATATAGTGGTTTATTTATTTATTTTTTTCTCAAATTTGATGGTTTCATTGTTATATTAAGTAGTACCAACATCGCATATGTTCTATTTTTGTTACATGTGACAGTTCTTTTCTCATATTTGGTGGTTCCCTTACTCTTTTCTTCACATTTGACTGTTTCATCCTCACATTGTGTAGTTCCAATATCACATGTAATAGTTCTTTTCTCACATTTGGTGGTTCCCTTACTTTTTTTTCTTACATTTGACCATTTTATTATCATATTGTGCAGTTTCAACATCACTTATAACAGTTCTTTTATCACATTTGGTGGTTTCCTTACTTTTTTCTCACATTTGATACTTCCATTGTCACATTAAGTAGTACCAACATCGCATTTTACTCTATTTTTGTCACATTCAGTGGTGCCCTATTTTTTTATTCTCAAATTTGACCATTCCATTATTACATTGGGCAGTACCCACTTTAATTCTGACCGTACTTATGTCACATACGGTGGTACCCTATCTCCAATTCGTCTATAGTGTCGTCCAAGACTAGAAAGGTCAACCAAGTGCAAGAAGGTTGTCCAACATGGAGTCACCCGGACGACCATCAAACACTTAGAAATTTTCGGAGTAAATCTATATCCAAAAGCTTATGATTCAGACCACGTTCTACTATTTTGAAGTAGAAGCAAAATTCTTATTCATCGCTCTAACTTCCTACTAAGTTCGTAACTTTTGATGACAGTTGTAGAAGTTAAGTCTGAACCTTCTAACTTCCATCCACATTGAGGAAGTTATTAAACAAGTAACCACTCCAAAACTCACTATAAAAGGACTCAACCATATGAAATCAAAGTAAGTTTTTCACCACTTATAGAATTAGAATTCCCGAGTTCAAGAGAGAAAACTAACTTAAGTATTGGAGGGTTCTTGGCCAATTCACCTTGGCCACATTTGATATTGTGCTTCTTTCTTTTTAGGCCTTCCAAGCAATCTCAAGCCCATTGAAGCTCGGAGCATTCAGCCTATTGATTTTTTGTGCATCATCAATATATACTATAAAACCGAAGTTGTATAACCTTATGTGCTTTCTAATTGTTCTTATGCAACATCTGCAACTTAATCACAGTTGTGTGTTTATTATAGTGTCTAAGGTTGGAAATAGGGTGACTATACAATTAGTAAGTTATGAAAAAAATCCAATACAAAGATTGTTGACAATTTTAAAATTTTCAGTAAACACTTGAATTGAAACTACAAATCCAATATGAAATAGTCATCAATCAAGGCTACTACACCAGGTTTTATATTTTTTAGGCATTTTCATAAGATCCACGTGTGCGGAAGTGTCAAATGATTGTGTCTGATACGAGTATAACCACCCCAACTAAAGTGTCTATGTGGTTTTCTTTCATAAAATTATTATTATATTTAGACCCATCTAAAACAAAATAAACATCCAAAAAAATTTCCACAATAACAAAAATTACCAATAGAAAAGCTAAAAACAATTAAGCACAATTGACTGATTTTACCAAAAATGAACAACCTAGTCCTTTTTAAAAAAATTATCAAAATAATTTTGTCATTGAGAGTTTAGCATATCGACCACAATGATAAGTGTGAGGCTCATTTGAGTCAGCAGAGCCTTCACTAGCTAAGTCTAAGAGAGCCCTAATAGCAATGAAATATTTTCGTTGTTGAAGACTTATCGGTAACACAAAGCACTTATCTCTCTCTCTCTCTCTCTCTCTCTCTCTCTCTCTCAAGGTTTCGCAAAATTTATACAAACTCATCGTTCTAAAGCCATTTGGTATTTGTTCCTATAAAATATTGGAACGTGTAATTTGAACATAATTGGCTGTTAAAAGGTCAATTTGCATCTCTATACTTTGTTTGAATCGGCATGGTGTTAAATCAGTTTTTCTTTTTTTCCCCAAGCAACTCTGGTTCGAATCCTTCACGCCTGCAATTATATTTTTTTGAATTTTCAATTTTTGGTCCATAAGCTGAATCAATGTTGGTGATAACAGCCACCGATTTTCTACTATTTCTCTGCCCTTTTGTTTGAAGTCTCCACCATTTCTCTTCACTAAAATCTCAATATGTCTCATCCTTATTCTTTAGCTTTCCATTTGGGTTTTTTGCCTTTTGGCTTTTGTATTGCTGAATTGTTATTAATCTTGTTTTGTTTTTGTTTTCCTTTTGGTTTCACAAGGCCAAGGACGGACACAGGTGGGGGCTAGGCCCCCCGGTCCAAATATATATATATATATATATTTAAGTAGGTTAATTTTCCAAAAAAAAAAAAAAAAGAACTTGGGCCCCCCTTACATAAAGCTTGTGCCCCCTCTAAAATTGTAAACCATTAACCCAGCATCCTAGTCGGCCAACCCACATCATGGTTTTCAGACCTGGGCCATTCATTGAACTGTAAAAAAGAAAGGTTTAAGGTTTTTAAGGTCGGACTGAAGTCGAATCGTGATGACGTCATAATTAATTTAATAATTATTTAAAAGATAAATAAATATATTAAATTAGTAAAAAAAATTAACTAAAATATAAATAAATATATTCTTATTTTGACTTACAATTTCAGAGTTACTGTTTTATATATATATATATATATATATAGTCTAAAAATTATAAGTTCATATTTCAATCTCTTAGCCCAAATATCAATTCAATAATAATAATAATAATAATAGTAGTAGTAACAAATTAACAATAATTTGACAGACTCATCCCTACATGCTAAAGATACTTTGCGTGTCCTACTCTTCCCTACTCCCTAGGTTGCATTATCACTCTGACAGACTCATCAACACCACCACAAATTTGACAAACAAAACATCACTCTCCACCACATATTTCAAAAAAACCAAATTATCTAATTGACCAAAATCAAAAGAGAATAGAAACTAGAAAAAGCAAATCTAAGGAGTGTTTGGTGAGTGTTTCTAAACAACAATTTTCAGTTTTTAAACAACATTTCACGCATTTTCACACACTTTTTCACTCACACGTATTTCACGCATTAGCACACGGATGCAGTTTCTTCATCCATTTGCAAGAATTAGCACACATTTTCTCTCCACCTTCCAAATCAATTTCAGCAAAACAACGACATGGTACTGAAATCATCTATTGTCAAATCAGCTCTAGAAGTTCCAGAGACACAAGCCTTGAAAAAAAGAGTTTCAAATGGCAGCCAAACTTTAACTTCGTCCACAAAGACCTAAATTTGTGCTTTCATTTCTTCGTCGTCTTCTTCTTCTTCTTTGTGTTTTATTTATTTATTTATTTATTTTTATCCTTAAAAATCAATGGTTCCAGATCTGAAAAAAAGAGAAACCGTGCTAACCGTAGAAACCGGCCACAATTCTTAGAATCGTACAGTTCGACCACGGGTCGGATCGTACAGTCCGGTCCAGGTTTGAGAACCATGGCCCACATGTAAAAAAAAAAAAAAAAAAAAAAAAAAAGTCCAAAAATGTAAACCCAGCAGTCCGACCGAAGACTCCAGTCTCCAAAGCCCAAACGGAAAAACATGACAAAAAAAGAAAAGAAAACCTAAGGCTTAGAAGTGCCTCCGATTTGAGGTTGTGGGTGTGCCGGGCTCTGAGGGTTTTGTGGGTGCACTACAGATGTGGTATCAACTGTCTGATTTGAGGGTTTTGTTTAGAGAGACAAATAGAGCAATGAGCAAACGAAGTAGAGGGGTAGAGAAGCAAACGTAAGACAGGAGAAAAGGCTAAAAAGCATGATGAATGTTTTAGTTTTTTGTTTATATATAAAACCTGTTTAACCGGTAACCAAAAACCTTTAAAATTACATCAACGGATAAGATCAAAACCATAGTAAATTAACAGCTCAGATAGAGGTGGGTACCGTACCCCCCTTTTTTTTTTTGGGGTATGGTAGAACGACCCTCAAATAACTAACGTAATTGGTTAATTCAATTACCTAAGTTGATTAATTATTCAAGTTACATGCAAATAACATGGAGGCACAAACATATCACCAAACTAAACTAAAGTGCAGTAGAAAATAAATTTAACACGGTGATTTGTTAACTAATGGAGAAAATCTCTCACAAGACAAAAACCTTACCAGGTGATTTTTAGGTCACCACTCCTAATAATCACTAATCAAGAATCAAGTAATTACAAGTGGATGGAAGATGTACCACCAGATATCACTACAATTTTATAGGCTAATTTTACCAGTTTAATCTTGAATATGATTAAAAAAAAAAAAAAAAAAAAAAAAAAAAGGCAAGCCCAACAACAAAAATTAGTAATTTGTTAATCTTAAATTTCATTATTTATTTATTTATTTTTAGAGGGAGAGTTTAAAGTGTAAACACTAAAAGACAATAAAGTACAAGATAGTGGAAGTAGGGTGTGGAATAGTGAAGAGTGAAGACAATTTTTTTTTTTTTTTTATCTTTTTAATAATTTTGTTATTGTGTTGAATTCTAAATAGAGTAATGCAAAAGACACAACAAAAATTTTTCTTAGTGGATTACAAAGACCAATAAATTGTGAAAGTTGAGTTGAATTGTTGGATAAGAAGGAAAGACTTGACTTGGGTCTATTGTCCAACACTTAACTCGTTAGGATGATAACGCATGTCATCATCTTGATGGGTCTAATACATCTTAACATTTACATTAGACCCAAATCTTATCCAAGAAGGAAGGTTCAACGAACCTTCATCCGTGAATGTTGTTGAATGAGAATGGGTAACAAAGTTCCTAACAACTTTATAACGCACGCGAAGCTAAAACTTTTTCACAAGGGAGACTCTTTCTTCACATTTTCGGATATTCCCTTTTGCTTTGCTTCTTTTTTCAGGGATAAGTAACTGAAAGCCGTCAAACACGTTTCTATGATTGAACTATTTTCTTCTACAGGACTGCATGAGGGCTGATTCTAGACCTTAGACCCAAAGAAGAGAGGAAAATATCAAAAGAAAAAGAAAATGAAAGAATTGACTCAAAAGTAATGGGCCAGGAGAGGACTTGTAACACAAACATGTCAGCTAATTCTGAGCTAAATCTTTTTTTTCCCCCTCTTAAGTTGCCCAATCAATGTTAGCAGACTATTTCACCTAAACATTATACTGATAGACTCTTCTTTTAGAAGCCATAACTGTGAGAGTATAAATCATGTAGACTAGTGGTGTGAATCCGGATTAGCATACAATTTGAAAGTTAATAATAACATCACATACTTAAAATATATCATTCAAAATTTAAAATAACATCAAAGTACTTAATAAATATTAAGTCCATAACGTAGTATCATTTATCTAGAAATAAGTTCTTTAGTATTTGTAAAGTTTCAATTTACAATTATATTACTTATATGTTTTTGTAACTACTCACTTTTTTTTAAAGTTTAAAATATAGGTCGGAAATAAAAGATATTTGACAAATCTAAAATAAATTAATATTTATTTGTTATACGAGTTAAACAAATTATTATTAAATGAGTCATTTTGGATTAATATGAACAAATTAGTTTGTCAATTGTGTCAATTATGGATCACGTGAGTTGACTAGCTTATAATACATTTCTTATCATATCGCTTTCAAGTTAATCCATTTATAATAAGGCCAAATCTTACGCCTAAGAACTCATGTCTTATTAGTATCTTACTCGCAGGTCGTGTCAAACACTGACACCTCCAATTGTAGACTTTAGAGGGTATACATAGGACAGTTTTTAATGGCATTGGGATCCCATTACATTGTCTTCAGAAAAATCAACACTGGGGTCCCATGACATTGCCTAAAAACAAATAGGTAATTTGTTGCAATTTCTAATTACAAATGAGCATATCCAACAGTAATTATTTGGTAGTATTATTATTATTATTTTGAGTGGTATTATGTTGTTGGTTGGTCATAACAATTTGTATTCGGGAGCTTGATTCATTTTAGGTTTAGATCATATATTTGTTGCTTTCTGTAGATTATATACTAATAAGTAAGAACTAATCGTTAACGCTGGCCATGTAAGAAATCCACCCCCACCACCCCCCCCCCCCCCCCCCCCCCCCCGGCCACAAACACACACACAATTATAACAAATACATTACTCCATTGGCTCAAATTTAAGAGGTAAGCATATAAAATTAGTTACAATAATCCTTAATTTGTAAATTGCTAGACTTGACATATAAATGATAAAAACTATAAAGCTAACCAATTCTATACAAAAAGCTCGTATCAAATATTATAAAATATTATGAATTATTTATTTTCACAACTAAAGTGAAAATATATCATTTATTTGGGATCATTTTAATTTAGGCCTTTGAAGTTTTAAAATTTGGATTTAGTCTATAATTATAGGCAAAAATTTAAAAAGAAAAACTAAAAAGAATAAAAACATATTAGACATTTTTTTTCTCACGTGGTTAAAATTTGTCTAATGTAAGGAAAAAATAGTTTTTTTTCTCAGCCATAATAAGTATAAAAGTTTAACTCCTTCTGCAATTTTTTCTTTTTTCTTTTTTCCCAAATTTCTCCTCCACACATGTATATGTAACTTACTGATTCCTTCACTCCTTTACTTCTCACCTTCTTCTCCTTTATCTTTCACCTTCATTTTTGTCTGTTCTTTCTTTGTGTTTTCTCATTTGTTTCGTCTAACCCAAACTAGTAAAGCTTCTCTCTAGTTCTCACTCACTCTCAGTTCCTCATCAACAACTCGTCACCGCTAGTATCTCACAAGCTCACTTGAATTTGATTTGTGGAGAAAAATGTACTGGACAAAAATGCAGAAGAAAAATGTAATGGAAAGGTGAGTCCAGCAACACGGTGATTTTCTAAGCATGGGTTGTCTTTTGCGGTTAGGCAAAAAGGGTAAATTTGGGTTTTTGAAAAAATTGTAAGGGTATTATAGGATATGAGAGAAAGTTTCCAACCTTATTTGAATTGTGTTTTTGTATTAATCTCTGAGGTCTAGTGCAAAAACGTGGGTTTCCACGTTTTCGGGCTGAAAACGCAGCATCTAACATTTTTACCAAACGCAAAATATTAGGATTTGGTTTTCAAATCGTGCGTTTGGCTCCAAAAAGCCTAACCAAACAGGAAAACTATTACAAATTTATTATGACTAATGCTAGGGACACGTAAAAGTGTATAATTTTGTGTCACAACTTACTACGTAGCAAGTTGCGAATAGTGGAAGTGTGATTGTGGGCCATGGGGATACACTTCTATCACTCACAACTCGTCATGTAACAAGTTATGACACAAAATTGTGTATTTTTATGTGCCTATAATATTACTCATTTATTACAGAGGTGTTTGCGAAAATTAATGCGATAATAAATATGATTAATAAACTTTGATAACATAATAAATGAATATTATGCCAATTCCTATCACTACAATAAAAGTTGCAATCTATAGCATCGGTTTTATGATAATTATTCTTAATTATATGGCAAGACTCTAATTAGTTTCTTTGATGTAAATAGAATTGGAACTCCATATTTTTTTTTTTTTTGAAAACAAGGCACTTTAATTGTTAAATTAATACTAGATTCAATAATTAAAATCATTAATAGAGAGAAAGGGATTATTAAATTTTTCTAATATACATCTAGATGAGACTCAGCATGAAGACGCAATATGACGTGTAGCAAAGGAGGGTCTTAACCAGGGACCCATACCTGACCCTCCATTTGATGGGTTGACCTGCCAAGAGGCCCCAAACCCGTTTAGTTCTTCAAGGTTTTTTTTTTTTTAATAGCTAATTCTGTTATTATTATTATTATTATTTTCAAGGTAGAAAAACGAGTTGTACATACGGGCAGCATTTTTTTTTTTTTTGGAATTTATGAATCAGGCGGCAGTTGTTTTAAAAATACAATTAAATGATTTAATTCATCATAGTATTTAGAAACTCAATTTTATAATTTTGTCTCTCTAATTATGTACTTGTAGTGTCTCATCCATATTCCAATAGCTAATTTTAGATGAAGACTAAAATGTATTCAATATTAATTCTTATTACATCAATGTCAATGTCTCCATTAATATTCCATTATGATCCATCACATTTCACTATTAGCACGTTTAATTTTTTTTTTTTTTTTGGCTTCGTTTCTATTATTGGTCTAAAGCAACATCATTTTTTGGGTGGATTAATTAAATGTAGATTTTTAATAGATGTTGTTGGGAATGACACATTAACAGTGTTGTCACACTCATTGGAATAAATTGTAATTAAGTTTCTGTAGTCAAAAGACAAATTTATTAATGACCCCAAACTAGGGTTTAAATAGTATTTCAACCTAAAATAAACTTAATGAGTTTTAGCTAAAACTTCACATCCTTCTCATAAAATGAAAAGTGATTAGGAAAATTTAATATCCGTCTAGTACATGTGTAGAGGGATTGAAAACTTTTTTATTTGGTTGAGAAAAAAAGTGAGAAAATGAAAATTTTAATTTATATAAATTGACTCATATGTCCTTATTAAAAAAATTATCTAGTTTAAAAAAAACAAACAAACACACCAAGTTTATTAAAACAAAAATTAGGAAAAAAAAAAAAAGCTCAGTACTAACCAAAACAACCAATCATGCCCAGTTAAAAAAAAAAAAAATCATACCCAAGTTAAAAGAAAAAAAACGAATTGAAAAGAACTTATTTTACTAAAATTGAAAACTGAAAATATTGTAGCAAAATAATTTTTAAATCTATGAATAGTATCGTGTGACTCATTTTTAATGAAAAAATTACTGAAAAATAATATTTGTGTATCTATAAACAGTGCATAAGTGCACTGTTTACTGTTGAAAAGTCATCCTTTGCGGTTGAACAAAAAAAAATAATAATAATAGCAGCACAGTTAGAAACCAAGGCTCACCCATGTCCAGTCAGAAAATGTTTTTAAAAAAAGAGTAGGAAACAAGGGTAGCAGCACGTAGTCACGTTTACAATGGGTTAGAATTTTTTTTTTTAAAAAAAGAATAGGAAACAGTGGGCAGTAGCACGGACACAGTGGCTCTGACATTGGCATTTTTGTCCAAAATTGTGGGTCAGGAAAGAAAACTCCTAAGTCCTACTAAAAATTTATATAAAAATTAATAATTTTAGCATTTTCTTCATTTTAGTGATCATAAAAAAAATTTATAGGTCTAAAATCTAAAACAAAATATACAAGTAAAAAAAAAAAAAAAAAAAAGCTCAATAACAGAAACTACCAATAATAAAACTAAAAAAAATTAAGTCTAATTAACCAATTTTATATATCCAAAATAAACAACCATACCCTTTTAAAAATTCTAAACAAAAATAATTTTGTTCTTACCCATAAAAAAAAAAAAAAAAAAAAAAAAAGCACTTTTATGCGTCCCTAGCATTAGTCATAATAAATTTGTAATAGTTTTAAATTTTTAATACTTTTCCAAACTAAAGGAGTCAAAAGCATAATAATAGATGGGAAAAATTTAGGTATAATATTTAGGTGCTGTTCTTTAAGGTCTCTTTTTAAAATTCTACCATGTAAATTTTTCTTATGGTAAAGAAATGTATTTTTTCTTATAAAAATAAAATATATTTTTTAATTAAGTAATTACATAATTGAATATTAAAAAGAGAATACAAAGAACAATACTTAAATTACTGTACTACTTAATAACTATGCCTAAATTTTTTTCATAATGGATATAAAATACTACTTACTCCTAAATTTTTTTCATAATGGATATAAAATACTACTTACTACTTTTCTCCGGGAGGGCAAGTCTATAAATATATACCTCATCGTTTACCCTCGTAGTCATAAATGAAGACCCAGCCAATTTCCAAGACTCTCCCACTCTTTTCACTTGTACTTTCCAGCATGAATACTTTTCATAAGCAATTTCACAAGCTAATTCTTGCTTCCCTGGTTTGGATTCATTATGTAATCTCGATTGCTACCTTCTTCAAACAGGTGGTATTAAGTTCCTTTCTTTTTCATTCATTCTCCAAGCAGTATTATGAGCATGACATGCCTGAAATCAGTGAAGAGTTAGGCATAAACCTCTACAAGCGCAAGCCGGGGAGTAGGGAAGAAGTAGAATGTGCAGTGTGTCTGTGCAAGATTGGGGAAGGAGAAGAGATTAGACAGCTGAGATGTGATCATCTTTTTCACAGAGTTTGCTTAGATAGATGGCTTGGATACAAGCGTTTAACTTGTCCCCTTTGTCGTGGTTCTCTACTTCCATGTACAACCATTACTGAGCATGGGGTTAGGGTCGAAGTGTTGCATTTTAAATATTCTTCTTTAATTTCAGGTGACCGCGAGACATGGTGGCTACGTTGAATCATATGAAATTGCAAAATATGATGACAACTTATTCCTTGTAATACTCCTCACCCCCTGTAATAAATGTGCCAAATGCTAAAATAAATAAATAAAAAGTCAGTTTTTCATTACTTCTCTCTCTCCTCTCTATTGACTCTCTCTCTCTCTCTCATAGAAACTTTCTTCTCTCTCTCTCCTTGTAGTCAAGTACAATGGCAGTGGTTCGTGGGTTTTGAATGGTGTGTTCGGTGGTGGGTTCAGTAGTTTTCAGTGGCGGGTTTGGTGGTCAGTGGCAAGGTGGTGGGTTCAGTGGTTTTGGGTTGATTTTTGCAGGGTTGTTTTGATGTTGTGGTTGAATTTTTCGGTTGTGTTAAGTTGATTTTGTGGTTGCTAGGTTGATTATGTGGGTTTGGTTGCTGGACTTTGTCAATAGTTGCTGAGAGACGAAGAGGAAGAGAGAAAAAGAGAGAGGGGAAGGGAGAAAAATAAAAAATAGTAAAAACTGGGAACCATCCGGTTAACTATAAAAACCGGAAAACTGGTATAGTTGAACCGGTTTTGTAGAATGCGCTGAAACTGATGCATTTTGTAGCAAAAAGACAAAAAAATTGCATTTTTTTTCTCAAATTTAAAACTATTAAGTATGATGATCCAAGACCGTGGGAATGCAAAAACTTCACGAAAAGAGAGAGAGAGAGAGAGAGAGATAGAATGAGGTAAAGAACTTAAAATTAAAATGTGAATCTTGTTTTTTTTAGCTGGATCGTGGATTACCTCAGCAGCTTCAACTTATTGAAATTTTTTTATTTTGAAATTTGCAGTAGACTTGAAAAATATGAGAGATTCTGAGACCGGGAGTCTGGGAGTTTGAGAGACTTCAAGAGCTACCGTTTAAAACAAAAAAAAAAAGGTGGAAGAAGAAATGAGAGTTTGAAAAAAGTGGGGTAGGTAGATTAGTAGAATATTAAGGAATGACTTCTTTTTTTTTTTTTCTTTTTCAATGTCTTGTTTTGACCTCCTAGGCCACGTAGTGCTTACTTTTACAGCTATTGGAATGTGTGCGTGGCTATGAAAAGTAATGGTTAAAAAAATCTAGAAGGAAACGTGTGGTACTGGAGAGAGAGAGAGAGAGTAAAAGTTAAAAAATAACAAGTTTGCATTTCAAATAGGGTGAAAAATAAAAATTATTTTTTTATTTAGTTTATTTTTGTTATTATTTATAGATTTTATTGTATTTTTTATCACTATTTATAAGTTTTATTGTACTATTTTAATTAATATTTATTTTTATCTACAATACTTTCAGTAATAATTTTTTAATTTTAACAACATAAACGGCATCTAAACATACCTTAAATAAAAAAAAAGTAACTTATGTGAATAAGAGAATGGAGTAAGTAGATGCCTGGATGGCTTTATTTATTTATTTATTTTATATATATATATATATATATATATATAAAATAAATATTAGTGGAATGTTTGATAATATTGTTCTAGTCATTTAAGTATTATGAATTATGTGAAGATAAAAAAG
This sequence comes from Quercus ilex subsp. ballota, assembly GCA_032727855.1. Lineage (NCBI taxonomy): Eukaryota > Viridiplantae > Streptophyta > Magnoliopsida > Fagales > Fagaceae > Quercus > Quercus ilex. The sequence goes on from CM064917.1 coordinate 45,351,354, forward strand.
TGTTATAAAAATATGTATTATATTATTTAAACATCACAACCAAACAAGCCTTTAAATTTTAAAGTTTACAAATCATTATTTCTAAAAACTTGCGAAGCTAAGTAGATCTTTTTTTCTTTAATATATGATATGAAAATTCATATTAAAATTATTTTAAATATTTTAATTATATTCATTATGACATCACCGGTTGGTGTATCTTAGTTCAATCTTGTCCAACCAAAGAATTGAAAATTTAATGTCTTTTTTTTTTTTTTTTCCCCTTTGACCTTACCGGTTTTAAAACCATGATTTTGATACAACATCTAGTGCTAGTGCTTTTATTAGTCTTCCCCCCCCCCCCCCCCAACCCCTTAGACCATACCGGTTTTAAAACCATGATTTTGATACAACATCTAGTGCTAGTGCTTTTATTATGTTGTTTATAATCTAGTCAAGACGTTATGTTTGGTTCCTTGAAAATGCATGGTTTTGAAATCCGGTCACTAGTCTGATTTTTTAAACCCACAAAACTGGAAATTTTATTTTTGCTAGAAACCGTTCCAACCGCAGTCAAACCGTCCGGTTGTCGGAATCGTGCACGAGTTTTCCGGTTTCTTTCCCAAAAATTTTTTTTCCTAAAAATGCAATGGTTGTCGGGACTAAAAAGTCGAAGTTACCTCTTTTACATCGGATCTGTTTGTTTAGGGAGAGACTGACGAGTTGGCCTAAAATAGATTAGAGGCTTTTCCAGATCCGCTTGTTTGGAGGGTGAATAAGTGAAGTAAGAGAGATTGAGGCTAACCTAGGTTCTGATCGTGAAGTGAGGCAAAGGTGGAAAGAGAGAGATGATTGAGAAGTGAGAGCTGAGAGGAAGCGAGAGAGAGAGGGAGAGAGATGGTTAGTGAGAGACAGAGGTAAAGTGGAGTTCTTTTTTGGGAAGAGAGGCAAAACGTACTGGTGGTAGTGGGATTATTTTATTCTAAAACTTAAAAAGCCATGTTGACTCTTCAGCAAAAAGGAAAGAACCATGCGGAATACTGTGGAATGTTCTTTTCCATTTGTCTTGAATGATTTTTAAATAAATTAATTTATTAAACCTTTTGAGATATTATCTAGCTTGTACAAATTTGTTAAAAATTAATAAGAGAAATTCTACTTAGTCTTCACTTTTTATTATTTATATATATTAAATCTTTTTAAACATTGTATTATTTTAATCAATATTGCTAAATTCTGTACATTTAATTTATTTATTTTTATATTATTAATTATTAAAATAATTATTACATCAATACAGTTCAATCTTGGTTAAATCTCGGTTTGACCCTAAAAACTTTAAACTTCTCTTTTACGGTTCAATGAACAGTCCGGGGTTTAAACATCATGTGAAAATGCCTTGTTTTTTATTTTATTTTCTATTTTTAATTTTTTATGGGCCTACCACCCAAAAACAAGATCTATTGAAAAATGAAAGAACAAAAACAGAGCCATCTCATTACAAAAAAAAAAGTTTATTTGCTACGGTAAAATTCTTTGATAAAGCACAAAAAGTCGTCCCAAAAAACGTATTACAAACAGCAAAAAGCTGCCAAATCCTATCAACAAAAACTTCATCGAAAAAGTTATATTATTGATAAGGTCGTTGCTAAAACTCATTATCAACCGCAAAAGCCGTCGTAAGTACTTGATATTTTTAGGTTGAAAATACAATTTCATACGAGGAAGTTGGACGACCAAATACATCTGTAACAAACTTAGGCTATTTTTAATGGTTTTTTTTTAATGACTAAATGTCATTGTAAATACTTGGTTTTTCTTTGAAAATACAACTTCATATGAAGAAGTTGGGCAACCAAATACATTTTGCGACAAACAAAGACCATTGTTAATGTAATTTTTTGACGACTAAAAGCTGTCATAAATACTTAGTACGTTTGTCATCGAAAATACAACTTTGTAAGGAAGTTGGATGACCAAATACCTTTTGCATCGAACCATGGTCATCTAAAATGGGGGTTTCCGCTGGAATATGCACGACGCAACCTTGAAAAACGGTGTCAGCCGAACCATTATGTACGGGTTCAAGTGAACCTTGTCTAACTCTTCTAGGCCCTTGGTGTTTCACCTCGTTGCAGGTAAGTCTGTGCGGCAGAAATTCAGGCAGTTGAACATCGAAGTAAGACAAGAATGGGCTGCCGATCGTCAAAGTGCCCGAGGAATCTTGGTAGCTGGTATAAAAGGGCACGCAACCAAGGATTAGGTGGGACGCTCTCAGTTGCCCGTCGTAATGTACAAATATTTCTAAACGCAAGATGAAGTTAAGCTCCCAAGGCCATACCACACTGAGAATTGCAATGAGGAATAATGAATGAGTCAATGAAAAATGTATTTAATAACAACATTAAAAACATACCCCAAAAAAAAAAAAAAAAAAAAAGAAGGTACCGGCCTATCTGACGAGGAGAGGTCAGTCAGGTAAGTTCGCCATTTAGCCAATTCCCGCTAACTCTCACAAACTCCCTCGCAGAGTTCTTATTAGAGTCAGGAAGACAGGATATCAACCTAACCATAGTGTTTCGGGTTTGAAGGTAATACCAGTTCTTCAGGCACCCCCAAATAGCATATAGGAAGTTAATATCGTGATGGCTGAGGCTGAGGCCATACAGTAGATTAAGGTGCCCCACACAATTGACTACCCTATAAAAGTTAGGTAAACATTAGTTGGGGCTAAGCCCGTAAAAACTAAAGGTCCTAAGCAACAAATGATCTACTGGAAATCTAACCCCACCCTCGAAAATAGACATTAAAGGAAAAAAGACTACATGGGGTAGCCTTTGGTCTTCTATGTCTCCCTCATGACAGTACGATATGTTCACATCACAAGGGATATCAAACCTAGCTTTGAAGGATTCTACGTCTGCGTTAGTTTTTAAAAGATACAAAAAACTCATTTTTTCCTATCAAGTTTACTACGAAATAGACAGAGGGAAGAGGACTTACTAATTAACTTCTTGATGATAAGGATGGTCTTGGAAGAAATCTAAGGGCTCTGGAAGAATGAAGAAATAAGACTCTGCACTTGAAAAGAACTAAAGAAAAGTATAATGTAAATTGTGTTAGTATTTATAGGAGTGAATGTCATTTAATGCAACTACAACCAAATAATTAATACAAATCGTTGTTTCTTTTCACGCGCGTCTCGACAATCGAAGCATCAGATCATCTCTGCCGTCCGATGTAATGGATAATGCCACGCGTGCGCCAAAAAGTGAGCTGTCATGTCTGTTATATTGATTGACTAACGCTTGATCTTCTCGAGACACAACCGTCATTTTTTCAAAAACCTAACCGATCACCAAAGCAAGAATCCCCGATCCTATATCCACTTCGTGAAAACAGGATCGTAGGGGGCTATTGTGGGGGACTTGGGCCCAAGCGATCGGGACCGGCCCACCAAACTTAAGCTCAAGTACTCAATCCAAAACTAGTTCGGGGGAATGGTGCTGGTCCAAATCTTGTGGGGGTGGGCCCAGCCCAACAATAAGTGTTCGGTCACACCTCTACCCACTATAACCATTAAGACAGTAAGAAATCAACAAGGAAGTAGAGAAGTTCAAATTAGACTCGAGTACTAGAAGTGCTTTTAGGAAGTCTTTGCCGAACACTATTTGGCGTCTGGAACAAGTTTCGAGAGGATTTTCAGAAGACTTTATGATTCCTTAGGATTCTAAGTGAAAGTGCGGTTGCATGGAACTTGGCAAAACAGTAATAATTTGAACCCCACTAAGAAGAGATTATTATATAAGGGGAGTGAGGGCAGATAAGTGGGGGTTGGTGAGTGAATTGCTAGAAAAAAGAAGAAAAGAGCAAGAAGTAAGAGGAAAGGAGGAGAGTATACACAAAAGAGGGAGGGCAAAAAACTAAGGGAAATATACAAGAGATGGTAAAGGACTAAGTTCGAGAATGAGAGGGTTTTTGGGCTAGAAATCACAAGGATACTTGTAGTTGGGCTGTTTAGGCTATGTTTGAAGCTAAATCTATAGAACTATGAGGAAACCCACCAGCAAGTAAATTTGGAGTCCAAATCCACTTCCCAAACTATATACGTTGGTAGGGTTGGGGCAACACATAATCCTTGTTTTCACAAAAATAAAATCCATGTGAAGTGTGAACACCTGGATGTAAATCGTGTTTTTAAGTTATCCAAAATTTTAGTACTTGGTCTATGTATATTCATACACAAAGAAAACTAATAATAGAAACATAATTGTATACATCTATTCATCAACACAAAATTAGCTACAACATGAAGAGGCAACTTGCTCCGTGATTCAATTACATAGCAACAACAAATGGCACAACACAATGGTTGGGACAAATCCATTACATACTTCATTTTTTCCCTTTTACACGATATATGATGATAAATACAAAAACATGTCTGTCCTCATTATTGTTGATAAAGCCGTCAACTAATTCTTACATTCCCCACAGCCAAAATAGGAATTGGAATGGCTAATTGAAATTGAAAATGCAAGAACTTGACCATCTTCCAACACTCTATTCTTCACCTCAGCTACATCCTTCTCTTCTGTGAGTAGGAAGTGAAGGGAATCAGCCCATTCGAAGGGTATTTTGTTGCATTTCTCAATTTGATGAATCGTCCTCAAGACTGCATAGTATACATATAAAATAAATTAACCTCACATCAAAAGTTTTGAACAGAAATTCTTACAAAAATCTTATGTGCATTTTCAAAATCAATATTAAAATAAAACAATGAACTACTATGAAACCCAAACCACAATAGCAACAAACTAAAGGGAATGAGAGAAAACTAATTCAAACTAAGAAATATTATTAAGCTAAGAAGCATAGTAGTATTTCAATGAAAGATACTAAGTGATAATCTTTAGTGTTATAAAACAAAAATGAAAGAAATGAATGAATCTTTGGTAAAGAAATCAAGGAAAGAAAAATAAAATTAATAGATCTGATGTTAAAATTTCCTTAATGCCAAAGCCAAGAGACCCATACACACAACTACAAGCATGCAATTTTCCATTCAATCACAGTACATTCTTCCATATCCATTTTTCAAACCCAAGCAAAATCAAACTTTTCGCACACTTAGGTTGTAAACAATTCGAGTTCTATGAGTATTGAATGCTCAAGTTCAACACACTTGTTTTTTCACACACTTAAGTTGTAAACAATTCGAGTTCTTTGAGTATTGAATGCTCAAGTTCAGCTTGAGCTTGAACCAAGCCTTTAAATTATGTTTAAGTTTAAGTTTGTTAGATAGTTAAAAATCTTAAGTTCGATTTGGCTTGACTTGATTTATTAGTTAAGCTTGACCTTAAACTCAAGCTTCATATAAAGTTTTTGAGCTCAAGATCAAGCTTTTGAACTTGAGATCCAATATAAAAATATCATCAAAAACATATTAAGTATATTATTAAGTCCATTTGATTTAGACATGTGACCTCAGCTCCCAATTAATTAAATACTAAGAGGGGAGTTTGGTAGAGTAGTTTGAGAAAGGTTGTTTGTAATTTTTTGAAATACGTGTGGATGAAAAAGTGTGTGAAAAAGTGTGTAATATTGTTTAAAATGTGAAAATGTGAGTTTGGGATTGATGACCAAACAGGCCCAAGTATGATATGAGTTTATTTTTCAAGCACATATCAAACTTATTATCAAACACATAGACCAACCTAAGTTCAACTTAAGCTCTATTGTTCATGAGCCTGTTCATGTTTTTTTTTTTTTTTTTTTTTTTTTTGGGCGAAAAGCCACTTTTAGTCCCTACATTTTCATGCAATTCCCATTTTAGTCCCTACATTTTATTTTTACTGTTTTTAGTCCCTATCCTGAAAAACGCTTTCCGTTTTGGTCCCTGTCGTTACATCAGAGACGGAAAAAGCTGACGTGGCAAACGGCAGGAATAAATAATAATAAATTAATGTCCACGTGGCCTAAATTAATAATAAAAAATGCCACGTCAGCGTCTAAATTAAAAAAATTAATTTATTAATTTTAACTAATTAAAAAAATTAAAAACAAAGTCAAAAACTAAAAATATCATGAATTTAAACCCAGAAATTAAAAAAAGAAAAAAGAAAAAAGAAAAAAAGAACGAGTTGGACAAGATTGAACTAAGAAGATTAATAATAATCGATTAATTGCATGAATATTCAATAATTCTTATTTCCTCCCCACATTTTTCAATCAACCAATCAAACATCCATATCCAATTAAAACTCCTCAAGCACCATATAAACCCAACAGAATGAAAATAACATACAATTTGATCAGATCAAAACAATAATCATAATCGAATAACAAAGAGAGGAAAAAAGAAAGGATCACTTTCTCAACATCATGAAGGTACATACAACCACAACCCCATATCATGAAAAAAATTGAAAATTGACAGACACCCAGTTGTTTTTACACGCTGAAAATCAAGGCAATAACCAAAAAAACACCCAGATCAAGAAAGAAGCATCAAAGTATAGGCATGGCTTTTTATCTATTTAGAAAAATAGAAAGGTAGATCCACCATTAACGTTAAAGGTTGGAAAGAAGGAAATTAAAATAGTTGAATGAAATTGCAAGTCAGAATCTCATACTCTTGGGAATGTTGAAGACGATTCTGTGAGTCTCTATTGGTTTTGCTGGCTCTGCAAAAATGAGAGCTCGTCAGCTACAGGACTCTCCTAGCGTGTGCTATATATTGCTATAATGTTTTTTTGATTTTTCCAAATGTTCTTTCAGATTTGTCCCCCCTCCTCCATTTCTCTCCTTTTTTTTTTTTTTTTTTTTTGTTCTATGCCCATACTACCGCGAAACGGGCATGGATCTCGCTCTCTGCAGCTTCGTGCGACCAGCACGGCTGCGGCAAGTGCCGCGAGGCAGTGGAGGGCTGGGGCTGGGTCTGGATCGAAGTCTGAAATGGGGTCTGGGGCTGGGCCTAGATCTGGGCCGTGGGCGGAGCGGGCAGAGGGAGCGGGAGAGGGAGAGGCACGGCGGTGGGTGGGCTGGAGGGGATTGGCGGTGGGGTGGTGGCCTTGGTCTCGACGGGAGAAGAGGAAGATGCAGCAGCAGCCATGACATTTGTTTAGTGATTGTGGGTGAAGAAGAAGAAGATCTCGCCCAACAACCCAGATCTTTCATCTTCTTAGTTCAATCTTGTCCAGCTCGTTCTTTTTTTTTATTTTTTTATTTTTATAATAATTTCTGGGTTTAAATTCATGATATTTTTAGTTTTTGATTTTTTTAATTAGTTAAAATTAATAAATTAATTTTTTTAATTTAGACGCTGACGTGGCATTTTTTATTATTAATTTAGGCCACGTGGACATTAATTTATTATTATTTATTCTTGCCGTTTACCACGTCAGCTTTTTCCATCTCTGATGTAACGGCAGGGACCAAAACGGGAAGCGTTTTTCAGGATAGGGACTAAAAGCGGTAAAAATAAAATGTAGGGACTAAAATGAGAATCGCGTGAAAATGTAGGGACTAAAAGTGGCTTTTCGCCTTTTTTCTTTTATGGGCTTAGCCCGTTTATTAAACAAATCTAAAAAATTAAGGCTTAGGTTTGGCTCATTTATAAAGAAAAAATTATAAACAAGTTTTTTATCGAAATGATTTACTTCATTCATGAGAGATAACATACAACCTTGAATAGAATGTGTATCTTAATGTAATGAAATTCAAAAACAAGAATTGAGAAGACCTTCAATCTTCATCTCAATTCCACATGATATCCAAGATGTGTGATGTCTCAATTAGTTCTTACATACATTTTTTTTTTTTTGGGAAATGTCTATTCTAGAGAGATAAAAGAGAAAATTGTTTTCTATACTTTTAATTGTACGTACCTTTAATTGCCAAAGGCAATTATTTTATTTAATCTTATTAAATAAACAACTAATTATCTAATTGGGCTTACCTTTTTGGTTGGGTTCTAGTATGTGACTTGAGATGAGAGTAAAATGGACAAATAAGCCTTTAGCTCCAATGAGCTTTAGGCTTCCATCAACTCTTGACAAGCCCAAGGTTACTATTAATTATATAATAAATACTACTACAGAAATATAATTGCACTCTATGCCTTATTAATAAATTATATTTCAAGAGTCTAATATAATACGATTTGACACATCCATGAAACATTCATAGCGAACAAAGTCATAATAAACTACCACTTTGTAAATCACTAATTTATTCCTTGAATCTTTGGTGTAATCTATTAGTTATATATATATATATATATATATTATGAAACATAATTTCATTAAATATAAACTTTAGTAACTCTTTACTAAAGCGGTTGAGCCCAACACCTTGAATAATTAGTTCCTGTCGGACCGTGAGTTATGTCATTCTACCTCAAAACCAATTGGTGATAAGGAAGACACACTCCAATCTTTTTTGACCTTCGACATCACACCACATGAGCCTATTCTTTAGAGTGGTTGTAGAGAATTAAATTGCGGTCCCCCAACAATCACTCCCTCACAATAACACTCTCGTGACTTGAATCCATGACCATGGCTCTGATACCATTTGTCGGATCATGAGCTATGCTATTCCACCTCAAAACTAATTGGTGTGATGAAGAAGACACGCTCAAATCTTTTATGACCTTTGACATTATACCACGCAGGTATGTTTTTAGAGGGGTTGTAGGGAGTCAAATTGTGGTCCCCCCAACAATTCCTAATAAACTTATCTCAAGAGAACATTTTGTGTTTATATAGAAAGAGATCATGGATTTCATCTTGAGAATATGTGTTCTCTCAACACTTCGAGTGGTTACTTAACATTGAGAATTTGACGGTTTAGATTAGATCCCACCACAAATATATCAAAACAATCTACATTTTATGATTGGGTTCACAATCTCCTCATGATTGAGAGTTTATGAAAATAGAAGTCGTGAGATTTATTATTCACTAGTCGCGAACCCGCGCGTTGCGCGTGATAATTATTTTTTTTATGGTTTTATTAAATTTTTTTTTTACAATTTAAACTAATCTAATAATGAGTAATGTATTTCGTAATTATATTTTTATTTATTATAAGAACAATAATAAATGTAATATAGGATTAATCCAAAACACCAAAAAAACATAAATTAAAAAAAATTAATAAAACTTAACAATGATTAATTGAACCAATATTAGGATAAAATTTTGTTTTTGATAATCTATTAAGGTTATTTTCTTTGTAGAAATTATAATTTCGGCCGCTCAAAACATATTATCAAATAAACAATTATTAGCAAAATCTAAGAATTAAATTTCTATACATGCATTGTTACAAAATAATAATAATTAAAATAAAATTGCAAAAGTTAAAATTTGTCACATATTCGATTATTTTTGTTTGGCTAACCTTTGCTTTTCTTTAAATAAATGACATTATAAAGTACTTCTAGTACAACTATTAAGAGTACTTTGTCCACCACAAAGGATTAGAAAATAAACAAAAATTAGTAAAGTCTTATAGTTTAACATCTAAATTGAGCACTATAAAAAATCATGCTATGTAACAAAATAAATACCAAATTATCCAAATCATGCTATGCAATAGAATAATATTATATTTTTATATGTTATATTTAATTCTTTAGAATGCAATAGGATAACATTTAACATTCAAAGAGAATAAAAAATAAATAAATAAAAACAACAACAACAACAATTTAAAAAACTAAACTAAATCACAATTTAAAAAACTAAACTAAATTGCATTAACCCAAAATAGAGTTTTAAAGAATATAAAAAATTATCAACCTAAAGTAGAAATGCAAGAAAAATAAAAAAAATCCACCAAAAAATTGAGAGAGAGAGAGAGAAAGGGAGAGAGAGGGAACCTTTTTTTTGTGAGGGAAAACTATGCATAGAATAGAAGAGATAGTGACAAATTTATAGTAAGAATGTATGAATAAGAAGAGACAAAAATAAAGGAAGATGAAGGGAAAGAGAAAGAATGGTATTAATGTAGAGGGTAGTGGGGAGATGAAAAGGTAAAGGAGGTAGAAAGATTGAAGAAGTAGTGGGGAGATGAAATGGTAAGAGAGAGAGAAAGGTTGGAGAAGTGTAAATAAGTAATGGAAGTAAATAAATAAGTAGTGAGCTGCATTTATAGAGCTGAAAATTGTAAAAATCATTTTAAAATTGAAGGAAAATTATATTTTAAAAAAGAAAAGAAAAAAAAGAATGACGTGGCAGCTGATGTGGCGCAACGTGAGAGCAGCAGCATTAAACGCAACGCTTCAGCTTTTAGTAATATATAGATGTGGCAATTGTTAATTGAATAATTATTCTCACAACGGCCTAGTCCAATATGTCTTACACACCAACATATCGACTAGAATTTTCCACTACTATGATCAAAACAAATCATTTTAGTTGACATGTTACACTTTTCGCAAATGAAATACCCAATTTCATCACCTATTACGAACTAAGTTTTTTAGCTTACAAAGAACTTGTGATTTATATTTTCTATAACTAAATCACATAAAATGCATCTTAAAGACTATATAATAATGTCCGATTAGTTCTTATACAAATAATCTCATATATTAAACAATTTAATTATTTAAAATATGACAATAAATTGAATTTTAGGGCACAAACTCTAACAATTATGTTGTTCGAAGTACTAGAAGCGAAGAAAAAGGTACATCAACCATAATTGGAATCTTTGGATTATTTGTTTTGACAGGTACAATTACAAAGGTGCTACCAACAATATTGTTTTTAATTCAATAATTCAATTAATATTTGTGACAACAATAAAGAACATATAACTTGATCTTCGGATTTTATCATCACCTTTTACTAACATCCATTTTGAATGAATTCTTAACATAACATATATTTTGCTTTCCTCCCTAAATGAGTTGTTATTTCTTTGCCTCTGGTTAGACATTTAAAGTATTTTAACACAAATTTGAATATTATTCTGAAACATTCTTCAAATTTTCCTAGTCCTCAACCTGTTTTATGATTTTACTTATTTGGACCCAAATTTTAAGCTGATATGCATGCTTCAATCTCTGTTTTTAAAGCAGGGATGTAGAATTTTTAATTAAATAAATTTGAAATTGTAATATATGCCCTGCTTTTATTTGAACAAGGTCGATTTACTAAAGAGTTCAGATTCGATGACACTTTCAATTATAAGACAGAGCATGACTTGTATGCAGCTCTAAAAAGGTCAGTGGACAATATGCATTTAAATCATTTAAAAGAAATCAATAAGACAATATCAAATTTCCCTTTTTCCAATGGTAATTGCACTATTCACTAATATCAAATTTACTCAAGGTAAGTAAATTTGATGGATTCAATATACTATATGCTGTTTTAATAAGGAATGCTTGTCCATATATGTAAACATTGAGAGGATAATAGTCTAATTGGCAAATAAACAAAAATTTTCGTGACTGCAAAAGTAATTTCCGGAGTGTTTTGGCAAGGAATTGGGCCTTGATTTGAGCGAAATTGCTTACAGTATGAATGTTTCTATGCATAGTGACAAACATCAAGTCTGGTGTCTGTCTATTTGTTACTATTTCTTAAATTAAGTGTTTACATCAATTAACAACGGTCTTATACACCTTTGTTTCAAAGGTAATATTGAGTGCAACAACCACTTTTGTTTTTCCCAAACAACTATGAAGCACTAACGTTTCCGCAGTGTCAACATAACACCAATATAACTTTCTTTTGCTTTTGATAAGTAATATTGAAAAGCATTATCGTCCTCAAGGGGTTTAAACCTCTTTACCTTGATTGCCATAATCTTGGTGGCATTTAACATAATAGCCCCATAGCATATTTAGCACATGGCAATAAACAATTCGGTTGTGTAGAGGGATTTTATTGGTACTTGGTAGAGAGTCTTTTCTCCCTTGTTGTTCTATATCTACTAGGAAGAATGGTAACGTACTGTAACATGTGTTTTGCCCCAAATATTTCTTTACTTCAAGTGATAGGAAGGAAAAAGGAAAGATAGAGAACAGAGGAACGAAAATGCCTCTCTATTTAGAGGCAAATGGATTGGATGATGATTCCACTTCAAGATGAGTATGTCATTAACTCAAGCTTAGCACAAAGAATGAGATGTCACCTGATTTAGTTTCAAGAATGGCTTGACCTCTATGTAGAGATCTAATTTGTATAACCAGAAAAAAGTTTGGTGTTAGGGTATGATGAATAAAATGTGTTAGGCACCAAACATTGCCTAATCCAAAGATCATCCTTTGTTGAGAAAAACAGCCAATTAATATAACACACAACAGAATTATATCCTTTTACCCTCTGTGCCAATTCAATGAATATTTCAAATAAATTAGCTAAGCACAATAACCAATATAAATAAAAATTTCAGCAGCAACCCACAATCAAGATCTCAAATTTTTACGTGGAAAACCCTTCAATGAAAAGGGAAAAACCACAGGACCTAGTCCAGCAAAATTTTTCGCTATAGAAAATGGGTTTGCTACAATATTCTCGAGAACAAATGCTAGAGGCTACCAAGGAAAAAAAATCACTCTTGAATTACAAAAAGTGTTACGTGCCTAGTTTTATTTAATTTTTTTTATTTAAGATTTTATTATGAGTTGGGTTATTAGATAATGATAGGATAAATTGTTAGCTTAGCATTTGAATAAATCTTATCTACTTGTAGTAGATAAAGATTAGGTTTCTTTTGAATTTAAATGTCAGCTTTATCTTGTAAAGCCATCTATTTATATGGCTTGATGTTGATTAATAAAGGGACTGAAAAATATTATTGTTGAGTGAATATTCACTTTGGAGGTCTAGACTCCCTCGAAGTAGTCTATTTATCAATTAGGAGGTCTTGGTTCCCTCGAAGCAACCAACAAACTCAATTGGATCAATTGGGTTTGTAACAATTGGTATCAGAGCCAGGCATGAAGAAACAATTGTTGGAATGCGTGAAGGAACAATTGTTAGAATGCATGGATAAACTGAAAGTGATACAATCTCTAGTAGTTGATCAAATGAAAAGTATCAAGAAAATGCAAGTGATATGCAAATCCTTGCGTTTGGCTAGATATGAACAAGAGATACCAACTAAAGAGGCTGATGGGCAAGGCACAACCAAAGAGAGGAATTTGGCTCTCTATGAAGAAGAGAAGCTAACTAAGGAAAGTAATGGGCAATACAAACTTGAAGATAAGAAGGCCATTGTAGCTCCACAAAATCAAATCATTCCACCTTCACACAATTCAAGCATGCAACAACTTTTAAATCGGGTTAAAGATAGTTTTGCAGTAACAAAAAGCTTACCGCGGGTGCCTAGTCATAAGATCCTTGCAAGCCCAAGAAGTGATCAAGTATGTGAGATGCAACTCGGAAAGATTGAGCTCATATGCAACAATAATTTTCAGATTAAGCCCTTGAGGACAAGGGCTGATTTCAAGGGAGGAGGAATGTTACGTGCCTAGTTTTATTTAATTTTTTTATTTAAGATTTTATTAAGAGTTGGGTTATTAGATAATGATAGGATAAATTGTTAACTTAGCATTTGAATAAATCTTATCTACTTGTAGTAGATAAAGATTAGGGTTCTTTTGAATTTAAATGTCAGCTTTATCTTGTAAAGCCATCTATTTATATGGCTTGATGTTGATTAATAAAGGGACTGAAAAATATTATTGTTGAGTGAATATTCACTTTGGAGGTCTAGACTCCCTCGAAGTAGTCTATTTATCAATTAGGAGGTCTTGGTTCCCTCGAAGCAACCAACAAACTCAATTGGATCAATTGGGTTTGTAACAAAAAGTTATTCATCGCAGTAGGCAATAAGGTGGATGCCAACAGTAACAAGAAGAAAAGATCTCACCAAGTGGCTAGCATTCAAGCCAGCAACAACACCGGCCAATACAAGCTCTCTTCATTAGGAACAACATACTAGAACTTCATCAAAATCGGAACTAAAATGAGCTTCCAATTTTGGCTTGAAACTAGTTGGTTTTGTAGAAAAAAATTTCTGAAATCTTCTTCTCTCTCAGACACAGCAACTTTAGTATTGCAAAATATTCAATGTAGATAGTGCAACTGTAAGGAGAATATAAGTGTTGATATTATTAGAAAATATGAAAACATAAGACGAAGTAATTATTAAAATGAAGTCCAAAAACAAAAAAAACAAAAAAAAAATTACTATCTGAATTTTCTGAGAAATGTTTGATGTGCTGATAGAAATTTAACCATCATGGAAGAACTACAATAAAATAGAGCTAGAAGTTGAAGATACACAAAATCTATGCAGTAAAATATGAATTAATGGTTAGAAACAAAACTCTTTGGATATCATTAACCAAAGAATATGGTAAATATCTAAATACAGAAAGAAAGAAAAAATGGCAGAGAGGAGAACAAATCACAAGCAGTTAGCAGACTTCAAAGTAAAACAGCAAACAGAAGGAAATAGAGGGAACATACCAGTTTAAATGATTTTGACCTTTACATAAGATGTATCAAATGATATCCAAGCGCAAGCCGGGGAGTAGGGAAGAAGTAGAATGTGCAGTGTGTCTGTGCAAGATTGGGGAAGGAGAAGAGATTAGACAGCTGAGGTGTGATCATCTTTTTCACAGAGTTTGCTTAGATAGATGGCTTGGATACAAGCGTTTAACTTGTCCCCTTTGTCGTGGTTCTCTACTTCCATGTACAACCATTACTGAGCCTGGGGTTAGGGTCGAAGTGTTGCATTTTAAATATTCTTCTTTAATTTCAGGTGACCGCGAGACATGGTGGCTACGTTGAATCATATGAAATTGCAAAATATGATGACAACTTATTCCTTGTAATACTCCTCACCCCTGTAATCAATGTGCCAAATGCCAAAATAAATAAATAAAAAGTCAGTTTTTTATTAATTCTCTCTCCTCTCTATTGACTCTCTCTCTCCTTGTAGTCAAGTACAATGGCAGTGGTTCGTGGGTTTTGAATGGTGTGTTCGGTGGTGGGTTCAGTAGTTTTCAGTGGTGGGTTTGGTGGTCAGTGGCAAGGTGGTGGGTTCAGTGGTTTTGGGTTGATTTTTGCAGGGTTGTTTTGATGTTGTGGTTGATTTTTTGGGTTGTGCTAAGTTGATTTTGTGGTTGCTAGGTTGATTATGTGGGTTTGGTTGCTGGACTTTGTCAATAGTTGCTGAGAGACGAAGAGGAAGAGAAAAAGTGAGAGGGGAAGGGATAAAAATTAAAAAAATAGTAAAAACTGGGAACCATCCGGTTATCTGTAGAAACCGGGAAACTGGTATAGTTGAATCGGTTTTGTTGAATGCGCTGAAACTGATGCATTTTGTACCAAAAAGACAAAAAAATTGCATTTTTTTTCTCAAATTTAAAACTATTAAGCATGATGATCCCAGACCGTGGGAATGCAAAAACTTCACGAAAAGAGAGAGAGAGAAAGATAGAATGAGGTAAAAAACTTAAAATTAAAATGTGATACTTGTTTTTTTTTTTTTTTTTTTTTTAAGCTGGATCGTGGATTACCTTAGCCGCTTCAACTTATTGAAATTTTTTTTATTTTGAAATTTGCAGTAGACTTGAAAAACGCGAGAGATTCTGAGACTGGGAGTTTGAGAGACTTTAAGAGCTACCGTTTAAAACAAAAATAAAAGACGTGAAAGAAGAAATGAGAGATTGAAAAAAGTAGGGTCGGTAGAATAGTAGAATATTAACGAATGACTCTTTTTTTTTTTCTTTTTCAATGTCTTGTTTTAAACTCCTAGGGCCACGTAGAGCTTACTTTTACAGCTATTGGAATGAGTGTAAGGCTATGAGGATGTTAAAAGTAATGGTTAAAAAAATCTAGAAGGAAACGTGTGGTACTGGGAGATGAAAAATAAAAATAATTTTATTATTTAGTTTATTTTTGTTATTATTTATGAATTTTATTGTATTTTTTGTCACTATTTATAAATTTTACTGTACTATTTTAACTAACTTTTACTTTTATTTACAGTACTTTCAGTAATAATTTTTAAGTTTCAACAAAATAAACGATATCTAAACACATCTTAAATAAAAGAAGGTAACTTGTGTGAATAGGGAAATGGGGTAAGTGGATGCATAGATGGCCTTAGTTTTTTTTTTTTTTTTTTTTTTTTTTTTTTTTTTATTTTTAAATTTTTTTATAATAAATATTAGTAGAACGTTTGATAATCTTGTTCTAGTCATTTAAGTATTATGAAAATTCGTGAGGATGAAAAAATATTATAAAAATATGTGTTACATTGTTTAAACGACACAACCAAACAAACCTTTAAATTTAGAAGTTTACAAATCATTATTTATAAAAACTTGCGAAGCTAAGTACATCTTTTTTTTTTTAATATATGATATAAAAATTCATATAAAAATTATTTTAAAATTTTAAATAATTTAATTATATTCATTATGACATCACCAGTTGTACTATTCTAGTTCAATTTGGTCCAACCAAAGAATCGGGAATTATTGAATTAATGTCTTTTGTTTTTATTTTCTTTAACCATACCAGTTTTAGAACCATGATTTTGATACAACATCTAGTGCTAGTGCTTTTATTATGTTGTTTATAATCAAGTCAAGACGTTATGTTTGGTTCCCTGAAAATGCATGGTTTTTGTGCGCACCGAAAATGAGGCTTTTGGGTTAGGCCTCACTCGATCTCACAACTTACTTGTATGATGGGTTTGGGTTTCCTACGCTGGGTCATTCTTAACAAGGAGACTCAATGAGATCACTTTTCTCTCTCTCTTTGGCTGCTTCTCCCTTTCTTCAGAACCTCTCTTCTCCCTTCACTCTCTATTTCTTTCTACAAAAACTCTTCAAAATCCCCCAATTTTTTCCCCCAACCTCTCATATTTATAGCTCTAAGCTAGTGGAAAGGCCATGATTTCATTCATGGTTAGAGCAATGAGAGGTCCAATATCATCAACTATAAGTGGGTGGTTAGGTGAGAGTGGGGTGAGGTGAGAGTGGCATCGGAACTTGGTTCTCACTTCCACCAGCCATGCTCGGCTAAGGCGCCCTAGGCTCAACCGGGCATGCCATTGATGGCATGTTCGGTCACCATTCCTCATTCATTGTCCGATAGGGTTCCCCGAGCAAGAATTGAGTGCCGGGGCTCGGGGCTTGTGGTTCGAGTGGGTCTAGACTTGTATCTTGGGTGGAAGAAGATTGAGGCCATTGGCCACATTGCTGTGCTAGAACATAAGGCCCAAATGGGCTTGGGCGTCACGGGGCCGTACAGTTTTGAAATCCGATCACTAGTCCGATTTTTTAAACCCACAAAATCGGAAATTTTATTTTTGTTGGAAATTGTTCCAACCGCGGTAAAACTGTCCGGTTGTCAGAACCGTGCACGAGTTTACCGGTTTCTTTCCCAATTTTTTTTTTCCCTAAAAATGCAATGGTTGTCGGGACTAAAAAGCAAAAGTTACCTCTTTTTCAGCCAATCTGTTTGTTTGAGGAGAGACTGACGAGATGGCCTGAAATAGATTAGAGGCTTTCCTGGATCTGCTTGTTTGGAGGGTGAATAAAAGTGAAGTAAGAGAGATTGAGGCTGGCTTGGGTTCTAATCGTGAAGTGAGGCGGAGGTAGAAAGAGAGAGAGATGACTGAGAAGCGAGAGTTGAGAGGAAGCGAATGAGAGAGAGGGCGAGAGGGTCAGTGAGAGACAGGTAAAACGTACTAGTGATAGTGGGGTTATTTTATTCTAAAACTTAAAAAGCCATGTTGACTATTCAGCAAAAAGGAAAGAACCATGTGGAATACTGTGGAATGTTCTTTTCCATTTGTCTTGAATTATTTTAAATAAATTAGTTTATTAAACCTTTTGAGATATTATCTATCCTGTACAAATTATTTAAAAATTAATGAGAGAAATTCTACTTAGTCTTTACTTTTTATTATTTATATATTAAATCTTTTTAAACATTATATCATCTTAATCAATATTGCTAAATTTTGTACATTTAATTTATTTATTTTTATATTATTAATTATTAAAATAATTATTATGTCAATACAGTTCAACCTTGGTTAAACTTCAGTTCAACCCCAAAAATCTTGAACCTCTCTTTTACAGTTCAATGAATGGTCTGGGTCTAAACACCATGTGAAAATGCCTTGTTTTTTATTTCATTTTCTATTTTTATGGGCCCTACCACCCAAAGGCATGATTGCTTGTGTTTTTTGTTTGAAAGTTTCAAAAATAAGATCTTTTGAAAAATGAAAGAACAAATACAAAGCAATCTCATTACAAACCAAAAAAAAAAAAAAAAAAAAGCTTATTTGCGATGGTAAAATTCTTTGCTAAAGCACAAAAAGTCATCCCAAAAAACTTATTACCAACAGCAAAAAGCTGCCAACTGCTATCAGCAAAAACTTCCTCGAAAAAGCTATATTATTGATAAGGTTGTTGCTAAAACTCATTATCATCTGCAAAATCCGTCGTAAGTACTTGATATTTTCAGTCGAAAATACAACTTCATACGAGGAAGTTAGATGACCAAATACATTTTGTAACAAACTCAGGTCATTTTTAATGGTTTATTTATTTTATTTTTTTTTAATTTTTTTTATGACTAAATGCCATTGTAAATACTTGGTTTTTTTTCGAAAATACAACTTCATACGAAGAAGTTGGACAACCAAATACATTTTGTGACAAACAAAGACCATTGTTAATGTAATTTTTTGACGACTAAAAGCTGTCATAAATAATTAGTACGTTTGTCATCGAAAATACAACTTCTTATAAGGAAGTTGGATGACCAACTACCTTTTGCATTGAACTATGGTCATCTAAAACGGGGGTTTCCATTGGAATATGCACGACTCGACCCTGAAAAATGGTGTCAGTTGAACTGTCACATACGGGTTCGAGTGAACCTTGTCTAACTCTTCTGGGCCTTTGGTGTCTTACCTCATTGCTGGTAAGTATGTGCGGCAAAAATCCATGCAGTCGAACGTTGAGGTAAGACAAGAGTGGGTTGCCGACTGTCAAAGTGCCCGAGGAATCTTGGTAGCTGGTATAAAAGGGCACGCAACTGAGGATTAGGTGGGACGCTCTTAGTTGCTCGTTGTAATGTACGAATATTTCCAAACATAGGATGAAGTTGAGCTCTTGAGCCCATACCACACTAAGATTCGGTTGAATTTTTTTGGAAATTGTAGTGAGGAATAATGAACGAGTTAATGAAAAATGTAAATAATAACAACATTAAAAACATACCGAACCAAAAAAAAACACTAAACTTTAACTAAAAAGTATGCATGGTAGGGTCATGTTAAGGAGTCGGGAAAGAAGGTACCAACCTATCTGACAAGGAGAGGTTGGGTAGGTAAATTCGCCATTCAGCCAATTCCTACTTACTCTAACAAATTCCCCCTCAGAGTTCCTATTGGAGTCAGGAAGATAAGATATCAATCTAACCATAGTGTTTCGAGTTTGAAGGTAACACCCGTGCTTCAGGCTCCCCCAAATAACATAAAGGAAGTTAATATCGTGATGGGTGAGGCTGAGGCCATATAGTTAATTAAGGCATCCCACACAGCTGACTACCCTATAAAAGTTGGGTAAACATTGGTCGGGGCTAATCCCATAAAAACTAAGGGTCCTAAGCAACAAAGGATCTACTGGAAATCTAACCTCACCCTATAACATAGACATTAATGGAAAAAAGACTACATGGGATAACCTTTGGTCTTCTATGTCTCCCTCATGACAATAAGATATGTTCACATCACAAGGGATATCAAACCTAGCTTTGAAGGATTCTACGCCTGCGTTGGTTGTTAAAAGATACGAAAAACCCATTTTTTCCTATCAAGTTTACTACGAAATAGACAAAGGGAAGAGGGCTTACTGAGTAACTTCTTGATGATAAGGATGGTCTTGGAAGAAATCTAAGGGCTCAGAAAGAAGGAAGAAATAAGACTCTGAACTTGACAAGAACTAAAGAAATGTATAACGTAAATTGTGTTAGTGTTTATAGGAGTGAATGTCATTTAATGCAATTGCAACCAATTAATTAATACAGACTGTTGTTTCTTTCCACGCTCTTCTCAGCAATTAAAGCGTCAGATCATCTTAGCCATCCGATATAATGGATAATGCCATGCATGTGCCAAAAAGTGAGCTGTCATGTTTGCTATATTGATTGACTGACGATTGATCTTCCCAGGACACAATGTCATTTTTTCAAAAACCTAGCCGATCACCAAAGCAGGAATCCTCGATCCTATCTCCACTTTGTGAAAACAGGATCGTGGGGGGCTGTTGTGGGGGACTTAGGCCCAGGCGATCAAGATCGGCCCACCAAAATTAGGCCTAAGTGCTCAAGCTAAAACTAGCTCGGGGGGATTGGAGCTAGTCCAAATCTTGTGGGGATGGACCCAGCCCAACAATAAGTGTATCAGGATTTGGGGAGCAACGCTCGGTGAACTCGTTAAGTGTTCGATCACATCTCTGACCACTACTAACAGTTAAGACAGTAAGAAATCAACAACGAAGTAAAGAAGTTCAGATCGGCCTGAGCACTAGAAGTGCTTTTAGGAAGTCTTTGCCGAACACTATTTGGCATCTAGAACAAGTTTCGAGAGAATTCTCAAAAGACATGATGATTCCTTAGGATTCTGAGTGAATGTGGGGTTGCATGGAACTTGGCAAAATAGTAATAATTTGAACCCCACTAAGAAGAGATTATATAAGGGGAGTAAGGGCAGATAACTGGGGGTTGGTGAGTGCATTGCTAGAAAAAAGAAGAAAAGAGTAAGAAGTAAGAGGAAAGGAGGAGAGTAGACACAAAGGAGGGAGGACAAAAGAACTGAAGGAGATATACAAGAGATGGTAAGGGACTAAGTCTGAGAAGGAGAAGGTTTTTGGGCTAGAAATCACAACTTGTAGCTGGGCTGTTTAGGCTATGTTTGAAGCAAAATTTGTAGGACTATGAGGAAACCCACCAACAAGTATATTTGGAGCCCAAATCCACTTCCCAAACTACTTACTTTAGTAGGGTTGGGGCACCACATAATCCTTGTTTTCACAAAAATAAAATCCATGTGAAGTGTGAACACTTGGATGTAATTCGTGTTTTTAAGATATCCAAAATTTTATTACTTGGTCTATGTATATTCATACCCAAAGAAAGCTATTAATAGAAACAGAATTGTATACATCTATTCATCAACACAAAATTAGCTACAACATGAAGATGCAACTTGCTCAGTGATTCAATTACATAGCAACAACAAATGGCACAACACAATGGCTGGGCCAAATCCATTACATACTTCACTTTTACACGATATACGATGATAAATACGAAAACTTGTCTGTCCTCATTATTGTTGACAAAGCCATCAACTAATTCTTGCATTCCCCACAGCCAAAATTGGAATTAGAATGGCCAATTGAAATTGGAAATGCAAGAACTTGACCATCTTCCTGTACTCTATTCCTCACCTCAGCTACATCCTTCTCTTCCGTCAGTAGGAAGTGAAGGGAAACAACCCATTCGGAGAGTATTTTGGTGCATTTCTCAATTTGATGAATCATCCTCAAGACTGCATAGTATGCATATAAAATAAATTAACCTCACATCAAAAATTGTGAACACAAATTTTTACAAACATCTTATGTGCATTTCCAAAATCAATATTAAAATAAAATAATGAACCACTATGAAACGCAAACCACAATAGCAACAAACTAAAGGGAATGAGAGAAAACTAATTCAAACTAAGAAAAATTATTAAGCTAAGAAGCATAGTAGTATTTCAATGAAAGATACTAAGTGATAATCTTTAGTGTTATAAAACAAAAATGAGAGAAATGAATGAATCTTTGGTAAAGAAATTAGGGAAAGAAAAATAAAATTAATAAATTTGATGTCAAAATTTCCTTAATACCAAAGCCAAGAGACCCATACACACAACTACAAGCATGCAATTTTCCGTTCAATCAGAGTACATTCTTCCATATCCATTTTTCAAACCCAAGAAAAATCAAACTTCTCGCCACGTTTAAAAAAGCAAACAAAATGAGAAACCAAAAGAAAAATAAAATAGAAAAGAAATTAGAGGGAAAGAGAGTGGGAACTTGGCAACCACAAGTGGTGGTGATGCCAATGAGAAGCGCTACCAGCAACGATGGCATAGGTGCAAGCAGAAGCTCGACTGGGCTTGAGAGAGAGGCCTTAAAAGAGGAGAATGCCACACCAAATAACACTGAAGGTGGTGGTGTACAGGACTCGATGGTTGCTGGTTGCAACCATGGAGATTCGGCAACGAAGAGAAAAAAGGGATTTAGCCACAAATGTTTCTGGAGAGAGAGAGAGAGAGAGAGAGAGAGAGATTTTAAATTTGGTATATTTGAAGAGAAGAAGAGAAAAGTGAAAAAACGAAGAGAAAAAAAAATTGACAAGGATCGATGACGTGTCGATTCAATGTAGCTGTTAGATTATATCAAGGGTTGAAATTAGAGCTATGTATTGCACGGATCTCAATCCATACCCAATTGGCCAATGGCAAAAAACATGCAAAACATACATGAAAAATGTAAAAAAGTAGGTATAACTGGGTTTAAACACACGGAAAAATCAATAAGGAGAGAAGACAAAAATTTATATTGCAAAACCCTTTATATATGTTGCGTCGAGTGAGTTATTATTAGGAGTTCAAATTCTCTGACCCACAAAATATGCTCTACTATTCCATGTATCACTAATTAAAAACTGGCATCTGTTTTTTTTTTTTTTTCTTTCCAAACTAACAAAAAAAGCCTAACGTTTTAATGAAAGTTAATGTATGAAGTTACTATACCTCCCACCTCCATTAATTTATCTCTTTTTCTCAAAGACTGCACCATCACCAAAGAAGCTATCACAAGAGGGAAAAAAAAAAATTTCTATACGTACATGAATTTAGAAATTTTATAATAATAATTTCTTAAAAAAAAACCATAAATAGTCCATATATGAAATAAATCAAAAACCCAGTATCCAAACAAATTTAGCTATGGGTTAATAACCTTCATGCATACCCACAGACCCATCTCTCTAAGCTTATAACCACAATGTTAATACCACTACAACACTAGCCTATCATTACTTCTACTAGTACTTAAACACATCCCACCAGATTGCTTACCACCAAACAATAAAACTCCCAAAGGGTCACCATTTGATAAGACACCTACTTGTTTACAAAATCAGTGTTTGCTTCGAAGACGAAGTGCAACCACAGGTTGAAGTTAGTCTCCGATCCTAGCCTCATCCTTTTTCGTCAGATTGACATCAAGATTTGTTGTGAAATCTCCCCAAAGAGAAGAAATTAAGAAATTGCCCACAGCAAAACCCAAAAACTCAAACAAGAAGAAATTACCCATAACTTAAAAAATTGGGATGTGATGATTGATTAAACAGAATAGTGCTTCTTTAAGCAGTTGAGCTGTGGATAAAAACTCAGCAAAGGGGAAGTTGATAGAGGAAGGTTGGAGGTGGAAGGTGTTAGTGGCTTGAGGCATTAACTTTTTTTAGTTTGAGAAAGAAAAAGAATAGATGCCTGTCATTTTTTTTATTAATGGTACATGCAGTGGAGCATATTTTGTGATACAAGAGATTTAGACTCATTATTAGTACACACTTGTTTTTTCACACACTTAGGTTGTAAACAATTCGAGTTCTATGAGTATTGAATGCTCAAGTTCAACACACTTTATTTTTCACACACTTAGGTTATAACAATTCGAGTTCTATGAGTATTGAACGCTCAAGTTCAGCTTGAGCTTGAACCAAGCCTAATTATGTTTAAGTTTAAGTTTGTTAGATAGTTAAAAAGTTTAAGTTCGATTTGGCTTGGCTTCTTAGTCAAGCTTGACCTCAAACTCAAGCTTCATATAAAGTTTTTGAGCTCAAGATCAAGCTTTTGAACTTGAGATCCAATATAAAAATATCGTCAAAAACATATTAAGTATATTATTAAGTCCATTTGATTTAGACATGTGGCCTTAACTCCCAATTAATTAAATACTTAGTATGATATGAGTTTATTTTTCAAGCACATATAAAGGTTATTACCAAACACATAGACCAACCTAAGTGCAACTTAAGCTCTATTGTTCACGAGCCTGTTCATAATTTTTTATTTTATTTTATTTTATTATTTTTTTGGCTTGGGCTCAGCTCGTTTATTAAACAAATCTAAAAAAATTAAGGCTCAGGTTTGGCTCATTTATAAACAAAAAATTATAAACAAGTTTTTTATCGAAAGAATTTACTTCATTCATGAGAGATAACATACAACCTTGAATAGAACGTGTATCTTAATGTAATGAAATTCAAAAACAAGAATTGAGATGACCTTCAATCTTCATCTCAATTCCACATGGTACCCAAGATGTGTGATTTCTCAATTAGTTCTTACATACATTTTTGTTGTTGTTTGGAAATGTCTGTTCTAGAGAGATAAAAGATAAAATTGTTTTCTATACTTTTAATTGTTTTCTCTACTTTTATTTAATCTTATTAAATAAACAACTAATTATCTAATTGGGCTTGCCTTTTTGGTTGGGTTTTAGTATGTGACTTGAGATGAGAGCAAAATGGACAAATAAGCCTCTAGCTTCAATGAGCTTTAGGCTTCCATCAGCTCTTGACAAGCTCAAGGTTACCATCAATTATATAACAAATACTACTATAGAAATATAATTGCACTCTAAGCCTTATTAATAAATTATATCTCAAGACTGTAATATAATACAATTTGACACCTCCATGAAACATTCATAGCGAACAAAGTCATAATAAACTACCACTTTGTAAATCACTAATTTATTCCTTGAGTCTCTGGTGTAATATGTTAGTTATTTATATATTTTATAAAACATAATTTCATTAAATATAAATTTTAGTAACTCTTTACTAAAGTGGTTAAGCCTAGCACCTTGAATAATTAGTTCTTGTCGGACTGTGAGCTACGTCATTCCACCTTAAAACCAATTGGTGATGAGAAAGATACACTCAAATTTTTCATGGCCTTCGACATCACACCACATGGGCCTATTTTTAGAGTGGTTTTAGAGAGTCAAATTGTGGTCCTCCAACAATCCCTCCCTCACAATGACACTCCCGTGACTCAAACCCATGATCATGGCTTTGATATCATTTGTCGGATTGTGAGCTATGCTATTCCACCTCAAAACTAATTGGTGATGAGGAGGACACGCTCAAATCTTTTATGGCCTTCGACATCATATCATGCAGGCCTGTTTTTAGAGTGGTTGTAGGGAGTCAAATTGTGGTCCCCCCAACAGTTCCTAATAAACTTATCTCAAGAGAATATTTCGTGTTTATATAGAAAGAGATAATGGATTCCATCTTCAGAATATGTGTTCTCTCAACACTTCGAGTGGTTACCCAATATACTGAGATTTTGACGGTTTAGATTAGATCCCACTCCTGATATATCAAAACAATCTATATTTTATGATTGGGTTCACAATCTTCTCATGATTGAGAGTTTATGAAAATAGAAGTCGTGAGATTTATTATTCATGTGGCAATTGTTATTGAATAATTAATCTCACAACAGCCTAGTTCAATATGTCTTACACACCAACATATTGACTAGAATTTTCAATTTCTATGATCACGACAAACCATCTTAGTTGACATGTTACACTTTTCGCAAATGAAATACCCAATTTCATCAGCTATTAAGAACTACATTTTTTAGTTTACAAAGAACTTGTGATTTGTATTTTCTATAACTAAATCATATATTAAACAATTTAATTATTTAAAATATGACAATAAATTGGATTTTAGAGCACAAACTCTAATAGTTATGTTGTTGTTCGAAGTACTAGAAGCAAAGAAAATGTACATCAACCATAATTGGAATCTTCGGATTATTTGTTCTGACAGGTACAAAGGTGCTACCAACAATATTGTTTTTATTCAATAATTCAATTAATATTTGTGACAATTATAAAGAACATATAACTTGATCTTCGGATTAAATCATCACCTTTTACTAACATCCATTTTGAATGAATTCTTAACATAGCATATATTTTGTTTTCCTCCTTGAATGAGTTGTTATTTCTCTGCCTCTGGTTAGACATTTAAAGTATTTTAACACATATTTGAATATTATTCTGAAACATTATTCAAATTTTCCTAGTCCTCACCCTGTTTTATGATTTTACTTATTTGGACCCAAATTTTAAGATGATATGCATGTTTCAATCTCTGTTTTTAAAGCAGGGATGTAGAATTTTTAATTAAATAAATTTGAAATTGTAATATATGTCCTGCTTTTATTTGAACAAGGTCGATTTACTAAAGGGTTCGGATTTGATGACGCTTTCAATTATAAGACAAAGCATTACTTGGATGTAGCTCTAAAAAGGTCAGTGGACAATATGCATATAAATTATTTAAGGGTCCGGCTTCTGTCCAGTGGCCAGTGCCACTGGACACATTGGATTGCAGGCACGTGTCCGTATCCTAACGGGTCCACTAGCCACTGGCCACTGGACAGAAGCTGGACCCATTATTTAAAAGAAATCAATGAGACAATATCAAATTTCCCTTTTTCCAATGGTAATTGCACTATTCACTAATATACTCAAGGTGACAGCAAATTGCATAACACTAAAGAGTAAAATTTAGCAAAAACTAATGTTTGATAAATTTCACAATAACAATATCAAGGCCTAATTGAATTGTTACTTGCAAGAGCAAGTTTTATAAAAAACTGAGAGGCATTCCTTTTTTTTTTTTGGGGGGGGGGGGGGGGGGGGGGTGGGGTGTGTGGGGGAAGGCATTAACATAATACTCTGATAATGTCGGAGGGAAAAAGCTTGATGCAGTGCTCCTTACACATGAGACTCCATGGGCGCATTGCAGTAGCTGGAATGATCTCACAATACAATCATGATCAACTTGAAGGCATAAGAAATTCATAGAGAAGGATTTACAGTGTAAGATTCCTATCACCTCTTAGAGAAGGAAAGATAGCATATGTAGAAGACATAGCTGAAAGGTCCTGCAGCTCTTGTAGGAATTTTTAGTGGCCACAATGTCAGAAAGCAAGTAGTTGTAGTTGCTCCGGAGTGATCATTTTACCTCCTTTTGCATATGTATTTAAGACTTTTTTTTCCCGTGTAATACTAATTCACCACCATATACAGTGCTTCTCCCCATTACCATGGTGAAAGCCATTGCTGCTTGACGGCCATGGTAAGTAAATTCTCAGGATTCAATATACTATAGGCTGTTTTAATAAGGAATGCTTGTCCATATATGGAAACATTGAGAGGATAATAGTCTGATTGGCAAATAAACAAAAATTTTCGTGACTGCAAAAGTAATTTCCGGAGTGTTTTGGCAAGGAATTGGGCCTTGATTTGAGCCCAATTGCTTACAGTATGAATGTTTCTATGCATAGTGACTAACATCAAGTCCGGTATCTGTCTATTTGTTACTATTTCTTAAATTAAGTGTTTATATCAATTAACAACGGCCTTATACACCTTTGTTTCAAAGGTAATATTGAGTGCAACAACCACTTTTGTTTTTCCCAAACAACTATGAAGCATTAACTTTCCTGCAGAGTCAACATAACACCGATATAACTTTCTTTTGCTTTTGATAAGTAATAATGAAAAGCATTATCGTCCTCATGGGGTTTAAACCTCTTTACCTTGATTGCCATAATCTTGGTGTCATTTAACATAATAGCCCATAGCATATTTAGCACATGGCAATAAACAATTCGGTTGTGTAGAGGGATTTTATTGGTCCTTGGTAGAGTGTCTTTTCTCTCTTCTTGTTGTTCTATATTTAATAGGAAGAATGGTAATGTACTGTAACATGTGTTTTGCCCCAAATATTTCTTTCCTTCAAGTGATAGGACGGAAAAAGGAAGGAAAGAGAACAGAGGAACGAAAATGCCTCTTTATTTAGAGGGAAATGGATTGGATGATGATCCCACTTCAAGATGAGTATGTCATTAACTCAAGCTTAGCACAAAGAGTGAGATGTCACCTGATTTAGTTTCAAGAATGGCTTGACCTCTATGTAGAGATCTAATTTGTATAACCAGAAAAAAGTTTGGCGTTAGGGTATGATGAATAAAACGTGTTAGGCACCAAACATTGCCTAATCCAAAGATCATCTTTTGTTGAGAAAAATAGCCAATTAATATAACACACAACAGAATTATATCCTTTTACCCTCTGTGCTAATTCAATGAATATTTCAAATAAATTAGCAGAGCACAATAACCAATATAAATAAAAATTTCAGCAGCAACCCACAATCAAAACCTCAAATTTTTATGTGGAAAACCCTTCAAGGAAAAAGAAAAACCACAGGACCTAGTCCAGTAAAATTTTTCACTATAGAAAATGGGTTTGCTACAATATTATCGAGAACAAATGCTAGAGGCTACCTACCAATAATCACTCTTGAATTACAAAAATTTATTCATCCCAGTAGGCAATAAGGTGGATGCCAACAGTAACAAGAAGAAAAGATCTCACCAAGTGGCTAGCATTCAAGCAAGCAACAACACCGGTCAATACAAAGCTCTCTTCATTAGGAACAACATATTAAAACTTCATCAAAATCGGAACTAAAATGAGCTTCCAATTTTGGCTTGATACTAGTTAGTATTGCAAAATTTTCAATGTAGATAATGCAACTGTAAGGAGAATATAAGTGTCGATATTATTAGAAAATATGAAAACATAAGAGGAAGTAATTATTCAAATGAAGTCCCAAAAAAAAAAAAAAAAATTGCTTTCTGAGTTTTCTGAGAAATATTTGATGTGCTAATAGAAATTTGTAAGAGTGATTTTTTTTCTTAGCACACAGGCCCAAGTAGAGACAAGGATCCCTAGCCCAAATACTTGTTGTTTTGGTGGACTGGGCTTGGTTCACCGCAGTTAAATGGGGCCGATTACGAACTAAGTTGTGCGCAAGTCACATAAAGCTCCTCAAGATGAAAAATGCAATTCCTCCTAAGCAATAAAATACCATTATAAGTGTTTTAGTCTTGTAAAATGACTATTTACTCTTATGAAATAAGTAAAATAAGTGTTCATAATATTCACAATGAGAAGGAGATTGAAATAGAGTATTTAAGGCTTATCTTTTATTGTATAAACATTTAAAAGAGTTCATTCACTTGGTACCCCGGGGCGTACTGTCGTGGGATTCCAAGCATACTGTCGTGGGATCTCAGGGTATACTAGGCCTGTAAGAACCCAGAATGCTGGTTCTCTAAACTATATGATCTTTTTCCATGTTTATTATGCAATAGAGTTTTGTCCTTTCCCTTTACCTCTATGGGTGCTACATAAAAACACACTATACAATACACATATCTTTAAATAATTGTTAATTTCTTAGATTAGAATATACATTTTAATACATATACATATATGTAAATGAGTTTCATGAGAATGATTCAGTCACGAGGATCCTGGCCCTAATTCTCACAGACTTAGTGCTTTTGCACAAGACTTGTGGGATTTGGAACTCAAGTCCGAGTGGCTTTGCCTGGGCTTTGCCTTTCAAGATAGTTAGGTGAGAAAATTTTTAGCAAGAAACAGTAAAGGAAGACAATGTAATAAAAAAATATACGAAATAATTGTTAGAGATACTCAAATCAATATGAGGTATTTCATTATTTTCTTGATTGTGGATTACAATATGCTCACTAAGACGTGATACAAGGTCCAAATAAGCTCAAAAATTACAGACTTAGATGGCTATCTAAGCCTCTAAGACTTGCAAAGTTTGAATCCTTTTGGATCTGAGTATGTGCTATAGTGGCTATTCTATCGGGAAATATTCCTCTATTTTTCTTGAGTTTTACAGAGTTATCTTAACGATTCTCTTATGGTTTTTCTATTCTGCATGATGCCCCTTAATGTTGGCTACTTTCCTCTTTTCATAGTGCAACTCTAGGGCTCCAAGGTACCAGTGATTTCTCTCTTTTGCCCCTCAGAGCTCGTGCTGTGTCAATTTACTCAGGGGCTGGTCGTTTCCTTTTTTCTTATAATTTCTTCCTTTTGGTGTGACCAAGCTAAAAGCCCCTAGCTGATTTTCTATTTCAAGATCCCTTCAGGTTGCTGATCTTAGCTATTTGGCCCTCTTTTTCACCTTTCCAGCTTTTGGTTGCATTCCATCCTTGTCATTTTCCCAAATAGTTGGAATCTTTTACTATTGAGTCGAAAGCTCCCTTCCAGTTCCCTCTTCTTATGGTTTTCTCATTTTTGGTTCCTTTAGGCATAGCTCCTTCGTTCATGAATGTTTTGCTTTGTACTTTCTGATCCCACTGCATGTCTGGGCGCATGAGACCCGCATGCTCTTTGTCTCTTGTCCCTTTTTTCCTTTGAACCTACTTCAATCTTACTTAGACTATGTTGCGTGTCCCAAGGATCCCGAGGATCTCGAGCCTCTGGGGATCTTGGCTCAATTCTTTCACTGGATTTTGCTGGACTTTTTAATGGCCTTTTTTGCTGGAAATCTGAACATAAATAGAGCCTTGATGTCGATTCTTCTTGCTGCGCGAATTAGGCCTTCTTTATTTTTTATGGAATGGGCTTTGTTGTGAAATTTTGGATCTCAACAAAATTTAACCATCATGGAAGAACTACAATAAAATAGAGCTAAAAGTTGAAGATACACAAAATCTATGCAGTAAAATATGAATTAATGGTTTGAAACAAAACTCTTTGGATATCATTAACCAAAGAATATGGTAAATATCTAAATACAGAAAGTAAGAAAAAAATGGGAGAGAGAACAAATCAGGAACAGTTAGCAGACTTCAAAGTAAAACAACAAACAGAAGGAAATAGAGGGAACATAGGATGTAATTTAGTGACGCAATGAGGCACTTACACCATAAGCAGATATTGTGGCTTCTTGCAAATGTATAAATCATGAATGAATGATAGGTTCTCTAGTTACTGTTTGGGTCTATGATTAAATAGAAGGTTGTGTTCTTCAATCAATGGAAATGGTGAAATTATTTGAAACTCATATGCAATTGATGCTAGAGATAGCATGATCATCATCGACCATTAATAATCACAATGCATGAAATGAAATCTCATGCTGAGTTGAGTGAGCTCTAAACTTAGTTCCTTGAAATTTTGGTATTTGATATTTCAAAATTTTATTTTTATAGTGAGCTTGAATGTTTGGCTTAACTTATTTTATTGTTAATTAGCTAATTTTTTTGTCTTATATAAATTTTCAAATGAGTTGGCCATAATTTGGGAGAAAACTTGGTGCCCAATTATATAGATGACTCATATGGTAATTGTTGTTGATTCTACCAATTTGAAAATGGTGTATTTGCTTACAGTGTCATATGATGTGTGTGTGTGTGTAAAGATATATTTCTTTTTACAATGGTTTGAAGAATAGATAAAAGAGGAGGGTAGTGCTAAATTGATGTCTAGCACAAAATTTAGTCACTTGTCATGAATGGATCTTGCCTTTAAGCATCCAAACCCTCTTAGGGGGGGATAATCAATTCCTTCAGTTGCCATCGCCATCTTCAAATAAATTATTTTCTAGGGTAGCACTACCGTGAGTAATTGATAAAATTCTATAGTAGCACCAATATTATTATATTTCCTCTCCACTCCTAGCTCCAAAAGTACATAATGGAAAGAAGAGGTAGGCATATCCTACATCCAATTGCCCTGCACAGCCGTCTTAATCAAATGAACCAGATTATATAAGTTCACTGATATGTAGAGAAAACTGCATGACTTGTAAACAACTTGAAGTGAAAAAACCCTATTATGTCAAATGTGATATGGAATGGTTATATATTTCTTATGTTTAAGAGAGCTATCCAAATTGATACATTTAGTCAGGTTAAGAGTGCCTCTTTCCATGCTTCTCATTTATATTTTTGCATCATTAGCCACTGACATCTTATAGAAATTGCAGGAGGAAAAGATTGATGGCTCCCTTGAGTTTCTTATCTTGCTAGTGACAAATTGTGGGATGGTCACAACTCACAAATGAGGTTTGCATGCTTTCTGACTTTGTAATTTTTTTTAAAAAGTTTTCCCTTCTTGTTGAGATCCTTGTGTATTGTTAAAAGCCAAAACTGGATATTGTGTCTTAATTCAAAAACTGTTCATTGCACTCTACCTCTTTACTAACGTAATGGAGATTAATCTAGCATTTTTATTATTTACTAAAAGAAAATAGGTTATTTCTTGTTTCATCAATTTTTGAATGGGTGTCAAGTGTTTTCTTGACTTCTGAATTAATGAAACGTGTGGGTAATCCTAACCTCAACTCTCTGATTCTTTCCCATTTTCTTAGAGGATGTTGTTATGGTTAAACCGATCCAGGAGCTGGAACAGGTAGCAGAGAGGTTGATGCAACAAGCATATCAAAGAGGTAGAGTAAAATCAAGTGGTTCCTCTCACAAAAGATGTGTAAGCACCCTTCCTTGACTTGGTGCTAAAGTTTTCTACAAGAGTGGAAGATTTTTTTTTTTTTTTTTGGCTAAGAACAAGAGTGGAAGATGAAGTGCCATAAAATCAAGTGGTTCATAATGGTAGGAAATCTTAGTGTTGTTTATATGAAGTTTAGATTTATAGACAAACTCATTAGGCTGCTAATGTGTATTACATACTATCAACTTCTAGCATAGTGCTTTTAAGAGCTCTTTGAATAATGAATGTGTCTAACCATATTTGGTAGCAGTACTTTGTCAAGGTGTTTTAAATTTCATGTATTGGCTTTTCTTCTTTTACGGAATTTATGGGTTTACAACATAGATTATTATGGATTTTTTGTTTTTTCTACATATATTGCTAATTTAAAGGGATTTAAATGCTATTTTGGAGTGGTATTTTTCCCACTAAACTGTTAATTTATACAGTAATATAGACAATGAGATAAAAATTGAAAGTTAACACTGAATCAAGGCGTTAATTTTAAAATTTTAAAGTTAAGGACACATATTTAAATACCCAATATATTGGCACGCACGTGCCTTGCACCTGCAACTCAAACTAGTTGAAAAGAAAAAAGCCCAAGTAAAAAGAAGAGATGAAAAGTGAAAAGTACTTAAACTTGTTTTCTGCACTAATTTCAGCTATTCTCCCAGTTGAAAATACTATAAAATAGCCCTTTTTGACACGGGACAACGATTCCCTTGGCTTAAATTGAGGGCAACTAGAAATCGGTAAAATTCGTAATTTGGTGAGGTATACCATGAGAGCAGATGAAGTAGATTATTGAAATCATAATTATTGTACACGGTGCTTGAAGAGAAGCTAATGTATTAAGGCCTTATACTAATAGTGATGTCTCTGAATGACCCAATTTATGGAAAAAAATTCAAAAAAATGAACCACCAACAAATGTGAAAGATACAGCACACCGAAACAAACATATATGACAATGTATTAATATCTGAAATTTTGGAAAATCAATTGAAAGAAAAAGCTAGCAAGTTTATGCCTGCAGATCAAAAATGAAAAGGGAAAATTTCAAAATAACAATTTACTATTTGATTTTCCAAAATGCTAAACTCTTCTTAACGTTAAGAAAGATTTAAAATTTTAAAATTATGAATTTTATTGGCCATGTTCCAAATGTTCAATAGGTAAAAATTCATCAATTTATACCGTTAAAACAGAAAAACTTTATTACTTATTACATAAGATCTAAATTGCCGGAACATGACTAGTGTTAGATTTAATGAGTCCTTCCTCCATCTAACTCATAGATTGTTAGTCTTTATAGGTTAATCATGCCAGAATCATTATTATTATTATTATTTTGATAAATATTTTTTAAATATGATTGTAAACATTGAGAAGGTCCGAGGTATAACAACACCATACAGAAAAAATGACTTTCATATCAAGAGAGTCAAACCACAATTCAGTGATTTGGCTGTACTCAATATAATTCTATACATTGTTTTGGTGATGTATGAACACATATGTGGAGTTGACACACACGCCTTTACATAGACTAAAACTTCTGTTTAAGTAAATATGTACATTGGCTATAGAACACAGTGATTCTGCAAATACAGAAACTGAATAGGGTCTTGTAAAGCACATATTACGAAGTAAATTATATATACATATCCCAAATGGTAAAGAGAAAGCAAACCTGAAGTGCCTTGGCATCATTTGTCATCAAGTTCACTATTTTACGAGATGAAATCTTCTTGTAAGCTTCAAAAGGTGGAAATCATATATTAATATATTAGAAGTAGAACCATCAACAACTTCAGTATTGTCAGAAACTTTATAAGAATGTGAGTTCAAATTTGCTTGCACTAATTGAACTGGGGATCACTTAAATCACTACACCCTGCATATAATATGAAAACTAAAGTCAACAAGACCTTCACCCACACAATTCACACATAAACATGGCAATTATGACCCAGCCCAAATCAACAAAATCTATTGCCAAATGATAGAGAGCTTTAAGCACAAGAACTGATTCATGTTCTGTTGCAGTTTCAGCTCAAGAAATTAAGAAGGCCAGCTTATAAGTGAAGGTTACAAGAGACGTTGAGACAAATAATGTGTATGTTTTTATCAATGGACATCAAAAGCAAACTCTTAAGAGCAACCATTTCAATATTGAAATTTTCCAAATTGCCATAAAATTTTAATTTTGAAAAATTCAAATAGAATCACAACTTTCATAATTGTTATAGATAATTCACAAATTTCCAGTAATCTATCCATGGGTGTGGTCTTTGGAGGAGTATAAGAATGGGTTGGGAGATATTTGGTTTGAGGTTGGTGTAGGGAACCTTATTCTTTTTGGCATGAAAGTTGGCATGGCAGCCAACCACTCAAAGATTCTTTTCCGCTTTTATAATGAAATGGTCTCAAATGTTAGACAATGAGCAAAAGATTTCACAAAGGCTTTCTTCAGTTGACTGAAAAGCTACTCCTAGCATAAATCATGCAAAAATAATTTCATAGATGGTTTTCCTCAGTAGACTGCAAAGCTACTGCCAACGCCAATCATGCAAAATAATTTTCCGGAAAATATAACGGATTATCAAAATTTTATTTTTCTTTTGCTAAGTATCAGTTAAGAAAATGTTGTTGGAACAATGGGAGGAAGGAGGAGACTATTGGCTGAATAATACACTTATTGTATTGAATCAATACTTTATATACATAAATAAGCATGGGAACCTGAGAAGAATTGAGGTTTATTTTGCAGAAAGTATTAAAGTAGAGCAAAGTATATAATCTTGGAACAATTATGCTAGAAAGACTGATCTCCCTTTCTCTACTCAGTAATACAAAGCTTTTTCTTTTCTTTTATTTCTTATAAATTTTTTACGAGGGTTAATGGACTTAAGGAGGTATCATAGTCATTTATTCAAGGTGTCAAAGTGTGGCAAATATGTATTCACCATCTCACTTCTCTCTTCTTTAACTTTTTTTTGTTTTTTGTTTTTTTGTTTTTTAACTTATTATTATTATTTTTTGAGTTTGTTGTTATCTTTAGTTATTTGCTTATGGATTCTGAATAAAATTTACAGAGAAACCTCGTAGGTGATATGATGAGTGAAGCTACAGTGCCCGGGCCTAAATCTAAAAGCAAAAGGCCAGGAAAATCATAGAAAAGTCAGCATGTAATTTCAACCACTTCAGCTGGTGCTAATGGTGTGTCATCTTCACCCACCGCACACAAAAAACAGTAGAGATAACTGTTAAAATTTTGAGCATCAATATCTGATCAAGAGTACTGGCCCTAGTTATGAAAAACCAATCAGTTGGACGATTCTGTTTGAAGCTAAGTTTGACAATCAGTTTGAATCTAAGTTTCATAAGTACACAAAGACTGGGAAAGCTAAGGTATATTTGCAATTTTCTTTTGTTGCCATGAAAATTTTACATTTGTTACTTTATCACTTTAGATTTAAGATTATTGTGGTAAAGATGTTAAAAGTTATGTTATAGAAAGAGCACTTTGAGTTGTTAACCGAAGCCCATTTGTGATCATTTATAATTCATTAACCTCAGTTTCTGCTATAAAATAAAAATTAAATTGTAAATCAAATTATCTATATGATTGACAGAACTTGCTGTTATTAATGGTGACACAAAGGCATTTGTAATTTTTCTGACTAATGGCAAATATATGACTAGCAATTACTTCGTTATATCCATGTCAGAAACTAAAAGAGTCACAGCAAAGGGCATTCCCTCACTGTTCAGGCTAAGCTATAATAACACTAAAAGCACAGAATGACTTTCATGTCAAACAGTGTGAAACCACAATCCAGTGATATGACTGCACTCATGACTCAACACAACTCTATACATTGTAGATATGCACATTGGCTACAAACACTATGACTCAACAAATATATATAAACTGAATTTGGTCTTGTAAATGACTAATTATGAAGTAAATTATGTACACATGATTCAAATGGTAAGAGAAAGCAAACCTGAAGTGCCTTGGCAACAGTTGTCATCAACTTAATTATTTTCCCAAACGCAAACTTCTCGCTAGCTTCCTGAGTTAATCTAAGAAATCTTTGCAATATGGCCACCTAAAAACCATATATAGATATATTAGAACCATGAACACCTTCAGTGCTGTCTGAAATTCTAAGTTAAATTTTTCTTGCACTAGTAAAACTGAGCCTCCAACCCAAACTTGAAATGAAAAATCAAGAGCATCACCCACCCAATTTCTCATTCTTATGCAACTAAACTCCATTTTCCCACAATAAACTCACCCTCATAAACAGTGCAATTATGACCCAGCCCAAATCAACAAAATCTACCGTTTAGTTTTAGACAGTCCTAATAAAAAAAACTGATCCATGAACTCTTAACAGTATCAAAATGTGAAGGTTACAAGAAATGCTGAGCCAAAGAATTGAGTATTTGGATATAAAGGAGGTGATGAATCCAACATTCCAAATTTCCCAATGTCCAGAAATTTTCAATTTTGGGAAATTTGTAGAAAGCAAATAGGCTAGGCTAACAAACAGAAATTTGATAGCAGTAAGACAATAGGTATGGGAACAAATTCATCCACTTCTTCTTCTTCTTCATCATCACCATCCTCACCTTCTAGCTCATCCAATTCATCATCTAAAAAAAGACCCAATTCTCAATCCTGACCAAATAGTACTACTACTGCTGCTACTACTACTACGCCCAATAAAAAAGCCAGAGAGGTGGATTGTAGTAGCGACGACAACAATAACAATAAGCACGCTGTGTACCGCGGGGTACGAATGCGCAATTGGGGCAAATGGGTGTCTGAAATTTGCGAGCCGCGCAAGAAATCGCGCATCTGGCTTGGTACATTCTCGACTCCAGAAATGGCCGCACGTGCACACGATGTTGCAGCTTTGAGAATTATGGCATGTGTCAAGAATGTCATAATTCATTAACAACTACAACTACAACAACAATAAAAGGCTAGGCTAACATATGTCAAGAATGTCATCTTCATTAACAACTACAACTACAACAACAACATGTACAGCTTCTGAGTCCGAGGAGCTGGGTGAGATTGTGGAGTTGCCAAATATAGAAGGGAGCTTTGAGTTGGGCTCGGCGGTGCTGCTTGACTCGGTTGATGGTTCTTCATGGGTGTATGAGTATGAGCAACCCTTTGGTTTCTGTGATCAGATATTGGCTTTGGAGGGTTTGATTCCTTGCAACTTTGAAGGTTTAGTGTGGGATTAATCACTAATTAAATTGGTGTGTATTTTTATTTTCAGTGCATTTCTTCTCTCTCTTTTTTCTTATTTAGTAGTACTAATTACAAATACTTTTTCTAACTGGTTCTCTCTATTGTAATATAATTAATTCTCACACAATTGAAGAGTCCTGTTTTTCTTTTTCTTTTCTTGTTTGATTTTTCATGTAGCTGTTATATACTATATACGTTTGAAATTTGATGATAAATAATTGAAATGACGCAGCAATGTATTGCCATTTTTTTTCTCTCTCTTTCTTGTTTCACATCTCAAATGGTCCCATATCTTACCCCTTGTAATTAGATTGTTAAACTTTGTTAGAGATTTCTGTGAAAAAAATTGCATTTCCTTTCATTCCAGTATAATCCCTACTTGAATATTTCATTTTCTTTTAATTTTGCACTTTTGGCTTCTTCCTCATCTTCCACAAAACCTAGATTGTAGATGTCTATTTCTCCTCTCAGATTCTTTAAAGCCCCCAATTCTTCGATGCTATGACCTTCATCTTGACCCACAACAAAAATTGGCAATGTTTGAAGGCAAGTCAACAGCCCCATATTCTTAGGCATACGGGGAGGAACCTCATCAATATAAATGTCTCAAGTTAATCAAATTGCTTAACTCTTCTGGAAACTCTACGAATTTAAAACATTTTTTGATTGTTAAAGTTTGCAATTTGTAGAGTTTGGTGATGGATTTTGGTAATGTCTCAATTTTAGCATGTG
The DNA here is from genome assembly GCA_032727855.1 of Quercus ilex subsp. ballota. Lineage (NCBI taxonomy): Eukaryota > Viridiplantae > Streptophyta > Magnoliopsida > Fagales > Fagaceae > Quercus > Quercus ilex. The sequence continues at coordinate 45,389,888 of CM064917.1, forward strand.
AGATGTGAAGAAGCCTCAAATGTATCAAATGCTCAATTGAATCTGGCAACTCTATTATATTGTCCCCATATAACTTTAACACACATAAGCTTTTAAAATTTGATAATGTGTTGCCAAAATTAGCATAATCTGAAACTAAGCTGCTCAATTTTGTGAAACCATCTCCAATAAATGAAATTCTTTGTGTTGTTTGGCCAACAATGCCAATAAATAAACCTTGTGCGTTGCCAACATTATCCATTGAAGCTCCCTCCAAAATTAGAGTTTTAGATTTTATAATTGAGAGTGCAAAATCATGCACCAAATCATGCATCTTATAGCTAGCTGATAATGTTACCATTAATCTAAAAAGAAGATTGTTCTCTAAATCAAATCCATGCCATAAATGTGTAATTCATATATGATATACAAAATAATAGAAAATCATGTCTAACCATATTATGAACAAATGTGTAACAACATATCACCATTGGAAACCATGTCTAAAATTCATATATGAATACGATATTCAAAATAATTTAAAAAAAAAATCATGTCCAAGCATATTAAATGATTGATTCTCAAACCATAACCATATAAATTGGATAAAACTTAAGAAAATTAAGTTAAACAAAAGAAGAAAAGAAAAAAAAAAAAAACCACAAAACCTATTCAATTTTGATGGAAAAAAATAGAGTAAACAAATACATCATTGCAAGGTTATAGGTAGAAGAATAGTATAATAGAGGAAAAAATAGTATGGTAGATATTTATTATGAATTATTTGATACACACACACTCTCTCTCTCTCTCTACACTAGAAATTGATATGAACAGAAAGTTTAATTTGTGGAAATGTGAAACTGAAATCTAAATCTTAAAAATAAGTGGCATGTGAAGAGGAAATCCAAAAAAAAGCCAAAAAGCCAAAATGCAAAACTGACATTCTTTGTTTCACTAAAATTCATTTCAGTTATTTAACTTTGTTTTCTGTCAATTTAGTCCTCTAAGTTTTGAAAGTATTCAATCAAGGCTTTCGTTAGACCTCTGTTAACTTTGCCGTTAGCTTCTTGCAAAACTGCGCCGTTTTGGTGTTATTTAATATTTAATAAATAAATTTATTATTTATTTCAAAATTTTAAAAAGTAAAATATCGAGATGAAAGCGTAACAACGTATCCAGGAGCCTAACTCGATGAGAGAGAGATTGTGAGATTGAGAGAGAGTGGGATAAGAGAGGGAGCAAGTGCTAGGTCAAAGATGTGGAAATATAAAATTAGATATTTTTTAAAGCATTTTCGTCGGCTCCAGGATAGTTCTACGCCAGAAATTTCATCCACAAATACAAGGATAAAAACAAGCAAGATTAATAAAAGTTCCGCAAGAAGTTTCTTCACAATACGTGTACTGTCTTTGTTGGACTATACTTTTGTTTGCTAGAGAATATGACTCAATACTTTTGAAAGTTTAGACTTGGATCTTGATTTATCAAACAGTTTCAAATCTACTGGGGTCTCGATCACTTGCTTGTTCTCTCTCGTTATGCTTCATTTTTTTTTTTTTTAATTAAAAATTTAGAAATGTGGTGCCTTTTGGGATGGGGCTAATAGTAGAGTTAACAGAGGTCTCACAGAGGTCTTGATTGAACATTTTTGAAACTTAAAGAATTGAATTGACTAAAAACGAAGTTAAATAATTGAAATGAAATCAAGTGAAATTTAAAAGGTCAATTTTGTATTTTAACAAAAAAAGAGAGTCACGGTGTATGAAGAGTAAATCCAAAGAAAAAAAGAAAGGGAAAGTATTGCATGTTTTATTAAAATACTAAAAGTAGTTTTAATGAACCCGATCTTTCGGCAAGTGGAGCACCTCCTACTCCTACTTAAGGGTGTGCAAAAAACTAAGAAATCGACAAAACCGACCGAACTGAGTCCAATTTTTTGGTTCGGTTTTGGTTTGAATTTCTTGAAACCGAAATATTTTAATTTCGGTTTTGGTGTCCCAGAGAAGATGGTGACCCAACTGAAACCGAACGGACATATATTAAATAGTAATATATACAGAACTTACTGATGTGGCTTCCGGTAGAGTAGTGGCAAGGACACATGTTTTCACGTTTTTAAACTCATGTTCGACTGTAGTAAATGCAGTTTTATTTTATTTTCTCCTTATTTTAATAAAACTACATCGTTTTGGGTTTGTATATAACCCTACTAATCCCTAAGTTTTATCTCTCGTCTTTCACTTCAAGCTGCAGTCGTTCTACTTTTGCTACGCATGCACGGCAACGGTATACAAATAAACCCGATCTTCTTTCTGCAAGTGGTGGTGCAAGACCTCAGAGCTTGTTCCAATAACTGAAGAAGAAGAAATGGGAGGCAAATGTTAGCAAAGTTATACATTGCAAACACCATTATATCACTTCTATTCTCCTCTTCCTCCTGTTCTCTTCAGACTATTATTACCTTCTCTCTCTCTCTTGCTCTTCCTGAACTCCGTTCATTGCATCTACTCTACTTATTTTCAAGCTATTACAGTACGTGCACTCTCACACGTCTTTCCTACTGTCCATTTTTTTTTTCCTTTTTTCTTTTATTGGCTGAATAAATAGTTTAATTAACCATTAATAAATTAAAACTAAAAGTATGAACTCCAAATCTTTATTTACTTGGGTAAATTACATATTTCGCCCTCTATGGTACACCTATAATAAATGGAATTATTATGTAGTTCATTTTTTTAGAGCCTCATCTAAGTCACGCCCTTCTGTATAGTTGAAATTAGAAAATCTCATTGAAGCTAAAGTTGTTTAACAAATCTCAAATACAACATATGTGAATTTTAACATTTTGGTTAATGTACTCATAAAATATCAAATTGCAATATTTTAAAAACTATCGTGAATATATATACTTGAAACTTTGTAGTCAACTTAAAAAATAAAACAAAATTTTTACCGCTTATATATTTTTTATTTATACACAAGAAATTAAAATTTTTAGTCGTTTTTTGTTTTCAACATTTGTTATCCTGCATGTTTCAAACCTTTAACAATCATTGATAATAAAAAAAGAAAAAGACTTTCATATTCTTTTTCAAATGAAGTTTGACACATAAAAGAAATAATAATCTATTAATTATGATATATAAAAAAAATTGCATAAATAATCCATAAAAAATAAGGATAACTAAAATAATAATAATAACAACTTTAAGATGGGTAAAAGAGAGGGGGGGAAGAACTTTATGGCCTTGTTTGGGAGGAGGGAATGAAATGAAATGAAAATGAATGAAAATAATAATTTTAGAATATTCTTCCCTTCCCTTATTTAAGAGTTTAAGTGGAAGAGAATGGAATGGGTAAGAGGGAACGCTCATACCTCTTTATTCCCTTAAAACCTCAAATTTTCATTCTCCTTGAAATTGGGAGGAATGTGAGGGAATAGAATTAAATTTAATGATTTTTTTACTAAAACTTCCAAAATACCCCTATATATTCAACTCTTTATTTTAATATAGGGATCTAATAGTAATATTATTATAAAATTATTCCATTCTATTCCCTCCATGTTGCTCGCAAACAAGATTACATTCCATTCCATCCATTTTCATTATTTTCCATTCCTTTATTTTAAAACATCCAATCAAGGTTATTTAATTCCATTCTTTTCCCTTACTTAAATACCTTTCATTCCATTCCTTTCTATTTCCTTATAATCATTTCATTCCATTCCCTTATGAACTCCCAAACAGAGCCTATATTTGAGATAATATAAACTCATTCCATGTAATGATTGATGAGTTGGTTGGAGAAAAACCAAAGATTCTCATGAAGCTTTTTGAAACAAAGCTGCATGTAAAAAGAGCCTCCAATTAATGCTTCCAATGGTTTGAGACTTTGATCCATAGAAGTAAACATCTGCTATGCTAAAATACCTTTTTGGGTGGCAGTGGCAGATGATCAATCACACATTGGTAGAGGCTTATGATAACAGTCTTTGTAGACTGACATAGTAATTAGTTGGAACTCTTCTAAAATTTCCAACATAGGAACTGTGGGGTATGTTTTTGTAGCCCAAGCCCAAAATGTTTGGATTATGAGCCCAACAAACCCAAAACAATGAATTTGTAGAGAGTGTGTGAAAGAGCTGGGCTGGTTGTGAATTAAGCAATAGTTAACTATGGTATTAGGGGATGTATTAACGTAGAAACACACTAAAAAACTTAGCAAATGGATGTCCGAAGAGGTGTATTATTAAATGAAAGGTGATTATAACTCTTAGAGCTACAATAAAGTTATTCTTTTCTGCTTCTTCCTTTTTTCTTCCATCCTTATTATCAAAGGCCTCTTCTCTTTATATAGCACCCTCTCCCATCATCTTCATCGTCCACTTGTTCTTCATCTAAACATCCACTTGAGTACATATCACGTCAAGTCTCATCTTTAGCTCTTTGTGAGCGGTAGCAGCTAAGATTATACTATTCAGGAGTCTTCTCCACATTAATGCGGCCAGAAAAGTAGTTGCAGTGCATTTAATGTGGTAGTTGCAGCTTGTCTTCTAGATATTTCTCCGTTCCTATCATCTCCATACGTGCTTGAAGCTTATCCTTATCATTGAAATCGTTAGAAGGATTGCTTGAACCTCTCAGGTATCTGTTTGACCAAGACTCTTTGCATCCGAGGAGAATGACATCTTCGGACCACTGGTAATCTCTTTGGACTATACTCCTCATTCATTTCCAGGTATATTTCTTCCACATGGACTCCTTCTCAAACATTTTCCTTTCTTTGGACACACAGTAATCTTTAGATAGGGCCCTAGGCCCAATACATAAGGTTGGGCTTTCACCCCCCACAATAGCCCTTCAAAATTTTAGTTTTTCCTTCGCATCCGAGGAGAAAAAGTAGGATTTTGACTTGTCACGAAATAAAAGCTTGAAAAAACACACAAATATCTGAACTTACACGTGTGTGGGCATAGATGCAGGCGCTTCATCATTGCTGCTGTCGTTTCAGTATTCCCAAAACGCTATTAATTACTCCAGGTGGCGTTTTGTCTCTGGTATCCAACGATGGATTATTGATCCAACGGACGTGGTTCTTCCTTAGAATTTGGGCGGGATGACTCCTGCCCCTTCGCTTGTCCCTATATAAAGCCTCAGAAGAGGTTATTTCTTCTTTACTTCGCAAATTCTCAGATTACCTAGCGAACTCAAACACTCGAATCCACCAAGCTCTTCCAATCATCAATCCTAGTTCTTCCCAGAGTCTGTAAGGATCTTTCTGCGAGTTCGAAGATCATTCTCCGATTTAGTTTGCGTAAGTTTCGACATCTTTAAATCCTTCATCCTCTTCTCGGCCAGTGTTCTCAGCCTTCAAACTCTTATGTCCTAGTTATTGCTCTGCGCCTTTCTCTAGTTAACCAAAAATGAGTAGATTTCAGTATCTTGTCGATAGTCTTGCCTTAATAGAGGAATTTAAGGAGACCTACGGCATACCACAAGGGGTAAATCTAAGGTATTGTCATCCGGAACGGATATTAACCGACGGAGGAGAGGGGGAAGTCGTAATCCCCATGATAGCATTCATAGAAGGAGGAATGACTCTTCCTATGGGTTCTATCACCAAAAACTATCTTCACAACCATAGGCTTTCTCCTGAGTAGTGCGCGCCCAATGTCTTTAGGATCCTAGGAGCGATTGACGCCCTGAACCTTCATCTAGGATTAGGACTTACCTGGCTTAACGTGGTACATATGTATGAGTGTCATAGCCAGAAGGGAGCGGGATACTATCTTAAATCCCAGTCCGACATCGTTAGGCTCGTCTCCTGCCTTCCCAAGTCTAATAAAGGGATGAAAGACGACTATCTAATCGTCTCGGGCGCGTGGCATGATGGTCTTCATTGCCCAACCCAACCAAGAGAGCCAGGTGGGACCTCCTAGACCTAGATTTCTTAACAATAGATTTAGGATCTTCGTTTTTTAACAATCTGTCTTCTCTTTGTATTATTATTTTCAAGTTTCTGACCAAGTTTCTTTTTCTTGTGGTGTTAACCGATAAAGATCACGTTTCTCCTCGGCTCAGCCTCACAAACGTTGCCGCACTTAATTATTTACTACGATCAGAAATTTTTATGAGTGAAGATGGGCAGCTCTGGTCTGTTCATCTCATTCTTGGTTTCACACCAAAATCAACTGATTTTCAGCCGGTCGGCAATGCTATCACTCAAGGGGACTATCGGCTCAAACGAATAGACGTCGCTCGGCGTAACTTTTTAGCACCGTACGATCTTGCCCCTGTGCCACATCCAAATCCGCAGGGTGTGCCATTGCTCGTCCAGCCGGTTCAGCAGGTTCCCCCTGAACCAGTAGTAGCAGGTGAAAGAGTCGCTTCTTCAACCTCTCCGCTCGAGGAGCAAATAGATAAGTTTAAATTCGAAGGAGAGGCTTCGGGAGAGGTCCAAGTGATCCCAGTCTCGGATGTCGAGGAAACTGACAGGCAATCTAGTGTCCACCCTTCTGTTCTGATAACTGCTTTTCCTGAGGACTCTTTAGAAGTAGAAGAAGACATGGCAAGTCTGAGGGACTTGATGAAGAATAGGGGTAAAAAACTTGAGCCCAAAGGGACTGGTATGTCCCAACTAGCCGTGAGTCTTCCTCTACCACCTCCTCAGGTTCCTCTGGATCTCGGCGCCAAGTAGTTGCCAGATTCGAAGAAGGAGAGACCCCTTACCGACAATGAAGGGAGGGAGGTAGCGCCTCCCAAAGGGACCAAACAATAAAAGGTGGTTAAAGATCACCGGAACAAGAGGGCTTCGTCTATAGAGAGCTGAGATGAAGCCCTTGTGGCTGATGTGTGCCGAGGACCTCGCACTTGGTCCCCAAGTCTGGAATTGGATGGTGCTCCAATCCCCTAGGAGACCTCCCTCAGAAATTACAATAGGGGGAGGGCAGGTCTTGTTGCTGAGACCTTGGAGCAGCCACTTCTCCTTCCAAAAGACATGGAGTCTTATAGGTGCTTCAACCAATACGAGCTCTTCCTATCCCTTAAGAGTGATTTAGCCATGGTAACTGAACTGATCCACTTAATTAAGGTGCTGATCTCTTTTACTTACCCATTTTCTCTGCTTTATATTAAATTTTTTGTTATGTAGATTACTCAGCAGGTTTATGTGGCCGAGGAGTGGAATAAGAAGTCCTACATTGAAGCCCAAGCGGAGACCCACTCTCGGTCTGAGGTAGAAAAAACACTGGGCTAACTGAAGGAGGATTATTCTCTGCTGTCCAAAAGAAATGACTAGACAGAGGGACAGTCTTGATGCGGGCCTTAAAAACACTGAGAAGCAGGCCGAAGAACAACACAAAGAACTGCGCATAACCGAAATCAATCTGGCAACAAAGAAAGAATTGGTCAAAAATCTTCGTGCTGAGCTTTAAAAAGCCAAGGAAGCTGCTCAACTGGCTGAGAAAAATGCCCCGTTAGCCAGGGAGGCAGTGGAGGCTGAAAGACAGGCAGCATATACGCTTGGGGTGGAGGAGACCCAAGCCAACCTCACTGAGCAATTTGCCGCAGTCAGCCGAAAGTACTGCGATGTGACTTGGGGAAAAGCTCTGGATGCTGTTGGAGTCTCTTCGGAATCCGACTTGAGACTACCTGGGAGTGTATACTACGACCCTGATATTTGAGAAATCCCAGAGTCTGATCCCTCTCCTCCCACACAACTCCAAGAGGCTACGGGGCAATCCCTGATCAGCAAAGTCCCTCCTACCACTTTGGAGGCCTCTAAGGAGTCTGGTCAGCCTGGTGATCAGAGTAAGCCAGCCGAGGACCCCAAGGTATCTAGTCAGCCTGGTGATTAGAGCAAGCCAGCTGAGGCTCCCCAAGATAAGGGCAAAGACTTGGACAAAAAGAAAACACTTCCAGAATCTAAGGACCAAGCCCCAGAAGTTGCTGCTGCTCAGTCCAGCCAGGCTGCTGACCCTTTGGTCCCTCAGATGAAGGCTTAGACACCTAGGAGTTTTTATTTTGTACTTGTATTAGTTTTTCTTTTATGTAAGGGTTTGTAAACTATTTTCTTTTGATTAATGAAACCGTTTCCCTTTTATTTCTGGTGTCTTCGTTGCATATCTTATGACTTACTATTGCTGCGAATAACTGTACTTTGTAATTACGGTAATGCAGGTAAACTTAACCACCATATCATGCTAGTGATGTAAATAACCAAAATTAATACTGAAAAGAACAGTTTGTATAAGAGTTACTAATAACCAGTGAATGCAACGAGTAATATGGAAGTTTCACAGGTCTTTTCGAACGTGCACAGAAAATGTTATTACTCCTTGGTTTTGAACAAAACATTACTAAGAGGGCCTATCATAAGTTTTAGTTAATTTAAATACATTCAGGAATTCTAGGCATGACTCATTTTAAAGTTAAACCTCAATAATAATAACTGTATGGAGTTGTTGACTAACCCATACCCAAATCATCTAGTCCGAGGACTACAGGCATGATTGAATTTAAGTTTAGACACTTAGGAGAGCTATAGGCGAGTGTTAACTAACCCAAATCATCTGGTTCGAGGACTACATGCATGATTGGATTTAAGTTTAAACACTTAAGAGAACCGTGAACGAGTGTTAACTAACCTAAATCATCTGATCCGAGGACTACAGACATGATTGGATTTAAGTTTAAACACTTAAGAGAACCGTGAATGAGTGTTAACTAACCCAAATCATCTAGTCCGAGGACTACAGGCATGCTTGGATTTAAGTTTAGACACTTAGGAGAGCTGTAGGCGAGTGTTAACTAACCCAAATCATCTAGTCCGATAACTACAGGCATGATTGGATTTAAGTTTAAACACTTAAGAGAACCATGAATGAGTGTTAACTAACCCAAATCATCTGGTCCGAGGACTACAGACATGATTGGATTTAAGTTTAAATAATTAAGAGAACCGTGAACGAGTGTTAACTAACCCAAATCATCTGATCCGAGGACTACAAGCATGATTGGATTTAAGTTTAAACACTTGAGAGAACCGTGAACGAGTGTTAACTAATCCAAATCATCTAGTCCGAGGATTACAGGCATGATTGGATTTAAGTTTAAACACTTGAGAGAACCGTGAACGAGTGTTAACTAACCCAAATCATCTGGTTCGAAGACTACAGGCATGATTGGATTTAAGTTTAAACACTTGAGAGAACCGTGAACGAGTGTTAACTAACCCAAATCATCTGGTCTGAGGACTACAGGCATGATTGGATTTAAGTTTAAACACTTGAGAGAACCGTGAACGAGTTGGCATATTGATTGAAGAAAAGATTCGATTAATAATAGTACCTTCTGAGGTTATTGACATTCCAATGGCGTGGTATTACATGACTATCTAAGTATTCTAGGAAATATGCCCCAATACCAGCTCTTGAAGTAATACGATATGGCCCTTCCCAATTGGGTCCTAACTTTCCCCAAGCTGGGTCTCCTTAGCACCAAATCACCAGGTTCTAGAGGCCTTAGTTTTACGTTGGCATCATAGTCCTGCCTAAGCTTTTGTTGGTAATGTGTCAGTCGAACCATTGCACTTTCCCTCCTCTCCTCAATCAGGTCCAAACTTTTTTCTAGCTACTCATTGTTGCCGGTCGGATTGAACGAACTAGTTCTCAATGTTGGGAACCCAGTCTCCAAAGGTATGACAGCTTCAACCCCATAGGTCATTGAGAAGGGGGTCTCTCCAGTAGATCTGCGAAGTGTAGTTCTGTAGGCCCAAAGTACATGTGGCAATTCTTCCACCCATTTGCCCTTCGCATCGTCCAGTCTCTTCTTTAAGCCATTTACTATGACCTTGTTGACAGTTTCTGCTTGCCCATTACCCTGGGGATAAGCAGGAGTGGAGTATCTGTTTATGATTTCCAGTTCGCTACAATAATTCTTGAATGCTTTGCTATCGAACTGTAGGCCATTGTCCGAGATGAGGGTATGAGAAACCCCAAATCGAGTGACAATATTCTTCCACACAAATTTTTGCACATCTACGTCTCTGATGTTGGCCAGAGGTTCAGCTTCGACCCATTTGGTGAAATAGTTTGTGCCGACAAGAAGGTATTTCCTGTTTCCTACGGTTTTAGGGAATGGTCCTATGATATCTAAGCCCCATTGGGCGAAAGGCCATAGGCTGGATAGTGGATTAAGAGTTCCCCCCGGTTGATGAATGTTTGGGGCAAATCGCTAACATTGATCGCACTTTTTAACATACTCGTGGGCTTCTTTTTGCATGTTCGACCACCAATAACCTTGAGTGATGGCTCGGTGAGCCAAAGACCTACCTCCAGTGTGGCTCCCACAGATTCCTTCATGTAATTCTTCTAGTAGTAACTCAGCCGCTTCAGGATGCATATACAATAAGTACGGTCCTGAATAGGAGCACTTATATAGTTTCTGGTCCTCGGATAGCCAGAATCTGGTCGCATTCCTCTGAATTTTGTCAATTTCCCCCCTTTCTTCAGACAAAATATCTTCTTTCAAGAATTTGATTATAGGATCCATCCAGCAGAGTCCGGCCTTGACTTGGTGAACTTAGGCTACCTCTCTTTTGGCCTCTGTAGGCCCCTGCAAGTCCTCGACGAGGATAACTCTCGGCAAATTTTGCGCCGAAGAGGTAGCGAGCGTGGCCAAAGAATCAGCATGTGCGTTACCATTTCTGGGGATGTGCAGCAAACTGAAATATTCGAATTCCGATTGTAGACATTTAACTCGGCTCAAGTATCCCTACATTCTTTCATCCTTCGCCTCAAACTCACCTTGTACTTGGCCAAAGACTAACCTCGAGTCCGAGAACAACTCCACTGACTTTCCTCCTATTCTTCGAACCATAGCCATTCCCATCAGTAGAGCTTCATACTCCGCCTCATTATTTGTTGCCGAGAAGTCTAGCCTTAACGACTTTTCGATGGTGATTCTTTCAGGGGATATCAACATTAGCCCCACTCCAGAACCTTTCTGGTTTGTTGTGCCATCCATATACACTTTCCAATATGTGGGGTTTTGTTGAGAAATCATGCCAACTGATTTTTCATCCATGTCCGGTGTCGGCGTGACTTCTTCTAACTGGAGCTCTGTGAACTCGACCACAAAATTCGCAAGGAACCGGCCCTTGACCGAAGTGCGAGGCATGTATTTGATATCAAAAGCCCCTAAGTTCGTACCCTATTTAGCAATCCTTCCAGTGTAGTCAGCACTTCGGAGTATAGCCTTGAGTGGGAGCTGAGTGAGAACAATGACTGTATGGGCTTGGAAATAATGAGGTAGCTTTCGTGTACCAAGCACCATTGCTAGGATAGCCTTCTCTAGTGGCAAATAACGGATTTCGGCTTCATGCAGCAACTTACTTACATAATAAATTGACCTTTGCACACCGCAATTTGTTCGTATTAACACCAAGCTTACAGCATAGGGAACTACAGCAATGTAGGCAAATAAGACTTCATTTGGCTCAGGACTGGACATGACTGGTGGCCGAGCAAGATAATCTTTAAGCTGCTGAAAGGCCACAGGACATTCTTCAGTCCACTCGAATCCTCTCCACCTGTTGATTAGAGAGAAGAAGGGCCGGCACCTGTTTGCTGATTGAGAGATAAATCGATTCAGGGCAGCAGTCATTCCAGTCAGTTTCTGAACTTCCTTGGGATTCCGAGGAACTTGTAAATTGTTGATGGCCTTTATCTGATCGGGGTTAACCTCAATTCCCCTGTGAGTCATCATGTACCATAAAAACTTGCCTGACCCCACACCGAATGAGCATTTGGAAGCATTTAGGCACAGCTTGTACTTTCTTAGAACTTCAAAAGTACTTTCAAGGTCCTTCACATGTTCAGCAACAATCTTGCTTTTCACCACCATGTCATCCATGTAAACCTCGATATTTTTACCCAGTTGTGGCTCAAACTTCCTCGTCATCATTCTTTGATAGGTTGATCCCGCATTTTTCAAACTAAATGACATCACTTTATAGTGGTAGTTACCAATAGGGGTGACGAAAGAAGTCTTCTCTTGATCATCCAAGGTTAGTGGTATCTGGTAGTAACCTTGGAAAGCATCCAGGAAGCTCATCTGAGGGTGGCCGACATTGGCATCCACTAGCTGGTTAATTTTTGGTATAGGGAATGGATCTTTAGGGCAAGTCTTATTTAAATCAGTGAAGTCTACATACTTGCCATTTCCCACTCTTTTTCTTCACCACCACGGTATTTGCTAGCCACTCAGGGTAAACAACTTCCTTAATAGCTCCAGCTTGTTTGAGCTTTGCTACTTCTTCTCTCACTGCATCAGCATGTTCCTTAGATGGGCGCTGAGGAAGCTACTTTTTAGGGGTAATCAGTGGGTTTACCTTCAAATGGTGACATATGAATTCTGGATCTACCCCAGGGGCTTCGTAAGCGTTCCAGGCGAATACGTCAAGGTTTCTCTTAAGGAATTCTAGTAACTCTTCCTTCTCCTGCAGAGGTAGCTGAGATCCAACTTGAAAGAATTTTTCTAGATTGTCTCCGATGATAACTTTTGTTAAATCTTCGCACCTAGCGCTCTCGTTTGGATCTTCTACGGGCAATACTTGGGACTTTAACTGTTATAAACCCCTTTCAGCCTTGGACGAGGACTCAGTTTCGGGCTCATGTTGGATGGTAGCCACTAAGCATTGTCTGGCTGCGGACTGATCTCCTCGGATTTCACAAACTTGTCCTTCAGATGGGTATTTAACTTTCTGATGCAAAGTAGAGGAAACAGCCCCTAGTGTATGAAGCCAAGACCTGGCTACGATTGCCATATAGGGCGAATACACATCTGCCACTATGAAATCCACCTCTACCACCTTTGAGCCGGTCTGCACAGGTAATCGTATTTGGCCCTTCGGGGTAACAACTCTTCCTTCAAAACTCACCAGGGGGAACTGTATGGTGTTAGGTCTTGAGGTTTTAGGCTCAACCCCTTGTAGAGATCAGGATACACTATCTCTACCGTGCTACCTTGGTCCACTATTACTCTCTTCACATCATACCCTCCAATTCTGAAGGTGATTACTAAAGCGTCATCATGGGGTTGGATGGTCCCAATCTTGTCCTCGTCCGAGAACCCTAAAACAGTTTGAGCACTCGATTTGGCTCTCTTCGGACCTTGGCCAAAGTCCCCTGTGGGTGACCGGGCTACAGATATAACCTTCGATGACCAGGATCCTGTTCTTCTAGGTGCGGCGAAGATGACATTAATAGTTCCTAATGGAGGCTTTGAAGAGTCATCCCTTCGGGGCTCTGAGTTCATCTGACCTCCTCGGCCACTAGAGTAATGCAAGAGGTGTCTCAATTTACCCTCATGGACCAGTTAGTCCAAATGATTCCACAGGCTCCTGCAATCCTCTGTGGTATGCCCATGGTCTTGATGGTACTGACAATAGAGATTATGATTACGCCTCTCGGGGTTCCCCAACATCTTATTCGGCCACCTAAAGAATGGTTCATTCTTGATCTTTTTCAAAACTTGGTATATTGGCTCTTTGAATACAGTGTTGACTGCTTGAGGATTTGTTGATCATGACTACCCAACAAAATCTCTCTGCGGTCTACTGCTATTTTAACGGTCCTACCTGAAATCCCTCCTCTCCTGGGGGATAACCTTATCCTTTCCCTTCCCTTACTGTTGATCCTCCTCAACTCTTTTATACTTTTCAATATGGTCCATAAGCTGACGCATGTTAGTAACTGGTTTACCAGATAAGGACGTCTTTAAACCATAGTTAGTAGGGAGGCCGAGCTTGAACGTGCTGAAGGCCATTCCATCAAAGTTGCCCTCCATATCATTAAACATCTCCCAGGACCTATCTGAATACGTCTTCAAGGTCTCGCCCTCCTGCCTGCTCAAGGATAGCAGTGAAGATAAGGGCCTGGCCACTCTTCGGCACGTGACAAAATGGGAACCAAATGCTTGAGTGAGCTCTGTGAAGGAATTGATGGAGTTTGCTTCCAGGCTGTCAAACCACCTCATCGCAATCGGTCCAAGACTGGAAGGGAAGACCTTGCACATCAGAGCCTCATCTCTGAAGTAGACAGCCATCCTTTGATTAAAGTGGCTTACATGTTCCACAGGGTCCGTTTTACCATTATAGATGGTGAACGTCGGCTGGTTGAAACGCCGAGGAAGTCTCGCTTCTTCGATCCTGCGTGTAAAAGGTGACCTAGAGATTTGATTCAAAGCCCTGCTCATAGCATCGTTCCGTACGCCTCCACGTGATGGGCTTCGAGGTTGCCTCTTATGATGATGCTCTTCTTCATAGGAAAAAGATTCACTAACTGGTGTTCGAGATTTCTGCTTATAAGTGACGTCCTGTTCGTCATCAGAATCTTCATCTGTGTATGAAGAAATCCGTTTCCTCTTTGCATAGCGTAGCTCCCTTTTTAGCTTTTCAATTTCTAGTTGCAAATTCTGGTTCTTCTTTGCATGAGACACGTGACTTTCACCATGTGGCTGGCTTCGATTAGTATGCACAGTGTGCACGCTACCTTCACGATCTTGTCTCTGCTCCAAATTAAGAAAAGGGTCTACGTGTTGGAATGCCCTAAATTCTACTGATTGTTGTCCTGGTTCAGCCATTATTAACTGTTGCTTCCACTTTCGATCAAGCTCTTCCCACAGATGGCGCCAATTGTGGGGTCTGTTTTTGTAGCTCAAGCCCAAAAGGTTTGGATTATGAGCCCAACGAACCCAAAACAATGAATTTGTAGAGAGTGGGTGAAAGAGCTGGGCTGGTTGTGAATTAAGCAATAGTTAACTATGGTATTAGGGGATGTATTAATGTAGAAACACACTAAAAAACTCAGCAAATGAATGTCCGAAGAAGTGTATTATTAAATGAAAGGTGATTACAACTCTTAGAGTTACAGTAAAGTTATTCTTTTCTGCTTCTTCCTTTTTTCTTCCATCCCTATTATCAGAGGCCTCTTCTCTTTATATAGCACACTCTCCCATCATTTTCATCGTACACTTGTTCTTCATCTAAGCATCCACTTGAGTACATGTCACGTCAAGTCTCCTTTTTAGCTCTCTGTGAGTGGTAGCAGTTGAGATTGTACTATTCAGGGGTCTTCTCCATATTAATGAGGTCAGAAAAGTAGTTACAGTGCATTTAATGTGGTGGTTGCAGCTTGTCTTCTAGATATTTCTCCGTTCCTATCATCTCTATACGTGCTTGAAGCTTATCCTTATCACTGAAATCATTAGAAGGATTGCTTGAACCTCTCAGGTATCTGTTTGACCAAGACTCTTTACATCCGAGAAGAATAACCTCTTCGGACCATTGGTAATCTCTTCGAACTATACTCCTCATTCATTTCCAGGTATATTTCTTCCACATGGACTCCTTCTCAAATATTTTCCTTTCTTCAGACACAGTAATTTTCAGATAGGGCTCTAGGCCTAATATATAAGGTTGGACTTTCACCCCCCACAGGAACCAAATTAAACTTAGAATCCAAAAAAGAAATTAAGGCATTTAATATAACATCTTAAGCTCAACTTCTATGGCATTTCACTAAGTTCTTATATATGTACATATATCACAATCTCATCCCATATGTATACCCGACGCATCTGCGTCGAAGCCAAAAAACCATCTTCTTTCGGCGAGTGATATAAAACACGTTATAATATAATGCTATTGTTTTTAGACTTTACCTTTTCTCTCTCTCTGCGTCCATTTGCTGCATCTACCTGTTTGTGAACTAATAGAGCAAGTGACTAAGTGCACTCTGACATGTCTTTCATGCTATAGATTTTATATTTTCTTGGCTAAATATTATATTTTATTAACAATTTAACACAGTAAACAAAATAAGAGGAAAAGTTTGATGGATGTGTTTCAAGGATTAGATTTATTGATGGTGATATATATCTAGCCATTAGAGGGCGTAGCAAAGAACTTGAGGGTGATTTTGATAGACATCATAAAATAATTACATAATATTTTTAAACATATTAGAACAAAGCTTATTTTTATTATTTTATAGATCTATTTTATTTAAATTAATTTTATTATTCTACATATTCATTTTTACTATCAATTTTTTATTATTCTAATATTAAATTCTTTATGTATTTATTGTAAGGGAAAAGAAATATGGTTCGAAAAAAAGATCGATTTTGGGAGCATACTGAAGATCTAAATAATGGTTGTTTTAAATGTAAGTTTTGTGAACATGAATTTGCTGGGGCTGCTACAAGAATTAAATGTCACTTGGCTGGAGTTAAATGTCATGATATTGATATTTGTACAAAAGTGTCTAAAGAGGCCCAAGAGGAAGCTTCTCTAATAATTGGAAAACCTAACAAAAAACTTAAGCGTGCATCAACTTCAAAAAGAGATAAAAAGAGGGAAATCAACTCAACTTCAATATCAAAGGATGCCACATTAAGCAGAGTGTTTGAAAAGGTGAGTAAAGATGTAAATTTTTTATTTTTAGATTATATTTCGTCATAATCTTGGCTATGAACTTGTGATAATATTTTCAATTATTGATTTGGATCAAGTAAAACATTATAATGAATTTTCTTATTATTTAATGAATTTTTTTTCTTGCAACAAGTGGGGAAGAGGAGTTTGAACTCATGCTCTCTTCCATTGGAGAAGTGTATTGTCATTAAACTACAAAATTCTTAGCATTATTACTTTATTTATTTATTTGTATAATTTGATAGTTATAAGAGTGGAGAAAGAGGATTTGAATCCAATTTCTAATAATAAACAAGAGTAGATTATGCCAAAGAGTTACAAGAGTTTTGGCTTGGTATTGTTGGTGTTGCATTTTTATTTTATTTTATTTTATTTATGTGGAAACAAACAAACATAGGGGAGAGGGAATGTGCGTGTTAATTTGTTTCTGAAATTTAAGGGGAGGGAGGAGGAGAAGAAGGTAGTTGTCCTACATTACTTAAGTGAATATGTTATGTATAATATAGCTTAGATAATAGAGCAGAAGATAGAAAATAGGATAAAAGATTTGTATTCAATACTAATTGTTTATTTCTAACAAAATTGTACTCTACACTATGTTATAGACTTGTCAAGTTCGTCCTCTAAGGTTCTCAGACATTCTCATTAAGTGAGACATTTGTTGACCCTAATTATACTTTTCGGCCCAAAAAAAAAAAAAAAAAAACATTGGCTTTATCTATTTACCCACTAATTTCTCCTTTTCATTCTTTCATTTTCAACCCTTTCTTCTTCTTCTTCTTCATTTTTTTTTTTTTTTAAAAGAAACAACTTAGCGTTTTTTTCCCCAACTTTGTACATATTTTAAAGAACTTATTGTCGGCCACTGAAGTCCATGTATTCTCCTCATTAGACTCATTCGTCCCTAATTGGTTGTACTCTTTAGAAAATCTATTTTTTAAGGAAACATTATTTAATGCATTTTTTCTTTATAAAAAAAAAAAAAAATTCAAGTTTCCAAACTACTATAATTAAGTTCAACTCTAATGAAAGTGAGATATTATTGATGCCAAGAGATTTGTAACTCAAATTGATTGGCACTTCTTGGTATATTCTTGATATTCTGAATTCAAATCTCCCCTTACATATTATAACTATCGAATTATTAAAAAAAGAAAAGAAAAGGAAAAGGGTTATTGACTTTTTAAATAACTTGAATTTGGCATGTATATTAAGAATAAAGAGAATTTGTAATCCAATGATGAGATTTTAAAATATTAATCTAATAAAAGTTAGTAAATGGTATAAGACGAGCATATATTCATTCATGATATTACGTTCTCTATTTATTTATTTATATTCAAGGATAAAGAAATACAAGTAGAAAGAAAGATCAATTTCAAGAGTACGCCAAGGAAGAAGATGGTTATTTCATATGTAAGTTTTGTGAACATAAATTTCCTAGGGGAGCTTCAAGAATTAAATTATACTTGACAAAAGTTAAAGGTCTTGATATCGATATTTGTACAAAAATGACTGAATAATGTTCATGCAAAAGCTTATCTAGAGATTAAGGGGCCTAACAAAAAGCTTGAGATGACATCCACTTCAGGCAATGCTAAGGAGAGTAAAAATTCTGCAAATCCAATATCAAAAATTGTCCCACGGTTGATTATCTATAACTTTAACTCAAAACATAATTGTTTATTTCTTACAAAACCATACTCTTACACTTTGGCAAAAAAAATTTATATTAATTTCTTTTGTGCAGAGTAACGAAGAATATAGCACTAAAATCGTCCTTAGTTTTGAAGTGGAAGGACTATTAGCCAAGGTGAGATCACTTGTTATTGATCATATTGGTTCTGGATTGGGTTACAAGGAGCAGCTAATAGAGCTTCTTGTCTCATTATCCAAGATTCAAGTTGTGTTACAAGACACTGAGAAGTGGCAAATAACTGATGAACTTATGTGTTAGGTTCTGAAGATTTAGGATTTTATGCATTTAAAACTCTAATTTGTATTGTTGGCAAACCATGATCAAAACAGGTTATTTAGTCTTGTTTAGACTTGCTCAAAGTTGGGTCTTTCATGTAAAGTTGGAATCGAGTTGCTGCAGATGCATTGGTGCATTTCGGCCTGGCTCGATCGATCGAATCTCAGGCAGAATTTTTTCTGCAAAATATTCCAGCTCAGCCCTAACTCATTAAACGTTTTGGGTTTTCTGTTTTTACCCTAAGTATATTAGCCACGTTTTTAGAGTTGCTCCAGTTGTATTGTTGCTCATACATTACGGTTTTGTGTAAATCTATTGTGAGATCTAGAGGAGCTTTCCTTTACACAAAGCTTAGGGTTTTCAAGGTAGAGATATTGTCTACATCTTGATGATCAACTTGGTTGATACCATTGAAGCTTAAAGAATATCAAGCGTGGGTGCTTGTAGCTGATTGGAGAATCTAAGAAAGAAGGAGTCCGTGGATTCGGAACTTGCACGTGGTCGTGTCAGTAAGTTCTACTGGTGGGTAGCATTAGGAAGTCAAGCGGGGAGCTTGTAGTCCTTCTGTATGAACTTCGATTCTTTCACATAGTGGATTCAGGTTTACCTTGAGGATAGCTAGATCAAATCCTCCCCAGGTTTTTACCGTGTGGTTTCCTGGGTGATCATATCTTGTGTTATTTATTATTCCGCTGCTTTATATTCTTGATATGATTATTTGATTGTTTTAATCTAGAATTGCTTAATTTGACTAAGTAACAACTTGGCTAATTAATTAGGCTAACCAATCTGGTTGTTTTAAGGGGTCTAAAACCGTTCATTATGAGGATCAGGTTAGCGGAGTTTAGAGATGTAGTTTATGATGCTGACAATGTGCTAGATGAGTTTGACTACGAGATTCTTAAGCAAGAGGTACAATCTCAAAACCAAATAATGGAAAGTGTTGGTGTTTCACTCTTTAATATAGAAAACAAAATGAAGACCATCATCAATCGATTATTGGATACAATTAAGAATGGTCTTAGAGTGGGGTCTATGGATACAATCCCCATGATTAGCCTGGATAGAGGGGCAGACTTCTACCTCAATGATTTAGAAATTGTAGGGAGAGGATATGATGTCTCAAAAATAGTGAACATGTTGACTAATGCAAGCAATCAACATATCTCCATTCTTCCTATAGTGGGTATGGCAGGTCTTGGGAAGACAACTTTAGTAAAAGAAGTTTATAACAATGAATTAATAAGGATATATTTTGATGAATTAGCATGGGTATGTGTCACTAAGAATTTTAATTTCAAGAGGATTTTTATGTGAGATTCTTCAATCTATTAATGAAAATCAACTTTTAAACTCAAAATATCTCCAAAGTGAAGATAAAATACTTCGTGAACTTCAAAGAAGATTGTGTGGGAATAGATATCTTCTTGTACTTGATGATGTGTGGATTGATGATCATGAGGAATGGAGTAAATTAATGAATTACTTGTTCAATTTTAATTCAAATACAGGAAATAATATTATTGTAACAACCCGTAGTGATAAAGTTGCTAATCTCGTAGGGACACAACCCCAACATTATCTCGAAAAATTATCAAAAGATGAATGTTGGTCCATATTTGAAAAAAGAGCATTTGCAAATAAAAAAATTACTCGAACTACAGATTTGGAGTCTATGGGAAGAGAGATTGCTAAAAGATGTGGAGGATTTCCATTGGCTACAAAAGTTTTGGGAGGAATAATGTGCTTTAAATATGATAAAAGTGAATGGTTATCAATCCAAATAATAAAATTTGGGATTTATTGGATGATGATACTAATAGATTCTTCCGGATATTGAGGTTAAGTTTTGATAGTCTTCCAACACCATCTTTAAAATAATGTTTTGCATATTATGCAAATTTTCAAGATTATAACATTAGAAAGGACGAAGTTATTCAACATTGGATTGCTGAAGGGTTCCTTGAATCATCTAAAGGAAGTTGTACAATGATGGAGGATATTGGTAACTTGTATTTCAATATCTTGTTGGCAACTTCCTTTTTCCAAGTTGCTAGAAAGGATGACTATGGTAACATTATCAGCTGCAAGATGCATGATTTGGTGCATGATTTCGCACTCTCAATTATAAAATCTGAAACTCTAATTTTGGAGGGAGCTTCAATGGATGATGTTGGCACTGCACAATGTTTATTTATCCACTTTGTTGGCCAAACAACACAAAGAATTTCATTTATTGGAGATGGTTTCACAAAATTGTGCAGCTTAGTTTCAGATTATGCTAACTTTGGCAACACATTATCAAATTTTAAAAGCTTACGTGTGTTAAAGTTATATGGGGATAGTATAATAGAGTTGCCAGATTCAATTGAGCATTTGATACATTTGAGGCTTCTTCACATCTCACATGCTAAAATTGAGACATTACCAAAATCCGTCACCAAACTCTACAAATTGCAAACTTTAACAATCAAAAAATGTTTTGAATTTGAAGAGATTCTGGAAGAGTTGAACAATTTAATTAACTTGAGACATATTTATATTGATGAGGTTCCTCTCTATATGCATATGCCTAAGAATATAGTGCTGTTGACTTGCCTTCAAACATTGCCATTTTTTGTTGTGGGTCAAGATGAAGGTCATAGCATCGAAGAATTGGGAGCTTTAAAGAATCTGAGAGGAGAAATAGACATCTACAATCTAGGTTTTGTGGAAGATGAGGAAGAAGCCAAAAGTGCAAAATTAAAAGAAAAGGAAATATTCAAGTTAAGATTATACTGGAATGAAAAAGAAGATTATAGAGATAAAGATGAAGGTGGACTGTTGGCCTTACTACTTCCTTTAAATACGCAAGCCTTACTACTTCCTGCTGATATGCCACTTATTAAAAGGAAGTAAGCTGTCTTGTCCATTCATTAAAAGGCGGACCGTTGGCCTTCTCGAGACGAAACTGTCATTTCTCTTGGATGGGGTAGAAACAGATGATCAACTGTGGGATAACGGAACCCCGATCCTATCTCTGCTTCATGGAAACAGGATTGAGGGGAGGCTATTGTAGGTGAGTTAGGCCTGAGCGACCATGTCTTCCCACTTGATCAAAACCCAACATAAAGCCCAAGGCCCATTAAATGAATTAAACTTGGTATGCAGATAGATAATCAGGCATGGGCCTTGTTACGATGGGCCTAACCCTGAGGTCAGGACCTTGGCCAAGGAGATGACAACTAGAGAGGTTTTGAATGGTCGACTAAATCGTGACTGATAATGCCGTAGTCGGGGTGAGACATGAATCTAGTGAGGTCGGTAGCCGAGGATTGGTAGTGCTATTGGGAAACCACTCCCGAACACCATTCAGTGTCGGGAACAAGTTCCAGGGGAATCCTCTAAAGTCGTGAGGATCCCTTGGGATTCTAATGAACATAGGAACATGTGTGAAGTGGGATAACAATGATGATCATCTCATTAACAAGAGACTATAAAAGGGGGAAGTGGGTAAAGCCAAGGGGGTTGGGAAAAATCTGGAGGAGTAAGAGTGTGAGAGAGAGGGAAAACACTGGGAAACACTAGGGGAAACACAGAGGAATCAAGGCGTGTTTTCGGCCTAAGTCGTAGGATTGAGTGTTAACCCACTTATAAATAAATTGTGACCCCATTACTTTGGTTGAGATCGTTCTGGGTGCACACATTATATATACTTAAATGTTTTATATTAATGAGTTTGCTCACATATGTTTTATTAATTTTGAGATTAACATATTTAATAATTTAGTTGAGACTTGGACTTGAGGTTGATTCGTCTTGTAAAATAAACTTATGAAATGTAAAGGGTCAAAAAAAAAAAAAAAAAAACCCCTCAAACTTCAAGGGCTATAAGTGTACTTTAGTCAACAATAATTAAGCATTTTGTTAGGTTCTAAAAGTTTAGAACAATTGGCAAACTGTAAACACAAACTTGTTTAGATATAGATCTTAGAGTCTATAGGATTTATTAGACAATGATCAAGGTGCTGTAAGTCAGAATACAAGAAAAAGGAAGCTGCAGGTTCAGGAATTCGAAACATGCTAGGTTTGACCGATTGAGAGAACAGGTTCGACCGATCGAAAGACAGGTTCAGCAAAATTTAATTAAAGCCTATTAGCTTGTTAAGCTCATTAAGTGATTAGGATTTTAGATCTATTTCACATAGTATTTAAAGGAAACCCTAAGACACGTTTTGTTATGACTTTGAAGGTGCTCTTTTAAGATCTAAAAGGTATTGTGTCTTCTCCTTTCAAAGTCACTATTGGAAATCATTCTCATACCATTAGAACTGGTAGATTTGAAGTTGCTACAACAAGATTATACATAACTGATGATTCAAACCTTGAAGGGTGGTCTTGGAGTCACAAACAAGAGAGTTCGTGTTGCTAAACCTTTGAATGGGATCTCAAAGTCACTGACGAGGAGTTTGTGTTCAGCAAATCCAAGATAGAAGAGTTCGTAGAGTCGGAGTTGCACATAGTCGTGTTAATAAGTTTTACATGAGGTAGCTTTAGATTTAGGGTTTAAATATATTGTAATCTTCCATTCTATCATAGTGGATTTGTTTACCTTGAGGATAGCTAGGTTAAATCATTTTCAGGTTTTTACCTTGAAACAATCGGTTTCATTGGTTTTTCTAGGTCATGATATTACTGTCTTTTGTAACACCAGGTAATATGATTGCATGAGTTTAACCTAGATCTGAATAATTAACCTAAGTAACTACTTAGCTAATTCATTAGGTTAAACTAATCTATTTTTTGAGGGGTCTAAACAAACAAAAGCATTCCACCAGACAATTAGGACCTACAACTCCATATATAATTGCAGCAATTGCAGCGTATTTTGAAATTCTGAATTTGGATGTACAAAAAGGCACCCCAATTTAAGGGAATAGCCCTTTTATTTATAAACCTAAAAAATATAATTAATCGCAAACCTTGAATCAACTCTCCAATTAAATGTTCAGAGCTGCTATGAATATCTCAATTTAGTCTAAAAACCTTCGATTTGACATCCAAACAGTCAGTTTATCAAAAGTCCCAAATTTGGTTTAATTTCGTACTTTAACCATTTCTATTCTTTGATTACTCTCAAACTAAAAACGCACACACATTGATTTTATTGGATTTTACATTTTCAATTTATTTTTATTGTAATATTTACGTCCACAAACTAAAAGTACAAACTATTTTTAATAAAAACAATATAAGGTTAGTGAATCTAATATTTATAAGTTCATTAAAAAGATATAATTTTAACTATACTTTTGTTATTAATTATTACTATAGATTTGTGGAGGGATTAAAAAATTTAAGTTGTTCTATTTACTACGTATGGGAAAGAATAAGAGAATTAGTAAACTCTTGAACAAGCTTGAATTTGATCGATAGCAAAATGAATCAAACTTAAATATGTAATCTAACTTTATGATAAGCTCAAACTCGTCTCATGTTCAAAATAAAATTAAATGAACAAATTTTAAAATTCTAATACTCAATTCAGCTTAGTCTCTGTTTAGCTCATTAGGATGATAACATGTGTCATCATCTTGATGAGTCTAATACAACTTAACATTAGACCCAAGCCTTATCCAAGAAGGAAGGTTCAACAAATCTTCACCGTGAATGACTGAATGTTGTTGAATGAGACTGAGTAACAAAGTTCCTAACAACTTTATAAGGCACGTGAAGCCAAAACTTTTTCACAAGGGAGAGTCTTTCTTCATATGTTCCTTTTTGGTTTGCTTCTTTTTTGCAGGGATAAGTAACTGAAAGCCGGCAAACATGTTTTTATGATTGAACTCTTTTCTTCTGCATGATTGCAAAGAAAAATTATTGTGTATTCCCGGAGTACCATAAATGCGTATTTCTTCCTCTCACATGAATGGTAGGTCTCATCATGAATTTAATTAGTGGGACCTACAATTCATGTGAGAGGAGGGTGTACGCATTTATAGTGTTCCGAAAGTACACAATAATTTCCCAACTGCATGAGGGTTGATTCTAGAGGGTTGATTCTAGACCTTAGACCCGAAGAAGAGAGGAAAATATCAAAAGAAAATGAAAACGAAAGAATTGACTCAAAAGTAATGGGCTAGGAGAGGACTTGTAACACAGATATGTCCGCTAATTCTGAGCTAAATCTTTATTTTTATTTTTCCCTCTTAACTTGCTCAATCAATGTTAGGAGACTATTTCACCTAAACATTATACTGATAGACTCTTCTTTTAGAAGCCATAACTGTGAGAGTATAAATCATGTAGACTAGTGGTGTGAATCCGGATTAGCATACAATTTGAAAGTTAATAATAACATCAAATACTTAAAACATATCATTCAAAAATTCCAAATAACATCAAAGTACTTAATAAATATTAAGTCCATAATGTAATATCATTTATCTAGAAATAAGTTCCTTAGTGTTTGTAAAGTTTCAACTTACAAGTATATCACTTGTATATTTTTGTTATTAGAGCAACCGCATCAGTTAGTGTAAAAGTTTCCTTCTATTTTATACTAAAAACTTACTTTATCTATTTTACATACTCATTTTTACAAAACACCCACATCAGTCTATCTATTCTACACATTTATTCAATAAAATATTCATTCTTTTACAATTTTTTATTATTTCCTCACTCACTACTCCTCTCTCTCAAATACCCAACACTACCAAAAAAAATACTAAAATATTAAATGCACGAGTTACAGTAACCGTGCATATATGCACGGTTACTGTAGCACTTATGCATTTATGCACAATTTTACACTCACTGATGTTGGTGTTTTTTTTTTTTTTTTTTTTTGGGTCAAAATGTGCATATGTTAGCACTTTTTCTATTTTGCACTTACTAATGCAAGTGCTCTTACTCACTTTTTTAAAAAATTTAAAATATAAGTGGTATATAAAAGATATTTGACAAATCTAAAATAAATTAATATTTATTTGTTATACGAGTTAAACAAATTGTTGTTAAATGGGTCATTTTAGATTAACATGAATAAATTGGTGTGTCAATTGCAGGTCACATGGGCTAACCCGCTTATAACACGTTTATTATCATATCACTTTTAAGTTGATCCATTTATCATTGTTATTGATTCCATTCCGTTCCGGCCGGAAAATTTTGTACTGGCATGCAAACCAATACCATAATAGCTCTCGTTCCACCCCGGGTCAAATTTAGGCCTATTTTGGGGTGTTTCGGCCATTTCGGCCAATTTCGACTGAGATACAAATTTCGGCTGGTACCAGATTTTGGCTTTGAAAAAAGAAAAAAAATCAATTCATTCGGCCAGCATGCACTTTGAATTTTTTTTTTTTCTAAATTTTTTCATCTTATTTCAAACATGAACTTGACATTACCAAATGATATATTAGTGAGAAAAATAAAAACAGAGAAGTAGGCATTAGAATCTAAGATCAGTACCAAATGATTTGTCGGGGGGGGGGGGGGGGAACCAGAGAAAAAGAAGAAGAAGAAGAAAGCAAAAATCCAAGTTTTGGCTGTATGGTGGACGAAGTGGAAGTAAATTTGCTTACCATTTGAAATCTCTTCTTCAAGGCCTGTCTAAGTTGTTTGTACTCTCTGAAAATTCTAGAGTGAGAGAGTTTCATTTATGAGACTTGAAAATGACAAATAGAGCTTTGAAAAGTAATATTAACTATTAAGGGAAAATGGCTCAATGCACGTGGGAGTAGGTGGGAGTGGGGCTTCCTAGAAGCTTCATGAATCATGATTATAATTATCCCAAATTTTCAAAATATTCATTTATTTACAAAATTTTGCTTTAAAAAAATTCATTTATTTACATAATAACTCAAATATGAATTTAAAAAAAATAAACAATCTAAACCCTTTTATTAAGATTTTCTTTTTAAATCACTATATTAAATCACTATATTTTGTACCGGCATGCAAACCAGTGCCATAATACCTCCCGTTTGTCAAATTTCGGCCTATTTTTGGGGTGTTCCGGCCATTTCGGCCAATTTCGGCAAATTTCAACCAAGATACAAATTTCAGTCGGTACTAGATTTTGGCTTAAAAAAAAAAAAAATCAATTCATTCAGCCAACAAGCACTTTGAATTTTTTTTTTTTTGAATTTTTTCATCTTATTTCAAACATGAACTTGACATTACCAGATGATATGTTAGGGAGAAAAAAAAAAAAAAACAGAGAAGTAGGCATTAGAATCTAAGATCAGTAGCAAATGATTTGTTAGCGAAAAAAAAAAAAAAAATCCAGAGAAAAAGGAGAAGAAGAAGAAGAAAGTAAAAATCCAAGCTTTGGCTGTATGGCGGATAAAGTGGAAGTAAATTTTCTTACCATTTAAAATCTCTTCTTCAAGGCTTGTCTAAGTTGTCTGTACCCTCTGAAAATTCTAGAGTGAGAGAGTTCCATTTATGAGACTTGAAAATGACAAATAGAGCTTTGAAAAGTAATATTAACTATTAAGGGAAAATGACTCAATGCGCTTGGGAGTAGGTGGCAGTGGGGCTTCCTAGAAGCTTCATGAATCATGATTATAATTATCCCAAATTTCTAAAATATTTATTTATTTACAAAATTTTGCTTTAAAAAAATTAATTTATTTACATAATAACTCAAATATGAATTTTTAAAAAATAAACAATCTAAACCCCTTTATTAAGATTTTCTTTTTAAATCACTATATTAATAGCAATCAGTAAACATATTATTTTATTTAATTTTTTATGGGATTATTTTATTAATTACTATTGTGTAAGTAATGACTTGTTATAAATCATGGATGTGATATTGATGTTAAGGCTTAATATTAAATGATTTGTAATATTTGATATTTTGTAACACTTTTGAATTGATAATTTTATGTTGTATAAGAATATATATATATATATATATTTTAAAGAACTCCAAAACACCCTAAAACGGTACTTTGAAATAGATTGGTACCGAAATATTCCATTCTATTGGATATACCGAAACGGTATTCATAACATTGCCATTTATAAACCGAATCCGTTAAGGCCTAACCCTCACCCTTAAGAGCTCATGTCGTGTTCGTGTCATACTCGCAGATTGTATCAAACATTGACACCTCGAATTGTAGACTTTAGAGGGTACATTGGAAAGTTTTTAACGACATTTCCATCACATGGTCTTCAGGAAAATCAACATTGGGGTCCCATGACGTTGCCTGAAAACAAATAGGTAATATGTTGCAATTTCTAATTACAAATGAGCATTTCCAACAGTAATTATTTGGTAGTATTATTATTTATTTTATTTTTTTGAGTGGTATTATGTTGTTGGTTGGTCATAACAATTTGAATTCGGCAGCTTGATTCATTTTAGGTTTAGATTATATATTTGTTGCTTTCTGTAGATTATATACTAATAAGTAAGAACTAATCGTTAACACTGGCCATGTAAGAAAAAATTCCCCCCCCCCCCCCTCCCCAAAACAATTATAACAAATACACAATTTTGTGAACTTTTATGGTCACATGGCAAATTGTGAGTGGTAGAAGTGTATCCCCACATAGCCTACTATTACACTTTCACCACTCAAAACTTACCACGTAGTAAGTTGTGATACAAAATTGTGTACTTTTATGTATCTCTAACATTAATCATAATAAATTTTTAATACTCCCAAATTTTTAATACTTTTCCACTCTAAAGGAGTCAAAAGCAGAATAATAGATATAGGAAAGTACTTAGTACTTTTCCCGTGGGGGCCAAGTCTAGAAATATATACCTCCTCGTCTACCCTCATAATTATAAATGAACATATGTCGGCATATATTTTCACCGTTTACAACTCGTAATATGGAAAATTGTAGGGTAAAATTGTGCATTTTTATGTGTCAACTGTAGTCACAACTCATAATAAATTTGTAATAGTTTCAAATTTTTAATACTTTTCCAAACTAGAGTCAAAAGCAGAATAATACATATAGAAAAGTTCTTACTACTTTTCTCTGGGGGCCAAGTCTATAAATATATACCTCATCGACTACTCTCGTAGTCATAAATGAACACTCGGCCAATTTCCAGGACTCTCCCACTCTTTTCACTTGTACCATCCAGCATGAGTACTTTTCATAAGCAATTTCACAAGCTACTTCTTGCTTCCCTGGTTTGGATTCATTATGTAATCTTGATTGCTACCCTCTTCAAACAGGTGGTATTAAGTTCCTTTCTTTTTCATTCATTCTCCAAGCAGCATTATGAGCATGACATGCCTGAAATCAGTGAAGAGTTGAGCATAAACCTCTACAAGCGCAAGCCGGGGACTAGGGAAGAAGCAGAATGTGCAGTGTGTCTGTGCGAGATTGGGGAAGGAGAAGAGATTGGACAGCTGAGATGTGATCATCTTTTTCATAGAGTTTGCTTAGATAGATGGCTTGGATACAGGCGTTTAACTTGTCCCATTTGTCGTGGTTCTCTATTTCCATGTACAACCATTACTGAGTCTGGGGTTAGGGTGGAAGTGTTGCTTTTTAAATTTTCTTCTTTAATTTCTGGTGACCGCGAGACATGGTGGCTACGTTGAATCATAGGAAATAGCAAAATATGATGACAACTTATTCCTTGTAATACTCCTCACCCCTGTATTAAACGTGCCAAATGCTAAAATTAAAAGTCAGTCTTTTATTAATTCTCTCTCCTCTCTATTGACTCTCTCTCTCTAATTAGAAACTTTCTTTTCTCTCTCCTTTTAGTCAAGTGCAATGGCAGTGGTTCGTGGGTTTTCCATGGTGTGTTTGGTGGTGGGTTCAGTAGTTTTCAGCGGTGGGTTTGGTGGTCAGTGGCAAGGTGGTGGGTTCAGTGGTTTTGGATTGATTTTGGTTTGTTTTGATTTTGTGGTTGATTTTTTGGGTTGTGCTAAGTTGATTTTGTGGTTGCTACTTGCTAGGTTGATTTCGTGGGTTTGGTTGCTGGACTTCGTCAATGGTTGCTGAGAGACGATGAGGAAGAGAGAAGAATAAATAAATTAATAGTATATGAAAATAGAATGTGTGTGTTAAAATAGCATTTTGATCATTCTTTTAAAAATGGATGATACTGGCCGCTCCCTGTTCAACTGGGAACCGATCACTGATTCAGTCCAATTATGACTAAAATCAGAAAATAGTAAAAACTTTGAACTGTCTGGTTAACCATAGAAACCGGAAAACTGGTATGGTTGAACCGGTTTTGGAGCAAAAAGACAAAAAAAATTGCATTTTTTTTCTTCTCAAATACACCATGAAAACTTTAAGAATGATGATCCAAGACTGGGGAAATGCAAAAACTTCACGAAAGAAAGATAGAATGAGATAAAGAACTAAAAATTAAAATGTGATACTTGATTATTTTTTAGCTGGATCGTGGATTACCTTAGCAGCTTCAAGTTATTGAAATTTTTTATTTTGAAATTTGCAGCCGACTTGAGAATCATGGGAGAATCTAAGACTGGGAGTTTGAGAGACTTCAAGAGCCGCCGTCTAAAACAAAACAAAAAATATATTAAGGAATGTTTGAAAATAAGGAATGTTTGAAAAAAGTGGGGTAGGTGTAGAATATTAAGGAATGTTTCTTTTTTCTTTTTCAATGTCTTGTCTTCACCTCCTAGGACCACGTAGAGCTCCTTTTAAAGGTATTAGAATGTGTGTGGCTATGAGAATGTTAAAAGTATAAGTAAAAGTAATGGTTAATAAATCTAGTCTCGGATAAAGAAAGGTTTGGTAAATGTGAGATAGTAAAAATTAAAAAATAATAAAAGAAAGAAGGTAACTTGTGGGGCTTTTATAGTAGTAGAGGATTGACCTTTCATCTTTGAGCTAGAAGTCTTTTTCTTATAGGAATCTTTATGAGCATATATTGTAGAATCCTTTCCTTGTAGGAGACTAACACCAAGCGTGGGATACAGGACATTTCCTTATATACTTAGGCGTGGTGGCCAAGTCAGGGTTATATTAGAGCCATCAGCTTTATGGCCGTCGGCTTATCCTACCTTTAGCCCTATCGGCGTCAGCTTATTGATGGTGTCAGCCTTTAGTTGTGCTTTGCGGACTCCCTTGAGCACCCTTATCAACTCTCTGTCCGTCAATTTCTACTAATGGAACTTTTACCAATAAAAGCTGACGGATTTACCTGTAACCATCAGCTTATACCTATTGGTTTCACTTGTGAACGTCAGCTTAAGCCTTGATATGAGTAAGCACTATTTTTGCCCTTATCACTAAGCTAAGAAGCATATTAGTATTTCAATGAAAGATACTAAGTGATAATCTTTAGTGTTATAAAACAAAAATGAAAGAAAGGAATGAATGAATATTTGTTAAAGAATTCAAGGAAAGAAAAATAAAATTAATAAATCTGATGTCAAAATTTCATTAATGCCAAAGCCAAGAGACCCATACACACAACTACAAGCATGCAATTTTCCATTCAATCACAGTACATTCTTCCATATCCATTTTTCAAACCCAAGCAAAATCAAACTTTTTGCCATGTTTGAAAAAGCAAACAAAATGAGAAACAAAAAGAAAATTAAAATACAAAAGACATTAGAGGGAAAAAGAGAGGGAACTTGGCAACCATGAGTGGTGGTGATGCCAGTGAGAAGCGCTGCCAGCAATGGTGGCATAGGTGCAAGCAGAAACTCGACTAGGCTTGAGATAGAGAGGCCTTAAAAGAGGAGAATGCCACACCAAATAGCATCAAAGGTGGTGGTGTATGGGACTCAGTGGTTGCTGGCTGCAACCATGGAGATTTGGCGATGAAGAGAAAAGGGATTCAACCACAAATTTTTCTGGTTGAAGAGAGAGATAGGAAGAGAGAGATATTTTTTAAATTTGGTATATTTGAAGAGAAGAAGAGAAAGGTGAAAAAACGAAGAGCAAAAAAAAAAAAAAAAAAAAAAAAAAAAAAAAAAAAACTTGACAGGTATCGATGACGTGTCAGTTCAATGTAGCCGTTAGATAGCAAGGGGTGAAATTAGAGCTATTGCACTCGTGCAATATCCTAGCTATTGCATGGGATCTCAATCTATATTCAATTGGCCAATAGCAAAAGACATGCAAAACATATATGAAAAATATAAAAGAGAGGTGTTACGTCTACAACATTTTCACAACAAATCATAGGTAATTAGTTGTTATTGGTTCAAATTTGAATCTAATACTAAGATTACTTTTTTGCCCCAACAATAACAACCAATAACAATTTGTCACTTAAGATTTGCTGTAAAAATGTTGTGGACATATCATTTTTCAATGTAAAAAGGTAGGTAT
Organism: Quercus ilex subsp. ballota; assembly: GCA_032727855.1. NCBI lineage: Eukaryota > Viridiplantae > Streptophyta > Magnoliopsida > Fagales > Fagaceae > Quercus > Quercus ilex. Next base: position 45,421,641 of record CM064917.1, read on the forward strand.
AACTTGGTTTAAATGCACGGAAAAATCAATAAGGAGAGAAGACAAAAAATAAATTGCAAAACCCTTCGTATACGTTGTGTCAAGTGAGTTATTATTAGGAGTTCAAATTCTCTTAACCACAAAATATGCTCTACTATTCCATGTATCACTAATTAAAAACTGGCATGTATCTTCTTCTTCTTCTTTTCTCTCTCTCTCAAGCTAACGAAAAAAGCCTAGCATTTTAATGAAAGTTAATGGATGAAGTTATTGGCACCTCCCACCTCCATTAATTTATCTCTTTTTCTCGAAGACTGCACCATCACCAAAGAAGCTATCACAAGAGGGGGAAAAAAATTTCAATACGTACATGAATTTAGAAATTTGATAATAATAATTAAAAAAAAAACCATAAAAAGTTCATATATGAAATAAATCAAAAACCTAGTATCCAAACAAATTTAACTATGGGTTAATAACCTTCATGCGGAGCCACAGACCCATCTCTCTAAGCTTATAACCACAATGATAATACCACTGCAGCACTAGCCTATCAAATTTTTGAGAGTGAACAATTAATTTGGAACATCTTATTTAAACAGATTGGATTGGTATATATAGTGGTCACTGATTCGAATTATGCACGTGGATAGTGAAATTTCAACACAAAAACCACTCCCATGCCATGCATGATGGTCTTAATTAAGATCATTTGATTAATGCAAAAAGGAAACCATTACATTTTTCACAAAATTTCACTTCTTTAAACACTAGCTAGACATGGTTATTACCCTATTTGCAAGCTTCTGTGTGGATGAGGAGATGATCTAATATTGACCATTAAGTGTGCAGGCAAAATCCAATTTTTAGATCTCTCTCAACCAATCATTTAGATATCCAAATAGATAATTTTCTCTATTGATAATTTACACATATTTTAGTGGGTTTTGAATTTATGAAATTATTAATTATGAGAGGAGAAAGTGATTGAAAATACATTTGTGAATTAAGAAAAAGTCTCACAAATCTTAAGATTTGTGCATTAAAAAAAAATTCTAGAATATAATATAAGAGCCTAAAGAAGTGATGGGGTTCCAAAATTTAATGAAATCTCTCTCTCTCTCTCTCTCTCTCTCTCTCTCTCTCATGATAGTCGGCAAAATCATGTAATATATAAAGGCAACTAGGGGAACCTTCTTTCTTAATTATTTGGAAAAGTCATTATCTAGTTCATTCACAAGCTGCCACTTTGACCTTGAATTAGTCACAATAGTACAGGTGTCTTATGATTTTCTTATCTCAAATCTATATCTATATATTACTAAAAGCTAAAGCATGACATTTATTATTGCTGAGCTCCTGTTACGCCACCTCATCGCCACATCATTTATCATATATTTATTATTTATTCCCTTTTTTTTTTACCAATATATATATATATATATATATATATATTTATAATTAGATTATTGACTTTACATATTCATCTTTGTCGGTTTTAACATCTATATATTTCTTTTTTATTTCCAATTTTCCTATAATTTTTTTTACATTCACTTATTTTTTAAATATTTACACTTTCTTCAACCTTTCTTCTTCTCAGACATTTTCATCTCCCCACTACCCTCTACTTTAATATTGCTACTCATATTTCCCTTCATCTTCCTTTATTTATCTCTTTCCTCTTACTATAAATTTGTTACTCTTTTCCATTCTTTGCATAGTATTCTCTCGCAAAAAGGTTTTTTCTTTTCTCTCTCTCTCTCTCTCTCTCTCTCTCAATGTTTTGGTCAATTTTTATTTTTTATTGCATCTCTGCTTTAGTTTGATAAATTTTTGTATTTTTAAGAATTCTAATTTAGGTTGATACAATTTAGTTTTGTGTTTTAAGTAATTATTATTATTATTTTGCTCTTTGATTGTTAAATTTTATCCGATTACATTATTAAAAAAAAAAATTAAAGATAGTAGATAAAAATAAAATAGTATTCCATTACATAGCATAATTTGGATAATTTAGTGTTTATTGTTTCTTTTAATTTTTCTGATTTTTTTTCTTCTCTTCTATTTTACTCAATATTGAAATTCAACCACATCCTCCTTATCATTAAATTATTTATATTTTCTCTCTCTTTTTATTTTAAAAAATAAAAAATGTAATATTTTACTTAAATTCAAATAAAAGAAAATTGTGCTCATCAAATTGTACTCATTTTTTTTTAATATTTATGCTTTCTCTAACCTTTCTCCTTCTCTTTACCTTTTCATCTTCCCAAACATTCTACCTTGATATCACTCTTCCTCTTTCCTTTTATCTTCCTTTATTTTGTTTCTTTTTATTATCATCCTCTTAGTATAAACTTATCATTCACTCTTCCATTCTTTACATAATTTTCTCTCATAAAAAAGTGGTTATTTTCCACTCTTTTTCCCTTAATTTATTGGTGGATTTTTATTTTTATTTTTCTTGCATCTCTATTTTAGCTTGATAAAGTTTTGCATTTTTTAGAACTCTATTTTGGTTGATGGGATTTAGTTTTGTGTTTTAAGTTTTTTTTTTTTTTTAATGACTTTGATTGTTAAATTTTATCATATTGCATTATAAAGAATTAAAAATAGTATATAAGAATGTACTATTATTATATTACATAGAATTATTCGGATAAGTTAGTGTTTATTGTTATGTATTTTATTTTTATTTTTTTTCTCACGTCATTTTATTTAACATTTAAATTCAGCCACATCCCCCATATATATCATTAAATTATTTATATTTCCACTCATTTTTTATTTTAATAAATTTTAAATATAATATTTTTCCTAAATCAAATAAATAAGTGGAGTAATGTTAGGGAAACACTCATTCTCACACCCAATGCATCAAAGGAAGAATGAAATACAAAACAAATCAAGTTAGAAACACTAAATTAAAAAAAAAAAAAGAAAAAAACTAATAATGCATATTTAATGTCATAGAATCATCATCAAATTTTGGAAAATGATAGGTTGCCAATGGAGAGAGAGAGAAAGAGAGAGAGAGAGAGAGAGAGAAACAATACAAAGTAATAAAAGTAGATAAAGGAAAAAAAAAAACGAAATGTCAATTAGTAATCGTTGATTGGAAAACAAAAAGGTTGTAAGGAGAAGTAAAAAATAAAATAGAGATTATCGTGTGGAGAACATTAAAAACTTTACAGTGTAGTAACATAAACCCTTAAATTCACTTAAAAAATTATATCAACAATCAACAATTAAATACAATCATAGTATTAAATTTAAATTTAAAACTAATCAAACTCTAAATATGAAAACCATATTATTCATAACTAAAAAAGAGATGTTCTCTGATAGTAGTAGAAATTACATAAGAAATAAAGTTAGAAAATTTAAAAATCCATTTTTTGACATTTCATTTAACCTTATTTATAATATATATATATATATATATGTGTGTGTGTGTGTGTGTGTGTGTGTGTAAAATTTTCATACACTATTACTTTCGAAAATCTAATGAACAATACTACCTCTTATTTATCGTCTTTGTTATGCAAATCATTAGTTAGTAAATATATGATAATGGTAAGAAGCGTTACAAATGAGATCACTAAAAAAAAATATATAAAATTAATTAGCTACTATCATTATAGAGTAGTAGTCTATAATTTTACGCATCCAAAAAAGTGGAATATATAGAGTTTCCTTAAAGGTATGTGTAAAGATTCACTATATATGTGTGTATGCGCGCGCGTGTATAAAGGTAAAAAAGGGTATATTTAAGATTTTTATTAATTAAAGTTAAAGCGTAGCATTCATTGTTGCTACGTTCCTATTGAGCCATATCAGCGGCCACATCATCTACATATTTCCCATTTCTCTTCACTACTTCCAACCTTAATGTCACTCTTCATCAATCTCTTCCTCTTCTTTTTATTTTGACTCTTCTTATCTCCTTTCTATTACTATAAATATGACATTCTCTCTCATATTCTATACATATTTTCTCACATGAAAAATGTTATTACTCTTTCTCTCCCTCTCTCTCTCTCTCTCTCTCTCATGTTTCTATTTTTGTGTGAATTTTTTATTTTTTGTATCTCTACTTTAGATTGATGTATTTATGTATTCTTTAGAATTTTACTTTGGGTTGCAATTTGGTTTTGTATTTTTAAGTTATTATCTTTTTATTTCTTTTCTATAATTGTTAAATGCTATTCTATTGTATATAAATATAGTTTACAAGAATATAATGTTATTCTATTATATATCATGGCTTGAATAATTTGGCATTTGACTTATGACTATATTTTTTTATTTTGATGCTTCTTTTTCTCATTTTATTTTCTACTTCTCTCCTAAAAAAAGGTGATTATTCTCTCTCTCTCTCTCTCTCTCTCTCTCTCTCTCTCTCTACATATATATATATATATATATATATATTATTTATTCTTTTTTGCAACATTACTTTAGGTTGATGAATCATTGTATTTTTTATATAATATTATTGGTTAATAATTTGGTAGTATGTGTGATTTTTTAAGTTTTTCGCCACAAGTCTTCTCTCTCCCTCTTTTAGCTTTTGTTTGATTTTTTTTTTTTTTTTGGACATAATACTTATTTATTTTGGAAGTGAGATTTTGAATTTATATCAAAATGCAATGTTGGCAACGTATTTGAATGTCTATCAACTATTAAAATTGTACTGCCCAAGATGAATATGTATATACAATATTTTTATTTTTATTTTTCATTGATTTATTATTTAGTTATAACATCAAAATTAAAGTAAATGAATATGTGAAGTTAAAACTATCTAAGATGAATTTGTAAAGCCAATATATTTATATATTTGATATTGTCAAAAAATTAAAAGTAAAAAATAAATAATAAAAAGAATAATGATGTGGCCAACGATGTAACAAATGAGAACGCTCAACAGGAGCATAGTAACAAAAATGCGATATGAAGATCTAGTTAAAGATAATTAAATCTTAATAATAAAAGTGTAAGTAGTAAAAAAAATTTAGATCATGTTCTCTTTATATTGTTATACAAATTATTTTCATTCATTTCGATAGGTGAAGTGTTCAATTTTAGACATAAAATTTACTTTTTTCCTACATATTATTTTAAATATTAAATTTATAATATAGTATAGTCTCTTAGGAATGTTTAAGAAATATAAAGTTCCAATCTCATGTATCTATATTAGTAAACAAAATTCGATCAATAGTTTGAAACTACTCTTATGATAAGAAAAATTATAAATATAATAATCTATTTTTAAGACAATAAAAATTTTGAATAATATATGTGAAACTCAAATAGTTTAGTTGTATAGGAAAAATAAATCCAAATAATAAAATGATGATATATTTTTTGAGATAGATAAATAAAAAGTAATTTTAGAAATTGTTTGAGTTTTTGGGAGAACAAATTATATTCCTCAAAATTTAGAGAACAAATTATATATTATACCATAACTAAAATAAAATTATCTATTTTCACGCATCGCGTGAGTTTGCGACTAGTTCTATATCATATCTCATCTCCTCCACTCTCCTTTCCTTTTCAGATTCTCTCTTTTTTTCTCAATAATATCTGCAAATAATTAATTAAATTTGAATTTAAGAACGTGACCAAATTCAAGAAATTTCAACCCCATAATCATAGTTCCTTAGGTCAAGAATATGGAAGTAAATTAAAACACGTGGCTCATCACTATTGGAGTTTCCTAATAGCATTTTGGTGGTGGTGGTGCCGACAAAACATGTCACACCAGCAAACTTAGTAAAAATCATATTAATTAATTTGTAGAGATATGTTTCTGTCAGAAACCCTTTAAAGAATCCAATATTGCTTTCTTCAGTCATCACAATTTCCATTAAAATCGTATTTCCTGTTATGTATTATCATGTGTGCGTTTGAATAAGATTAAATTTCAATTTATTTTGACTGCCAATTTATTTACAACCTTTTTTTTTTGTATAACTATATTTTTCTTAGTTTATTATTATTATTTTTGAACAAAATAAGTTAAAACCTTGAACATGTATAAGCATATAGAAGCATGACATTAGAAGGGATGAAAGATGTTTCAGTATAACTGGTTGAGAAATTAATTCCTATCCCACTTTAAAATCATTGAAAAGTTACAAAGCCTTATCAAAACAAATCTACTTTTAGTAGATATGTTGGGTACTAAATCAGCTATTAAGAAAGCTTGTGATGGATGTATCCCCAACAAAAATTCGTTAAATATCTATTCATCTTTACCAACATATTCAAAGCAATAATCCCTTTACTAATCAGTATTACTCATTAAAATAATGCTACCCCAAATCATTATTATAAAACTGAGCCTTATCTTTCTGCATAAAAGGTTATCCAATAATATTTAAAGAAATTTTCTAAGCAGAAGTACCATTGTATGAGTCTTAGGTATATGTTGGGTTTTTAGGCCCCTTAAAACACAACAATTGGATTAACCTAGTTTATTAGCCAAGTAATTAACTTAGTCAAATTATGCAAATCTAGGTTAACACAATCAATTAATCATATCAAGATATAAAGCGGCGGAAATATAAAGAACACAAAGATATGATCACCTAGGAAAACTAAACCGGTAAAAAACCTGGGGAGGATTTAACCTAGCTATCCTCAAGGTAAACTTGAATCCACTATATGAAAGAATCGAAGTTCATACAAAAGGACTTACAAGCACCCACACTCGACTTCCTAATGCTACCCACCAATAGAACTTACTGATACGACCATGTGCAAGCTCCAAATCCACGGACTATTTCTTTCTTGGATTCTCTAATCAGGTGCAAGCACTCTTGCTTGTGTTTCTTTAAACTCCAATGGCAACAACTGAGTTGATCATCAAGATGTTGAAGTAATCTCTACCTCGAAAACCCTAAGTTTATGTGAAGGATCTCACAAGAGATTCACACAAACTGCAAAATATGAGCAACAATACAACCAGAGCAACTCCCAAAACGTGGCTAGGGTTTTTCTTTATATACCTAGGGCAAAAACATAAAACCCCAAACGTTTAATAAAATAGGGCTGAGTTGGAAATTCTGCAAAAAAAACATTCTGGTCGACTTTCGATTGATCGAGCCAGGCTGAAATGTACTAATACATCTGCAGCCTCTTGATTCCAACTTTACATGAATTACACAACTTTGAGCAAGCCTAAACAAGACTAAACATATTGTTTTGATCATGGTTTGACAATATTACACATTAGAGTTCTAAATACATCAAATCCTAAGTCTTTAGAACCTAACAGTATATATGTATTACTCATTTGTAGTCACCAATTTGTAGTCCATACTATTCATCCTAGACTTGATTTTCCACCATATATAGTGCTTCTCCCCATTACCATGGTGAAAGCCATTGCTGCTTGAGTCCATGGTAAGTAAATTCTCAGGATTCAATATACTATAGGCTGTTTTAATAAGGAATGCTTGTCCATATATGTAAACATTGAGAGGATAATAGTCTATTGGCAAATAAACAAAAATTTTCGTGACTGCAAAAGTAATTTCCGGAGTGTTTTGGCAAGGAATTGGGCCTTGATTTGAGCCAAGTTGCTTACAGTATGAATGTTTGTATGCATAGTGATTATCATCAAGTCTGGTATCTGTCTATTTGTTACTATTTCCTAAATTATGTGTTTACATCAATTAACAACGACCTTATACACCTCTGTTTCAAAGGTAATATTGAGTGCAACAACCACTTTTGTTTTTCCCAAACAACTATGAAGCATTAACGTTTCTGCAGAGTCAACATAACACCAATATAACTTTCTTTTGCTTTTGATAAGTACTAATGAAAAGCATTATCGTCCTCAAGGGGTTTAAACCTCTTTACTTATTCCATAATCTTGGTGGCATTTAACATGATAGCCCCATAGCATATTTAGCACATGGCAATAAACAATTCGGTTGTGTAGAGGGAATTTATTGGTACTTGGTAGAGTCTTTTCTCTTTGTTGTTTTATATTTACTAGGAAGAATGGTAATGTACTGTAACATGTGTTTTGCCCCAAATATTTCTTTACTTCAAGTGATAGGAAGGAAAAAGGAAAGATAGAGAACAGAGGAACGAAAATGCCTCTTTATTTAGAGGGAAATGCATTGGATGATGATTCCACTTCAAGATGAGTATGTCATTAACTCAAGCTTAGCACAAAGAGTGAGATGTCACCTGATTTAGTTTCAAGAATGGCTTGACCTCTATGTAGAGATCTAATTTGTATAACCAGAAAAAAGTTTGGCGTTGGGGTATGATGAATAAAACGTGCTAGGCACCAAACATTGCCTAATCCATAGATCATCTTTTGTTGAGAAAAACAGCCAATTAATATAACACACAACAGAATTATATCCTTTTACCCTCTATGCTAATTCAATGAATATATCAAATAAATTAGCTAAGCACAACAACCAATATAAATAAAAATTTCAGCGGCAACCCACAATCAAGACCTCAAATCTTTATGTGGAAATGGGTTTGCTACAATATTCTCGAGAACAAATGCTAGAGGCTACCAAGGGAAAAAAAAAATCACTCTTGAATTACAAAAAGTTATTCATCACAGTAGGCAATAAGGTGGATGCCAACAGTAACTTTAGGAACAACTGTGGCTAGGGTTTTATGTTTTTGCCCTAGGAACAACTGTAGCCAATAAGCTCTCATACACAGCAACTTTAGTATTGCAAAATTTTCAATGTAGATAGTACAACTGTAAGGAGAATATAAGTGTTGATATTATTAGAAAATATGAAAATATAAGAGGAAGTAATTATTCAAATGAAGTCCCAAAAAAAAAAAAAAAAATACTTTCTGAATTTTCTGAGAAATATTTGATGTGCTAATAGAAATTTAACCATCATGGAAGAACTACAATAAAATAGAGCTAAAAGTTGAAGATACACAAAATCTATGCAGTAAAATATGAATTAATGGTTTGAAACAAAACTCTTTGGATATCATTAACCAAAGAATATGGTAAATATCTAAATACAGAAAGAAAAAACAAATGGCAGAGGAGAATAAATCACGAACAGTTAGCAGACTTCAAAGTAAAACAGCAAACAGAAGGAAATAGAGGGAACATACCAGTTTAAATGATTTTGACCTTTACATAGGATGTATCAAATGTTTATCTCAATCATTGGAACATGTAGCAATCTTAAACCCTCTTGGGCTAAACTACGTGACCTTTGATTGGGACAATCAAAGATCATTGGTATTTGTAATTTAGTGACGCAATGAGCCACTTACACCATAAGCAGATATTGTGGCTTCTTGCAAATGTATAAATCATGAATGAATGATAGGTTCCCAGTTACTGTTTGGGTCTATGATTAAATAGGAGGTTGTGTTCTTCAATCAATGGAAATGGTGGAATTATTTGAAACTTAGTGTTGTTTGGGTCTATGCAATTGATGCTAGAGACAGCATGATCATCATCGACCATTATTCACAGTGCATGAAATGAAATCTCATGCTGAGTTGAGTGAGCTCTAAACTTAGTTCCTTGAAATTTTGGTATTTGATATTTGATATTTTTATTTTTCTAGTGAGCTTGAATGTTTGGCTTAACTTATTTTATTGTTAATGAGATAATTTTTTTTGTCTTATATAAATTTTCAGATGAGTTGGCCATAATTTGGGAGAAAACTTGGTGCCCAATTATATAGATGACTCATATGGTAATTGTTGTTGATTCTACCAATTTGAAAATGGTGTATTTGCTTATAGTGTCATATGGTGTGTGTGTGTGTGTGTATAGATATATGTATATATATATATATATATTACAATGGTTTGAAGAATAGATAAAAGAGGATGGTTGTGCTAAATTGATGTCTAGCATAAAATATAGTCACTTGTCATGAATGGATCCTGCCTTTAAGCATCCAAACCCTCTTAGGGGGGATACTCAATTCCTTCAGTTGCCATCACCATCTTCAAATAAAGTATTTTCTACGGTAGCACTACTGTGAGTAATTCATAAAATTCTACAGTAGCACCAATATTATTATATTTCCTCTTCACTCCTAGCTCTAGAAGTACATAATGGAAAGAAAAGGCAGGCATATCCTACATCCAATTGCCCTGCACAGCCGTCTTAATCAAATGAACCAGATTATATCAGTTCACTAATATGTAGAAAAAATTGCATGACTTGTAAACAACTTGAAGTGAAAAAACCCTATTATGTCAAATGTGATATGGAATGGTTATATATTTCTTATGTTTAAAAGAATCAAGTATGCTTTTATTTATTTTTTTAGCATCCCAGCCAAAAGAAAGTAGGGAAAAACAAAAATAAACTAGAATCAGTAGCTTTTAATCCTTGTTTAAACCATTTTAAATATCCCAACCATCAATGCTAATTTAAAAATATAAATTTATATTGGCATATCTCAATGCTCCTACATTTGCGTTTTAGCATTCTGCTAAAGGAATGTTGTTTAGTCTAATATTATAACAAGTCCCTATTTAAGAGAGCTATCCAAATTGATACATTTAGTCAGGTTAAGAGTGCCTCTTTCCATGCTTCTCATTTATATTTTTGCATCATTAGCCACTGACATCTTATAGAAATTGCAGGAGGAAAAGATTGATGGCTCCCTTGAGTTTCTTATCTTGCTAGTGATGAATTGTGGGATGGTCACAACTCACAAATGAGGTTTGCCATGCTTTCTAATTTTGTAATTTTTTTAAAAAGTTTTCTCTTCTTGTTGAGATCCTTGTGTATTGTGAAAAGCCAAAACTGGATGTTGTGTCTTAATTCAAAAACTGTTCATTGCACTCTACCTCTTTACTAACGCAATGAAGATTAATCTAGCATTTTTATTATTTACTGAAAGAAAATAGCTTATTTCTTGTTTCATCAATTTTTGAATGGGTGTCAAGTGTTTTCTTGACTTCTGAATTAATGTAACGTGTGGGTAATCCTAACCTTTCAACTCTCTGATTCCTTCCCATTTTCTTAGAGGTTGTTGCTATGGTTAAACCAATCCAGAAGCTGGAACAAGTGGCAGAGAGGTTGATGCAACAGGCATATCAAAGAGGTAGAGCAAAATCAAGTGGTTCCTCTCACAGAAGATGTGTAAGCACCCTTCCTTGGCTTGGTGCTAAAGTTTTCTACAAGAGTGGAATTTTTTTTCTTTTTTCTTTTTTTTTGATAAGAACAAGAGTGGAAGATGAAGTGAAATAAAATCAAGTGGTTCATTGTAAAGTTATTATTTACAACTATATGTTTTGTTGGCTTATATTCCGTGCCAAATTTGATTGTAATTATATTCAATCTATTGTACCCTGTATTTGTTGTGGGATTTCATTGTAAGGGTTGTGTGTTAGAGAGAGAGAGAGTGTGAAGACTCAAGCATTTGAAGACTGAAGATTTCTCGCGGGTATCTCGCGACTTAGCTTCCAGTGAAGTGAGACATGTGCCCTGCATATGTTGGAATGCGAAGAGTCAGGCCAGGTGGAGACAGCTGTGTCTCGCGAGTATCTCGCGGGTAAGGTCTTCCCGCAAGACACCAACGAGGCATTCTGTTCTGCCAACCTGTCCAGTCTGATTCACACTTTCTGTACTCACACTATTTATACCCTCTTTACCCACAATTGAAAGGAGAGCCTCTGAGAGAAAACCCTAGCCAAACACTTTGAGAGTTAGAGATTGTTATACCCACAATCCTCTACACATTTTTTTTTTTTTTGGAATTTCCTCATCTCCTACCTCTCCATTTTCATACCAGTGAGAGGTTGATAGCCCAAACACTTACCATACCCTTTCAGAGTGTGAAGTGACGTTTTGGTGCTACTGGAAGCATTGGAAGAAGTCGATGATGGCAGATGCAACATGGGGCTTGTTGCGGAATCTGGAGAACTAAGACCAGACACGGTTCCGAGAAGCCTTGTTGGAGTAGGAGCTTGAAGGGCTTAGGTACATCGGGTAGATTAGGCTTGGAGGGTCTCTTGCTAACCCATGTATCCCAACTGATTGTCTAGTGGATTGATTTCTGCTTGGAGGGCGGCGGAGAGATTTTTCGCCAAGTTCTTCGGTTTCCTCTTCGATAAGACGTTTCGGTGTTATCTGTGTTTGCATCTCTCTTCCCTACTCTTGTTCATTTCATTTTTACTGTTGTGTTGCTTTAAATATGGATTAGAGTAGTTGTCTTACTTATACGCTTGTGTTTACACTATTCCGCACTTAGTATTAAGTTAGTGTAAAATCAACCAAGCCGTAACTTTAATTTGGGGGTCTAAACTGCTCGTGTGTTTTCAACACATTTCCGAGCTTTCATTCATAATGGTAGGAAATCTTAGTGTTGTTTAGATGAAGTTTAGATCTATAGACAAACTCATTAGGCTGCTAATGTGTATTACATACTATCAACTTCTAGCATAGCGCTTTTAAGAGCTCTTTGAACCATGGATGTGTCTAACTATATTTGGTAGCAATACTTTGTCAAGGCATTTTAAATTTCATGTATTGGCTTTTCTTCTTTTATGGGATTTATGGGTTTACAACATAGATTATTATGGGTTTTTTGGGACTTTTTTTTACTACATATATTGCTAATTTAAAGGGATTTATTCATGTAAAATCATCCTGTCCCAGCGTTTTTTTCCCAGCGCTTTTAAAAATCGCCGTAATAGATAAGCCTGTACCAGCGCTTTTTGAAACCACTGGTATAGGAAACCCTATTACGGCAACTCAAAACCGGCGCTTTACAAATCACTGCAATAGGAGGTCTATAACGGCGGTTTTCAAAAACACTGGTATAGGAAGCCCTATTGCTAGGGGTGTGCATGGGTCAGATTGAGTCGGGTTGAGGGGATTTTTTGACCCAACCCACCATGGTGGATCAAAAAAAATTCAACCTAACCCAACCCAACCCAACCCAACCCACATAGGTCTGGTTGGGTCGGGTTGAACCCATGAGTTTGATAAATTATTATTATTATTATTATTAAATTGAGGAGAAAAAAATATAAATATTAATATATTAAAAAAACCTAAAGATTAGTATCAATGCAACTCCTTAAAGAAAAACAACAATAGTAATTTATTAGGGTTTGTGTGAACTAATTGACTTTTATATAGTATAGGAAAAACTGGTCATTTAAAAAAAATTATTAATTACATAATATATATTATATATACATATATATATATATATATATATATTAAATTAGTATTAGTAGGAGGAACCGAGGAAGTGCTACTCTACAACTAGTTTTTTTTTTTTATTAATTATTAAATATAATATATATATATATATATATATATATATATATATAAGTGCCCTACAGCTAATTTAAAAAAAAATATTAAATATATAAAATATTTTAAATATATATTAAATATGGGTGGGTCGGGTCGGGTTTGGCAAGTTTGTAATTTTATGACCCAAACCCAACCCGACCCGCTATAAAAAAAAAATTGTAATCCAACCCAACCTACCAAGCCTTAAAAACCGAACCAACCTGGCGGGTTGGGTTAGGTCGGGTCGGGTTTGGCAAGTCGGTGGGTTTTCTGCACATCCTTACCTATTGCGTTGGAATAGGGTTATTGATTTCCCTTATGGGAAAGACCTATCCCGCTGCTTCTAAAAGCGCTCGAATAGGTGGACCCTATTCCGGCGCTTCTAAAAGCACTAGGACAGGTCTCTTTCCATTACAGAATGGAGTGATCCTATTCTAGCACTTTTTGACACTATTCTAGCTCTTCAAAAAGCGCTGGGATAGGATCACTGCATTCCCTTATGGAGAGAGACCTGTCCCAGCGCTTTTTGAAACGCTGAAATAGGGTCCACCTATTCCAGCGCTTCCAGAAGCGCCGGGATAGGATCACTCCATTCTCTTATGGAGAGACACCTGTCCCAGCGCTTTCTGAAGCGCTGGAATAGGGTCCACCTATTCCAACTTTTCAAAAAGCACTGGGATAGGTCACCTATAGGAATTTTTTTTTAATACAAAATGAAATTTCTACTCTAGCATAATCTAAGTGTATATATGTGTAAAGCTCCCTCCTAAAGACTTGAACCCTGGCCCTTGCCCCTCACATCTCATAAGCACTTGTACTTGTGGAGGGATTTGTTAATTATTATTCAGGGGCCTTTTTCAGTTACCCAGTCATGTGTGATCCATTGGAGGGATAACCTTACTAGGCCCGGGTTCGTTTTGGGGAGTTGCGTCCGGAACTCAACATTGGGCCACGTGGTCCAATGGTTACTTAAGCCTACAAAATCATTAAGGCTAAAATCTAAGAATCACGATAATAGTTGAGTAAATATGTAATATGTGTCTGATATGATAGCTTTGATTAGTAGTTGTAATAGTAGTTGAAATAAAGTAATTTGTATTTAAAAGTGAAGTAAGCATGGAGTCAATGATGTAGATTTAAAGATATTGATGGGCCAAAAATGTATTGACCTCTTGTGATTAATTAACCAATTAATTTAGCAAAGTATATTAATTAAGTTAATTAACATGCGAACTCGTGGTAGCACAAACAAATCACTAAATAACTAAATATGCAGCAGAAATTAAATGACACGAGTGATTTGTTTACAAATGGGGAAAACCTAACGGGAAAAATCCCACTGGGTGATTTTCAGGTCACCACTCCCGAAACTCCACTATTATCCCAACAAGCAGTTATAAGTAAAGGAATCTCAAGTACCTTACCAACTTATAGTTGAACCCTTACCCCAATACCCAATTGGACTTGTTCTGTAGTGGCAATTTTCCCTTTTGATGCACAGCTCTCAAGTACGTGACTAACCAATGTGCGGATCCCAGTACGCGACTTCAATCACCAACTAGAAAGAGTTGTTGATTGCAAAATTCTTCAGTTCATCCACGATGAAGATCAAGAAGATGCTTGGTCACAAAACCCAAAGGTGCACATACACAGCAACTTCTTCAGAAGAGATGAACTAGGGCAAAATTTTGTCTCTGGTCACAATTTGCTTGAACAGAGTTTTCTCAATGCTTGTGCAACTTGTGAACACATTGATGGCCCTTAAAACAATCCTTTTATATGTCTAGGGTTAGGAGAAAAGAAGGCCCAAAGACACATTCACGATCCCAAGAAATCAGAACAGTAATTCTGATTTCATAAATCTCGACATATAGTAAGGTGTCGAGCAGCTATCGAGTAGGTGTCGAGCTTTAATGAATGTGCACTTCTTTAGCTTGTTTCTTGGACAAACTTGATGACTTCAACACTTGATCTTGAAACCTTATTTTTTGAAGTATTAAAAACACCTAGAACTACCCAATTACAAGTTGAGTGCATTTTGTCAAAGGATTAGCCAATTACATAAAATAATGACATATGTTCTTAACAAGTGAAACACATATGTCCTAACAATCTCCCCGTTTGGCAATCCGTGACAAAACCACAACAAACAAATGAGATATGAGAGAAGTCATAAATCACTCAACTCATATTCACTTGTTGACTACAATAAAATCTATCCTAACACAAACTTTTGAAAACTTTGCAAGAAGAGAGTTTATGGCAAGTAGACTTTGATAACCTGTATTTTTGAAACACTTTAAACAAAACTTATTAAGGCATCTTAGTGTGAAACAGAAATAATAGATTGCATACAAGTATAAGAAGCATGTGTATAAAGATAGAAAAGAAACAAGACATGTAGCAGTAGGTGAAAGAAACATACATCCACATATAGAGAAAATAAGTACAATGTATGTAAAAACTGGTCACATGACCCAATGTACAAGAACAATGTATCTAACAAAGTAGAAGAGAAAAAGATACATCAAATCCTCACTACATCGCTCGTATCAGGACGCTCCCCCTAACAAAAATGTCCTGCACTAACTCTCCCCCTAAGAATGACTACTCTCAATATCGAAAACTACTCCCCATTTTTGTCACGAGTGACAAAGGGTAAGAGTGTCAAGTAGACATCTCATCAGTAGAGCTAGTATGTCCATTATCATCCGAAGCGTCATCGTCATCACCATCATCATCATCATCATCATCCTCAGCATCAGAATCAAAAGCCACTAGAGGAGGTGGTGAAGGAGTAGCCTTAGAAGCAAAACCACCCATGGTCACCTGTCGTCGTGCAATACGAACAACACGAACATTCACATGATACAACTCAGTGGAGAGTGTATCAAGGCGAGCATCCATGCGTTGCAGTTGTGCCATGATGTCTCTAAGTGAAACATCGCCCATGGAAGAGGAGGGGGCGGATGTGGATGGAGCTGAACGAGAAGGAGCCGGACGGGAGGGAGGAGTGGAATCCGGCTGTCGCAACCTAAACTGTGCCTCACTACGTTTTATGGTAGCAGTGTCTATGGCATAAATGTGTGTGAAGTGGTCAGACACAGGAATATGGATAGAAAAATGGCATAAGATCCTCGTGATAGCAGAAAGGAAGATGAGCTTATCACGGGTCATCGCATCCAAATGAACATCTATAATCGACAGAATGAAATGAGAAGGAAAATCTATGGTTAGATGCTCAAGGAAAGATAACAAAAATCGAGCACGAGGCTCTATGATGGAGTTGTAGTGAGAAAATGGATGAAGTACAAAAGTCATCGCCATGTTTAAGAATCTAAGACCTTTAGCAAAAGGCCGACATGATGTAAACTGATGCTCGCCCCACTCTGAAGGGCACTCACAAAAAGAAGATATGAGCTCATCCTTGGACACAGTCCTTAGATGCTCACAATTAGGATAGTTAGGAAACTCTATCCTAGGAACTCGAAACACATCCGCAACAAGCTGCGGTGTGACAGGAATGTGCGTACCTCGAACGCGAGTGAAGAAAAGAGGTACTGAACAATCGATCTCGTGCATGTTGGAGTAGAACTCCTAAATAAGCACGAGGAGACAGAAACTTTCTCGATCAATCCACCAGATGTCCAGGAGGTGTTGAGATTGCGATAAGAAAAAAGTTTAAGAAGCTCGACAAATAGCTAGGTATCAAGGAGGTGTCGAGGAGGTGTCAAGCTAGCTTTCAAAAACAGTTTTTCGAGAAGTGAAAAACACAGACATGAATGCAATTCAACATGCAACTCAACAATGATCCAATCCACAAAATAGTTTCTCAACATCATCTCTAAACAAAAATTTTTAAGCACATGGATCCTCAGAAACACACACACACACACACTAAACAAGTCTAACCAATTTTATATTTCAAAAACAAGTTACGACAATTTATTGAGCATACATTAACACATGTAAAACCTTGTGATGGCCAAATTACATTGTATCGCACATGTATTAAGAGTAGCAAAGAATATTGCGTATTGTGTGTGAGAAAACATTGCAAGATTGCATAAGTTTATGCATGTTATGACGATTTGAGATATGAGAAAAACACTTTAACTCACACACAATCATAACTGTTTGATCGGGACTATCACCTTCGAGGTACATCCTATAACTTCCACATCTCCTAGAATATACATTTGCAATCATATTTAAAGCATTTTTTATCTTTTTGCTTTTTATTTTCTTTGCATATTTTCTTTTATTTAGCATATCATGCATGGGCATATAAAAGAGAGAAAAGAAATACCCAAGATGTTAAGCATATGACATTGCACTTTTGCTATAACGAAGCATATGGATGTCTTTGACACTGCACTTTTGCTATGCTAAAACATACAGTTGTCTTTGACACTGCACTTTTGCTATGCCGAAACATACAGGTGTCATATTATGATTGGCGGGCAACAGTGGTGAGATGGTTATTTATACCTTTCTCTTAGGATTTTCTAGTCCTACCCGTCAAAAAGAGTGATACGAGTATTAAGTTCAAGAGATAACTTAATCTTACTCATCACAAACAAGATCCACAAAGCTCATTTGCTTAGTTGTGCATAGAGATGCTCATCTAAGTAACAAAAGATACAAAGTTTAGAAAATTTTGTTTCAATGGCCATTTAAGGTACACGAGTACCAAAGTATACAAAACACACATTTTTTTTGTATTTTTCAATTTTCCATTTTTTTTTTTAATTTTAAAAAAAAAAACAAACAAAACTGAAAACAAGCAAACAAAAACATGTTAAACAAAACAAAGCATAAAACTAGACTGACTAAAAAAAAAATGCAAAAACACATAAGTAATGCAACAACCAAAAACAATAAGATAGAAGAAAGTGATATAATCACTTAGAGTCTTTTCTCTTCCACACATTGGAAGAACCTTTCCTTTGATAGAATCCTTGAATCGGCGGTGAAGGGGAAGAATTGAATCTGTTCAAGTTCGAAAGGAACATAAAGGCTTTTAGAAGATCTCCAAGAGGAGCAAGAGAGGATTGAAGCTGATTTTGGCTTCCAGATGCTATCATGTCATTGCTCTGTTGAGTGGCTAATCACTTATAGCAATTTGGTCGAGTATGACCTACAATACCACAATGATGACAGAAATGCTGCTTCTTCTATTTAGGCTTTTGAGAGATAGCCTTCTTAGCCCTAGTGTTTTTAACATCTTTCTTATCTTGCTTAGGGGGTGCTCCTAAGATAGATTTACCCTTGTCTAAGTTCTCACTAGCTAATTCAGTTTTAGCATCATTGTTTTCAATTTCAATATTATTAGCGGGTGGAACAAAAACAGTAGAACTAGTAGAAGCAATATTAAAGGAAGAAAGACCATACCCTAAACCTGTACGATCCGAAACAGATTTTTGAATGCTGAGCATCTCATCAAGCTTTACACTTGAAGTCCTCTCCAACTGAGCTCTGACTTGAAACAGCTCCGCTTCAAGCTTCTTGGTCTTCTCTGCCAAGAAATTGTTCTCAAACCTCAGTGCACCAATTGTTTGATTAACTTCATCAAACTTTGTGGAAAAGCTCTTCACGTTCAAGTTCCACATCACTGAACTTCTTGGTGGCCAGCCTATACAGTTTCTCATGCTTCTCAAAGAGCTTGTAAAGTTTCTCATAGGCTGTATGGATATTATCTTGATCATCCATTTTCTCAAATTTGGACTCCACCAGTTCTTCTTCCTCGTCCACTTCTTCGACAATCCCTTCAGTAGGATTGACTGTGGCAGTGAAGGCATTTAAGATTCGGTCATCCTCATTGTTAGAATCATCTTCAAGCTCAGTATCACTTAATGTAGCAGCAAGTGCCTTACTCTTCCCAATACTCTTGAGATATGTGGGACACTCTTGCTTTATGTGACCAAAGTCATGGCACCCAAAGCACTTAAGTCCTGTGGGAACAGTGTACTGACCACCATCCCTTGCATCCTTCTTCCCTTTGTCTTGGCCCTTAAACTG
This sequence comes from Quercus ilex subsp. ballota, assembly GCA_032727855.1. Classification (NCBI taxonomy): domain Eukaryota; kingdom Viridiplantae; phylum Streptophyta; class Magnoliopsida; order Fagales; family Fagaceae; genus Quercus; species Quercus ilex. The sequence continues at coordinate 45,440,944 of CM064917.1, forward strand.
AGAAGAACTGGATTGTCTACGGTCTTTGTCAAAGTTCCTTCCATTGGCATTCTTCATAAACTTCTTGAACTGCCTTGTGATGTAGGACTTCATCTTGGAATCTTCATCATCGGAAGAATCATCTGTGTCATTGCTCTTTGCCTTCAAGGCCATGCTCTTGCCCTTACCCGACTTGCCAATCCTAGATAGTCTTAGTTTGTAGGTCTGCAAGTTTCCAACCAGCTCAGTCAAAGGAATCTTATCAATATCCTTTGATTCTTCTATCGCCGTAATCTTGGCATGAAATCTCTCGGGTAGAGATCTGAGCACCTTCCTCACAATCTTGGGTTTAGGAATGGTTTCACCAAGATTGAAAGCTGAGTTCACTATGTCCTTGAGCTTGGCATAGAATTCATCGAACGACTCATCCTCCTCCATCCTCATTTCTTCAAAGCTTGTAGTGAGCCTTTGAAACTTTGAATCCTTGACAGCCTTTGTACCCTCATAGGTTGTCTGGAGGATGGTCCATGCTTACTTTGCAATTTCAGTAAAGAATATCTTCTTGAACTCCTCATTAGTGATTGCGCTAAATAAGGCATTCAACGCTCTGCTGTTGAAGTTTGCCGCCTTGATCTTGGCTTCATCCCAATCGGCCGGCGCTTCTTTTGGCTTGGTCCGGCCAATCTCTACAGCTTGCCACACCTTTTCATCTAAAGACTACAAGAAAGCTCTCATGCATACTTTCTAGTACGTATAGTTAGTGTCATTAAATAAAGGAGGTATGATTAATGACTGTCATCTATCCATGACAAACAGGGGTGAATGGATCAACACAGTAAAGATTAAACCTAATCAGAGTGTACCTGCTCTGATACCATTTGATAGGCAAAAAACTTATTGACCCCTTGTGATTAATTAACTAATTAATTTAGCCAAGTATATTAATTAAGTTGATTAACATATAAACGTGTGGTAGCACAAACAAATCACCAAATAACTAAATATGCAGTGGAAATTAAATGACACAGGTAATTTGTTTATGAATGGGGAAAACCTAACGGCAAAAACCTCACTGGGTGATTTTCAGGTCACCACTCTCGAAACTCCACTATTATCACAACAAGCGGTTACAAGTAAAGGAATCTCAAGTACCTTACCAACCTACAGTTGAACCCTTACCCCAATACCCAATTGGACTTGTTCTGTAGTGACCGTTTCCCCTTTTGATGCACGGCTCCCAAGTACGTGACTAACCAATGCGCGGATCCCAGTACGCGACTTCAATCATGTTAGGACATATGTGTTTTCACTTGTTAAGAACATATGTCACTTTTTTATGTAAATTGGCTAATCCTTTGACCAAAACACACTCTAATCGTAATTGGGTAGTTCTAGGTATTTTTAATAATTTAAGAAACAAGATTTCAAGATCAAGTGTTGAAGTCATCAAGTCTGTCCAAGAAAAACAAGCTGAAGTGCAAAATCATTAAAGCTCGACACCTGCTCGATAACTCCTCGACACCTGCTATCTGTCGAGATTTATAAAATCAGATTTTCTGTTCTAATTTCTTGGGACCCGTGAATGTGTCTTTGGGTCTTCTTTTCTCTTAACCCTAGACATATAAAAGGATTGTTTTAAGAGCTGTCAAAGAAGACACAAGTTGCACAAGCATTAAGCAAACTCTGTTCAAGCAATTTGTGATCAAAGACGAAGTTCTTGACCTAGTTCATCTTCTTTGAAGAAGTTGCTGTGTATTTGCACCAAAGGGTTTTGTAACCAAGCATCTTCCTGATCTTCATCGTGTAGGATGAACTGAAGAACTTTGCAGCCAACCTCTCCTTCTAAGTTGGTGTTTGAAGTCGCGTACTGGGATCCGCACATTGGTTAGTCACGTACTTGGGAGCCGTGCATCAAAAGGGGGAACTGTCACTACATATCAAGTCCAATTGGATATTGGGGTAAGGGTTCAACTGTAGGTTGGTAAGGTACTTGGGATTCCTTTACTTATAACCGCTTGATTTGATAATAGTGGAGTTTCGGGAATGGTGACCTAAAAATCACCCGGTGGGGTTTTTGCCGCAAGGGTTTTCCCCATTCGTAAACAAATCACCGTGTCATTTAATTTCCGCTGCATATTTAGTTGTTTGGTGATTGTTTGTGCTTCCATGCAATTGCATGATAAATTGATTAATTAATAACTTGGCTAATTAATTAATTGGTTTAATCATAAGGGGTCATTAAGCTTGTGGCCTATCAAGTGGTATCAGAGTAGGCACACTCTGATTAGGGTTTAATCTTTGCTGTGTTTGATCCATTGACCCCTGTTTGTCATGAATAGAGGATAGTCGTTAATTATACCTCCTTTATTTGATGACACTAACTATGCATACTGGAAAGTACGCATAAGAGCTTTCTTGCAGTCTTTAGATGAAAAAGTATGGCAAGCTGTAGAGATTGGCTGGACTAAGCCAGAGGAAGTGCCTGCCGATTAGGATGAAGCCAAGATCAAGGCGGCAAACTTCAACAGTAGAGCGTTGAATGCCCTATTCAGCGCAGTCACTAATGAGGAGTTCAAGAAGATATCCTCTACTGAAACTGCAAAGGAAGCATGGACCATCCTCAGACAACCTATGAGGGCACAAAGGTTGTCAAGGATTCAAAGTTTCAGAGGCTCACTACAAGTTTTGAAGAGATTAAGATGGAGGAGGATGAGTCATTTGATGAGTTCTATGCCAAGCTCAAGGACATAGTAAACTCAGCCTTCAATCTTGGGAAAACCATCCCTGAACCCAAGATTGTGAGGAAAGTGCTCAGATATCTACCTGAGAGATTCCATGCCAAGATCACGGCGATAGAAGAATCAAATGATATTGACAAGATTCCTTTGATTGAACTGGTTGGAAACTTGCAGACCTATGAGCTAGGGTTATTTAGGATTGGCAAGTCAAGAAAAGGCAAGAGCATGGCCTTGAAGGCAAATAGCAGTGATACAGATGGGTCTTTCGATGATGAAGATTCCAAGATGAAGTCCTACATCACCAGGCAGTTCAAGAAATTCATGAAGAATGCCAATGGAAGGAGCTTCGACAAGGACCGCAGATAGTCCAGTTCTTCTCAGTTTAAAAGCCAAGACAAAGAGAAGAAGAATGCTAAGGATGGCAGTCAGGATACTGTTCCCGTAGGACCTAAGTGCTTTAGATGTCATGGGTTCGGACACATGAAACATGAGTGTCCTACATATCTCAAGAGCATTGGAAAAAGCAAGGCACTTGCTGCTACCTTGAGTGACACTGAGTCTGAAGATGATTCCGACAATGAGGATGACGGAATCTTAAATGCCTTCACTGCCACAGTCAATCCTGCTGAAGGGATTGTTGAAGAAGTGGATGAAGAAGAAGAACTGGTGGAGTCAAAATTTGAGAAGATGGATGATCAAGATGATATTCATTCAACCTATGAAAAGCTTTACAAGCTCTCTGAGAAGCATGAGAAATTGTATAGGCTAGCCACCAAAAAGCTCAGTGATGTGGAACTTGATCGTGAAGAGTTATCCACAAAGTTTGATGAGGCGAATCAAACTATTGGTGCACTGGGGTTTGAGAACAATTTCTTGGCTGAGAAGACTAAGAAGCTTAAAGCGTAGCCGTTTCAAGTTAGAGCTCAATTAGAGAGGACTTCAAGTGTAAAGTTTGATGAGATGCTCAGCAATCAGAAATCTGCTTCAGATCGAACAGGTTTAGGGTATGGTCTTTCTTCCTTTCATATTGCTTCTACTAGTACTGCTGTTTTTGTTTCTCCTGCTAATAACACTAAAATTGAGAACACTGAGATTAAAACTGAATTAGCTAGTGAGAACCTAAACAAGAGTAAATCTATCTTAGGAGCACCCCCTAAGCAAGATAAGAAAGATGCTAAAAACCCTAGGGCTAGAAAGGCTAACTCTCAAAAGCCTAAACAAAAGAAGCAGCATCTCTGTCATCATTGTGGAGCTGCCGGTCATACTCGACCAAATTGCTACAAGTGGCCAGCCAGTCAACAGAGCAACGACATGATAGCATCTGGAAGACAAAATCAGCTTCAATCCTCTCTTGCTCCTCTTGGAGATCTTCTGATAGCCCTCATGTTCCTTTCGAACTTGAACAGTTTCAATTCTTCCCCCTCACCACCGGTTCAAGGGTTCAATTAAAGGAAAAGTTCTTCCAAGGTGTGGAAGAAAAAGGACTCTAAGTGATTTTATCACTTTCTTCTATCTTCTTGTTTTTATTTGTTGCATTACTTGTGTGTTTTGCATTTTTTTTTTGAGTCAATCTAGTTTTATGCTTTGCTTTGATAACATGTTTTTGTTTGTTTATTTTTAGTTTTGTTTATTTTGTTTTTGATATAAAAAATAATAAAAAAATTGAAAAAAATCAGAAAATACAAAAACAGTGTGTGTTTTGTGTACCTTGGATGGCCATTGAAACAAAGTTTTCTAAACTTTGTATCTTTTGTAGCTTAGATGAGCATCTTTATGCACAACTAAGTAAGTGAGCTTTGTGGCTCTTGTTTGTGATGAGTAAGATTAAGTTATCTCTTAAAACTTAACACTCATATCACTCTTTTTGACGGGTAGGACTAGAAAATCTTAAGAGAAAAGCATAAATAACCATCTCACCATTGTTGCCCGCCAATCATAGTATGACACATGTATGCTTTGGCATAGCAAAAGTGCAGTGTCAAAGACATCCGTATGCTTCGGCATAGCAAAAGTGCAATGTCTATGCTTAACATGTTGGGTATTTCTTTTCTCTCTTTTATATGCCCATGCATGATATGCTTAAAAGAAAATATGCAAAGAAAATATAAAGCAAAAAGATTAAAATGCTTTAAATATGATTGCAAGCGTGTTTTCTAGGAGACGTGGGAGTTATAGGATGTACCTTGAAGGTGATAGTCCCCATCAAACAGTTATGATTATGTGTGAGTTAAAGTTATTTTCTAATATCTTAGATTGTCATAACATGTATACACATATGCAATCTTGCGATGTTTTTCACATACAACACGCAATATTCTTTACTACTATTGATACATGTGTAGGTACAATGTGATTTGGCCATTACAAGTGTTTACATGTGCTAATGTATGCTCACTAAACTATCTTAACTTGTTTTTGAAAAATAAAATTGGTTAGACTTGTTTAGTGTGTGTTTGTGTTTCTGGGGATCCATGTGCTTGAAAATATTTGTTGAGAGATGTTTTTGAGAGCTCAATATGTTGATTGGATCGTTGGTTGAGGTTCATGTTGGATTGCATTCATATTTGTGTTTTTCACTTCTCGAAAAACTGCTTTTAACTGCTGGCTCGACACCTCCTCGACACCTTGGTATCTGTCGAGCTTCTCAAATCTTTTTCTTATCGCAATCTCAATACCTCTTCGACACCTGATGGGTCGATCGAGAAATCTCCTGCCTCCTCGATACCTTGTCGATCGATCGAGTTTCTATTCTTGGTTCTAGTGTTCATTCCTTGACACCTTCTCGACACCTTCAGCTATCGACATGCATTTTCTCGACACCTTCCTCGACAGTTGTCTCGACATCTCTCGACACCTTAGCTGTCGAGAATTACTGAAGCTCCTATATAAGCTTTTGTCGCGATCCGGTTCTCATTTTCTCGATCTCTCTCGATCTGTCCGTGGCTGTTCATCTCCCAAACTCCTTTTTCTCACTCCAAATCTTCAATTCATGTGATTTTCGGCCCTTCCTTGCTTCAATCACTTGGTATGATCTCTCTTTCCCTCATAATTCATGCATTTCATGTTTTGAATCTTAGGTTTTGGGGTTTTTGAAAATTTTTGGGGTTTTTCAAAATTAATAAGTTTTTCTTAAAATTTTGGGTTGGGTTTTCACTTAAATGTGTTCAAAATGTCATACATTGCATTTCTTGTGCATTAGAATGGTATTTATATGCATTTAGATGTGTGTTCTATGTTTGTGTGCTGCTAGGATTGGATTGGGCTGAGCCCATAATGTTTTTCCCTTGCATGTCACATGTCCATGTATTCTCCATGCATACGTACTCATTGTTCAATATATTTGATATATGTGAACTATTTTGGGACTTTTCTGATTGTCTCCTTCTCTATCTCTTTCTCATTCTGTTTACGTTAGTAGTATCTATGGCACCCAAACGTAAATCCACTCCTGCTCAGAACCCTCTGTGTTCTGAAGCTTCTTCCTCTTCTGATTCTGCTCCTCTTAATCTTCGGTTCCGTGATGGAGATGCCCACAAGGCATTTTCAGAGAACTTTTCTAGACGAGGTGTTCATTCAGAACACCAAGTCATTTTGGCGGACTTTGCCGACACTGACCTTCCCTCTGTCATTCACAGTAGGGGATAGGAGTCACTGTGTGACGTCTCGGTCACTTGTCCTCTCATGCTCATTTAGGAGTTCTACTCCAACATGCACGAGATTGATCGTTCAGTACCTCTCTTTTTCACTCGCGTTCGAGGTACACGCATCCCTGTCACACCGCAGCTAGTTGCGGATGTACTTACGATTCCTAGGATAGAGTTTCCTGACTATCCTTCTTGTGAGCGTCTGAGGACTGTGTCCAAAGATGAGCTCATCTCTGCTTTTTGTGAGCGCCCCGCTGATTGGGGTGAACATCAGTATACATCATGTAAACCTTTTGCTAAAGGTCCTAGATTCTTAAACATGGTGATGACTTTTGTACTCCATCCACTCTCTCACTACAACTCTATCACAGAGCCTCGTGCTCAATTTTTGTTATCTCTTCTTGAGCATCTGACTATAGATTTCACTTCTCATTTCATTCTTTCTATCATAGATGTTCACTTAGATTCGGCGTCCTGTGATAAGCTCATCTTTCCTTCCGCTATCACGAGGATCTTACGCCATTTTTCTATCCCTTTTCCAGTGTCCGACCACTTCACACACATTTGTGCCATAGATGCTGCTACCGTAAAACATAGTGAGGCTCAGTTTAGGTCGAGACAGATGGATTCCACTCCTCCTTCCTGTTCAGCTCCATCCAGATCTGTTTTATCTACATCTGCTCCTTCCTCTATGGGTAATGTATCTCTTGGAGACATCATGGCACAGTAGCAGTGCATGGATGCTTGCCTCGATACACTTTCCATTGAGTTGTATCAGGTGAATGTTCGTGTTGGTCGTATTACACAACGGCAGGCGACCATGGGTGGTTTTGCTTCTGAGGCTACTCCTTCACTGCCTCCTCTAGCAAGTTCTGACTCTGAGGATGATGATGATGATGGTGATGACGATGATGCTTCGGATGATGATGGAGATGCTAGCTCTACTGATGAAATGTCTACATGACACTCTACCCTTTGTCACTCGTGACAAAAAGAGGGAGTAGTTTTGGGTTATGAGAGTAGTCATCTTAAGGGGAGAGTTAGTATAAGACATTTTTGTTAGGGAAAGTGTTGATATTTAAGGGATGTAGTGAGGTTATGATGTATCTTTTCTTTTCTTTCTTTTTAGATACATTGTTCTTGTACATTAGGTCTTGTGACCAGTTTTACATACATTGTACTTATATTCATTATATGTGGATGTATGTTTCTTTCACCTTTCTCTACATGTGTTGTTTCTTTTCTATCTTTATACACATGATTCTTATACTTGTATGCAATCTATTTATTTCTGTTTCACACAAGATGCCTTGATGAGTTTTGTTTAAAGTGTTTCAGAAATACAGGTTGTCAAAGTCTAACTTACCATAAACTTTTTTTGCAAAGTTTTTCAAGGGTTTGTGTTAGGATAGATTTTATTGTATTCAACAAATGAGTATGAGTTGAGTGATTTATGACTTCTCTCATATGTTCATTTTTTTGTTGTGGTTTTGTCACAGATTGCCAAAGGGGGAGATTGTTAGGACATATGTGTTTTTACTTGTTAAGAATATATGTCACTTATTTATGTAAATTGGCTAATTCTTTGACCAAAACGCACTCTACTTGTAATTGGGTAGTTCTAGGTGTTTTTAATATTTCAAAAAATAAGGTTTCAAGATCAAGTGTTGAAGTCATCAAGTCTGTCCAAGAAAAACAAGTTGAAGTGCAAAATCATTAAAGCTCGACACCTGCTCGATAGCTCCTCGACACCTGCTATCTGTCGAGATTTATAAAATCAGATTTTCTGATATGATTTCTTGGGATCCGTGAATGTGTCTTTGGGTCTTCTTTTCTCCTAACCCTAGACATATAAAATGATTGTTTTAAGAGCCGTCAAAGAAGACACAAGTTGCACAAGTATTAAGCAAACTCTATTCAAGCAATTTGTGATCAAAGACGAAATTCTTGACCTAGTTCATCTTCTTTGAAGAAGTTGTTGTGTATTTACACCAAAGGGTTTTGTAACCAAGCATCTTTCTGATCTTCATCGTGTAGGATGAACTGAAGAACTTTGCAGCCAACCTCTCCTTCTAAGTTAGTGTTTGAAGTCGCGTATTGGGATCCGCGCATTGGTTAGTCACGTACTTGGGAGCTGTGCATCAAAAGGGGGAACTGTCACTACAGATCAAGTCCAATTGGGTATTGGGGTAAGGCTTCAACTGTAGGTTGGTAAGGTACTTGGGATTCCTTTACTTGTAATCGCTTGATTTGATAATAGTGGAGTTTCGGGAGTGGTGACCTGAAAATCACCCGGTGGGGTTTTTGCCGCAAGGTTTTTCCCTATTCGTAAACAAATCACCGTGTCATTTAATTTTCGTTGCATATTTAGTTGTTTTGTGATTTTTTTATACTTCCACGCAATTGCATGATAAATTGATTAATTAATAACTTGGCTAATTAATTAATTGGTTTAATCACAAGGGGTCATTTAGTTTGTGGCCTATCAAATCACCAACTAGAAAGAGTTGTTGGCTGCAAAGTTCTTCAATTCATCCACGATGAAGATCAAGAAGATGCTTGGTCACAAAACCCAAAGGTGCACATACACAGCAATTTCTTCAGAAGAGATGAACTAGGGCAAAACTTTGTCTTCGGTCACAATTTGCTTGAACAGAGTTTTCTCAATTGTTATGCAACTTGTGAACACATTGACGGCCTTTAAAACAATCCTTTTATATGTCTAGGATTAGGAGAAAAGAAGGCCCAAAGACACATTCACGGATCCTATGAAATCAGAACAGTAATTCTAATTTTATAAACCTCGACAGATAGCAAGGTGTGGAGCAGCTATCGAGCAGGTGTCGAGCTTTAATGAATGTACACTTCTTCAGCTTGTTTCTTGGACAGACTTGATGACTTCAACACGTGATCTTGAAACCTTGTTTCTTGAAGTATTAAAAACACCTAGAACTACCCAATTACAAGTTGAGTGCATTTTGTCAAATGATTAACCAATTACATAAAAAAATGACATATGTTTTTTAATAAGTAAAACACATATATCCTAACAGATATGAAAACAAAGTCACTTATCTTTGTATGGTGTATAACTCCAGCTGTATAGCATCACTGAGCTGATAGGATTCTAGCAAAATGCCAGCGGTAGAGGCTAGTTAAGTTTGCCCTACTTATCATGCATTTAAATGAGTTTAAGCCTTGGTTAATAGTTGTAATAGTAGTCGGAATAAAGTAATATGTATTTAAATGTGAAGAAATCATATACTCAATGATGTAAATTTAAAGATAAGGAAGCAAAGTCACTTATCTTGTATGGTTTGTAGCCCCAGCTGTATAGCTTCTGTAAGCTGATAATGTCCCAACAGAGTGATCCTAGAGGTAGAGAGGCAGTTTGCCATGATAACTTCAAGATTAAGGGAAAAGATGGGTGCAACTAGAGGGAGAGAGAGAGTATGTCCAACTGTGTGTAGGGGCTGGTTAAGCTTGCCCCTCTTATCATGCACTTAAATGAGTTTTCCCCTTGACAATGCTCTTTAAGTTTTTGTGAAGTTATGAATAGTGTTGCCTTCCATGAGAAGTGCTTGTGTTTGGAGTATATGTGCCTTCTAAGAGAAGGGTTTTATGTAAGAAGTAGTTGTGTCTTCTAAGAGAAGGGTTTTGATATGAGATCTTGGTGCCTTCTAGGAGAAGGGCTTTAGTAATAAAAGTTTATGCCTTCCATGAGAATGACTTTTAGTATGAGTGTTTGATATCTCTTGAGAAGTGTGGAGATGGTAAAAGATATATATGTTTTGTGCGATGTAGTATATGATATATGGAAGTATGAGAGATATGGAGGAAGATAGTAAAAATGTGAGATTATAACCGCTAGAGAAGTTGTAGAGATTGCTTTCCAAGAAGATAGATTTTGTAAGAGAAGAGCATGGAGATGTGTTTAGGTATTTGGAGATAGGAGCAGTGAGATAGGTGTAGTTTCTAAATATGGAGAGTGAGAGAATGAGTATAAGAGGGGTAATAGTGTTGTAGTGTGTTTAACAATGTTGTTGGGATTTACTACTGGGATCTTCTACTGGAGGAGTAGTAGAGATTACTTTCCAAGAGGAAAGATCTTGTAAGAAAAGAGTATAGAGATGTGTTTATGGGCAGCAAAACAGTAAAATTTCAGAGTGAGAGAGTGGAGCTTAGAAGAGTTGTGGTGTGTTTAATAGTGTTGTAGTGTGTTTAACAATATTGCTGGGATTTACTGCTGGGATCTTCTACTGGAGGAGTAGTAGAGATTACTTTCCAAGAGGAAAGATCTTGTAAGAAAAGAGTATAGAGATGTGTTTATGGGCAGCAAAACAGTAAAATTTCAGAGCGAGAGAGTGGAGCTTAGAAGAGTTGTGGTGTGTTATATGTAATGGTGTAGTAAGTGTGTATGAGATTGTGTAAGAAAAGTGAAGAAAGAGATGTTTAGAGACATGGGTAGCAAGATATATGTATTTTCAGAATATGGAGAGTGAGATGATGAGTATAAGAGAGTAATAGTATTGTAGTGTGTTTAGCCAAGCTGCTTGGATTTTCTGTTGGGATGTATAAGGGCTTATGAAGGGCATTCATAGGCTAAGGGTTGAAGAGTTATTTCCTCATTTAGAAACTAAAAAACTCAGAAACTTAGAACTTCATTAAGAGCTTAGGAAGATAATTAGAGGGAGCTAGGATAAAGGGGTTTATGAGAGAGTTCTTCTTCATTGGTCCCCCTTAAGGTGTTGAGGAAGGGTCCCTTTTAGAGCTGAGTTTAAGAGGGTATTTTAGTAAAGAATATCAGCCAAAATCTGTCCCAACTAGTAATGAATCTTCAAAAAATCCATCTTAAGATTTAGCCAAAAATAATATGTTTAGCTTTAAGGTATTTTTGCTATTTAGGGTAAGAGCTGCTGGGGAAAGAGCAGCAGAAAAGGAATGTATTTTAGCAAGAGAAAGGTAGTTCTTTAGTTGGTTTTGGTTTTAGCCAAAAGTGAAAAAATCAGTAATGCTCAGGCTGCTAGGTCAGCTATCACATCTGTTCTGAAAAGGCTGTCCCAGCTGTTAGGAAAAGTTGTGACAGCTATCATGAAAAAGCTGTCCCAGTTGTCAGGAAAAGCTGTGACAGCTATCATGAGACAGCTGTTTGCTTTGGGCAAAGCCAATAAGGTCAGATAGGTCATTTCAAACTGTTGGAAAGGTCATCTCATTTGGCTGAAAAATGGTAAGATCTCTTTGAAGGATATCTTGCTATTTTGTGTATAGCAGCTAGCTGCTGGGATTTTAGCATTAAATGGTCGATGATATCACTTCCAGCTAGGTGTCAAGTGCTGAATACACTGTCGGGGTTCAACTGAAAATGCTTCCTTCTTTCGGTGTTTGTGTTTTTGGACCAAGATTCCATTACAACACATTTCTAGTAAATAATAGAAGGATTGGTTGATAGCCAATGAAGTATTAAAGATTTAGTCAAGGTCTCAATGTGTTGTAACATAATCTTGGGGAGCAAGAAGAGTATTTAATGCTCTGCTCTGGCAGTTGGCAAAGAAATATATGGTTTGATTGTGCAGACAGTAGCTGGGTATAAAAGATATCATGAATATTTTCTATAGAGAGAGATAAAAGATAACCAATCAGATTAGGCCATGTGTTTGAGTTAGATTTTAGCTGAAAGAAGTAATGTAGTTTATGTAGAATGATATAATGAAGTTTCTAAATTTGTATAGCAACAGCTAGGGATTGAATGAACAATTATTCTCCCAGTAGTTGATGGCTGGGGATATTGAGTATTTGTCACATGATGAAAGTTAAGTTTTAGGAAAAGAGCAATGGGAAATTTTATCATCCAAAGTGCTACGTGATAAGAGATGCTTACCATATGTTACCCGCTACACATGGACTCATCAGAGTTCAGGGAGTTTTATTGAACGTACCTCTTGGCCATCCAAACCACGACTCCCAAAGTTTCCCCAAAGTGACTTATAAGCTTGGATCATAAGCCGAATGTGAGATGATCTACCTTAGGTTTTGTTGTCATTTTGTGTAAATATGGGCTCTTGTTGAAGAAGCCGCTTGCTATGATTGTAAGAGAGGTAATATGGGCCATGAGCTTTGATTCATTGCTTAAGCCCGATCCATATGTTGATGTTGATGATGTCGTGGTGTTATCATCCCAATTGATGAAGAGGAAATGTGGACCATGAATCCGCCTCTTGAAGTAAGGATCTTGTGGGCCATGTGGGCCTAATCCATGTAGTTGAATGAGATATGAGCTTACTTTGGGCTTTAAATAGATTTACCCAAAAAATCAATAATACATTGATGTGGCATGGGTTGCCAATGAAGTAATGCCACGTGGGCCGAAAAAACGGTCCTCAACAATTATCAAATGTCCAATACTCCCCTAAACCTAAACAAAAACCAAAGTACCCCCCAAAACATCAAAAAAGAGCAAAAACACCCCCGATACCTAAGAAAAGACCGATATACTCTCGAAATCTAATAAATGACTGAAATACCCCCTAAGACATTGAAAATGACCGGAGTACCCCTTGTGTCTAAAACTAGCCAAAATACCCTCGATTACTTGAATAAGACCAAAATACCCCTATAAGTCTGATAAATGACCAAAATGCCCCTAGAAAGACAAAAAATCCAAAACACACCCGACACCCAAAAAAGGACTGATACACCCTCGAAACATAAAAAATGTCCGAAATACCCCCAAAACATCAAAATGAATGAAATACCTCCTAAAAGCAAGAAAATGACAAAAGCATCTCCCATGCTTGAAAAAGGTGGAAAACCCCTTGATTACTTGAATAATACTAGGAGTGGCAAAATCAACCCAAATCCATTTGCCCATCCAAACCCGCCTACTTAAATGAGACCCAAACCCACCCAATTATTAATTGGGTTAAATGGGTATTAACCCAATTAACATTAATGTTTATTGGGTTTTAAATTGGTACCCAATTATGATCCAAGTATCATTTCTACAAATCAACCAACTTTAAAATACGCTAAAACCACTAAAATTGACAAAATACCCTTTAAACCTAAAAAATGACTAAAATACCCCCCAAAATTGAAGGAAAAAAAAAAGAGACCAAAATAACCCAAAAACCTACAAAATGACTAAAATACCCCCAAAACCCAAAAATGACCAAAATATCCCCAGGAACTCAAAAAATGACCAAAATACCCTTAAAAACTAAAAATTACCAAAATACCCCAAAAACATAAAAAAAATGACTAAAATACCACCTAAAACAAAAAAAAAAGACCAAAATATCCCCCGGAACTCAAAAAATGACCAAAATACCCTTAAAACCTAAAAATTACCAAAATACCCCTAAAACATAAAAAAAATGACTAAAATACCCCCTAAAACAAAAAAAAAATGACCAAAATACCCCAAAAGTCCAAAAAATGACCAAAATACCCCAAAACCTTAAAAAATTACCAAAATACTCTTGAAGTCCAAAAAATGACCAAAAGATCGCAGAAACCTAAAAGATGACCAAAACAAGTCAGAAAGCTAAAAATTACCAAAATGCCCTTAAGGTTTCGTGGGTATTTTGGTAATTTTTAGGCTTTGCGGTTATTTTGGCCTTTTTTTTGGTTTCAAGGGGTATTTTGGTAAGTTTTTAGGTTTTGGGGGTATTTCGGACTTTTTTTTGGGTTTTGGGGTATTTTAGTCATTTTTAGGTTTCGAATGTATTTTGGTCATTTTTTTGGTTTTAGGGGTACTTTGGTCATTTTTTATGTTTCGGGAGTATTTTGGTCTTTTTTTGGTTCCAGTGGTATTTTGGTAATTTTTTGGTTTTGGGGTTATTTTGGTAATTTTATGGGTTTTGGGGGTATTTTGGTAAGTTTTAGGTTTCAAGAGTATTTTGGTCATTTTTTGGGTTTCATAAATATGTTGGTCATTTTATGGGTTTTAGGGGGTATTTTGGTAATTTTTAGGTTTCAGGGGTATTTTGGTCATTTTTTGGATTTTGGTGGGTATTTTGGTAATTTTTAGGTTTTAGGGGTATTTTGGTCATGTTTTAGGTTTTTGGGGTATTTTGGTCATTTTTGGATTATGGGGTATTTTGATAATTTTTAGGTTTTGGGGGTATTTTGGTCATTTTTTTGGGTTTTGGGGGTATTTTGGTCATTTTTTTGGGTTTCGGGGGTATTTTGGTCATTTTGTAGGTTTTGTGGTTATTTTAGTAATTTTGAGGTTTTTGGGTATTTTGGTTATATTTGAAGATTTTAAAGTACTTTGGTCATTTACACTTTAGGGGCATTTTGGTAATTTTGATAATTGGGTAATTGGATGGTTGGGGTTTACCCATAATAATTGGGTTGGGTTGAGTTTAGGTTAGAGGCAATTAGTTAAATGAGTTTTAATGGATAAATGAGTTTTATATACCCAACTCAATTAAAATATTAAATTATATTTTAATATTGTTAGTTCTCGAGTCTACTCTTACATTTTTTTTAGCTATTACATTATGTTTTATTAATTTTTAGTGAGGAATTATATTTTATTAATTTGAAGTATTAAATTAAAAAATATTAAATTAGTTTGAAGTATTAAATTAAATTAAATTTTGTTAAATTGAATTATTAAAAAATATTTTTATGAATTAATATAATTTATTTTATTAATTTGTATTGTTAAATTATATTTCATTAATTTGAAGTATTATATTGATTATTAAATTATACTCAATTAATTTGTAGTATTAAAATACTCTCGAAGCATTTTTGATGAGTAGATATTACATTTAGTAAATAGGTACTAAGAAATTGTCATAGTAAATAGATATTCAAATAGCATATTTGGTGAGTAGATACTACATTTAGTAAGTAGATATTACACTCTAATACATTGTCTTCTGGCTTAGTTGGATAAAATTTATGTTTTGGAATGTTGGATTGAGTTGGGCCTTTTTTTTTTTTTTTTTTTTTTTTAATTTTAATATTCTTTTTTCGTTTTGTTTTTTTTTTTTTTTTTTGGTTGCTGAGTGAAGATGGGTAAAGAAATAGGAGATGGTTTGCAATTTTGGATCATAAGCTTTTGCGTAGTGTCCAAAAAAGGGTTCCTAATGGAACTACTTGTGCCTTGGTTGATTTGGGTTCTAAGTTTCTATGTCATCATGTTTCCTCTTCGTTGACTACTGTTTTAACCTTATTTGGTGGAAAAGATTGACTGCTGTTTTAACATTATTTGGTGGAAAAGATTGACTAATATATTTTTTTTTTTTTTTTTATGAGATATACATAAACATTTCATTCATCTGGAAAAGAGATACAACAAAGAAAGTAGACAACAACTGGGAGAAAAACAACAAAAAACTACATACCCCTTTCCTCAACGAACCCGAAAGCCCAGCAATTAACTTGTGATTGCATATTAAAATTTTGGGGTTTCTTTTCTTGGGCTCTAGCAACCCCATTTAAATGCCCACTCTTTGGGCATAAAGGGGTATTGATGGGCTCGTTAAAAGGAGAGGGAATACTTGTGGGTTCTAAGCTGGGTGATATTTGGGCCTTAGAGAAAGACATTGGAAAGCCCAAATCTGAGACTTTGTCAACCACTTCCTTACCCTTCAATGAGGACCATAAGGAAACACGTGATAGCATAACAGAAGAGGGCACTGGGCTAAAGGGGCATGCTAGAGCATCATTGCTCTAGCTCTCTGACAGCACAACGTTGGAGCTAGTGTGATTTGACAACGCCATAGAGTGCCACGCTTGCTCCATACCCAGCCACGCTTGACTAGCAGCCACCAGAGTGTGCTGAATATCTGTGATCTCCACCATTCTTTCCTCCTCTGACCCACCTCTGCTAGCAGCACAATGTTTCTCAAAAAACCCCCTTAAATCCATTGCTTTTTCTGGTCTAGCCCCCAAAATGCTAGAGACATTCGGCCTCACCAAGACCCAAAACACCACAAATAAAGCAAAAGAAAGGAAGCCACTCCATATGAAACCAATAACTGAACATTAACTGGAAGACCTTTATTTCCATATCTACAAACCTTAGATCCGAACCCACCTTCCAGACAGTTCTTTGAGTAGACTTGAAGGCTCACGCGCACACCTCTGAGAGATCCAATCTCGTGGTTAAGATGGAGATTTCATTTTCCTCTTCTGTAGTGAGTTGAAAATGCTGAAATCCCCCAGTGATTATTAGATCCATGTTGTTGAGTGGGTTTTATCAAACCTTGTAGGTGACTAAACTTAGAGAAACCCGTATAGGAAGAGGGAGGGAGGGCTTGTACTAAGGCAAGAGAAAACAACAACTCCTATTGAGGGAGAGAGAAGAAAACTTTCTCTCTCCTACAAGCTGTAGGAGAGAGAAAGCTTATTAAAGTTTCAAGAATGTAACTTAGGAGCTTGACAATTTCTTAAGTTTGACTACTGTTTTAACGTTATTGAAGATCTCACACAATGTTGAATTATTGGTACTACATCTTGCAATAAAAAGTAATTTCCAAATCTTTCAATTTTTACATTTTGCTCTAACTAGCTAGTAGCTACTACTTCTTGGTAGAATACCAAATATATATGCATTCAGCAGAACAATTTTGGCTTCCAAAAGCCAGTATTTTACTTTGGGTATTGATAAAAGATATATTCATTGAAGAACCTAGCAAGCTAGGATTAAAGGATGGAGGAAAAACTTATAGACATGCCATAGTTGTTAAAACTTAGAATTTTCTTATGTGGTTTTCTGGTAAGAGAGGATTGTTACAAAGATAATATTCTACAGCAACAATCCAGAGATGAGGATGTTTTCTTTTGCACATGGTGATATGTTGAGGTTCAAGACTTTTCCTAGAGGGGTTTATCTTGTGTGCATGTTTGACTGGTGGAATAGCCCATTGAAATCTGGATTTTCCCAATTGTTAAAGAAACCCAACTCTCCAATGGATCTTATTTGACTAGAGGATTCTTTTGATGATGGTAAAGTTGTCTAATTTCAGGCTATATCATCTAACTTGCATTATGTTGAATGGAAGATCTGTTCTTGTTTATATGACACAGTAAACAACTTTCATCAAAGCTTGCACTAAAATACTCTACTTTCATAAAACCACTCCACTTGCTCCTTCAATGATAATGAATGGAAGATCTGTTCTTGTTTAGACAACCTTAAATTATTTAGGTCATGGTTGATAATGAATTGACCACTTTGAAAGTAGACCGAAGGGTAAAGGAAACTTATTATGAAAAAAGGTTTGATATGATTTTTATTTTTCCTTTTCGATATGAATGTTGTATTGATATGAAATCTTAGGCATTGATTTCTTTGTTTGGTGATGCTTTAATCAAGATGACTTTTAAAGAGAATGCTATAGCAACAACTATCAATGGAAAGCAAATTATCAATTCCTAAAATTCTATGAGATTTTCAATTTGCAGGAGAGTTTAATCTCCCCTAAATATTGATTAATAAAATCTTACTTGCAATTGTGAGTTTTATTTATTATAGCATTTTTTTTTTTTTTGCAGCGTAAGTAAATGTCAATTGTAATATATTGTATATTGTGACTTGTGTATATTTGGATAAAATAGGTTAAGTTTCATTGAAGATTATATATTGCTTAGCTTTTGTATGATAAGTAGCATTAACTTGTGGTAAGTTAGGGGTTCTTATACAGAGGCGGCTAGTGAAGTTCTAAATGGTTAGGGCTATTGCACGCACCATGCAATTACCATCAATTATCACCTTTGAATTCAGAGTTAAAAAAAAAAAAAAAGCACAGTGTAGGCCCAAGCCCTATTTTTCATCGCATCGCTAGACCCAATCCCATGGCCAGTAGTTCAATACCATTAGCCTCAGAGAACCACTTTGACATTTAATTGATTCCAACGTAGGTATAGCACTTACTTAATTAGGGAAAATTATTATACCATATAATGGAATCTTGTAGCCTCCTCCCTCTCACAGCAAGTTCGCTAAGCTAAAATAATTTGATAATTTTTTTTCTAATTTTTTAAAATAAATTTGATAGCGGATATTATAATTAATAAGGTAACAACTCAAGGAAAACTGCTAACAACATCTATCAAAGATTGATATTAAATTAGTTAAGTGTGTGATGAGTTCCAACTCAAGCATATATTAGGTTGATCTTGACTTTATAAATAACTATAAGGAGTCTCAATCAATGCAAATTGACTAGTTCTTTTATGAGTGTAAGTGCAAATTTGGCTAGTACTTTTCTTGAGTTGTAACTAATGGTATCAAAGCCAACCAAGTATCCCATCGTTGTATGGCCTCATAAACAACTATAAAAAGCTTATATTGTGATTGGAATAGTTCTTTTGGGCTATAATGCAAACATGGATAACTATGTTTCTTGTTTCGTTATAGAAAACTCTTTGAAGGAGAACCCAACCTTCTTTTAGGCTAGACTAGGGACTCCTTCAATTTAAATTTTAGATTTTTTTTAACACTCCTTCCATCAATGAGTTATATTGGTAGCTATTGTTTAAGTATTCGTGTACAACATAAAAAGGAGGATGGTGTGGCTATGAAAGAAATTACACCATCTCACATTTACAAAGGGCATTAGAAGCTTATCTACGGGTTCTTGATAGTGGAAAAATGGAGGAAAAGGGGTTGGAGTTTCAGTTTTAGAGGGGGTTTGTAAAGGGGAAAGAGAGAGGGAGAAATGCCTAAAAAAAAGAGAAGGGAATTTTTGTACTTGAATTTTCCAAAGGGAGTGGGGGTATTTAGACAAGTGGGGTGGGGGGTGAGGTGACATACCCACTTAGCTGCCCCTCTCAAATAGGCTACTTGAGGGGTGTGGTACCTCTACATCACCTAATCGTATCTACTTGTCTTTATATTGTTGTCAATGATCCTATAGATTAGGCCAAGGACATTCACGTAATCCCAACTTTATTATTTTGAAAATCACATTAAGCTAGTTGGTGCATTACTGCATTGTATTGTATTTATCTATGCAAATCATCTACTTACTTCCAACTCTATCTTTCCCTCTTTTAACTATTTTTTTTCTTATTAATTTTCTTAACTTATTGTTACACTTTCTCAAACATTTCATCCTCCATTTTAAACCTTTTTGACTCTATGCATGTGTTTAAGTGAATTGTGAATTTTCTATAGAGCTAACTTTGTTTGGTTGCTGGGAAAATTGAGTAGAAAAGGAGGGCAAAATAGAATTCATGACACATGTTTAGTGTTTTGTGTGTGCGTGTGTATGTGTATGTGTGTTTTTTTTTTTTTTTTTTTTTTTTTTTTTTTTTTTTTGTGTGGAAAATTTGGGAAATTCATCTTAACTATGTTGAAATTGTTGTGAAATGAGAACTGTGAAAGAGTAAGGAAGGATGGTTACACAAAGAATGTTTTAGTTTCTGGTTTTGGGAATGGTAATTATGCTATTATGGTTGCTAGTCTTAATGAATAATGTTTTTTTTTATTCTGTTGTTCTATCTGACTCGATTGATTTCTGCTGCAGGTGCTTTGAAGGTACCCTTTTTGTTCTTAACAAATGGTAAGTTGTTTAAGTGATTCAGTTTGTGGTTCATCAATAGAAATTTTAGGAGCTACTAAGAGGATGATGGGCTTATTGTAATGATATATGTGATTATAGGGTTATTAGTTATGGTTTGTGAGGTTGATATGGACAAACATGCAATGCTGTATATTGAACCTTAGAACATTTGAGGCTTGTTTCTTTTTTATTGTAAAAAACTCTTTAGTCCGTTCTTCTGTTGATATTTCTTTGAATTATTTGAGACCAAAAATAGATATGCCTAAAACATTGTGCTCCATAATTATCAGCATGATTTTTGTGCAAGAAAATGTTATATTATTGGTTATTGTCTTTACCTCTCAAGAGTAATGTATACAATACAGCAATAAAATGAATAATACTATTATTTGATTTGAATAGGAGATGGTGTCCCTGAAACTAGACGTGCCATTGAGTTAAGGGAACTTTTGGGAGTGCACATTTTATCTTCTTAGGTAGGGTTTTGTTGTTGTTGCTGTCTTTTATTTATTTTTATTTTTCAATATAAATAGGAGATTGAAGTTTATCTATTCATGATTGTTGTGGCTGTCATTTGACTGGTGGAATCTTTAGCATAGTTGTTCTTTTTATGTTATCCTACTGCACATTGTATAGGGTCACTCACCTTTCAAAATTTTGTTGAAGAGGTATATGTATCAATTCGGTGTGAATCTTTCAACACTAAAGTATCATATTCTTTTCCAATGATGTTGTTGTCAAGTTTTCTCTAATGCAATCTTAGAATTCTGATCCTCGAACCTAGTAATCACAATATGTCAAATAGGCATTATGTTAACAAAGAGACCACACCTTACAATTGAGTAATTATTACTGATGTCATTGATAAGTCTCCTACTTGGCCAGGAGTGAAATTGTGAGAAATCTTGCA
This sequence comes from Quercus ilex subsp. ballota, assembly GCA_032727855.1. Lineage (NCBI taxonomy): Eukaryota > Viridiplantae > Streptophyta > Magnoliopsida > Fagales > Fagaceae > Quercus > Quercus ilex. The sequence continues at coordinate 45,461,741 of CM064917.1, forward strand.
TTGGATTTGAAAATTATGAAATCTAAAGAATTTTCAAAAAAATTTCCTAATTTTTTGTTACAATTAAAAAGCAAAATGGTTGATTTATAAAATAAAACCTTGTTTCTTTGTCTTGTGGCTATTTTAGGACCTTGTACTTACTCTCGTATCAAAAGGGAAACCTTGAATTTTGAAGAAAATAATTTTGCACTCTAATAGGACTATAACTTAGTCATTTGAAATGAGAACATAAGATGCACAGTGAATTAAAAAGGCCAAAAAAAAAAAAATCTATTTTTGCTATGAAAATTTAGTTTTGGTAGTTGAAATTAAGCAAGACCAAGAACCTAAATGATCCTTTCTCTGTATGGTGGGGGGTCCTTTCCATTGACTGTACTTTGTCCATGCCTTTAGGTTACTGGCTTGTGACTTGTGAATTTGATATGCTTTTATCATTTGTCCAAGCCTCTATCCTCTAGGCTGCTGGTATCTTTATAGATTGAATAAAGATTTCTGTTAATAATATTTTTTGATAGATGCAAATGGTGCATTAAGCACTTCTCTCATTTTTGTTTGAACTAGAAACTTTTGCATATAAAAGAGTTAGGATAGTTTAGTATCAATGGAAAATAAATCAGTTTCCATTTAAAATTACATGTTGATTACATAAGTGTGGACATGGGCCCCCACACAAAAACATACTCGTTCTTGTACATACACATACAAAATTATCCACTTATGAGACTTTTGGATGGGTGCTATAGCTGTCATAATTGATATTGGTCACATCTTTTAAATATTTCAATTGAAGTGTGATGCACTGTATTTTATGTGTTGCCTGTGATGTTTAGGTAATTAATTTTTTTATGGGTCAATTTATTTTAATTTTTGTAATTCTTCTATGCTTTTTTAATAAATATTAATATGGGTATCAATTTGTTTTTGTATAGATTTGGGCTTCTTTTAGATGGTATCAATTTCATTCTAGGGTTTTGAGGCTCTTCTTGTGTAAAATGCAATCGGGTTTGGTGGTGAATAAAGCTGATATTTCAGGGTGCGAGTTTAGAGGCTTGGATTTAATTATGTCTGGTTGGTGAGAAATTATAATTGAGTTATGGATTTTAATTATTTAATTGTTAATATTTTTTACCAAGCAACATTGATTGATAAGATATAAGAATCTGAGTCTTATATTTGTCCAAAGTGATAACACTTTGTATGGTTTCCGAAGAATTTTTGTAGGAAAAATTGATTTATGAAATCTATTTTTCTCAAATAATATATGTTCATCTTGGAATTACTGTTGAATTTTGGTAGGCATCACCATAATGGGCGTTGGGAAGCAAGAATTGGAAGAGTTTGTGGTAACAAATATCTGTACTTGGGAACTTACAGTAAGTTCTAATACTCTCTCTTTTTGATAGTGAATTTGGTATCTTAATTGTTATGTATTGAAAATTATCATAAATAGAGGGGTTATATGTCTATGGTAAACTTTGGTACTTGGTCTTACTACAATTTGATGGTGGGCATGATATTCTGTTTTTGTTTCATACTTCCAATTGTGCTATATTGATCCTAAAGTTTCCAATGAGGATGAGATGGAATTGCTAAAGAGATCAAATAGCGCACAATTATAAAGTAATTTATATTGCTGAAGAGATCAAATAGCATCTTTTAGGTACTATTTATCTATTTCATATTTTACTTACCTCGTTCAATGTCTTTTTCTGTTGTAATGTATGATAAACAATATTCCAAAGTTATTATATGAAGACCAAAAGAAAATTACAGTTGTATGGTTTTTTGTAATTTTGTTTAGTAAGTAAATGTAGTTAAGTTTTGTAATAAGTGATCTGCAAGTTATTGTATGATATTTTTTTGTTTTATTTTATTAGGTTAGGTACTTTAAACTTTTGTTTTAAGGGTAGACAATTGCAAACAATGTGTTTTGTTGTTGTAGCTTTACTATTTCTGGTGTGTGAATTATCAAAACAATGAGTGTAGTTCTTTGTTTTTATGGATCATATTGTTTGAGTTTTGTGTTATGGTTTATTATCATTTACTTCCTTTGCAGTTTTGTGTTTTGGTTTATTATCATTTACTGCTATTGTAATTTTCTGTTACGCTTTGTGATTACTTAAGTAAAGCTATTACTAATCAAAATGTCATTGCTTGTTCATGAAGACTAGGAATCATCTTACATAGGGATACAAAAAATTTAAGGAGGGACATAGATTACTATATATACTATATAGACACACATACAACCATAAACAAACAGATTTTCTTTTTACTTTAATTCCAATAAACAAATGAACTTAAAATTGTATGGGAATATCATTCAATTAAAGACAGTCATAACTATAGCTAAGGATTATAGTAGTACCCAACAAAATTTTCCTTCTGTGTAAGGAGTCCTGACATAATGGCATCAAATACGACTACCAATAGTTTCAAGGCTAATTTTCAATCGAATATCAAAACTAAAACAAGCCTATACCGTGGTTCACTTGTTACATGGTTTTGGACAGGAATTGACCTAATTTACGTCATTTAAGTTATCATAGTAGTGAGTAATGGTCAGTTCGCTTTTGCTGGAGTGGCAGCTTGTTTGAAGTTTACCTTCTTTTCGTGGGCAAACACTGGGATTGCTAAAGGGTGAGTAAGATCTGCTTCTTAATTCCCTTAAATTGTAAAATAATGCGTCTACATTACTGTTGTTGTGGGTTGTTATTTTGGAGCAAGCGGGTGGCTTGCATTGAGAGAAAATGTGGTGTATTTTATATTGGGAGTGTTGTTTGTTTTGTGAATGTTGACTTATTGTTGTTCAATTTGTTGTCAATTTCTCATATTTTGTCTAAGTAAATACATATAGTATGCTCTGGTGGGTTGTTGTTTGGGAGCAAGCAGGTGGCTTGCATAGAGAGAAAAGGTGGAGTATTTTCTATAAGGAGTGTTGTTTGTTTTGTGACTTACATTTTTGAAACTCAATGTGCAATGGTGAAATCGTAGTATAGGTGCGTCTCATAACATTCTAGACACTTGGGATGTATTATTTTGTGTATATATAACATTCTAGACATTTGGGATGTAATTATTGATATGATGTAATTAAATATATTTAGTTTCTTGGTTTAATGTGATATTGTATTTGCTATTGGAAAATATGAATTATAGTTCATTACAATTGCTATAAAATAGGTATTGGAAAATATGAATTGTGCTAAAAAAATAATTTAAAAAAAAAAAAAATGACCTATCCCGGTGCTTTGAAAACCGTTGGAATAGGGTTTGGCATAGGGTATGGGCATATGCCCTATACCAACGTTTTTTAGAGCACTGGAATAGGTACTGCCTATGCCAGCGCTTTTGGTAGGTTTGATTATTATGTCCTCTATCTTAGAACTAGAAAGCAAATGGGGATGATCAAAACTTTTGAGTTTTTGCTGGGAATATTTTTTCCTTCTTCGTGAATAATCTTTAGAAAATCTATAAAAAAGTTGTTAGGCCCTAAAAAAATTTTTTTAAAAAAAAATCATCTTATTGGACATGATGACCCTTACTATCATAACCATGATAGTGGATTTACGAAGAGAAAAGTCAAACACAGGACTAGTAGTATCAGTGATTTATGAGGGCTTAAAGATAATGTACATTATACACTTCATCATCAGAAAAAAAAAAAAAAAACAAGCATGCTGAGCAAGTACGAGGAAAACTTAGATTGGTAATCAAGGATCTTAATCACTTCCTTGCAAATGATAAATTCCCTTTGCCAAACAAGAGTGCTCTTTTTCAACATCTTTCCAATGCCAAAGTATTCTCAAAGTTTGATCTTTGCCTTTTGGATAACCAATTAGACGGTTGGAAAGCGCTACCATAGGTAGTACCTATTCCAGCACTTTCAAAAGCGCTGGTATAGCTTATATTCATATTTCCTTAAAGGCTATCCCGACACAAGTAAAAACACCAGAACAAGGTTTGAAAAGTGCCAAGACCTATTCCAGCGTTTTTGAAAAGCGCTGGTACAGGTTCAACGACCCTATACCAACTGTCACTGTGCTGCTGTTTGAAGCACTAGGGAAAAAAACACCAGGATAGGAATTTTGACCTTATTCTAGAGTTTTCTAGGGCTATCCCAGCAGTTTTGAAAACATTGGGATAGCCCCCCCTTTTCTTTTTTCTTTTTTCTTTTTTTTTGTAGTGGTAGGTCAATATGTGGTGAATATTATAACAACAAGATGGTGCTTTAATGCAAACAACAATAATAAGGGTGATAGAGATGTTACAAAATGGTGTCAATAGAGTGGTGGCAGTAGTTGCTCGCAGGAATAGAAATCTATTTTTGTCCAAACAATTTTTGAGCCATACCTTATTTTGTCAAGTACCCAATCGAATCAAATCCAAACCCGATCCTGATCAATCAAGTTGGCATCGATTGATTTTAATACTGCTCAAATATATATATATATATATATATTAGTTTGTCGGTGATTCGACATAATTTGAGGCCTAAAATAGTAACTTTAAAAGTAACTTTTTTATATTTAAATATTATTTATTTAAATTTCAATATTATTGTATTTTTCATATATTTAAAATCCATTCTTCTTAATTCTTGAGATATAGAATTACTAATTAAATTTTTAGTTTCTAATATCGCTTTATCAGTAATATGACTAATTTAGTTAATTTTGTATGCCATATATCCATTTGAAAAATAATATAGTCTTATATTCATTTTTGTAAATTCTGTATATGCAATATATCTATTTGAAAACTAATATGGCTTTAGTATAATTAAGAGCTATCATATTACATATTTGAACATAATTATCATTTTTCAATAATTTTTCATTACCTTCTAACTTTTTGTGTTGAATCTTATCTAAATCATTATTGCAACTTAACTTAATAATATAATTGCCTATTAACCTCAACTTGCGAAAAAAATAGATCAATTCAACACATAACTTGAATAATTAATACTAACCAAACTAGAGACCAATTTCCATTTAGAGAATCAAATATTGTAATATTTGGCAAAAAGATATGAAAAGTAAATATTAATTATATTTAATTTATCTTTGGTAAGGACCTTAAGGTGATGCATGATGAAGAATAGTTGAAATCTAATTTCCAATTTGGGGTTTATTCAATTTTTATCCATTAATTTTAAATCTTCAATGTTGGTCCCTAAAATTTCAAAAAACAGAAAAATTTGGTTCCTACATCTATTTTCCTATTCATGTGAATAACGAGATGCTAAGTTATCTAATATTGTAGTTATGCTAAGTTATCTACAATATTAGTTGAATGTGGTAGTAATGGTTTAAGAATGGAGTACTAATTTTTTTTTTTTTTTTTTATAGAATTTCAATTTTCATATGTTTTGCTTTTAAAAGGTGTAAAAAAATATCGTTATTTATTCTCATAATCTGAAAAGTAAAAAATTCTTTATACTCAGATTATTATTGACTTCTTATAAAACTTAAACTATCGAATTGTGATAATAATTTGTGTCTAGGATTATCAACCTTTTTGACCAAGCAGTATAAATTTATCCTTCCTAAAGTAGAGACATGAGTGTATATCCATATATATATATATATATATATATGCACACACACATGCATAAGGATATACTTATAGAGATTTGGGAATATATATGATTATGTAACTTTATAATATAAATAATCAATTTTATAGCAAAAATCATAATTTTTTTTTTTAACAAAAGTGCTGATGAATTTAATTTTTGTAAGTTCATAAATAAAATAATTTTATCTAAACTTAGTAAGTGATATAATTACATTGCTTAAAATTACACCAAATGTAACTTGATCTTGATCTCTCTAATTAACTCAAATAATATAATTTTAATTATAATTTAGCTATTAATTCTTAGCATAGATTTGTGAAGGGATAATGTTATTTATTCATTGTTTTTGTAATATATATGAGGCAAGAATAAATTAATTAAGTATATAAAATTTAATTAATTACATAAAAAATTAGTCATTTTTCTTACAAAATCTTAGTATATGAAGTTAAAAAAATTAGATAGAAAATTATAACTTAAATTTGTCCAATTAGAATATTAAAAAAGCTTGAAAACATATTGATAATGGAGGAATCAGTTGGTTGAACACTTCGGCTTCAGTGGACTACGGCATTAGCGGAGGCCTGTAAAGAGAGAAAACAATCAAAGGTTGACCGGGGTGGACCGGCCAAATACCCTCCGATGGCAAAGTTAGTATCTTTTCTCAAATAGAGTTCCAACTTTGTGGGAGTAAAATCTGAAAGTTTTTTCATACCTTTGCATGGTTTAGGCCGGTCCTTATATAGGGCACTTTGGGGCGGTTATTAGCTCAATAACTTCCCCCATATTTTTGGAATCCGGACATATCCTCAATGGTTATAGAAATCATAACCGTTGCTGGAAGTTACATACTTGGGAAGAATTGGCGGCGATGAATACGAGTCGATTAACCGCTCCAGAATTTGATAAGTATTGTGTGGTCGTCCATGTGCAATGCCTATGGACGACTTTTTGTATAACTTGTGCGATCGTCCATGCGCTTTGCATATGGACGACCCTTCTCATCTGATTCTTTGAAGCCTATTCAATTGATTGATACTGCAGGATGACCTATCTGGACGAATCAGGGATGGACTGGCTGTTTGGCTAACAGTTGATCATGGACGACATCTTTGGACGAACCATAGATGTGATTTTTGCTATCCCATCAGTTGCCCCCTTGTCTAGGGTGTCGTCCAGGGATATTATAGGGATTTAATTCCCTTTATGTAGCCACGTGTCGTGATTTAATTCGTTGAGCGATTAAATCGATTACATTTTCCCACGCGATTGCCACGCGTCATTTTCTGAGTGGATGGTGTCGCTTCGCTGACCCTACTCCTGGGCCCTATAAATAGGCACTTTCTCTTTCTTGCCCTTCACCCTTCTCATAAATTTCTTCTGCTATCTCATCCAAGATTCTCGTCTAACATTCGTCCTAGTTCTGTCAGGTACTTCCTCTTGCTTTTAGGTTTTCGTCTTGATCTTTATTTTAGTTATGTCTTCGTCTAGTAGTACAGAGAGAGAAATAGACGAGTATCAGGACGTCTCGTTTGGAAGTTATGAGAGTGGTGAGGGTAGCACTAGTTATAGCAATAGTTCCTCGGACGAGCATTATTCGTCCGGGGTTCCTGGCATTTCCTTAGAAGAATTTCAGGAAATGCAACGTAGGACGGCCTCTGGAACTGGGGCTAGCTCATCCAGATCATCACTTAGCCCCTCTTAGGACGAGGAAGAGGAAAACATCATATACAGCTGTGCATCTGAGGTAGCGTCCACCCTAGACGCTCCTAAGTTAAAAACATTAGTAGATAGATACCAAATTCCTAGGAAGTTTGAACCTCGTCTGCCCAGGGAAGGAGAGTGGTGTTGTTCTCCTTCTTCTGGTTTGGGAGTATACTTGTCTTATCTCTTAGCTGGTCTTAGGTTTCCCCTAAATTCATTTTGTAGAGGTCTTCTTCATAGGTTAGGTATTGGTCCTAACCAACTTAATCCCAATGGTTGGAGGACGATAGTTGCCATGCAAGTGTTATGGCGTGAGGCACTGGAAGGGGAATGTCCTATAACAGTGGACGAGTTCCTCTACTGTTATAAGCCCTCAGAAATAAAACAGTCAGCTGGTTTTTACCAGTTCTCGTCCAGAGGTTCTCACTATAGCTTAATAAAGGGCCGTAGCTTGTCTGATATGCTCTGGAAACAAGAATTTTTTATTATTTATGGAAACTAGGCTGGGGACCCAACAGATGTTAGTAATGCCCCCTTCCCTCCTTTTACCAGCCCCATAGGTCGCCTTCATCCTGAGGGTATGTTTTCTTTTCATGTTATTTATTTTATTCCTTACACTTTTTCTATCTTTCAATCGTCTAACCACCTTTCTTTTATTGGTGTAGCTGTTATTCGTCCACGTTTGGATAGGTCATACTTGGATCGAATTGACCAAGTGCGTGCCTTCCCTAGAAGGACTTTCCACGATTTAGTAACTTTCAGCAGTTTGGCTACGTGGGGTCTTGGTCCAGAACCAACTGCTGAGAACCTAGGCCACGAAGAAATTACTCGTAGAAGTAAGTATCGTCCATCTCTACTTCATTTCCTTCTCTATTATTTTTTATTTTATTATTATTATTCTTTTTTTTTAACTGATTTCCTTCGTTGTAGGAATACTTAAAATGAGAGAAAATAGGGAAAAAATAGTAACCAGTGGGGACGAGGATGCTCTTGTGCCTCCAGTCGTCCAGAAGGCTGCTGTCCAGCCTGGGAAGAGAAAGTCCAAGAAAATTTCAAGTGCTGTGGACCTGGACGACCTTCCCAGTCGTCGAGGTTCTAAAAAACCAAAAATCGCTCAGACTTCATCTCTTCCCAAGGTCCCTAAATTTACTCCTCCGCCGGTGAATCTGGACGAGGGGTATGCATGGAGGACGTTCAAAGGAATCGTCACTGACAATGAAGTTAATCAATGTTACAACATGTCAGTGAAGGAATTTGAACGTTCTGGCGTCCATGACCTCTTTAAGGTAGGACCTTAATTCGTCCTTGTGCGCTTCTTCTTCTTTTTTTCTTTTTTTTTTTTTTTTTTTTTTTTTTTTTTTATATATAGAATCTCTAACTCTCATTCGTCCATACACAGGCTATGTCAAAGTTTTATACAGCGACGTGCTAGGCCAAGGAACTTGCTGAGGAGGCCAAGACGGCAAAAGAGAAGGCTAAGGAGCTGAATAACGAAATTTTGTTGAAAAAGGGGGAGGTGATTAGGCTGACTGATGAAGTCAACCGTTTGCTAGCATATGAGACGAAGTTAAAGGAAGAGGTGGAAGAACGCAAAGCAGATGGTGTCGAGAAGGACACTCATATTGCTTACTTGGAGGGAGAAGTTTCAAGGTTTGCTTCGTCCTTGGAGAAAGCACGTGAGGAAGCCATTTTAGCCTTCAAGAAGTCTGACGAGCTTAAGAATCGTCTAGACAGTCACTATGCTGCCGGCTATGAAGACTTTCGTGCTGATGCCAAAGAAGCCTTCCCTGATCTAAACTTTGACTCCTTCAAGCTTCCTCTTGCTACAGAGAGTTCCTTGCTAGCGACGAGTTCGAAGGACGTCAATGTGGTGGACGACGCTAATAACGAGGTGACACAGGACGATCCAAAGAGTGCTCCCAGTGGTCAATCCAAGTGATTTCATCTTTCATTTAGAAAGTTTATATTTTAATTTTATTTGGAGGTGCCCAGTGTTTTGGGCTTTTGCTTATTTCTTCTAGAATTTATTCAAGTACAATTTCTTCGTCCAAGTTTTATGGACGAGTTTTATGAATAAGCACTCATTACTCTTTTAAGAGTTTTTGGACGGTGGTCGTCTACCCTTTGAATTTTATGAATGTATGAATGATTTTCCTTTTCATTGTTCATTGTGATTGAATATTCCTTAAGCTTTCATTCATATCGTCCATACCATTTTTGTGGTTGTGGGATTTCCTCTTTTATGGAGGTTTTATCTCGTCTTGAACATATGGACGAATCCCTTCCTGTATAACATCATGAGATGTTCACTTTCAAGCAAAGTTCGTCCATGAATGACGTCTTTTTGCCAGATTTATTCATTGCTTAAATTTTAGGACGATTATTTACTCGTTCTTAATTAAATTTTCCCAACAAATGCTCGTCCATGGGCTGGATTGTTAAGTTGGTTAGATTCGTCTATGGGCCTGTGGTGTTTTTACACGCACATTGTTCGTCCATGGTTTAGACGATCATACTTCAGGTTTGCCTTGTCTTGAGCTTAGACGGACTTACCTTGTTTATTTTTCTTGCTTTATCTTTATCTAAAGGAAAGCTTTTAGACGATACTTCCTTGCGTCCAAGGATTTTACTCGTCTTTGGCCTTTCGCCTTCCGTGGATCATCTTGGATCATAGAAAATGGAGGATTCCCATACAATAATACATATACTTAAAACACATCATATATATATATTTGAAAATCCATACTATGTAATCATTCGTCCACAATCATGGCACATGCTTGAGAGCTTGTGCTTTTAGGGAATTAAAAATACATAATACAACATAACTTCGTCCATGAGCAGCATAAAATACTTATACACTTAAAACACAATAGTAATAATCAAATACTGGAAAATAATATTAAGTATTACTTCAAACGTGCAAGAGTCTCGTCCATGTCAGGGCTCGTCCATGATAACCCTTCATTGATAGTATCTCCTTAGGTGTTCAACATTCCACGGGTGCTCTAACTTTCGTCCATCTAGGGCTTCCAAATAGAAGGATCCTTGTCTCTTGGAGTTGATAACTCTGTAAGGTCCTTCCCAGTTTGGTCCTAACTTCCCATGGGCCGGGTTTTTGGTGGCCAAAGAAACCCTTTTAAGGACGAGATCCCCAATGCTGAAGTGCTTGGGTTTCACCATAGCATCATGCTACTTTGCCATGAGATTTTTATACCTTACTGTTCTTTGCTCCGCGTCCATTCTTACATCGTCTATGAGATCGAGGTTAAGACGAACCTGTTCGTTGTTTTCCTCATCTTGATACTTCATCACCCTATGGCTAGCCACATGCACTTCTGCAGGTATGACTGCTTCGCTCCCATAAGCCAGTTTGAAAGGAGTCTCTCCTGTGGGAGTCCTCGCTGTTGTTCTGTAAGCCCACAAAACACCTGGTAATTCATCCGGCCATACTCCCTTTGCCCCTTCAAGTCGAGTCTTGATGATTTTCAATAAGGATCGGTTTGCTATTTCTGCTTATCCGTTAGCCTGTGGGTGGGAGGGTGAGGAATAATGATTCTTGATTCCAAGCTGTTCACAGAATTCTCTGAAGGGGGTGTTGTCAAACTGTCGTCCATTATCAGATACTAGTACTCTTGGTACTCCAAATCTGCATACAATGCTCTTCCAGACGAAAATTTTGACATTTTGTTGTGTAATTTTCACTAAGGGTTCAGCTTCCACCCATTTAGTGAAATAATCTATCCCCACCACCAAGAACTTCATCTGTCTGATTCCAGTTGGAAAGGGTCCCAAAATATCCAAACCCCACTATGCAAAAGGCAAAGGGGCCATCATTAGGGTGAGGTATTCTGAAGGCTGTCTAGGAATATTACTGAAACGTTGACATTGGTCACATACCTTAACATATGCCTTAGCATCAGCTTGGACGGTTGGCCAGTAGTACCTTGCACGGACGACCTTGTGGACGAGTGATCTAGCTCCTGAGTGGTTTCCACATGCTCCTTCATGAACTTCTCTCAGCATGTAATTCGCCTCGTCTGGAGCTAAACACCTCAGGTATGGTTGTGAAAAACCTCTTTTGTACAACACTTCATCCATAAGGATGTATCTAGCTGACTTAACTCTGAGCTTCCTAGCTTCGTCCTTCCCCTCTAGAAGCCTTCCGTCCCTCAGGTATGATATTATTGGGGTCATCCAATTCTCCTCGCCTTCTATCTGCAATATCTCTGGGAGGTCTATGCTTGGTATGTATTGTATTTCATCAAACTTTATTGCTTCATTAGAGGAGGCTTCCTTCGCTAGAGTATCTGCTTCTATGTTCTCTTCCCTCGGGATTTTAACAAAATTAACTTTTTTGAATTTCTTCACAAGGCGTACCACTTTCTTCAAATATTTCTTCATTCTGTCTTCCTTAGCTACACACATCCCATTTACTTGACCTATGACCAACTGAGAATCTCCCAAGACGAGTATTGAGTCTGCCTCCACAGATTTAGCTAACTCCAACCCTTTAAGAAGGGCTTCATACTTTGCTTCATTGTTAGTTGTTTGATACTGCAAGCGAACTTTGTGATTCAATTTATCTCCTTCTGGTGATTGCAAAACCACTCCTATACCTCCTGCATACAGTGTAGATGATCCATCTACATGGACAACCCATTTGTTATTGTCTTCTTTATCATCCAAGTCCTCATAACTTGGAGTGAACTCTGCAATGAAATCTGCCAGGGCTTGAGCTTTTATTGCATTCCTCAGTTGGTACCGAATATCAAACTCACCGAGCTTAACTGCCCATTGAATTAGTCGTCCTGCAGCTTCAAGTTTATTCATTGCCTTCTTGAGTGGATGATCCGTCATGATATTGATGACATGACCTTGGAAGTAGTGTCTTAACTTTCTAGAAGCTGTTATTAGTGCGAAGGCTAACTTCTCTATCAATGGGTACCTTCCTTCTGCCCCTCTCAGTGCCCGGCTAGTATAATACATAGGCTTCTGCACCTTTTCTTCCTCCCTGATCAACGCTGAACTCACGGCATGTGGGGACACTGCTAAGTATAAATATAGTTCCTCTCCTAGCACAGACGGACTTAGCAATGGGGCCGTGGTAATGGGTCCTGGAAGGCCCTTTGACACTCGTCCGTCCACTCAAATGCCTTCCTGAGAACTTTGAAAAAGGGTAAACACTTGTCAGTGGCTTTTGAGACAAACCTGTTCAGAGCTGTAACTCGTCCAGTTAGGGATTGGACTTCCTTGATGTTCTTCGGTGGTTCCATGTTCAATATGGCTTGGATCTTGTCTGGATTTCAATTCCTTTCTTTGAAACCATGAATCCTAGAAACTTTCCTGATGATACTCCGAATGCACATTTACTTGGGTTCAGCTTCATCTTGTATCGCCTAAGTGTTTCAAAGGTTTTCTGCAGATCGTCCAAGTGGCTTCCCTCGTCTAAACTCTTCACAAGCATGTCATCCACGTACACCTCCACATTCCGTCCTATTGTGGACAAAACATGTGGTTCACCAACCTTTGATAAGTTGCCCCTGCGTTCTTTAGACCGAAGGGTATCACCTTGAAACAAAATAAACCTTGACTGGTAATAAAAGATGTCTTTTCTTGGTCTGCCTCGTCCATCTTTATCTGATTATATCCTGAGAAGGCGTCCATAAAGCTCAACAGTTGATGGCCAGCTGTAGAATCAACCAGTTGATTAATACGTGGCAAAGGATAACTATCCTTAGGGCAAGCCTTGTTCAAGTCAGTGAAGTCGACGCATATCCTCCACTTGCCATTTGCCTTCTTCACCATCACTACATTTGCCAATCAATCCGGGTAATAGACTTCCCGGATAAACTGTGCTGTGATTAGTTTCTAAACCTCTTCCTTGATAGCCTTCTCTCGTTCAGGGGCAAACACCCTTTTCTTTTGACGAATAGGCTTTGAAGAGGGGGACACGTTCAGTCGATTAGTGATTACACTTGGATCAATGCCAGGCATGTTGTCATGACCCCATGCAAAAATATTGGCATTCTTCTTTAGAAACTGGACGAGGTCTTCTTTTGCCTTCTCCTTCATGCTTGTTCCAATTCTAGTAAATTTCTCAGTATCATTTTCTCGTAATAAAACATCTTCCAATACTTTAGTCGGTTCTGCAACAATTCTTCTTTCTTCTATACTCATAGTCTGCATTTGCTCATCCACAGCCAACATGGCTAGATAAAACTCTCTGGCTGCCAACTGATCTCCTTGTGCTTGTCCAATCCCACACTCCGTAGGGAATTTGACTGATAGATGGTAGGTAGATGTTACCGCCTTCCAACTGTTCAAGGTTGGTCTTCCAATGATGGCATTGTATGAGGATGAACAATCCATCACAAGGTAATTCACTTCCATAGTTATTTGCTGTGGGTATGACCCTACTACTACAGATAAGGTAATGGTACCTACGGACTGCACTTTCATTCCTCCAAATCCTATCAGTGGCAAACTTGCTAGACGAAGCTGGTCTCGTCCAAGCCTTATCTGCTGGAAGGCAGGATAATACAATATATCTGCTGAGCTTCCATTATCCACCAACACCCTCCTGGTTCTGTAATCTGCTATGAGTAGGGTAATAACGATTGCATCGTCGTGTGGATGATGGATTCTCTCAGCTTCTTTGTCCGTAAAAGAGATGGTTGGCTCGTCTGTTTCCTTCGTCCTTGGGGGTCGTCCAGAGAGTTGGACGTTCTGCACCGCTTTGAGATACCTCTTCTTTGCCTTGGAAGATTGTCCTGTCGACGTCCCACAAATGATAACCCTTATTTCTCCTAGTGGGGGCTGTGATGACTCTTCCATTTTTGCTTTTAATTTTTCATCTTTATGATCCCTTCCAACGAAATGCCTCAACTTTCCTTGTCTGATGAGATTTTCGATCTGCTGCTTCAAGTCGTAGCAATCGTCCATGTCATGCCCATGATCTCTATGGAAGCGACAATATTTATTCTTATTGCGCTTATTCGGATCTCCTTTCATCTTCTCTGGCCACTTTAAGGAAGGATCATCCTTAATTTGCATGAACACCTGATCAAGTGGGGCATTTAAAGGTGTGTAATTCTGATTCCTTGCTGAAGGGCCTGCCTTCTTACTATCTCTATCTCGATCCTTTTTATCTTCCGTTCGTCCCTTCTTTGGACGAGGCCCTTGTTCAGAATGACGCGTGGGGTTGATTTCCATTCTCTCAGCTCTCTTCCTCTTTTTAGCTATGATTGCGTCTTCCGCGTTATTGAAGTTTTGGGCTAAATGGACGAGTTCAGCCATGGACTAGGGCTCTTTTTCATACAGCTTGTGAATGAACAAGTCCGAGTTAACCCCATTGTGGAAGGCTGCCAACAGTAACTTGTCGTCCACCTCGTCTACTGTCAGAGCTTCCCTGTTGAAGCGTGTGATGAAAGAACGTAGGCTTTTATTCTCTCCTTGCTCTATGGTTAACAGGCTGGACGAGGAACGCTTGTGCCTCTGTCCCCCAATAAAATTATTGACAAATAATTTGCTTAACTCCTCGAAAGAACTTACAGAATTCGGGGGTATTTTGCTGAACCATACTCGCGCTGGTCCCTTAAGGGTGGTAGGGAAGGCTCTGCATATAATCTCGTCTGGAACCCCTTGGAGATGCATTGTGGTCTTGAAAGTAGCAATATGATCAAAAGGATCACGCGCTCCATCATATGAATCCAGGGAAGACATTTTGAACTTCGGCGGCAAGGGATGCCTATTGATGGAAGCCGTGAAAGGGGAATCTGTTCGGTGAACCAAATCCTCAACGGGATTTGCCCTTCTCATGTTCTCCTTCATTTCGTCCATAACCTTCCTCATCTGATCCATTTCCTTCTCCAAATGTGGCACCCTTTGCGAAGTGGTGCCTCTTGATTGAGTCTCAGGCTCAACATTTCCCCCTCTATCTTCTTGACTCTAGGATTGTCTCTCAGCATGTCCTTCACGACGCTGCCTCTCCATCTCCCTAGTCAACTCTTGATTCTGGCGAGTTAACTCTGCCATAGCGGCCGCCATGGATTACATGTGTTGGATGGAAGGCGACTGCATGACAGGCGCTGATTGGCGATCGCGATGGGGGTTGCTTGAAGCGTCTCTGCTTCCCTGATGGCCTGGGCTTGTAGCCCTCAACCTAGTTCGAACCATTCAACCTTTTTTTCCAGAAAGCCAAATCGTAAACAATTTACGCTTTCCCACAGACGGCGCCAACTAATAATAGAGGAATCAGTTGGTTGAACACTTCAGCTTCGGTGGACTACG
Source organism: Quercus ilex subsp. ballota (assembly GCA_032727855.1). NCBI lineage: Eukaryota > Viridiplantae > Streptophyta > Magnoliopsida > Fagales > Fagaceae > Quercus > Quercus ilex. The sequence goes on from CM064917.1 coordinate 45,477,321, forward strand.
GCGTTAGCGGAGGCCTGTAAAGAGAGAAAACAATCAAATGGTGATCGGGGTGGACCGGCCAAATACCCTCTGATGGCAAAGTTAGTATCTTCTCTCAAATAGAGTTCCAACTTTGTGGGAGTAAAATCTGAGAGTTTTTTCATACCTTTGCATGGTTTAGGCCGATCCTTATATAGGGCACTTTGGGGCGGTTATTAGCTCAATAACTTCCCCCAGATTTTTGGAATCTGGACATAACTTCCTCAACGGTTATAGAAATCATAACCGTTGCTGGAAGTTACATACTTGGGAAGAATTGGCGGTGATGAATACGGATCGATTAACCGCTCCAGAATTTGATAAGTGTTGTGTGGTCGTCCATGTGCAATGCCTCTGGACGACTTTTTGTATAACTTGTGCGATCATCCATGCGCTTTGCACATGGACGACCCTTCTCATCTGATTCTTTGAAGTCTATTCAATTGATTAATACTGCAGGACGACCTATCTGGATGAATCAGGGATGGACTGGCTGTTTGGCTAACAGTTGATCATGGACGACATCTTTGGACGAACCATAGACGTGATTCTTGCTATCCCATCACATATTTTAATGTGGTGATTTCCAGTTGGCCCATATTCAAGATGACATTAAATAAACTATTTAAAATTATTAGATTCAGTTCAAATCGCTTCATGGACAACATTTTGGCACCTCTATATTATTGTTATTATTGTTGCTGATTAGCATTATGTAGCTAGGGCCGCTCAATAGGTGATGCAATTAATGCAATCGCCTAAGGACTCCAAATAAAAGAAGGGCCCAACTTGTAAAAAAAAATTATATATATAAAATATATTTATCTATATATTTTAATTAAAAAAATTTGAAGTACTGTTATTGGTCAATAAAATGCATTAAAAAGATTTGATTGTATCCTAAAATGCAGAAGATTAAAAAGGAGGGGGGGGGGGGAGTCAAACTTCAGCTAACAAAATTAAATTTAGGTTGAACAGCGCTTTTTTGCACAGTTACGCACTACACAGCATCATAGGCTACACATTGCATAGGCTGCACAGCCCAGTGGTCCACATACAACATGTTTTCTTACTATTATATCAATTCTTTCTCTCTCCTCTGAATTTTTTTTTTCTCTCATACTCTCTCTCTCTCTCTCTCTCTCTCTCTCTCTCTCTCTCTCTCTCTGTTGCTTCTCACAGAACAAGCAAATATGAACAAAGGAAAAAAAAAAAAAAAAAAACAAGCCGATCTGACCTAGCCTAGTGGTGGGGAGGAGGATGAGTGGCGGCGGGGCGGCGAATGTGGTAGTGCTGCATGGTGAACGCCGATCTCCACCAGCTTTGTCCTTTCAGCAATCTAACCCAACTTTTTTCCTCTCCTCTCTCTCTCTTTCTCTCTTCTCTGATGTGAAGTAAATGAGGTTGTTGGAATGTTGTTAAGGGGAAAAAGTAAATAAAAGAAGGGGGATAGAGATCACTGGACAGTGGACACGTGTGTGGAGGAGAATGAAATGAAAGAAAGAAAAATAATATAAAGAATAAAAAATCTTAATTGAGAAATTCTACCACAATATTTTCACAATATTTTTTAAGTAACAAATTGTTATTAGTTAATATTGGCGAGTAAAACAATAATTTCAATGGTGGGTTCAAATTAGAACTAGTAACAACTTTCCACATAAATTTTGTTGTGAAAGTATTGCGTAAAATATTGTGGACGTAACACTTCTCATTTAAAAATATAGTTATTAAAAAAGAATAAATGATGATAAAAAAAGAATAAAGAATTAATGAAGAAATAATATTTAAATGAGATGGAGAAAGGGATAGAGAATTTGTTGGAAAGTGTATTTGAAAAAGTATATGGGTAAAAACTAAATGTCACTACTCATTCTCCAAACAGTACAAAAATTTGGTGAATTTGCTAGAAATGCTCTAATGCACTTCAACTTTTTCTTTTCACTAAAGTCTAAAGATACACAGAGAAGTGGCCAGTAAACTTCTTTTTTTTTTTTTTTTTGCAAAACACTTTTTTGACAAATTATAAGCAATAAATTGTTACTGGTTCTAATTTAATCTAATCACTACAATTATTTTTTTTGCCTATTAATAACAACCAATAACAAACTACCAAATAAAATTTATTATAAAAATTTTGTGAGCGTTGCATTTTTTAAAGATATATTATTATTCAAAATTGACACTTTTAAATGATCTACTACATAAACAGTAACTTTTTCTTTTTCTCCTTCATTGTCATTGTCATTCTTTTTCTTTTGTTAAAACTTTATATATATATATATATATTATTATTATTATTTAAAATGGCCTGGTTTGAGCTTTTTTTATTTTTATTTTATTTTGTTCACCTTTTTTGTGTGTGAGAGAGAGAGAGAGAGAGAGAGAGATTTAATCTTTTTTTTTTTTTAATACATGTTAATATTTTAGGTGTAATTTATTATCTCCTCCTACATTGGAGCCTTCTTTCCCGATTTTAACTCGAGTATTTTTCTTTTCCGGATAAGAAAATTACTTAAAATTAGAGTTTGTCTAGTGTTTGAAACAAAGTTATATAAATATTTTTTAAATTTTAATATTCAAATGGATTTAGTTCAGTTAGTTCACAGCCGCTTGGCATAGTGGATGCTTTCTCTATCACTCTCATTGTTGTAGCTAATTAACTAGCATTATCTTACAATCTTCTTGTTATAATATTTACCACGTGTTAAGCTACTACTATTCTGACAAAGTGCGCCTATCAGGAACGTTTTTCAAACCATGTGATACACGTTTGCTTTTTGTTTCTCCTGTCTTGCTGCCACTTGCCTGCAAACGCACGGAATTAATAACTGTTTTTGTTTCTTACGGTCCTGTGAAGGGAAAAATATTATAGATATAACAAACCAATTTAACAAACCTTCAATTCAGTTGGCACATGTCAACGAACCTTCAATTTAACAAACCAATTCGTTGACCTTCAATCTCTTATCAGCTTTAATTTAACAAACCTTCAATTCAGTTGGCACATGTCAACGAACCAACCAACACCTCCTTAAATATCAGCTTTAATTTAACAAACCTTCAATCTCCTTAAATATCAGCTTTAAATACTTTTCACAACATGATTAGGCATAAGTTTTTTTTCTTATGAATTGTAGTTTTAAGTTGGCACATGTCTTTTTTATTTTTATGAATTCAGTTGGCACGTCTTTTTTTTTTTTTTGATGAACTCAGTTGGCACGTCTTTTTTTTTTTTTTTATGAACTCAGTTGGCACATGTCAGCGAACCAACCAATTCAGTTGGCACATGTCAGCGAACCAACCAACACCTCCTTAAATATCAGCTTTAATTTAACAAACCTTCAATCTCTTACTGCTAAACTGCTGCTATCTATCAGTAAGAGCTCTTTCCTCCCTTTTTTTTATTTATTTATTTATTTTTATTTCATTGCTTTCATATGGGATTATCAACCATGTATTTTTATATCTATTGTTAGCTAAAGAAGAAGTATTTTTACTCTCTTTTTTTTTTTTTTTTTTTTTTGAAATCTTTTCTTTCTCAGGGTACATAATTGTAATTCTAATAAGCCAGAAAGTAGTTTTAACTTGCCAAATTTAACATTAGTAATATCCTCTCTAGCTATATATATCCTATTAGGCGAGAGGGTTGGAATAACGATACCAATCCAATACTTTTCACAACATGATTAGGCATAAGTTTTTTTTTTTTTTTTTTTTTAATAATCATAAGTTGTTGTTGATTTTTACATTGACATCACTTTAGTATTGTTTATTACTGTCAACTTGCTCGTCTCAATATTCAAGAAAAATGTTGTGCTCTATATATATAAATCAAATAACCATGTCATGAAAAACACGAGAGACAACCTTATAATCAAATACTAACTAAAGATTGTGAATTCTATATAACATTCGTAAACAATAAATTTTGTTTTTGTTTTATTTGTTTTCAGAAGTGGAATTATAATAAGAAAATGAGAAATGCTAACTAGTGCCTAGGAAGTTTAAGAAAGTTTTATTTAAAGAAAGTTTTTATGAGAAATGAAAAATATGTAATTAATATTTTGATAACTTTTTTCATTTCCTATAAAATTGGTATTAAAACTTTCTTAAAATAGAATATTAATGAGTGCTCTAAAAGCACTTATTAGCATAACCCTAAGAAAATTAGACGAATCAGAAGCTTATCAACTTGCATTACCTACCTATCACGGTCCTTAATTAATAATTAGCCAGCAAGACTGGAAGACAAAGACGACTACGTGTGTGTGTGTGTGTGTGTTCAGTTGGCACGTCTTTTTTATTTTTATGAATTCAGTTGGCACGTCTTTTTTCTTTTCTTTTTTTGATGAACTCAGTTGGCACGTCATTTTTTTTTTTTTTTTTTATGAACTCAGTTGGCACATGTCAACGAACCAACCAATTCAGTTGGCACATGTCAACGAACCAACCAACACCTCCTTAAATATCAGCTTTAATTTAACAAACCTTCAATCTCTTACTGCTAAACTGCTGCTCTCTATCAGTAAGAGCTCTTTCCTCCTTTATTTATTTATTTATTTATTTATTTTTATTTCATTGCTTTCATGTGGGATTATCAACCATGTATTTTTATATCTATTGTTAACTAAAGAAGAAGTATTTTTACTCTCTTTTTTCTTTTTCTTTTTTTTGAAATCTTTTCTTTCTCAGGGTACATAATTGTAATTCTAATAAGCCAGAAAGTAGTTTTAAATTGCCAAATTTAACATTAGTAATATCCTCTCTAACTATATATATCCTATTAGGCGAGAGGGTTGGAATAACGATACCAATCCAATACTTTTCACAACATGATTAGGCATAAGTTTTTTTTTTTTTTAATAATCATAAGTTGTTGTTGATTTTTACATTGACATCACTTTAGTATTGTTTATTACTGTCAACTTGCTCGTCTCAATATTCAAGAAAAATGTTGTGCTCTATATATATAAATCAAATAACCATGTCATGAAAAACACGAGAGACAACCTTATAATCAAATACTAACTAAAATTTTCCTATAAAAAAAAAAAAAAAATAAACCTAACTAAATTTTATTTTTTGAGCCTTTAGGACAAGCTGATTCGAAAACTGGCCTAGGAATGACAAACCAAGGCAACTATTAACATACTGCTCTTGAGGGGATGGAAAAGATTAACTTTTTCTGGAAAGGAACTTACTGGAAATACAAAATCATACTATATTTTCTTGCAGAAGAATATTATAATTATTGTTTTTCTTATTAATAGCTTCAGTTAGACAATGGTTTGAGAACTGTGATCTAACAACCAAAATGAAAAGGGGATGAACAGGGAGTTAGGCAGTTGGTTTGAGCATAATTGTCAGTATTGTACGATACGTATCGTATTATGTACAAAAAGTTTCGTATCGTAAGGGTGTATTGTTAGTGTTCATGAATCGTTCGATACATAGGTGCATATCGTATAAATCATATCGTACGATACATAGACATGTACATGTGGGTTCAAAATAGGTTTTTTTGTTAAAATTTGTGATTTTATTTGATTTAAACAAGTTGTTAGAATTTTTTAACACAAAATTATTGGAAAACTTAATTGAGTCTAATTAAATAGCAAGTCCATGAGTTTTTTTTCCTCCCTTCTCTTTCTCCTACAAAATTTAGACTATACTCATAACACTCACTTTCATATGTGCAAATTTATTTTCTATGCTATTAAGAATGTATTAAATGAAAATATAATTATCTTTTGTTTTGTTATTATTATTTTGAGTCTAAAAAGTTAGAATGCCAAGAAAAAATTATTAGAATAAAAAAAACAAAAAAATAAAATAAATGTTGATAATAATGAAGAAAATGTCTATAAAAAAATAATTTTGCAAGATGCTTAACATGATGATAACATTGACTTAGATGGAGTTGATTAGCCAAAATGATGAAAAGATATTATTATTTTGATTCATATATCATGTATTACTTCTGAGTTTAATCAATTTAAATGTTCATGTTATAAATATAAGTTAATTTGATTTATTTAGTTAGCTTTGTTAAATTTTATTACAAAAATAATGATTAAGTTAGTCATTAGTTGAATATATTTCGAATTTATAATGAATATAGCTTTTATATATGTATATTTATAATTATTTTATAATTTTATTAAGTGTTTGTATATCTTACGATATACAATTCGATACAATACACAATACAGAAAAATAAAAAATTAATTCATGATATGATTCACGATTTGACAACTATAGATTTGAGATCTGTGATCTAACCCACAAAATGAAAAAGGGAGGACCAAGGAATTGTCATAAAATAATATGATTCTTTGGTGAATAAACAAACAAGTTTAGGTCTTTGTAAACTTTAAAACTTCCTGTTAACCCACTTTTCCATTTCCAACTCCCACACCACACGTGAGTGACACAATTTTACAATTTTAATTGAAATCATGTTTTCAAAATATGATTTGTCATTTACAATTTTAATTGAAATCTTTTTCTCAAAATATGATTTCAGCTCACGGGGCTGTATGTATACTGTAAATGTGCATCTAGCAAGTTTGTGACCATTGTCGTATTAATATTATTATTGTTCTTTTTGGCTGAATCTTAACTTACCGTTACGTAGTATTCCCTTAACTTCTCACTCATTACTCCTCCTACCATATGCTAATTGTTTTTCTCTACAGTTTTGTTTTTGTTGTTGCTAGTTATTTTAGCTTCAGCTCCTGCAGCCCGGATTACTTGACTCAGAGAATTAGAAAGACATGGGTGCAACATCATTGCACTTGTTAATGTACCCCTGGTTTGCTATTGGTCACATTACCCCGTATCTCCACCTTTCAAACAAACTAGCCGAGAAAGGCCATAGAATCTCCTTCCTGATTCCCTCCAAAACACAATCAAAATTACAGACTCACAACCTCTACCCGGATCTCATCACCCTTGTCCCCATAATTGTTCCCCATGTAGATGGTCTCCCTCTTGGTGCTGAGACCACTTCCGATGTGCCTGTCCATTTGCAACCCCTCCTTATGACTGCCATGGATCGATCTGAGAGTCATATTGAACTTCTTCTTCGTGAACTTAAACCAGACATTGTCTTCTTTGATTTGTCCCATTGGATACCAAAATTGGCCCGCAGCCTAGGTATCAGGTCAATTCTCTACTCCGTTGTCACTCCACTTTCACTGTATATTTCCACTCCTGCACATGTTGACAATACGCAAAAGCCTGGGTCTAGTTTTCCAGATTTGTCTTCATTATCCATCAAACTCCATGTCCATGAAGAACGAGCCTTGGCTGCATTAAAGACTCAGGACTTTGGTGGCGATGTCCAATTAGCTGATCGCGTGTTCACAAGCGTAAGTCAATGTGACGCACTAGGATTCAGGACATATAGAGAAATTGAAGGACCTTATATTGACAATCTTGAATGCCATTTTGGGAAGCCTGTATTTCTTGCAGGGCCAGTCCTACCGAAGTCAGTTACTTCTACCAGTTTAGAAGAAAAATGGATTGAGTGGCTAGGAAGATTTGAGGCCGGATCAGTAATATACTGTGCATTTGGAAGTGAGTTCTTCGTAAACAAAGATCAATTCCAGGAATTGGTGTTGGGGTTGGAACTTTCGGGCAGGCCATTTCTGGCAGCACTTAAACCGCCACGCGGGGTTGAGTCTATTGAAGAAGCATTTCCAGAAGGGTTTGAAAAAAGGGTTCAAGGAAGAGGGATAGTACATGGTGGATGGGTTCCACAACTACAGATTTTAGAGCACCCATCAATAGGGTGTTTCATCACACACTGTGGGTTCGGTTCTTTACTCGAAGCTTTGATGAACAAGTGTCAGATGCTATTGATACCGCATACATATGACCAGTTTTTCCATGCAAGGATGATGAGCAACATTTTGAAGGTTGGAGTGGAAGTTGAGAAAGGTGAAGAAGATGGTTTGTTCACAAAAGAAAGCGTCTGTGAGGCAGTGAAGATTGTGATGGAGGTTGACAGTGAGGTAGGGAGGAAGGTCAGAGCCAATCATGCCAAACTCCGAGAGCTCTTGTCCAGGGAAGATTTAGAGTCATCTTATATTGATGGTTTCTGTCAGAATCTTAAAGATTTGGTTGGATAATTTATGAGTTTCTAGCCAAGTATGGCTATTCTTGTCGAAAAAGTTTGTTAGCTCTAAAATAACATGATTCTTTATTGTGAAGTTTGAATCATGAACAATGTGTTGCATTGTATTTGGTGGCTTCCTTAAGAGAGCTGTACTTTGTTGTGCTTGTGCAGCCATCTGCTGTTGTATGACTTTTTAGTCTTGTGGTTTCAATATTGTTGTTATCAAAATTTAGTGGATGAACTTCGTGTACTCTTCTGCATGTTTAATGTAATCAATGTTATATAATGTTTTATGTTCTAGTACTTTGTGTTCATGATCATTGGCGTGGTTTGATCTTCGGCGTGGTTTGATCTTCATATATATTCTACTGCATTTGACGATATATATGTATACGTATATATTCGGCTTTCCTTATTCTTTACCTCCATAGTTTCTTCTCTATTAGCCGGTTTGTCACTAATTGTGGCGCTGCGTTTTCTGTTTTTTTTTTTTTTTTTTTAAGCCGGACTTATTCACTTTTTAGAGACAAAAATCACTGTGTATAAACAGTACGTGTACTGTTTACGCACTATTTATGTACTGTTTACAATTAAAAAATATTAAAAATGAATCCCACGGTACTATTCATACATTTAAAAATTATTTTGCTACAATGATTTCAGCAACAATCAGTTTTCAACAACTTTCAGCAACAATAAATTGTATCCAACGGACCCTATATATAGTTCGTTAATGAATCACAACCATCAAAATGGATATATTATTAATAGGCAGTGTTTGTTTTACACCCACTATATTTTTATAACTTTAACTTGAAAACGTGACTTTAAATCTTTTTTTTTTAGTTATAAATCATAATGCTTGTGTGTAAAACAAGTTTTTGCACACAAGTTAACGTAACTTTTTTATTCTCAATATGCTGGTGGGATCTCCAGCAAAATGTTTTGTTAACATTATATTATTAATATTATTATATGGTGTCGACTTTTGGACGACGGCCACATTAACCAAGCTTCTCTATGGGATTGTTACTGTATTAGAACAAGTATTCAGAGTCTAAAATGACGGGAAGAAAAATCACGCATGGGTCTGTGCATGGGAAGAGAACTAGCAAAGAGAAGGGAAAAATTCTATGGTGACCGTAATACATCATTTTAAAAAAATGTGCCCTACAATTTAAATAATTGCACACTTTAGCACATGTTCATATATAATTACCTTCTTTTCTAATCCCCCGTGTTAACACCATTTTCTAAAGATGCTAGCTCTCTTATCTCTTTCATGGCTTTATCGTTAGCACCTTCACCTGATGATAAGAATGCAATCGAAGGAAAAAAAATAAAAATAAAAATAAGAAGAAGAAGAAGAAGCTAATGTTAACAACAATAAAATTGGTATTAATTTCACATCCATTGATAATAGGAATGTCATGGAGGTGATACAGTAGTACATTGATAAAGACAAGATGGTAACAATATCAGTTGAATGTCGTAGCAATGGTTTTTGGATGGAATCATAAAGAATTTCTAGTAATTAAAACTTTCATATATTTTGTTATTAAAGCTGCAGAACTCTCGTTATTTATTCTCATGCTTTGCAAAAGTAACAAGACCAATGAAAATAGTTCATCACACACAAGATGAATTGGCCCCTCTAGTGCATTGTTTTAACTTATGCATGGTAAGACTTAGACCCATTCAGGGGCGGCTCAATGTATTTTAGGGCTTGAATGAAGATTAAAATAGATGTCTAACACCTCCCTATCCTATAACTTAGCTCCCGAATTTTAGAATTTAATGTCTTATTTTACTTTGGTAGATTGTATCTAGGCCCAAAGTCTTGTATTTATTTTACATAGATTGTATCTAGAACCAAAGTTTTGTAAAGATATTCTACCAAATTGTATTTGTGTAATCAATTAATGAGATTTGAGGTATTTTGGACACATGAATTGTGTATTGTATTTTTTCTTATTTTTTTATAAAAAATAAGTGGCGATTCCACACATAATCTTGAAAAGGGAATGTGTCGATGTCTAACCTCTTTTCTGAGAGCACCCAAATTTTCCTGTTTTCTCACAGGGTCAAATGATAAAAATTTGACAAAGACAACAAAGAATTCTTACAATAGTGTGCTAGGGAAGAAGTTAATTACGCAGAAGTGACAAAGCACTTGCCAGAAACATTTTAAACCATGTAAAACACATCAACTTTTTGTTTTGCCTCTCTTGTCAATTCTCTACAATGGGACCATCTGTGATTTTTATTTCTTACTGTCTTGTGAAGTTAGGTTGTAAATGAACCAAATCATTTATAAACAGCACTGGCTTAACTAAAAAAAAAATTCATTCATATTTATTTGTTTATAAATAAGCCAAACTTGAACCTTAGTTTTAGTCTTGTTTAATAAATGAGTCAAGCCCAAGCAAAAAATATTATTCATGAGGTTTGATAAACAATAAGTTAAGCCTAGACTTGTTTATGGACTTGATAATATTTTTAGTATGAGCTTGACAAATAAATTAATTTATATCTTACTAATACTTTAATTAATTAGGAGTTGGAACCATTCCTCCAAAAAAATAAAAGGTTTGATATGGGTTTGACAATGTACTTGTTTTGGATCTCAAGAGCAAAAGTTTGAGTTTGATATTGAGTGTTGAGTTCAACTTATTAATGAATTAAGTTGAGCTCAAGCTTTTAGACTTTTAAACAAGGTCAAGCTTGAACATTATTTGTGATGCCTCAAAATTGATTGGATATTGACTAAGTGTGGGTGTGTGATCAGTCCCCAATCAGGCATATATTGGGTTTTTTATGGCTTTATTAGCAACTACAAAAATCCATAAATGTGACCAGATTAGTCATTTTGGAGTATAAGCATAGATGTTGTTAGCATTTTTCTTTTGGTCATTACATACGATATTAGAGCCGGCCGCGGCCTAGTAACCCCATGCGGGCTCAGAGGCACATCCCCACAAAGTGGGTCCTAATAATTTGTCTCTCTCTACTTTTAAACCACATTTATTTTCTCTCTATATTAGATGAAGTTGTAGTTGATCCTAAAAAAGAATAAAGAAAAAAGATACATACTGAATGTTCAAATAGCATTGAAAACATTATGAATGTTTAGATCCCCATTCAAGCATAATATCGAACAATGTATGTGCGGAAAATGAATATAAGCTTATACCAGAATTGATAAATAATCTAAACCAAATAAAATCACATCCACAGCAGAAATTAAATGGCAAAAATTAAGAGAAGAGAGATTAAACACAAGGACAACACAACGATGTGTTATCGAAGAGGAAACCGAACCCCTTGGCGTAAAACCTCTCCCCCGCCCTCCAAGCGGTAAATAATCCATTAAAGAATGTAGTTGGGATACATGAACAACAGAAAACCCTCCGAGCCTAATCTACCCAGTGTACCTAAACCCCCCAAGCTTCTTGCTCGAACGAGATTAAGCCGAACTTATTTCTTCTTTAGCTTACTGGATTTCGCTATAGGCCATAGCACCAACCAATAGTCATTGGTTCCTTCCTAACTGATTCCCAAAGCACCAAATAGTCTTCTCATAGATGTGGGTATGGTGGGAAAAAGATTTGCGTAAGAACCTCTCAACGATATAACAATGGAGAGGGTGAGAGTAGAGGAATTTGAAAAGTCTCTATGTGAAGATTGTGGATGAATCAATCTTGTTTTTCTCTAGGGTTTCTCTTTCAAAATTCTCTTTAGAAGCTCTCTACATTTCGTGGGTATAAAGAGTATTTATACTAGGGTGAGAATAGAATGCGAAGAGTCAGGTTTTTCAAAACAGAGCTGGTTGGCGGCTTGGCCTCGCGACTTGACTAAGTCGCAAGTTCAAGCGGCGAGATAACAGAACGGCCAGGCTGGGCTTTTTGTCCTGTAGTGCTCCAGCTAGTGTGACTGTTCATCTTCTCACACGCTTCACTCGTATGTTACAGTTGGTGGCTTGCTAGCCGCGAGTCTCTACATCCTTGCACAATCTTGAGTATTTCTTCACACTCTATCACTCACTATCCTTACATAATTCCTACCTAAATACAGGGTTACTAATTGCTAAATTACAAGCAAATTTGGCACGGAATAAAGCAAACAAGATGGTTGATTAAATTCAACCTTACACATACATACATACATATATATATATATATATATATACACACACTTATTTATTTATTTATGGTCCTAATACTCATAGTGAATGATGAACTTTAATAATTTATTTTGAGTTTATTTGACAACTAAACAATCAAATTTTGGTAATATTTTCTAGTTTGGCCATGAATTTAAGTTTGGCTCATGATTGGAATAAAATTAAATACAACAAACCTGAACTTGTAACAGTTAACTCGGCTTAACCTATTTATAGTCTTAGAAAATGTCATTGTTTACTGACTTAAAAAAGATCAATAAATACTTCTAAGATATCTTTAGATTCATAATTAAATAAACCAACATTTTTTTACTTTGCGTTGCATTGAGCAAGATAGAAGTATTCTTAGACAGGGTTAGTTTTCAAGTTACAATTTGACAACTAACCCTTACAAATTTTAACTTGACCCAAAGAACCCAAAAAATAAAATGATCATCTCATTCAAATTTTCTTCGTTGAGAGTGAAACAACCCATACCACTAGCTAAGAGCCCTAAATGATCGCTCATTGATAAATGAGGTAAGGGTGCAGAGATAGCTAGCCATGAGGTTTTCCTAAAAGTAACCATCAATGAATGAGTGCATAATAGCTCACTAATTAAATGTAAGAATGCATCGGGATTGGAGCACTTTGCCTTAATGGGAAGCGCCTATGAGAGCAATGATAAAGTAAACGAAGAGTTAAGAGGTTCTAACTCAGTTGAAGGTTTCTGTTGTTAGTTGATCTACTAGGATTATAGAATATAGATAAAAGTTTAACGTTAAATTTCAATAACTTCCCTTGGTTATAGTGGATTACTTTTTGGGAAAGGTTTCGCTTGTAGTCGCTTTTTCCTTGGAATGTTTTAAATTTCAATAAATTCTTAGATTAGCATGTCAACTCACATGTGGACTCACCACAATCTCTAATTTATATTTTTTGGTATGCTAATTTAGGAATTTATTGAAATTGATGTAACATTTTGTTGTGTCCCTAACATTACTCATAAAATTAATCTTGGCCTATGAAACATAATCCTAAATCCCCTTATAAAAAGGGGGTGGGGGTGGGGGAAGGTTTGAGGGGAAGGGTTCTACTTATATTATATAAAAAAAATGTCAATCTTAACCTTATGATGTCAATTTATATCTATTTCTTTAAAATTAGCATATGAGAATCATAATTGTCAATTTATATGATCATTCCCCTCCCTTCCCCTCTCCTAACTTAATTTTTAAACGTCCAAACAAAGGGGAAAGATATCTATACCCCTTCACCCCCCCCCCCCCCCCCCAAAATTTAATTTTAAAACATCCTAACAAGGGGAAAGAGTAACCACTCCCCTCCCCTCTCCTCTCCCTCCAAACTTCCAAACACACTTTACTATTAATGTTCAGCTCAATTTCACCCAGGTTTATTGCATGTGCTAACATGTGATGCTTCTTTGTGCATAAGATGGGGTCATATATCTACATGATATTCTCAAATAACAACAACAAAATTAGTCCAAATAACAATAAAAGTAACCCAAACAACAACAAGACTAGGGGAAATAACAATAAATGAACAAAATAATTAACAAAACCTCATTCAAAAAAATAAAAAATAAAAACCCTAATCATTCAAATTTATAACTTGTTCATGTTATTCCATAAAATAATCCCTAATTTCATGTACCTAAAACAAGGTACAACCAGAGATACAATGGTTGAGTGTTCTTCTTAATGACACTGACAACTTTGCTCTCCTAGGAGGTTCGGTTTACAGTCACAACATATATCATCTATTGTTCTCTCTCTCTCTCTCTCTCTCTCTCTCTCTCTCTCTCACACACACACTTTCTCTATTTTTTCTTTTCTATTATTATTTCCAACTCTCTCACTTTATAACTCTGATCTCGGTATTCTTAGTTCTTACTTTATCTCTCACCAATCCCGTTTTGCCAATTCATTTTGTTAGTAGAAAGAAATTGTAAAATTTCATATATGTGCATGTATTTCTTTGTGATGTTGATATATACAAATACTTTTTTTTTATTAGAGCTCCAACTACTTGAAAAATGATTGTATAAATTTATATATAAATTCATAAGATATCAAATTATAATTGGCAATTTATTGATATATAAATAGTCTATTTTATAGTAAAAAATATAAACAATTTACGGTTGATGAATCTAATTTTTATTAGCTCATAAATGAAAATCATTCTATCTAATTAACTCAAATAATATCATTGCAATTATAATTTTGTTACTAATTAGTAACATAGATTTCTGTAGTCATTGTGTTTACAATATTTGAGAGGAAAAAAAAAAGTTAATTAAGTACATTAAATTTAAATAATTAAGTAAAAAAAACTTAGTCATCGCTTTTAGGCGTGCCATTTTTTCTAAATTATTTGTTTATTTTTTGTGATTTATTTTTTTTAAACAGGTTCTTTTGAAAGTTATTTAGTAAAATAACATTGTTTGGAACTCGATTTTAACAAAATCGAGTTTCAAGATGAACTCGACTTTTAAGTAAATAGAAGCTAATGTGGTGCATTTAATCTGATATTTTTAATATTTTACCATATATATATATATATATATATATCATTATTTTGCAATTTTGTCCCGGGAGGCTTGTACAAAATTTTAGTTAATAGTGTTAAAAAAATATATAAAAATTTTAGCTCGAGTATTTTTCGTTTCCGGATATAAATATTTTTAAAATTTTAATATTCAACTGGATTTAGTCCAGTTAGTTCACAGCTGCTTGGCATATATAGTAAATGCTTTCTCTATCACTCTCATTGTTGTAGCTAATTAAGTAGCATTATCTTACAATCTTGTCGTTATAATATTCATCACATATTAAGCTACAACTATTCTAACAAAGAGCTCCTGTAAGGAATGTTTTTGTTTTTGTTTCTTACAGCCCTATGAAGGTAAAAAGTATAAATCCTGCAAACGTATGAAATCAGGTTCCATGCATTATTTTTGTTTTTGTTTCTTACAGTCATGTGAAGAGAAAAATAGTATCAGTCCTCCCCCTCGCACAATGGTAGACCCACATGATATACCTTCTCCTAGTGAGAATGGCCAAATAATAAAAATTTGAAAAAGACAACAGGGAATTCTTACAATATTGTGCTGGGGAAGAAGTTAATTACGCAAAAAAGACACAGCATTTGTTAGAAACATATTTTTTTGAAGTTGATGGTGCTAGGGAAGAAGTTAACTTTGAAGTAGTGACAAAGAGCTGCGTACAAAAAACTGGGGTCCAAAAATATATACGACAAAAAAAAAAATTAATAAGTACAGGTTGTCTCTCTACTTTTGAACCACGTTTATTTTCTTTCTATATTGGATGAAGTTAGAGTTGATCCCAAAAAAGAATATATATATATATATGATGCATGTGGAAGTCTGAAGAAAATACACACTATACTCTCTTTAATGAAACAAAAAGTAAACTGTTAGTTTTTATTTTTTATTTTTTATATATATTAAACCTTGAATTTAAGAAGTATCATTTGAATTCACAAAGTAATAGGTCTTAACCATATATTATTATCAATCATATGGTATAGAATTTTGGACCAAAATGACAACCAAGTTTTTGAAACCCTACATGGCTACATATTGTACAGACAGGTATTTCATTAGAACAACTGCTCATGCAGAGACTAATATGACGGGACGACAAAATCACCCATGGTCTGTATGTAGAAAGTGACTGTGTATAATTACATTGTTTAAAACATGCCCGACAATTTAAATGATAGCTCTGTGCGGTACATCTCCATAAACCTTAATTACTTTCTTTTCCAACCCATAAAATTTTCTAAAGTTTCTCTCTGTCATCCTTCTCATATCTTCATCGTTAGCCCCAACACATGATGATAGGAATAGTACGTACGTAGGTTAGTATGTGGTGAATATTATAACAACAAGATGGTGCTTTAATGCAAACAACAATAATAAGGGTAATAGAGAGGTTACAAAATGGTGTCAATGGAGTGGTGGCAGCAGTTGCTCGCAGTAATAGAAATCTATTTTAGTCCAATAAAATTTTGAGCCATCCCTTAGTTTGTCAAGTACCCAATCGAATCAAATCCAAACCCGATCCCTATCAATCAAGTTGGCAATTGATTGATTTTAATACTGCTCAAATATATATAGTGGTTTGTGGGTGATTCGACATAATTTGAGGCCTAAAATAGTAACTTTGAAAGTAATTTTTTATATTTAAATATTATTTATTTAAATTTCAATATTATTGTATTTTTCATATATTTAAAATCCATTCTTCTTAATTCTAGAGATATAGAATTACTAATTAAATTTTTAGTTTCTAATATCGCTTTTCAATAATATGACTAATTTAGTTATTTTTGTATGCCATATATCCATTTGAAAAATAATATAGTCTTTTGTTTTTTTTTTTTTTTTTTTTTTTTTTTTTTTTAAATTCTGTATGCAATATATCTATTTGAAAACTAATATAGGCTTTAGTATAATTAAGAGCTATCATATTACATATTTGAACATAATTATCATTTTTCGATCGATCAATCATTTTATTGTAATTTTTCATTATCTTCTAACTTTTTGTGTTGAATCTTATCAAAATCACTATTGCAACTTAAATTAACAATATAATTGCCTGTTGACCTCAACTTGCGAAAAAAATAGATCAATTCAGCACATAACTTGAATAATTAATACTAACCAAAATAGAGACCAATTTACATTTAGAGAATCAAATATTGTAATATTTGGCAAAAAGATAGGAAAATTAAATATTAATTATATTTAATTTATCTTTGGTAAGGACCTTAAAGTGATGCATGATGAAGAATAATTGAAATCTAATTTCCAATTTGGGGTTTATTCAATTTTTATCCATTAATTTTAAATCATTGATGTTGGTCCCTAAAATTTCAAAAAACAGAAAAATTTGGTACCTACATCTATTTTCCTATTCACGTGAATAATGAGATGCTAAGTTATCTAATATTATAACTAACGAAATTCTAAGGGTTGTTTGGATGGGGTGGAAACTGAGTTATAAAACTTAGTTTCCATCACTCATAATCCAAAAAATGTGGGACCCACAAAAAAAAGTTTGTTTAGGAAAATTTTTTAGTGTTGTTTCCATTACTTAAAACTCAAAAAATTGAGTTTGAGTGGTGAAAACTGAAAACAAATTTTTTGTGTTTTCAAGTTATGTAATATGAGTTATAGTGGCAAAGTTGTAAAAAAAAAAAATCAATTTTGTGGGGCCCATTTTTCTGACTTGTCACTGTCAAGTAATTCTACCTAGAAAAATGAATTGAGAGAGTGAGATGTTAAAATTCTATTTGTGGCTTTCGATCTCTTTGTGGGTTTTGTGATGGATAGCCATGTTACCGTTCTGTGCAATACCAGTGGGTGGGCTCCACCATTTTGCCAAAAATTAGAGTTAAAGAGTGAGAGATATAACTTAGTTTTGGAAACAAATACAAATTGTAGACATATTTGAGTTATTGTGGGAATATAGATATGAGTTATGAGTTATAAGTTTGAGTTATGGGTTTTGAGATATGGCTTACGAGCAATCCAAACATCACCTAATAAGTTATCTAATATTGTAGTTATGCTAAGTTATCTACAATATTAGTTGAATGTGGCAGTAATGGTTTAAGAAAGGAGTACTTAAATTTTTTTTATTTATAGAATTTCAATTTTCATATGTTTTGCTTTTAAAAGGTGTAAAAATCTCGTTATTTATTCTCATAATCTGAAAAGTAAAAAATTCTTTATATTTATAATATTATTGACTTCTTATACAACTTAAACTGTCGAATTGTGATAATAATTTGTGTCTAGGATTAACAACCTTTTGGACCAAGCAGTATAAATCTATCCTTCCTAAAGTAGAGACATGAGTATATATATTATATGTTTATATTTATACATGCATAAGGATATACTTATAGAGATTTGAGAATATATATGATTATGTAACTTTATAATATAAATAATCAATTTAGTAGCACAAATCATAAATAATTTTTAACAATAGTGCTGATGAATTTAATTTTTGTAAGTTCATAAGTAAAATAATTTTATCTAAACTTATTAAGTGATATAATTACATTGCTTAAAATTACACCAAATGTAACTTGATCTTGATCTATCTAATTAACTCAAATAATATAATTTTAATTATAATTTAGTTATTGTGGGGTCAAAGAATTTGGCAACCGTGGCCCATTTTATACTAAACCCAAGGCCCACGCAAAGGAGGAAGAAATGTCCGAAGACGAACGAAGAAAGTCCAAAGTGCCAAGAAACATCGCCGAGGATGATCCTGTCCTCAGCCAACCGAGATCACAGAAGGGAAGAGCAGCACGCCATCGAAGGTAGCCTCCGAGAACATCTCAAAGAAAAGGACAAGTACAATAGGTCAGCCATGGGAGCATGATGGAGGAGTAATTCAAGGAGAAACTGTCACCTCCGCATTAAATGCCCACAACTAATGTCCTGACCGCATTAATGAGGAAATGACCCCTAAACAGTGCTGCCTTGGTTGCTACAACTCACAGGAGGTTTGGAAAGGTGGCTGATGGGACAAACACTTGAGTAGTGACTTGCATGATCAACAAATGGAGGGCCAAGATCAACTGGAAGAGGTTATATAATGTAAGAAATCCTCTAGAAAAAGGGGTGAAGAATAAGAAAGAGAGAATACTGTAGTAATTTGTATCATCTTTGAAACATTTGTAACTAAGCACTGAAGAAACAATAATAACAAGTCCCTCAGATGAGGGCCGAGGACAGAATTTCACATTTTAGTCTACGTCCTTGTTATTCAGTCCACTCATAACCATGTCTAGTTGTTATAACCTTCACTAAGACCTAGTTCTCAAACTCATTCTTTATAAATTTATTGTATTGGGCTAGTTGGGCTTGAGTCCACCTATCCAATAGAAGAAGTGCTCAAACCCAGTCCCTACAGTTATTAATTCATAGAATAGATTTGTGAAGGGATAATGTTATTTATTCATTGTTTTTGTAATATATATGAGGCAAGAATAAATTAATTATGTACATAAAATTTAATTAATTACATAAAAAATTAGTCATTTTTCTTAAAAAATTTTAGTATATGATGTTAAAAAAATTAGATAGAAAGTTATAACTCAAGTTTGTCCAATTAGAATATTAAAAAAGCTTGAAAACGTATTTTAACGTGGTGATTTCAAATTTGGCTCATATTCGAAATGACATTAAATAAACTATTTAAAATTATTAGATTCAGTTCAAATCACTTCATGCACATTTTGGCACCTCTAAATTATTCTTATTATTGTTGCTGATTAGCATTATCGCACCACAATATCTTGTTATTATAATAGCCACCACATTATAAGGTACTATTCTTACAATCTTACGTACCATCTTGTGGCTGTGGGTTGATGTTGAAAATATCAAAAAGATGACAGAGAATCTTTAGAAAATAATGGTACTGATTCAGCAAAAGAGAAAATAATGGTACTGTTTGGACTCAGGGAAGTAGGCAATTATGAAGAAGGGCATATTGCTTAAATTGACAGCCGCGTTTTAAAGGATGTAATGCGCTTCGACTTTTTCTTTTCACTGAAGTCTAAAGATACAGACCATCGTCACTTCCAGGCAAGTTGGTACTTAGTTTGTAAGTAACATATTACTCGGGGGTTCGAGCCCCCGCATTTACCTAGGAAAAAAAAAAAAAAAGAGTCTAAAGATACAAAGAGAAGTGGTCGGTAAACTTTTTTTTTTTTTTGGCAAAATATTTTTTTAACAAATTCTCGGCAATAAATTATTACTGGTTCTAATTTAAAATAATCATTAAATTAACTTTTTTACCTATTAATAACAACCAATAACAAGCTACCACTTAAGATTTATTGTGAAAAATTTGTGAACATAGCATTTTTTAATGAGATATTATTATTCAAAATTGGCACTTTTAAATGATCTACTACATACATAGTAACTTTTTCTTTTTCCTCTTCATTGTCATTGCGATTCTTTTTCTTTTGTTAGAACTTTATATATTCTTAGGACATATGTGATTCATTTGTTAGGAACATATGTCACTACTTTATGTAATTACCTAATCCTTTGACAAAACACACTTTACTTATATTTGGGTAGATCTAGGATGTGTTTAATACTTCATGAGACTGTGTTTCAAGATCAAGTGTTGAAGACATGCAAGTCTGTCCAAGATTCAAGATGAAGAAGTGCCTGTCATTAAAGCTCGACAGCTAGCCATCTATTGAGCTTAAGAAGCTATTCCAACCCCGTGGCTTGACAGCAGCTCAACAGATAGACATCTGTCGACGTTTATGAAAAACAGAATTTCAGATCTGTTTTGACTCTAATCTGTGATTATGTGTTTGAGCTTTCTTTTCTCACAACCTTACACATATAAAAGGATTATTTTAAGGGCCATCAAAGAGGACACAAGTTGCACAAGTGTTGAGCAAAGTTTGTTCAAGCAATTTGTGACCGGAGACAAAGTTTTGCCCTA
The DNA here is from genome assembly GCA_032727855.1 of Quercus ilex subsp. ballota. Taxonomy (NCBI): domain Eukaryota; kingdom Viridiplantae; phylum Streptophyta; class Magnoliopsida; order Fagales; family Fagaceae; genus Quercus; species Quercus ilex. The sequence goes on from CM064917.1 coordinate 45,498,175, forward strand.
GTTCATCATTCTTGTAGAAGTTGCTGTGTTTGTGCACCATAGGGTTTTGTAACCAAGCATCTTCTTGATCTTCATCGTGGATGAACTGAAAAACTTTGCAGCCAACAACCTTTTCTAGTTGGTGATTAAAGTCGCGTACTGGGATCCGCCCAATTGGTTAGTCATGTATTGGGAGCCGTGCATCAAAAGGAGAAATTGTCACTACAGAATAGGTTCAGTTGGGTATTGGGGTAAGGGTTCAACTGTAGGTTGGTATAAGGTACTGAAATTCCTTTACTTGTAACTGCTTGTTATGATAATAGTGGAGTTTCGGGAGTGGTGACCTTAAAATCACCCGGTGGGGGTTTTTGCCGTGTTGGTTTTCCCCATTTATAAACAAATCACCGTGTCAATTTATTTTCCACTGCATACTTAGTTTAATTGGTAATTTGTTTGTGCTACCACGCGTTTGCATATTAATTTGATTAATTAATTGAACTTGGCTAATTAATCAATTAATTCATCACAAGGGGTCAATACGTTTTTAGCCTATAATATATATTATTATTTAAAATGGCACGGTTTGAGCTTTTTTTTTTCTTTTCTTTTTGGATTTTTATATTTAGTTCAGTTTTAAGAGAGAGAGAGAGAGAGCTTCTAGGCCAAAAAGAGAATTAATCTTTTTTTCTTCTTTTTTTAATACATGTTAATATTTTGGGTGTAATATACATTTGCTTTTTGTTTCCCCTGTCTTGCTGCCGGTTGCCTGCAAACGTACAGAATCAGGAACCATGCATTATTTTTGTTTTTATTTCCTATGTTCCTATGAAGGAAAAAATAGTATAAGTCTTGCCCTCTCATATGATAGTGGACTCCAAGTGTCTACCAAAAAAATAGTATAAGTCTTCTCCCTCACAAGATGGTGGAGCCCTTCATGTGAGGGGGAGGATTCATGTACTTAATACATGATATAACTTTTCCCCGTGAATGGCCAAATAATAAAAATTTGAAAAAGATAGCAGGGAATTCTTACAATATCGTGCTAGGGAAGAAATTAATTATGCAGAAATGATAGAGCAATTGTTAGAAACGTATTTTAAACCATATAAAACACATCAACTTTTACTTCCCCTCTCTTGTCAGTTCTCTACATAGGGACCATTCGTGATTTTTGTTTCTTACTGTCCTATGAAGTCAGGTTGTAAATGAACCCAAAAAAAAAAAAAACTCATTCACATTTATTTGTTTATAAATAAGTCAAGCTTAAATCTTAGTTTTAGCCTTGTTTACAGATGTTAGGACTGAAGGGGAACTTGGCCCTCAATCCCCCCCCCCCCCCCCCCCCCCGGGGGCGGCCAAAAGTTTTTTAAAAAGTCAATAGATACTAGATATATATCAATATAATGGTTACCTCTTCTACTTAAAAAAAGAAAAAAAAAAAAAAGTATAATAGCCATCCATTATTATGGCCCCCTTATGGTTATTTTTTTTAATATATATTTACGAATACATTTTAGATTAATTTAAATAGGATTACAATTATGTACAATTTATTACCAAGCTTTTTTTTTTTTTTTTTTTTTTTTTTTGATACCAAATAAGGGAGATTACAAAAAAGTTGGATTAAACCAGCAAAGTTTAAGAGGCATTATAGTTGCCTGTCTAGCTATATTACATAAGGACTGACACAGCAGGTGAGGGACTAAGATTATATTACAGAGAAATCCATTTAGAACAAGAAAATTGATGTCAGCAAGTCTAACATTGTCTTGCCCATCAAAAGCTCTTCTAGAGTTGAAGACTTTGACTAAGCCTCTGTAATCACTTAGAAACAAAACATGATGAAGACCATGATTTTCTGCAATGAGACAAGCTTCCACCACAGCTTCAAGCAAAACTCCAGGTGTTGTTCTTGCCAAACTACTATTAACACCATAAAACATACAGTCTCCCTGTGTGTTTACAGCTTCATATACATAGGCCCTTCTATTCTTCTTCTTGTTTCTAAAACCAGCAACTTTGATGATTAATTGCCAAGGTCCTGCTGCTGATTGGGTTGGTTGTTCAGATCTACTTGAGGGCAAGTTTGAGTTTTGTTGGTCTGAGAATGCATTACTGTACTTGCAAGATAAAGTTTGAGCCGTGAGAATTACTTTCATAGGATTAGGAGATATACCTTCATGAACCACTTGGTTCCTATGGTTCCAAATAGTCCACAAAGTGGTGAAAAGGGATTGCAGATAAAACATGGAGCCAGGATCCTTGTAATTGTGGTTAGTAATAACAATAGATAACCAATGCTGAATGGAGACATTGCTGAAGTCAGAAGAATGGATTCCCAAGGTTGAACGATGCCAACGGGCCCTAGAGAAAGGGCAGAGGAGAAAGAGATGAGTACTAGTTTCCTCATGATCATTACAGAATGGACAGGTGGAATCAATAGAAATTCCTCTTTGCTTAAGGTTGGAAAGGGTGAGAATACTGTCATGTAGCAATTTCCACACAAAAGTATTAATCTTCAAAGGGGTCTTCACTTTCCAAACCCTGTACCAAACCTCCTGGTTTCTAAAAACTTGTCGGGGTGGGGGCAAGTGCTCTGAATTAAGCAACTCATAAGCTAGTCGGACCTTATACTCTCCATCACAGGAATGCCTCAAGACCAGCTTATCTGAGACAGACTTGGTTCTAGAAATGGGTGTTTGCAAGATTTGTCTAGCCACAAGATAAGGGTATAGAGATCTGACCAAATCATGGTTCCAGGAAGCAGAATTGTGATCAATTAAGTCTCCTATAGTACTAGTTGGAAGTCTATGGTCAGGAAGATTGATGGAAGGGCAGTGAAACCAATCTTTATGCTGGAGAGGAATGTTGTACCCATCTCCCACCCACCAAGTTCCCTCTCTCAATATTGGATGGTTTTGCTTAATGATGTTCCTCAATACCTAGGTGTAGTGGGGCTTAGGACAGCAATCCAATAAGGAATCTCTAGGGAAGTATTTGGCTTTGTAAGTCCTAGCTAGCAGAGATTGGGGCTTTTGGTTTATTTTCCAAAACTGTTTATTGAGCATAGCTTGATTCATGGTTTTGAAGGATTTAAATCCAAGCCCTCCAAATCTCTTAGGTTGGCCAACTCTTTCCCAATTCAGCAGTTGCAATTTCTTTTCACCAGTCTCATGTCCCCACCAAAAAGCTCGGATAATAGAATCCATTCTACTGCAAATAGATTCAGGTACCTTAAAGCAAGCAAAAGTATAAAGAGGGAGGGATTGAAGCACAAAAGAAATGAGTGTGGTCCTGCCAGCTTAGGATAAAAGTTTGGCTTTCCATCCTTGAAGTTTTGTTTGAAGTTTATCAACCAAAAATTGAAAATCTATAGATCTATTACCTTTCAACACAAAGTTCATACCAAGGTATTTAGTAGGATTCTTTACAAGATTAACTTGAAAAGTTGAGGCAAGAAGTTCCTGGTCAGTAACATCCATATTTGGGGAACAATACAGGTCAGATTTGGCTAAATTGATTTTCTGACCAGGAAGTGAGCAATACCAATCCAAAATATTAATCAAAGTTGTCATTGACTTCTCTTCCTTTTTGAAGAAAAGAAGAGAGTCATATGCAAAAAGGAGATGGGTAAAGGACAACCCATTCCTACCAACTTTAACACCTTGTAATTGTTTATGACTTTCAACTTGTAATAAGGCAATAGAGAGAATGTTAGCACAAAAAAGAAAGAGGTAAGGAGAGAGAGGGTCTCCCTGTCTTAATCCTTAGGAAGGCTTGAAAGAGGATGTTGAATGGCCATTAACAAGCAGAGTGTAGTGAACAGATGTCACACACTCCATAATCCACTGAATCCATCTATTCTCAAACTTCATGACAGTCAAAATAGCCTTAAGGAACATCCAGTCTACCCTATCATAAGCCTTACTCATGTCAATCTTAAGAGTTCCAAAATTGGCTTTCCTGCCTTTTTTCTTTCTAAGAACATCAATTATTTCATGAGCAATGAGTATGTTATCAGTAATGTTTCTTCCTTTAATGAAGGCATTCTGATAAGGAGTAATAAGACTGTCCATAATGGGTTTGAGCCTATTAACCATTATTTTGGAGATGACCTTGTAAATGACATTACAAAGGCTAATAGGCCTAAAATGAGAAACCTCATTAGGGAAAGGAACTTTGGAAATGAGGGTTATGAAGGTATGATTGAGGGGTTTAAAAAGAGACCTAGAGTGAAAAAAGGCTTGGACAATGTTAATGACATCCATTTTCACAATACTCCAAAATCTTTGAAAAAAGAAAGCTGGAAGACCATCAGGCGCAGGTGCTTTGTGCGAACCAAGTTGGAAAATAGTATTTTCAATTTCAATAGGAGTGATGGGCTTATTAAGAAGGAGTCAGTGCTGGTCAGAAAGAGAAGGGATAGGTAAGGCTTGCAGCTCCTGAACAACACTATGGAAGTTAGCCTGAGATTTGTTTTCAAAGCAGTTTCTAAAATGCTCCACCAAGATGGTCTCAATCTCCATCTGATCCTCTTTTGTATTACTAGCAGAGTCTTTGATCTGTAAAATCCTATTTTTAGCCCTTCTTTGTCTAACGACAGTCTGAAAGTATTTGGTGTTCCTGTCCCCTTGGAGAATCCACTGAGTTCTAGCTTTTTGTGCCCACATCATCTCTTCTCTATCTAGAAGTTCTTCTAGATCACCCCTAAGGAGTCTTTCCTTTCTAACATCCTCAACAGTCCCAATAGAAATTTGGATTTGTTGTAGTTGAGCCTGTTTCAACTTAATTTCATAATCTACCTTCCTAAATACAAATTTGTTCCAATTCCTAGCAGATTTCCTAACACTTAAGAATTTTGCCCACAATTGTGTTGCTTTGGACCCCACTAAATTAGACACCCAGGCTTGTCGGATCATACTCTCACAGAAGGGGTGAGTAGTCCACATATGCTCAAATCTAAAGGGTCTATGTCTAAAAGGGGTGAGAAATTCAAAGTCCAAAATAATTGGCCCATGATCAAATCTAATTATGGAAAGGTTTCTAAGGGAGTAACAAGGATACATGTTGATCCACTCAACAGTAGCAAAAGCCCGATCAATTCTTTCCATGATGAACTCATTATCCTCCCTATTATTCATCTAAGTGTACTATTGTCCAGAAGCAGCTAGATCACAAAACTGGAGATCAGAAATTACTTTTTGGAAGAGAAAAGCCCCACTAATACTACCTTGAGTGAAGGAAAATTTTTCAACCCTGCTTAGAATTTGGTTAAAATCCCCAATGCATAACTAGCTAACATGGGAAAAAGCTTTAAGAGAGGAAAGCTGCTACCAAACCTCCTCCCTCCGAGCTAATTCAGGTTGTCCATAAACAAAGGTAATGGAAACTGGTCTGCCCTTATTGTCCAGCAGATCGATATGAATAATGTGGTTGGTAACAAGTTGAACCTTAAGACTAGGTCTATCCATCCATGCTAGAATCACACCTCCACTCAATCCCACTCTAGGAACTTCCAAACCATCAGAAAAACCACATTTAGTCCACACATCTCTACCTTTACATTCCACTAATTTAGTTTCCATAAGAAAAATGATGTCAGGTTTAAACTTTTGGGCTTTTTGCTGGCACTGTAAAACTGCAGACGATTTGCCCAAACCTTTACAGTTCCAGCTTAAGATCCTCATGGCTGCTGGGGAAGCTGATTAGGGTCAGCTTCCCAGCACCCATTTAGATATTTAGGAGCATCCTCATCATGTGAATGGCAATCAATAACAACATTACAAAAGGAAACAGATTCGGAGGAGGTAGGAATGGTACCTTCCCTTGTGAAGAAGCCACAAAGAAGCTTCTGTCTGATATTCCTTCCTAGTCGTCCAAATTCTGATCTGAGTCTCTTCTTGGGAGGGACTTGACTACCTTCGAGCCATTCTTCACAATGCAAAGTAGAAGATTGTCCAGGATCCGAGGTAATAGAAACAGGGGATGGTGGACCTGGGCCAAGGTTGTCAATCTCAGCATTCACAATATTGGTGAGCCTAGTGTCCAAACTGACTGTGTGGTTATGAGTAGTTTCCACCTGTGCTTTGGGCTCTACTAAGTACTGGGTCCATGAGGCATCCTGGCCCACAACTTGGGGACTTCTAATTTGAGGCCCATCACTGGAACTACCTTTTTCAAACCAAAATCTATTTTTGTCTACTCTGTGCACTAAATTCTCAATAATTGGTTCAGGTAAGTCAAGAATTTGTCCTCTATTCCATGCATCCCTAAGTACCCAGTCAGGACAATCTTCATTAAGTCTATCTAAGTTGAATAGTAAAACACTGTTTCATCGCTGTCTGTAGCAGACTCAGACCAAGTATCCTCTCTAAGTGTGCCATTAGTCATGAATGGACCATTTCCTTTAACCCAAGTCCATCGAAGGGAAGAATCCACAGGCAAGGCACAAGGTGGACGAAGGATGAAAGTATCACCAGAATCAGGGTGATGTACTTGAGGCAGGGCACCAGAGGAAGTATGATCCAAGGTCGGATTGGGTGGAGTGTCAATATTCAGGGTATGGCCAGGGGAAGAAGTAGGGAAGTTGAGAGGTGTCTGAGTGGTAGAGGGGTTACTTAAGGATAGGGATAATATAGCAGAATGAAGGTTTGCATGTCCATTCTCTGGCTGTGTAGGGGTAGTAGAAGTAGTGAGGTGGGGGTTAGGAATAGTAGGGGAATTAGGATCAGGAAAAACCTGTGGATTCCCATCCTGGGTTTGGTACGGGGAATAAGGATTAGGCAAAGGTTGGTCAGAAGGGTGAGGAGCATGTGCATGTGAGTGATGAGAGGATTGTAAGTTGCCATACCTCACTTGAGTAGTCTACCTCCGTCTTCTACGATAGTAAGCCCGTAGGTCGTTGTGGAAATGTGGTTCCAGGGAATCAAACCCAAACTGGACTTGGTAAGTTCGCTGAATCCTGTTCCTTAGTCGGATGAGCATTCTCTTAATTTCATCCATACTCTCATTGCATTAGCCTTTCATGTGTCCAATTAAGCCACACCATGTACAGAGCTTGTGCACTTTTTCATATCTACACTGCACCCAAGTCCGAGTCCCATCATCCAGTCGAAGCATGAGTCCAACAGTCAAGGGCATCCATGGATCAATTCTCACCCTTACTCTCATAAATCTAATATTCCTGGGAATACAATCCTCCCAATCCACCTTCTCAAATATTCCCATTAACTGACCCATGCACTCAGCCAAGTCTGGGTATTGATATTCAAGGGGCAATCCATGAAGCTGGACCCACAGAGAGATATGGTTGAGCTGCAAACGATTGAGCACCAGATTAGGTCTCCATTTTTCCAGGACTAATAAAGCACCATCTACTGCCCAAGGACCTTCCAAACAGAAGTGGTTCAAATCCTCTAAAAGTTCAAAATGGATAAGGTAGAAGAAAGAATCTTGGCCAACAACTGAAACTACCCCTCTGATACGCCATGTAGAGTTAATAACCTATTGTAGATGCTAAACTAAGAATTTCCTGTAGTCCAATAGGAATTCAATGGCACAATGGGACCAGAGATCTCTTTGCATGTTGAGATTATCCATGTCCGCTTCAAGAACTGGTCCATGCTGAGCAAAAGGAGTCTCATTTTCATCACTAGTCTGGGAGGAGGCATCAGTATCTTTAGTGAAGGGGCCGACACTAATATCGGACCCACTACTCTCAGTCCAGCCATACTCCCTTGCAGGGATGTGGTCCCCCATGGTCAGTATAGAAAAGTCAGAAAATAGGGACCCAAAGAAAACAAAGGACACAGAGAAGAACAAGACAACAGAAGAGAGTAAAGAAAGGTTGATACAAGTGGGAAAGGAGTTGAAAAGGTAGACCAAAGGAATAAAGGAAGGAGAAACAAAAGATACACACAAAGTCTACTACTCAGATCCAACAAACAAAGCAATTAAAGCTAAGTGGTTGAAAGATGGGAAAAGGCAAGAGATAGGTGAGACTTAAGGAGGAACAAGTGTAAGGATGAGTAGAAGTGATAAGAAGAAAGGACGTTTGGGACAAGACAAGGCAGGAAATGGGAAACAACGCCAAAGTAAAGCGCTGACGAAAAGCAAACAGGAGTAGAGAGAGCTCTCAGGTAGAGAGAGAAACAAAACATAGCCTTTGTTTTAGATTTAACTACCAAGCTAATTAATTGGACAATCAAACACAGATGATAAACATAAGATTATTTTAACAAGTGAAAAGGCAAAGGAGAATTAAAAAAGGAAAATCTATTTTTTTGCTCCAACTTATTGAAAAACCCCTATGACTTACTTTGGAGTTTGACCGAAAGGTCTCTCCTTCTTTGTACTCAATTAATTTCATGGCTTTACAGTCACACTATCACACCACCAGACTCCTACATATTTGCATCTGGGCTTTGACTCTCTCTCCTTCTCTCTCTCTCTCTCTCTCTCTCTCTCTCTCTCTCTCTCTCTCTCACACACACACACACACACACACACACAAAGATAGTTGGTTTGGTTTACTGTTTTACCTTTTGTTCTTACTTTACTCTTTCGTCCCAAGTACCAAGACAAGATTTTTTTTACAGATTTGAGATTATAATTTTTCCAAGACCTACACGTGTATGGTTTACAGTTCAACTTTGATAGGCTAAAAATATATTGACCCCTTGTGATGAATTAATTGATTAATTAGCAAAGTATAATTAATTAATCAAATTAACATGTAAAGGCATGGTAGCACAAACAAATCACCAATTAAACTAAGTATGAAACAGAAAATAAGTTGTCACGGTGATTTGTTTACGAATGGAGAAAACCCCACCAGGTGATTTTAAGGTTACCACTCTCGAGAATCCACTATTATCACAACAAGCGGTTACAAGTAAAGGAATCCTAGTACCTTATACCAACCTACAGTTGAACCCTTACCCCAATACCCAATTGGACTTGTTCTATAGTGACAATCTTTCCTTGTAATGCACAGCTCCCAGGATATGACTAACCAATTGCGCGGATCCCAGTACGCAACTTCAATCACCAAATAGAGAAGGTTGTTGGCTACAAAGTTATTCAGTTCATCTAGACGATGAAGATCCAGAAGATGCTTGGTTACAAAACCTTACGGTGTACAAACACAGCAACTTCTTCACAAGAATGATGAACTAGGGCAAATTCTGTCTCTGGTTACAATTTGCTTGAACAAACTTTGCTCAATACTTATGCAACTTGTGTCCACTTTGACGGCCTTTAAAATAATCCTTTTATATGTCTAGTGTTGTGAGAAAAAAAAGCCCAAACACATAATCACGGATTTGAGTTAAAACAGAACTGAAAATTTGTTTTTCTTAAACCTCAACAGATGCCTAGCTGTCGAGTTGCTGTCGAGCCACGAGGCTGATCAGCTCTTTAAACCTCGACAGATGGCTAGCTGTTGAGCTTTAATAATAGGCACTTTCTTGGCTTGAAACTTGGACAAACTAGCATGTCTTCAACACTTGATCTTGAAACAAAATTTCTTGAAGTATTAAACACATCCTAGATCTACTCAAATACAAGTAAAGTGCGTTTTGTCAAAGAATTAGCCAATTACATAAAATAGTGACATATGTTCCTAACAAGTGAATCACATATATCCTAACAAACTTGTCTTCAAAAACAAAAGCAGGTTTGACCTTTCTTTCTTTCTTCTACTTGTGTTCGCACCAAATATACAATTAACTGGCTCTACCTATACTTGGGCTCTCAATCTATTTATATTGTGGGCTTTGGGTTTCCTACTATAGGTAGTCCTTTGCTCGGAGACCCAGTTACACACTCTTTTTCGCAAACCTTTCTCTTTTTCTCATAAAGTTGCTCCCCTTTCTCTTGATATAGTCACTCTTCTCTCTCTCTTTTCTCTCCAGAATTGCCAACCCCCACTTCTCATTCTATCCTCTTATTTATAGCTTGAGATAAGTGGAGGTGTTATGATTACTTCCTGATCACTCGTGGGAATGGGGGTCCAATTCCATCATTTCTAAGTGGATGTTCCGTTGGGAGCAGTAGTAATGGCATTAGAACTGGTTCCCACCTCCAAAAGGCTGTTCGGCAGCGATATTCCCCAAGGTAATACCGGGCAGCCGGGACATTGTATCCCTAAGCAATCACATTCTCAACCAAGTTGCAGTTGATCGAGAGAGGCTCGGATTGTGCCTCAAAGTGTGCCCGGATCAAGATTACAGGTCCAATGGGGACTAGATCAGGTATTGTGGCACAAGGCCAGGACCCAAGGCCTAGTGGGCCTGAGGCCTTGCCCCGTACACGGGGTCGGGGTTATAAACCATACCACAAGGACGGGGCCCAAGGCCCAAGGGGCTTGGGACCTTGTCCCGTACAATAGCCACCCCTTGATTTGTCTCCAGCTCCTAAGAACGAATCAAGGATGACAAGTGCCAGAGACTTCTCGGAAAGCTTAGTAGTTAGTTATTGAATGGATAGGATGGTCATTAATGTGCTCTCAAAAGGGGCGTTACGCCAGGCTATCAGGTCTAACCGCCATCATAATTTGACGGTTTGTGAACCGAGGCAGCGCGCGTGGTGGTTATAAAAAGAATTCGAAAAGTTTTTCCTACCTCCCCCTTCATTAAATGCTCTTAACCCTATAAATAGTTTCCCCTGATTTCTCACACCATTCTTTATAGCCTCTCTTCCTCAATTTCCTCTCTGCCAAGCATACTTCTCCCATGCATAAATTCTCCAGTCTAGATCATCATTTCCTAGAGCCCGTAGTAAGTCTTCTTTGCTCTTTCCTTTTCTTTCAATTTTTCTTCACTCTTAGAGTTTAAGAATGGGTTATTCTCATCTCCTCGCTTCTGAAGTGTCTTTGGCTAGTTTTAGAACAGCTTATGGCATTCCTGGAAATGTTGATATCGCCTACTATCATGAGGGCAATATTGCTCTCCAGAGGCGCTCTGATCCAAATGTAGCATTTTTCCTTTGATGGCTATCCTAGAGGGTGGGGTTAGGTTTCCCATGGACCCTCTCATTATAGGTACCCTTAGGTTTTATGGTTTATGCCCTGACCAACTCCCTCCCAATTTTTACCGAGTTGTGAGTTGTGTCAGTAGACTAAACCAAATATACGAGCTATAACTAAACCATCATGACATCAACTTTATGTATAGTTTATGCGGCAACATTAGGTCCGATTACTATTTAAAAGCTAGGGATGTACAGGCATAGCTTATATCATGCCATCCTGACTCCAACAGAAGCTCAGCGGGAGAATTCGTCAGGGTGAGCGGCAATTGGCTTGCTGACGAGCTCCCTTGCCTACTTTCGCCACATGATGTTGGTCGGTACCGAGTACCTTTACTTGTTTTAAATTTGATACTTTTGCTCATTTCACTCACGCATACACTAACTGGTCTTCTTGTTGATTTGCTGTAGAAGGGAAAAGATTTAAACCGAACCTTAGAGTTGTGCACGTGAGGGATCTCAATTTTGTAACTAGGTCAGAGATATTTGTGCATATAGACGAATAGCTTCGGACATCTCACCTAATACTTGGCTGTAGCCTAGTATACTTTACCTAGTAGTCATTCAGCCAGGCTTTGCTGGTGGACAGCCCACTATTATCATATATTGATGTTCAGCACACCAATTTGCTCCCTCCCTCTTTAACAGTTGGTGAAGCTCAGGACCGTAGCCCCCAGTATACTACCTCAGAGTCTCTCGCACCGGTAAGGGATGCCTCGGCTAATCTTGCATCTCAAAGCCATAGAGTCCACGTGCTTGTTAGAGAGCTTGAAGCTCCAGTTTAAGTAGCCGAGCCAGCAGTAGTAGAGTTAGTCAATTCCTTGGAAGCGGAGGCCGGTCAAGGCAAAGAGATGGTGACCAAGCGTACAATGACTATTAACTAGTTTTTGCCCAGTACCTACCTTGCAGCTCAGCTTCAACAGCACCAAGGTAGGGATCAGACTCCTCCTCCTGCTGGCTACACAAGAAAAAAAGCAGCTCATTGCCGATCAACCACTTAGGGTTCCAAGTGATGCTCCCTCGAGGACCCCTCATCAGGTATCTGGCGGGATCATGATCTGGGAGCCAGTCGGCGATTCTCGACCAACTACCCAAATTAGAACTAACGTGGCATCCTCTTCTCATCTCGAGGTGGGTTGGCAGACCACCTTTAGACTCGGCAAAAAGCCTCTGCCAGTGTCTGCCAGCGTAAGAACATAGGCCTAGGGTAAAGGGGGGCGGGTTGCCCAGAGCTTGGTGCAGGGCCTCCTATTGCCCAAAGATGTTCACTTCTTCTCAGACGGGACCAAGGAATCATTAGCTAGGCAGCTGCGGTGGCATACCATAACGGTAACTTTCTCTCCCTCCCTTTTCCATTTGTTTTGATGCATGTGTATTCTCTTTGCCTTCATACTTGTCATTGTTGCATTATCAGCCCGTGCAGCTAACCCACGTTATTGACGAGAGGCTAAAGGAGATTGTCAAGGATGCCGAATGGGAGAAGTCCCTCAAGGACATTGTGGTTGCCATAACAAAGGAGAAGGGCAAAGCTGCTGAAGCCGCCGAGAAGAAGGCATAATCTGCTGAGAAAGCCTGGTTGGTGACGGAGAAGAAGTTGACCGAGATGGAGGTCAAGCTGGGGGGCACAGAGCTCAAATTGGCGGAGGCAGAAGCCTAAACTAGGCCTAAGCTGACGAGATTGTTGACCTTTAAGCGGCCCTTGAAGCCTGTGAGGAAAAGTGATACAATAAAGGCTTTGCGAATGATGAAAACTCTGTGAAGCCCATTGTCCATCAAGCCCCGCATCATGGGTTCGGCGAGGGGTGGCTGGCAGCCTTGCAAGCAATAGGAGTGGCAGAAAATTCCCCACTGAGGAACCCTGAGTAAATTCCATACTTGGCTCTTCCTCCCCCTGTTCAGAGTCAAGCTGGTGCCGCTGATGAAGAGGACAACCTAAGCATGAGGGAGCTGGTGCGCGCGATTGACACCCACGTGGAGATGGTTGATCTCGAGGTCACCAACAACCTCCATGCTGTCGAGGATGTACAAGTCCAAACACTTCCTACCAATTAACCAATCGAGGATGCACCCGAACAGCCAGTAGAGGACGTAGTCTAGCTCCTGCCCACCAATCCTTCAGTCTGATGCTTATATTTTAGCTTGCCTTTGTTTTTTACTTGTGTTTAATTTTTCCTTCCATTTGTTTGGTTTGCCTACAGTCATGGGTTGTGGTGACAGAACAATGGTTTAACTTTTATTTATTTTTTTTAGTGACCGAACAATTTCTTTAGCTATATTTATAAATGATCATCATAGCGTTACTAAGTTTTATTTTATTTTATTTTATTTTTTTCAGTTCTTTTTCTTTTCATTCCTAATGATTGGGTAGCCTAATCAAGGCTTCTCTTTGACCCATGATAAAGACCACTCTCACTTGTCTTCGAATAGATAGACTATATCTTTATCTACTTGGTGTTCGGGACCGGACTGAAAGAGGTTTGCTGTGTCTAGGAAAAATTAGCGCCAAGCTTGCGTCCATTCGGCAATAAAGATTGGATTTGACGCATGCTTGTATATTTAATGAAAATGAATGGCAGGCTTATGTTCTTAAGGAAACTAGGTGTTAGGTTCCCACCTGTTAAGTGATTGGGCCTAGCCGAGAATGGGATTTTCGTCGTTAGGTAATATTTACTGTAAGGTCTCCACCTGCCCGGCAATTAGGATCGAATCGGGAAACAGGTTTTTGCTCTTAGAATAATTTGATATAAGGTTTCCACCTGCTCGGTGATTAGGATCGAACCGAGAGCTGGTTTCAGCCCTTAGAATAGTTTGATATAAGGTTTCCACCTACTCAATGATTAGGATCGAATTGGGAAATAGGTTTCTGTCCTTAGAACAATTTGACGTAAGGGTTCCACCTACTCGGTGATTAGGATCAAACTGTAAGCAGGTTTCAGCCCTTAGCATAATTTTAATGTAAGGTTTCCACCTGCTCGGTGATTAGGATCGAACCGAGAAGCAGGCTTCTGTCGTTAGAACAATTTGACATAAGGGTTCCACCTACTCGGTGATTAGGATCGAACCGGGAGCAGGTTTCAGCCCTTAGCACAACTTGAGATTTAATTTCCTATGCATTTGTTGATCGGGGTTAATAAATTAACAATGATAGAACCGTAAGTACAAATGTACCTGCATAGATAAACATTGCCTTCATATTACTTAATATTATTCATTTATAACGTAATACTCAACCCATACTTTTGAGCACTCATAATTAGTGATAAAACTTCTTCAAGATTGTGAGTATTCCAAGGCCGGGAAAGTGGTCTCTCATCCACGTCTTCCAAATAGTATGCCCCCGCACCGGCTATGGCGGTAACTCTATAAGGTACTTCCCAGGTTGGTGCTAACCTTCCCATCATTGGCATCTTATGTGTTTCCTACTACCTTCTGAAGTACCAAATCACCAATGCTAAACTCCCTTCTTCGAATGTCCCTGTTGTATCTCCGAGCAAGTTTTTGTTGATATTTAGCCAGTCGTATGGTCACTGATTCCCGATGTTCCTCCAACAAGTTCAACTGTCTCACCATTAATTCTGAATTCTTGGCAGGGGCAAATCCTAAGACCCGGGCACTGCACAAATTTACCTCGACTGGTATGACTGCTTCCGCTTCATATGTTAGAGAAAACAGAGTTTCTCCTGTGGATCTCCTCGAGGTTGTCCGGTATGCTCACAGATCATTAAGCAACTCCTTGGCCCACCTACCCTTAGCACCCTCTAATCTTTTCTTCAAACTGTTCATAATGGCTTTGTTAGTGGCCTTAGCTTCATCGTTACTCTGTGGATATGCCGAAGTAGAGTACCTATTCCTGATGTCAAGGTTGCTACAAAACTCGCGAAAAGGTTTGCTATCAAACTACAACCTGTTATCTAACATTAGAGACTATGGTACAACGAACCATGTTACTATGTTTCTCCATACAAACTTCTTAACATCCATATACTAGATGTTTGCCAATACCTTTGCCTCTGCCCACTTGTGAAATAGTCTACGGCTATTAAAATAAACCTTCGGTTTCCTGTAGCTTGAGGGAATGGACCGAAAATATCTAGCCCCCACTGCGCAAAGGGCCACGGGCTACTATAGGGTTTAGGCTCCCTGCCGGTTGGTGAATCATCAGAGCGTGCTTTTGGCATTGCTCAGACTTCCATGCATACTAAATAGCATCATTTTGCATTCGTGGCCACCAAAATCCCTAAGTCATTGCTCTGTTAGCTAATGAACGTCCCCCCACATGACTGCCGCACACCCTCTCATAAAGTTCGGTCAGGAGTTATTCAATCTTGCTAGGGTGCAAACATTGTAAGTAGGGCCCCTCAAAAGACCTTCATTACAGCTTATGATCAGCTGACAACCAATACTGAGCAGTTGCCTAGCGTACCTTTTCTGCTTCCTTTTCATTAGCTGGCACTCGGTCCTCGGCTAAAAAATCGATGATCGGATCCATCCAACATGGTTCAGCCATTGCTATGAGTGAAACACCTACCCCTACATTAATACTCGGTTCTGCTAAAAACTCCACTTTGATTAACCGAGGTACCTCCTTGATCAATGATGACGCCAATGTGGCCAAAGAGTCAGCGTGCCGGTTCTGTCCTCTGGCTACTTGAACCATTCTCACACTTAGAAAGCGATCCATAGTTTGCTTTACCAACCACAAGTACTCCATCATCTAGGGATCCTTGGCATCAAAGTTCCCTTGTACTTGATTAACCCTAATCGAGAATCTGAGTAGACCTTTACCTCCCTAGCATCTAGGTCCGAAGCAACTCTTAATCCAGCAAGCAAGGCTTCATACTTGTCTTCATTGTTAGAAGCCCTAAAACCTAGCCTAAAAGAATGTTACAGCTTTATTCCTTCTAGGGTGATGATTACAATTCCAGCCCTGACTCCTAATGCACTGGATGTATCGTCCACAAATACCTTCCACGGGAGGACTTCTACATGGCAAACTATCTCCATCTCTCCTCTTAGGGAAAACTCTGTGACAAAATTGGCGAGAACTTAACCCTTCACCAAGCTTCAAGGTCTGTACCTGATGTCAAAAGAGCCTAGCCGAGTTCCCCACTTGGTTATTTTGCCCTTGAGATTAGACCTTTTCAACAATGACTATAGAGGATACTCGGTCAATACATAGATGGTATGAGCTTGAAAATAATGGGGTAGCTTCCTAGTAGCATGGACTAGTGCTAATACCAACTTCTCCAGAGGCAAATATCTCGTCTCGGCGTCGACCAGGGTCTTGCTGACGAAGTATATTGGCTGTTGTATACCTTGATCTCTCAGTAGCATGGCACTCACAGCATGCTCAGACACTGAGAGATACATAAATAAGTCTTCATCGGGTTCTGGGGCTGTTAACATAGGTGCCCAAACTAAATATTCCTTCAGGTCCTGGAAAGCCTTCTCACACTCCTCATTCCGCTGGAATCCCTTTCACTTTTCCAAAGCTGGTAAAACGAACGGCAGCTATCGACAAACTTGGAAATAAATCGGTTAAGGGCAGCTAACATGCCGATCAATACTTGGACTTCCTTTGGATTACTTGGCGGCTTGAGGCGCTTCACAGCTTCAATCTGATCAGGGTTGACTTCTATTCCACGATTAGTGATCAAATACCCCAGGAACTTGCCAGCCCCCACTTCGAAAGCACACTTGTCAGCATTAAGGCGTAGCTTGTGTTGTCGGAGCACTTCGAACGCCTCTTTAAGATCATCAATATGTTGCACCTCTCGTTTGCTTTTGACCACCATATCGTCAATGTACACCTCAACTGTACGCCTAATCTTATCCCTAAACATCCTTGTCATCATCTGTTGATAAGTGGCTCCAGCATTCTTTAGCCCGAATGGCATCACGGTATAGTGGTAATTGGCATTAGGGGAAATGAATGTCATCTTCTCTTGATCCTCAATAGCTAAGGCAATCTGATGATAATCCTGAAAAGCATCCAGAAAGCTCATCCTCAGGTGCCCATATGTGGCATCTACCAGTTGATTAATCTTCGGCATAAGGAATGGGTCCTTTAGGCATGGTCGGTTCAAGTCCTTAAAGTCAACACAAACCCTCCATTTGTCATTCTTCTTTTTTACCACCACGGTAGTCGCAAGCCACTCTGAAAAGAATATCTCCTTTATTGCCCTAGCCTCCTTCAATCTCTTGACCTCTTACCTAACAGCTTTGACACACTCCTTAGCTGATTTCCTTGGGTTTTGCTTCTTGGGAGGGAACAATGGGTCCATGTGAAGCTTGTGAACTATGAACTCGAGGTCTACCCCAGGCACCTCATACGGGCTCCACGCTTATACGTCCACATTTTGTACAAGAAATAGCAACATCTCCACCTTATCTTCGTACTTCATACTAGCTCCTATCTGAAAACTCCTATCATCATCGGGTAGCATCCTTACCTTTACCAAATCCTCAGCATAAGTAGCCCTCATTTCTCCCTGGGGCTCCTGTGATTTCTATAAGGGAACCTCCACGATCGGTTCCTTCTGTTTTATCTCCCAGTTAACAGCGGCCACCAAACACTACCTGGCCACTTGCTGGTTTCCCCTTACTACAGCAATACCTTGCTCAGTATGAAATTTGACCTTCACATGGAGAGTGGACAAGACCGCCCCCATTGCATAAATCCATGGTCTTCCAAGGATTGCTATGTATGGAAAAAATGAAGCAACCGCTATAAATGCTACCTTTACCTCATTGCCTTCCATATTCATAAGAAAAGAAATCTGCCCCTTAAGGATCACCATCTGGCCATCAAACCCCACCAGGGGTGTGTTGTACTTAGAGAGGTCCTCATTCTTCAAGCCAAGCCCCCTGAATAGGTTGGGATACATCACTTCAGCTCCGCTCCCCTGATCTATCAATACCCTCTTCACTATAAAGCCATTTATCCGGGCCATGACTGTAGTGACCCAAAAAGGGGGGTCTTGCATTCCATGGAATCCCATATCGCCTAGGGAAGCACATGAGAATGTGTTTATAATGAATGACCTCCCTTCAATGTGTAGAGGCCTTTTCCCCAGCGCAACCTGGGGAAGAACAAAACCGTGAGGGATATGGGTCTCAAAGCGGACAATATCTACACAATTGGGGTGGGGTCATTACAGATGGTATCAGAGCCATGCCCTAACCGGAAGTGTGGGCCCCACACGCGAGGACGCGTGTGCCCGTAAGGGGGGTGGATTGTAGTGACCCAAAAAGGGGGGGTCTTGCATTCCATGGAATCCCATATCGCCTAGGGAAGCACATGAGAATGTGTTTATAAGGAATGACCTCCCTTCAATGTGTAGAGGCCTTTTCCCTAGCGCAACCTGGGGAAGAACAAAACGGTGAGGGATATGGGTCTCAAAGCGGACAATATCTACACAGTTGGGGCGGGGTCATTACAGATAGAGCCAGGTTTCGATCCTGGGACCTGTGGGTTATGGGCCCACCACAGGTCATTCCTTATAAACACATTCTCATGTGCTTCCCTAGGCGATATGGGATTCCATGGAATGCAAGACCCCCCTTTTTGGGTCACTACAATGACCACCAAAGCATCATCGTGCGGCTGGATCATTCCTTCCAGGTCGTCGTTGTTGAAGGCGATGGCCTCCTGAATGAGCTTTAACTTTTTCTCGGAGGGTTGCTTTCCTGGGCAACCTTCTGCCGGCACCACAGTCAGTACCCCTATCCTCTTGGACATCAGGGTACCCCTTAAAGCTGCGTGGATGACCTCTATTACTCCCAGTGGGGGTGGGAGAGGATTCTGAAGAGGCCGAGTACCTTGCTCGATTTCTTGATTTCTTAGGTCCATCACAAACTCTTTAAAGTACCCCTTCTTCACCAACTGGTCTAAATGATCGTTCAACACTCTGCATTGTTCGATAGTCTGCCCTTTGTCTCTATGGTAAGTACAATACAGGTTCTAATTTCTCCTCGACAGGTCACCCCCCATCTTGTTTGGCCACCAAAATTTAAAGCTCATTCTTGATTCAATCCACAATCCTATGCACTGGCTCTTTAAACGTCACATTCACTTCCTCTATTTATGTGTCCGGCTCCTGAATTCTCAAATCCCTTCGGGGCCTTGACTTAAAACCTCCCTGCCGTGGATGGCTCATGATCGAAGCCTTACCTTTGTTCTATTGCCGGTCATCCTCTAACCATTTATATTCTTCAATACACCTCATCAACTACTTCATATCCTTGGGAGGCCTCCTTGTCAATGACTCTCACAGTACGGAGTCCTCGGGCAATCCCAATCGAAAGGTACTTGTTGCGATTTTTTCGTTGCCCTTCTGATCTCGTTGCAAAACTCCCAGTACCGGCTAGTGTAGCTGTGAAGGGTCTCCCTAACTCCCATTTTCATTGATAACAATGCATCCACTGGTTGCGGCACTCGACTGCAGGTCAAGAACCGGATACCGAACTCCTGAATCAACTCGGCCAAACTATGAATGGAGTCTTTCCTTAACCCATTGAACCATCTCAAAGCAGTGGGCACGAGACTTGAAGGAAATACCTTACATATTAGAGCATCGTTATGAGTGTGCAAAGACATCATTTGGATATAATGGCTTACGTGTTCTACCGAGTCCGTTTTCTCATTGTAAGAGTTAAATGGAGGCTAGGTGAATCTGCTCAACATTGGAGCCAATGCGATCTCCCTCGAGAACGGTGACCGAGCAGCTTTACGTAACGCGCGACTCATAGCGTCCATGGCAGCGTTTTGGGGAAATCGAGTCCCAGTCTGCATATTCCCGAGACTGATCTCGTTGTTCGATGGGAACCAGATTGGTGGGACCCCTCTCTATAATGACCCTCTACACTCACTGACCCCTCTTCACGCTCCTCTCGATCCCTCCTCCGACGCCTAGCTCTTGCCTCCAACTCCAAGTCCCTTACCAACCTACCCAAATGTTCAAGATCCGCCCTCTCGCCAAAGTGTTCATACCCTGATGTGCCTGATATAGTCTGGCATGTTTGATACGACCCTTCCCCGAGGCCGGACTGCTCTTCCTCCTACTCGTGCTCCCTATCTTCACACCTCTTCTGCCTTCTCTCCCGCCAAGTGGATCCCCGAGAAGATCTCCCGGAACAAATTTTAGCATAACTCCTTGAATGACCTTCAGACAATTTTCCCGCACGAGTCTCGACAGAACCATAGCTATGTAGGAGATCTCTACAAACGACGCCAATTGTGCGCACCTAATATATGGTTAACTGACTCTACCTATACTTGGGCTCTCAATCTATTTATATTGTGGGCTTTGGGTTTCCTACTATGGGTAATCCTTTGCTTGGAGACCCAGTTACACACTTGTTTTCGCAAACCCTTCTTTTTTTCTCACAAAGTCGCTCCCTTTTCTCTTGATATAGTCACTCTTCTCTCTAGAATTGCCAACCCCCACTTCTCATTCTATCCTCTTATTTATAGCTTGAGATAAGTAGAGATGTTATGATTACTTCCTGATCACTCGTGGGAATGGGGGTTCAATTCCATAATTTCTAAGTGGATATTCTGTTGGGAATGGTAGTAATGACATTGGAACTGGTTCCCACCTCCAAAAGGCTGTTCGTCAGCAATATTTCCCGGGCAATACTGAGTAGTCGACAGATTGTATCCCCGAGCAATCACATTCCCGACCAAGTTGCAGTTGATCGAGAGAGGCCCAAATTGTGCCTCAAAGTGTGTTCGGATCAAGATTACAGGTCCAATGGGGACCAGGTCAGGTACTGTGGCACAAGGCTAGGGCCTAAGGCCTAGTGGGCTTAGGGCCCTGCCCTGTACAAGGGGTCGGGGTTATGGATCGTACCACAAGGCCAGGGCCTAAGGCCCAAGGAGCCTGGGACCTTGCCCCATACAACTTCTTATTTGTCATCAAATTAATAAATATATTAATAATATATAAATATAATATACGATTTATGAAACAATAATTGTAGGGACTCGATTTTTGGAAGGACCCTCTTCTGAACTTAGAAGGGATATAATCCTGTAAGCCCCAAACAATGAATTTGTAGAGAGTGGGTTGAAGAAATTGGCCCTTACAGGAAAACGGAGCTTCATCGTGGATTCATTGCTATTGAAGGCTAAATGCCTTAGTTCTTTGCTAAAATTGCTCCTCGGACGAATTCTTTGCTAAAATTGCTCCTCGGCATTCGTCCGAGGAGTCTCCCCCCCCCCCAGGAGGGATTCCCTTACATTATATACCCTTCACCCAACAAATCCTAACCCTACACTTGTTGGGCGATCAGGACATTACTCAGGTGCCTGTCCCATCAGCCGCCTTCCCATTTTCTTTGGGAGTCGCGACAACCAAGGTGGCGCTGGTGCGGAGTCCTTTCCTCATTAATGCGGCCAGGGCGGTAGTTAGGGGCATTTAATGTGGAGGTGACTGCTTGTCATGAGCTTGTCCCTCCATCAGATTTATATCGCAGGCGCGTGGTATTCCCCCTCGGCCCTTTGAGTAGTCATGAAGGCTTCTTTGGAAGTGTTTGTTGGCTGCCTTGAGTTCTCAAATGTCCGATGATGGGGTAGTCCTCGGCATGGCCAGTTGTACGCCTGGGCTTCTTGTTTTCCTCCTCAAATTTTGGGTGCCTCCTCGGCTCAGGCCTTCGGCCCAGGAACGAAGTGGGCTGGGCCGTAAGACTTGTTGGCCCCACAATAGCCCCTTAAAATCTTGCTGTCCGCATCCTCAGGCGGAGAGGAGGATTTTGATGTCCTCGGGCCTATGACGCGTCCCATCGAGCTTGGCCCTCTGTGGGTACTGAAGCCTTTTCGTCTACCCTAGAAGCGTTACTGGCGCCTCGAAGTGCGCGATGCGCCTTTCATTAAATCAAGACGGCTCTGTGCTCCCCGCGTTCAACGGGAGGATGATAATCCAACGGTGGGGATTCGCCTAACATTTATGGGCGGGAAAACCCGCGCGGCTCCTTGATTTGGGGTTTAAATACTCACTCGAAAGGCCGGTCCCTCTGTTTACTCGCATCCAAGGGTCTACATCTCCAGCATAAAAAGCCTGTCCGAGGAGCTTCTACTCATTTTTGTAAGTTTCTCTATCTCTCTTCGAGTTCTCTTCTTCTCTATTCTTTCCTCTCTCTCATTTGCTTTTTCTAGGCGTCATTTGGGGATTGGTAGATTTAAGAAATACGTCTATACTGAGGAGGCGATGGAAAAATTTATCGCCGATTATAAGATACCCAGCAACGTGGGTTTGAGGTATTGTGAGGAGAGGGAGTGGCACCTTCGGAGGCAGGAGGGTGAGGTGGTGATCCCCATCGTTGCCTTCGTTGAAGGTGGCATGAGAATACCCATGGTGCCGGTGATGAGGGGCTACCTGACGTACTTCCGGCTAGCCCCCACCCAGTGTGCCATCAACGTCTTCAGGATTCTGGGCTGTGTGGACGCCCTGAACGAGAAGATGGGACTGAGGTTGACCCACCATGATGTTGACTGGTGTTATAACCTCCAGTATCTTACTACCTGAAGACCAGGGATGATAGGGTCCGGCTCATTCAGTGCCTCCCTGGGTCCAGCAAGGGGTTGAACAAGGACTTCCTCATCGTGTCTGGAGAGTGGCACGATGGCCTTCACTGCCCAACGACGGAGGGGACCCCAGGTGGGGCAGTGGGAAAATTGGAGGAGGGTTCTAGGACCCTAATCAGTTCTATTCTTTACTTCGTCCGTTTCTTTTGCACCGTTTGGTTACTAATGTGAACGCGTCTTCTTTTGCAGATCCGCACGCCTTCACGCGCTATTTCATTCTGATCAACCGGGAAGACTTGCAGAAGGCGCTGAGGGCGGAGGTTTTCGTGAACGAAGCCGATAATCAAGTTAGGGCCGCTCACCAGATCTTGGGGTACGACCCGGCTCAAAAATCATTTGCGGCGCCGAAGTACGTGATCAGAGCAAAGGATCCTCGGCTTCGGAAAATAACCGTGACTGAGGACGGGTTCCAGTTTTCCGAGGTGCCCTCCACATCAGAAGGCGTAACACCTGCGGGTCCCTCCTCCTCCCTTAGACTCTCGGAGCCCGCCGAAGAAGGCCTAGAGAGGGAAGTGGAAGTCGCTGATTTTGGCCCTGCCGAGGATGAGTTTGACGTTTTTGAACAAGTTCACCAGTTCGAGGACCCTCTAAGAGACTTGGGTGACCCTCGTTTGACAGAAGCAGACTTCCCAGCGTCCAAGTCCCCTCCCCAGCACGAAATGGGTTACAAAAAGAGGCCCCAATCTAGCCTGTTGGATCTAATCGAAGGCCAACCGGGGAAGTCAAAGCCAAAGCTTCCCCCTCCTCCTCCAAAGACTCATTCTGCCCCGGGCAGGTCGGCCCCTACCCAGTCAAGGCTTCCCCCTTCTCCGCCTCAGACGAGTCTGCCCTCTAGGCACGAGCCCTCTGATCCTAAGCAGAGAAAGGATAGGGGCAAAAGGCTAGTTGAGGAAAAGCCTGGGTCTCCCCGTGATGAGGGCGATAATCGGCGGCCGACAAAACAGTTGA
Organism: Quercus ilex subsp. ballota; assembly: GCA_032727855.1. Classification (NCBI taxonomy): domain Eukaryota; kingdom Viridiplantae; phylum Streptophyta; class Magnoliopsida; order Fagales; family Fagaceae; genus Quercus; species Quercus ilex. Next base: position 45,521,717 of record CM064917.1, read on the forward strand.
AGATTGGCTCCCAAGGCCAGGACAAGCAGGTTGATACCAAGCCCGAGGCTCAGGCCTGGCTTCCTGGCCAAATGCTCCATGGGGGGCCTCTGAGGGACGACTCCTCCCTAAGGGATTTCAAGGAAGGCGAAGGCGCATATGTGGCCGACGCACTGGAAAGGTGTCTGCTACTCCCAGCGGACATGGCAAAGCTGGGGACTATGAGGAGTAGAGAGGTCTTCCTCTGCCTCAAGCGGTACTTGGGAATGGTAAGTCCCTCAACACTTACAATTTTTTTTTTTTTTTTTTAGTTTCAGCTTTTTCTTTCCCTTTTCTGAGCTCGGCTAGTTGTGTACTCGTTTTGTTGGGCAGGCCGTTCAGGCCACTTATAGGTTAGAGGACACGGCCCGTGATCAGGGGAAAGCCATGGACGCGAAGCGTGAGAAACGCTTGGAGGCCACTCGGACCCATAAAAACTCCGAGGATGACCTTGCCAAGGCCCGGGAAGAGCTGAAGGCGATGACCAGTGCCCGGGACAACGCCCTGTCAGGCCTCGCCGGCTTCCAGAAGCAGGCCGAAGATCAGTTAAAGCGCCTGGGTGAGGCGGAGGAGCAGTTGAAAATTGCAAAGGAGCTCCTTGCTGATCTGCCAAAGAAGGTGGCTGCTGCCGAGGAAGCCAAGAGGGTGGCTAAATGGGACAAGGATGAGGCCGTGAGGGCCAAGTTTGAGGCTGACCAAGGCAGGGAGGAAGCCCAGGCCACTAAGCAGGAAGCCGAGGAGGAGGCCTATGCTGCGGGGATGGCAGAGACAGAAGCATCCTTTAAGGCTCAAGTCTCCGGGTTGTGCAGGCGCTACTCTACTGAGGTTTGGAGGGAGGCTCTTAGACAGGCTGGGGTCGAGGCCTAGTCCGGCTTGTGGAAGGAGGAGAGTGTGTACTACTCTCCTGCCATCCGCGAGACAACTCCAGGTGGCGCTGAGGCCGGAGAGGCTACAGAGGAAGCCGGTACTGCTACGAGTGAGGACACATCAATCGCTGAACCCACAGGGGAGCTCGTCCAAGGAAGTGACCCTCCCGAGGTAGCTAAGTCAGGTGAGGGCCCCATTGAGGAGGCGCCCCAGGAGGTTACGAAGTCCACCTCTGAAGCTAAGGTTCCTGCTGCTGAGAAGGCAGCCGTTCCTGCCGCGCCTTCACAGGCTGTCCCTTCTGGCCAAAGCTCAGAAGGCCCTGAAGCTACTATGGACCAGCCCCCTCCTGAGGGAGGAGAATAGGTGGGAGGGGCAGGCCCCTCGGCGTCCCTGTCTCTCTTGTCCTTCGCATCTTTCTTTTTCCTTTTTTTTTAGATTGTAATATGGTGTTCATCATGTAATCTTTTATGGATGTAATGCAGTGTGATTTTTATTTCCCTTTCCAATTGTTCTGGCTATTTGTACATCTGCGTGTTATTCTTTTTCTCTTTCCCTTGTTGTCTCTCTTTTTTTTTTTTTTTTTTTACTTGCATGATTTTATCACCAAGTATACTTCGGCCGGTCATGGTAGCGATTGTAATAACGTGAAGGAACGTACGCATAGGCAGGCCTTTTATGTCTCTAGGACCAGGTGGGACCCTTACTTTCCCAACATTCTAACACTTAGAATCTTCTGAAGTAGTTAGTTTCCCCGTAGGCGCGAGTCTGAGGGCCATGCAGTGCTTTTGGTTCTGTCTAACACTAAGAATCCTCTGAAGGAGTTAGTTTCCCCATAGGCCTGAGTCCTGGGACCATGCAGTGCTTTTGGTTCTGTCTAACACTTAGAATCCTCTAAAGGAGTTAGTTTCCCCATAGGCCTGAGTCTTGGGACCATGTAGTGCCTTGGTTCTGTCTAACACTTAGGATCATCTGAGGTGGTTAGTTTCCCCATAAGCCTGAGTCCGAGGACCATGCAGTGCCTTGGTTCCGCCTAACACTTAGGATCATCTGAAGTGGTTAGTTTCCCCAAAGGCCTGAGTCCGAGGACCATGCAGTGCCTTGGCTCTGTCTAACACTTAGTCTTGTGAAGTAGTTAGTTTCCCCATAGGCCTGAGTCCGAGGACCATGCAGTGCCTTGGTTCTGTCTAACACTTGGTCTTCGAAGTAGTTAGTTTCCCCATAAGCCTGAGTCCGAAGACCATGCAGTGCCTTGGTTCTGTCTAACACTTGGTCTTGTGAAGTAGTTAGTTTCCCCATAGACCTGAGTCCGAGGACCATGCAGTGCCTTGGTTCTGTCTAACACTTGGTCTTTTGAAGTAGTTAGTTTCCCCATAGGCCTAAGTCTGAAGACCATGCAGTGCCTTGGTTCTGTCTAACACTTGGTCTTCTGAAGTAGTTAGTTTCCCCATAGGCTTGAGTCCGAGGACCATGCAGTGCCTTGGTTCTGTCTAACACTTGGTCTTTGAAGTAGTTAGTTTCCCCATAGGCCTGAGTCCGAGGACCATGCAGTGCCTTGGTTCTGTCTAACACTTGGTTTTCTGAAGTAGTTAGTTTCCCCATAGGCCTTAATCCGAGGACCATGCAGTGCCTTGGTTCTGTCTAACACTTGGTCTTCTGAAGTTGTTAGTTTCCCCATAGGCCTCGGACTCTTCTGAAGTAGTTAGTTTCCCCATAGGCCTGAGTCCGAGGACTATGCAGTGCCTTGGTTCTGTCTAACACTTGGTCTTTGAAGTAGTTAGTTTCCCCATAGGCCTGAGTCCGAGGACCATGCAGTGCCTTGGTTCTGTCTAACACTTGGTTTTCTGAAGTAGTTAGTTTCCCCATAGGCCTTAGTCCGAGGACCATGCAGTGCCTTGGTTCTGTCTAACACTTAGTCTTCTGAAGTAGTTAGTTTCCCCATAGGCTTGAGTCCGAGGACCATGCAGTGCCTTGGTTCTGTCTAACACTTGGTCTTTGAAGTAGTTAGTTTCCCTATAGGCCTGAGTCTGAGGACCATGCAGTGCCTTGGTTCTGTCTAACATTTGGTCTTTGAAGTAGTTAGTTTCCCCATGGGGCTGAGTCTAAGGACCATGCAGTGCCTTGGTTCTGTCTAACACTTGGTTTTCTGAAGTAGTTGGTTATCCTCAGCGTTGGCCATACCATTCTTGGCGTGATGATGGGCTCGGCCTGGCCTCGTCGGAAGTGGGGCATCGTGTGCACCGGGCTATTAGCCCCGCCGTGCCCCGGGCCAGGCTGGTTTGTGACTCTTAGCCTCATACGTGGTAGTGGCGCTACCCTCCGTTCAAGTTTCTGCATTCATTAGTTACGAGGCGCCCCCTGACAGTTCGCGTTCCGTGCTTGACGTTTTGAGACACGAAGTGCGCTCTCATTAATATTCTTTCGGACTGATGAGGATCTAACGGCTGATAGGCATTTTGGAATTCGGTGAGGATTAATGTCACTGGTAATCCACCTTTCGAATTCCGCGTAACTCCGTTCCTATCAATCTCCAGCCCCTATTTAAGGCTACGTAGGAGAAGTGACCTCCTACTCTTTATGAACCCTCCAATATACCAGGAAATATGCCCTCCCAACTCTCAGAGCCCCTTCAATGACCCCGCCAAAAGTTGTGACAAGAGTTTGGAGAAATGGGACGGCGTTGGATGGGAGTGAGTGTGCATGGGCCCAAAGTCCTCCCACGACGGAGAGTCGCCAACGTAATGGCTCGTGCCGGACCTCCGATGCAGCCAAATCCGTGCGCCATCCTGATGGTGCCTCGCACAGCAGCTAAGAGGGAGTTCTCTGTAGCACATAACGCTCTTCCCTGGGGCGTTGCCACGCCGGTGGAGGCGTGCAAGGATACGTCATATCTGGGGCCTGAGTGTTGCCGTCTCCAACGGCCAACCACCGTGGGGCTGGAAGAGAATCAAGGGAACAACATGAGGAAGGGCCGTCCAGCGCCTTTGCATTTGCTCCTCTCTTTGCGCCAGCGCCACCGCACTGGCTTGGGCGTTGTTGGTGGCCTTGAAGTAAGCCGGCCTCAGCCCCCTTCCCTTTAGTTAGCTTTAAAACAGGCCTGTCTGGGCCTTTGTTTGTAGAGTTGGCTTTAAAACAAGCCTGTCTGAGCCTTTGTTTGTACAATGTAACTCCCCTTTATCTAATAAAATAACGACGTTTTCTTCTTTCCTTCGAATCTTTTACTTTTCTGCAATGGCATTTTTTTTTTTTTTTTATAAACGCATTCTTGTGAGCTTTCCGTCAACTGACTTTCTGGGGGCGATTGTCCGTTGCGCCTGTTAGTGCACAAATTCTCCCCACAGACGGCGCCAATTGTAGGGACTCGATTTTTGGAAGGACCCTCTTCTGAACTTAGAAAGGATATAATCCTGTAGGCCCCAAACAATGAATTTGTAGAGAGTAGGTTGAAGAAATTGGCCCTTACAGGCAAATGGAGCTTCATCGTGGATTCATTGCTATTGAAGGCTAAATGCCTTAGTTCTTTGCTAAAATTGCTCCTCAGCATTCGTCCGAGGAGTCTCCCCCCCCCCCAGGAGGGATTCCCTTACATTATATACCCTTCACCCAACCAATCCTAACCCTACACTTGTTGGGCGATCAGGACATTACTCAGGTGCCTGTCCCATCAGCCGCCTTCCCATTCTCTTTGAGAGTCGCGACAACCAAGGTGGCGCTGGTGCGGAGTCCTTTCCTCATTAATGCGGCCAGGGCGGTAGTTAGGGGCATTTAATGTGGAGGTGACTGCTTGTCATGAGCTTGTCCCTCCATCATATTTATATCGCAGGCGCGTGGTATTCCCCCTCGGCCCTTTGAGTAGTCATGAAGGCTTCCTTGGAAGTGTTTGCTGGCTGCCTTGAGTTCTCGGATGTCCGATGATGGGGTCGTCCTCGGCATGGCCAGTTGTGCGCCTGGGCTTCTTGTTTTCCTCCTCAGATTTTGGGTGCCTCCTCGGCTCAGGCCTTCGACCCAGGAACGAAGTGGGCTGGGCCGTAAGACTTGTTGGCCCCACAATAATATATATATATATATATATATATATATAAAATAGAAATAAAATGATAGTATAATGTAAAATCTGTTGTTTCATATTTCATATTTGATTATATTTTTGTATGTTTTCTACTCTTTTTAATTAGCAATCTTTTATTGACTAGTAATTTTGTTGTATTTTAGTCATTATGCTTAGTGAGATATATTTATTTGAAAATCTAAGTTTATGGGAAAGTTAAAATTTATTGATTCATTCTTAAGAAGATAGATAGATGGTAACATTATTATTTTAATTATTGTATATAGAGAAAAAAAAATTTAATCATCTTTTTTATAATAAAAAATAAATAAACATCTTATTTTTTTTGTTCCCCCCCCCCCCCCCCAAGTCAAGTTCCTAGTTCCGCCACTGCTTGTTTAATAAATGAGTCAAGCCCAAGGAAAAAACAATGTTCATGAACAAACTTGTGAACATTAAGGTTTGATAAACGTTTTTTAAACCATGTAACATCAACTTTTTATTTGGCTTCTCCTGTTAGTTCTCTACAAAGAGACCATGAGTGATTTTTGTTTCTTACCAAGCTGTAAATGAACCAAACCATTCATAAATAGCTTGAGCTTGGCTTGATAACAGGCTTGGCTCAATAAAAAAAACTTGTTCATGTTTATTTGTTTATATATAAGCCAAACTTGAATTTTAGTTTTAGGCTTGTTTAATAAATGAGTCAAGCCCAAGGAAAAAACAATGTTCATGAACAAACTCGTGAACATTAAGGTTTTAAAAATTATATGTTAAGGCTATACTATTTTATGGACTTGATAATAAGTTTGATATGAACTTAATGAATAAATAAATTTATATCTTATTAAGACTTTAATTAATTTGGAGTTGGAACCATTTGTCCAAAACAAAATAGGCTTTATATGGGCTTGATAATGAACCAGTGTTGAATATCAAGCACAAAATCTTGATATTAAGCTCAAGTTTGAGTTTGATATTGAGCGTCTAGTTCAGCTTAATTAATGAATCAAGCTGAGCTCAAGCTTTTAGACTTTTTGACAAGCTCGAGCTCGAACATTATTTGTGATGCCTCAAAATTGATTGGATATTGATTGAGTGTAGGTGTCTGATAAGTCCCAAATTGGGCATATATTGGTTGATTATGGCTTTATTAACAGCTAGAAGAAGCTTTAATTGTGACTAGACAAGTTCTTTAGGAGTATAAGCACAAATGTGGTTAGCCTTTTTCCTTTGGCCGGTACAAATGACTTCAAAGTCGGCTTGGTAACCTTGTGTGAGCTTAGAGGCACATCCCCGCAAAGTGGGCCCTAATGAGGACTTTAGGGATTTAATTACGGGAGGATGTGATACCCCAAATTTGATTGGATATTGATTAAGGTGTGTGATTAGTCCCATATTAGGCATATACTAGGTTGATATTGGTTTTATTAACAACTATAAAGAGCTTTAATTGTGATTAAACCATTCTTGTTAAGGTATACCGCAAATGTGGCTACAAAACTAAAAGATATCCTGGAATCTTTATAAAATGGTGCTAGGGAAGAAGTTAATTTTGAAGTAGTGACAAAGAGCTAAGTACAAAAAATTGTGGTCCAAAAATATATACGATAAAAAAAATATAATAATAATTACAAGTTGTCTCTCTACTTTTGAACCACGTTTATTTCCTCTCTATATTGGATGAAGTTATATTTGATAAAAAAAAAGAAGAAGATATATATATATATATATATATATATATGATGTCGTGGAAGCTTGAAAAAAGCATACACTATACTTTATTTGATGGAACAAAAACAAAACAGTTAGTTTTTTTTTTATAATAAACCTCGAATCCACGAAGGGTCCCTTGAATCCACAAGGTGATAGGTTTGGAATTTACCAAAGAAAACAATTGACAAAATTTTGTATTTTTTTTAATAATAACATCATTTGCCTTTAGAGATTACAATTAAAGCATATAAATATTAAGAAAATAAAACCCTCGGATGATTAGGAAACCGCCTGAAACCCTAATTCACACTAATCACGAGATTAGGTAACAAAATACCAAATTTTACTGAAAATAGTAAAATTGACCTTAAGGGTCGTTCAAAAATAAATGAGACTTTAGACAAAAAAGTAATTAAGGATACAAAAATTACTAAAATTGGCAAAATCATTGTTTTTGAGGCCTAAACGTAGGAATTCGTCAAAATCAAGAGGCGCCTCGTGACAAATTCATGACTATTGACTAGAAGATTGCTTCCCTTCAACCTGTCAAATTTCATGCAATTCAAACTCTATTGCCTAAATGATTTTTACTAGTGCCTTCTTGCCTTGTGCGATTTCAAACACTCTTGATGGTCTAAGAAGGTCATTGCAGTATGTTCTACATCAATATATATATATATATATATATACACACACACATATACATACTTATTTATTTATTTATGGTCCTAATACCCATAATGAATGATGAACTCAAATTTTTTATAATTTTTTTTTTTTGAGTTTATTTGACAATTAAACAAACAAATTTTGATAATATTATCTAGTTTGGTGATGAATTTAAGTTTGGCTCGTGATTGGAATAAAATGAAATACAACAAACCTGAACTTGTAACAGTTGACTCGGTTTAACTTGTTAATAGTCTTAGAAAAGGTCATTGTTTACCGTCTTAGAAAAGATCAAAAAAATACTTCTAAAATATCTTTAAATTCATAATTAAATAAACCAACATTTTTTTTTTTTTTGCTTTGCGTTGCATCGAGCAAGATAGAACTATTCTTAGACCGGGGGCATGTTCCCAAGAATTTTATTTTTTAATAATATATATTCAAATATATATGATGGATACATTTTATAACCAAAAAATTGATATTTGACCCCTAGAATTAAAAACTAACCCTTATAAATTTGTAGTGACAGCTCCATAATTTTTTTTATAGGGGGTCAATAGTGTCAAAGCTAAAAATAATCTAAAGAGAAGGTTTATTTATTTATTTTTTTTTAACAAAGAAGCAATTTTAACAGTAATATTACTGACGTAACACTTTCATAATAAAATCTAGGTGGCAAGTTATGTTAAAGGTATATAAAAAAGTGATGTCAGTTGCGGGTCGAAATAAAAACCAATTACAACATACAACTTAATCTTTATTGTAAAAATATTGTGAAAATAATACTAAAATAATTATATTTAAGTCTATTTCATCTAGTTATTAAAAAAAAATTTAGATTCACGGTGTTCAAATTTTTTATTTAAGGGTCAAAACAATATATATATATATATATATATATTTGGCCCGGTCAGGGGGTTCATTTGAACCCCCTGGGCTAGCTATTGTGCCACCCATGCAAATTTGTAACTTGACCCAAAGAACCCAAAAACAAAATGATCATCTCATTCAAATTTTCTTCGTTGAGAGAAAAACAACCCGAATCACCTGCTAAGGCCCTTAAATGACCGCTCATTGACAAATGAGGTAAGGTGCAGAGATAGCCATGAGGTTTTCCTAAAAGTGCCTACCTATCCTTGAATGATTGCGCAATAGCTCACTAAATGTAAGAAGGCATCGGTATGGAAGCATTCTGCCTTAAAGGGAAGCATTTGCGAGAGCAGTGATAAAGTAATCGAAGAGTTAAGAGGTTCTAAGTCAATTGAAGGTTTCTGCTATTAGGTGATCAGCGTGTTCTTTTGATTTTTTTTGGCTACTAATTTAGGAATGAAGAATATTTATGGGCCTTTTTCTTGGCTACCAAACATAAAATTATTAATAATTTTTTTTAAAAAAAAAAAAATATATATATATATATATATATATTATTTTAAGAAAAAATCTAAGAAAATCGTTGGTGTGGTGTTGATGAAACATGGAATGATGCGGTGTTAATGTCTCACAAGCTTGCTGACTTTGTAGTCTTCTTTCAGAAATCGCTGTGTAGCTTTGCACTTTGGGAGAATAGTGCACATGCATATTAAAAGACCAAATTGGTCATTTTCAAGAAGTTGTGGATAAACTTGGCATTACCCCAAACTTCAGGGTATTTTACCCAATTTTGTAATATAAAAAGTTCACAAAGGGGGCAAAACTACTTTGTTTTAAATGGGTTTCAATGAAAATTTTTTAACGAAATGGACAAAAGAATCAACAATATAAAAAAAATTCAAACTTAGTGAAAAAAAAGTAATTGATAAAATAACAATTTATCAAACTTATATGATGTAATTTTTTTTTTTCCTTATAGGAATGATTCAAACTCTCTTCATAAAATTAGTGAGAGATCATGGTAGAACTTGATGTCATACATCTTATTTCACCCAACTAAACTACTAGCATTGAAAATTTTAGAGATAATGGATAGGATACGTTGCATACCCCAAAATTGAAAACTAGTCTTTCCAAATTGAATGTTGAGCCAAAAAAATCTATTAAAAAAAAGATACACCAATAAAATTTAAATTTATCACATGCAAATGTCAAGGAATGAAATTTCATCGGTTTCGACCATCAAAACTTTAGTTTGATTGATCGAAAGTCAATTTCCAGAATCAGTATGTTGGCCCATTAAGCTTAGTAAGTGATTAGAGTTTCATTCCAACTACACTTAGTATTTAAGTGAAATCTGTTGGGGAGGTAAATATCTTGGGGAGTTTTTTTGAATAATTAATATAATATATAAAGACACATTTTAACCCAAAAAGTCTAAACCTAATGAGCATGTGTTCAATTATATTACATTAACTACTCATTATTATTTAATGTGGAACTTCACTCACATGTGTATTCCCAACAATCTCCCTCTCACGTGTAAGTTTTTGTTTCGAAAGGGACTCTTGAATTTTATTGTGGGAGTTACTGGTTTGTAGTTGATGATGCTGTGGTTGATCCACACACACAAAAAAATGTAACAAATTAAAAAAATGTAATTTATTTTTTGGTTATTTATTTATAAACTGATACCCATAATCAATAATAAACTCAATTTTTTTTTTTTAGAAATAAAATTTGAGCTTATTTGTTAGGAAAATAAAACAAATAAAACATATTATTCAGTTTGGATATAATGAGTTTAATATCGATTCTAGATCGCAATAAAATTAAATAAAAAAAATTTTAATCATTTAATAATTGGTTCGATTAAGCTAATTTACAGTCTTTGAAAAGGACAATATACTCTTCTAAAATATCTTAAGATTCATATTTCAAATTTTCAATTAGCCAACGTTTTTTTTTTAGCTCTACAGTGAACCCTTGATACGTATATATATATATATATATATATATCCGCGTGTGTGCGTGAGAGAGAGAGAGAGAGAGAGAGAGAGAGTTTAGACCAAAAATGTTATATTTGGCCCTCTAAAATTGAAAACCAACCTTCCCAAATTGTAAATTGAGACAAAGAACCCAAAAGTTAAAATATCCACGTGAATCATATTTGCATTTGGTATGAAACTTTGATTGTTTACTGTTTCATATCAAAAGATATATGTTTGGGATTTAGGCGTTGTCATGCTGTATGGCTCCACCTAAAGAATTGTATAGATTTTTCTTTTCAATTAATTTCTTCCTATGTATTTTTATTTATTTATTTATTTACAACACTAATTGAGATTTTAGTTTGAAGAATATTGGATATAATGAGATAAAAATATGACTTTAAACTTGCGTGATTCATGTTATTTCCCGTATGGCTTGAGTATTTACCTAAGAAAGATACGATGAGTGTCAACCACTGTCTCTTTAAGAAGCCATTTGTGATTAATAGACAAAATGCAATCATTGACAATAGATTTAAGAATCAAAAGAAGAAGAAAAAAAAGTTGATGGAAAATTATGTGTTATTTCATATAATGTAGGGAGTAATCCATAAGATTTGTTTGGTTGGGAAAATGGAAAAGTGAAAGGATATATATATATATATATATATATATTTCATTTGTTTGGTTGGGAAGAACAATACAAAGATAGAAAATGTAGTTTTATATAAATTTACTCTTGTGGTCCAAAACTATTGTTTGATTCAACCAAAAAAATAAAATAAAAAAATAAAGTGCACAAGGAAAACATGAGTAATTTCCAATCTCTCTCTTTCCTCTCCCAAGTTTTTTGTGGGTTATATGACCTCGAAAAAACATATGGACCCCACCAAAATTCACCCTCTTTTCCTTTTCCAATAAAAAACTCAATTTCCTTCCTTTATTTTCCTCTCTCTCTTTTCTATCGTCTCCCAGATCACCCTAACCAAACGGGTACTAAGTCTCTTCATAAAGTTACTTAGAGATATGTGAATATTTGATGTCATACATCTTATTTCATCCACAAAACCCACTTATCCAACATTTTACATAATGGATGGGATATTTAAATTACATACTACTGTAAAATTAATTAGAAAATAAATCATAAATAACTTTCAAAATTTAAAAGAGTGGTCTTTCATTTTGATATAATACAAATGATTGTATTAAAATATATTAAGAAACAATTATTGTACCTCCTATTTTCTGTTTATATTTTATTAATACAATACTAAATAAATGTTAGACATCTTTATATATATATATATATATATATATATATATATATTAATTTAATTTTGAAATATAGTATATTTCTAATATTCTTAAATGATGTTCTTGTATATGCATTGCACTCGTAAAGAAAGAGCAATACTGGTCGAGGAAAGAATATTCCAAGTCGATCGCCTATTTATATATAGCAGGCTCACCAGCCTCAGTTGTACACAAATTAAGAACTAAGAAGTAACACAACATTTTCAAAAAAAAGAAGAAGCAATGAGGTTCTACCTACTCTTACTCTTCGTTTTTCTCTCCACAGTTGCAGTTGGGGTCCTAGCACAGTCTCCTGAATGTGGAACTGAAGCTGACGGAGCTTTATGTCCCAACGATGAATGTTGAGGCTCACATGGGCTTTGCGGAAGCACCGAGGACTTTTGCAGCGTTCAAAATGGCTGCCAGAGCAATTGCCACCTACTACCAAGTAATAAAAGCGATCTCATTAGCCGGACCACGTTTGAAAATATGTTTAGGCACCGCAGCGATTCTTCGTGTGAGGGGTCCTTCTACACCTATGATGCATTTATGGCGGCTACCTCTGTGTTTGGAGGATTTGGAAGAACTGGCAACTCCACCACCCAGAAGAGAGAAATTGCAGCCTTTTTGGCTCAAACTGCAGATGCAACTGCAGGTTAATTTTCCAAACATAAACTAAAAACCTTTTTTTATTTTTAATAAAAAATAAAATACAGTTTATTTATGTTGCTTTATGTTGTGCATAGTGATGACCACAACCAGGTGGGCATAAAGAGGATCCCTATTACTGGGGTTATTGTCACGTTGTAGAGCAAAACGCCACCTTGCAAGATTATTGTATTGAAGGAAGTACAAATTGGCCATGTGCAGAGGGTAAACAGTATTACGGCCGTGGTCCCATTCAACTCCGATAGTAAGAAATCGATAATTAGTTCTATGAGTTTAATTTATATATGTAGTAGAGCTAGCTTCGATCCATTGAAGCTATTGACTTAATTTGACTGAATATGATGTAATTGCAGCAACACCTACTATGGTCCGGCCGGATTAGCCTTGGGTTCTCCACTTCTATCCGACCCAGATCGGCTTGAAAATGACCCAGTCATGTCTTTCAAGTCCGCATTGCACTATTGGATGAATTACCATTTACAAAAGCCCTCATGCCATGCTGTCATGACCAACCAATGGATGCCAAACTCAGACGATTTGGCAGCGAATCGAGTGGCAGGCTTCGGTCTCACTACCAATATCATCGATGGAGAAGTTGAATGTGGGAGTGGAGAGATCGATCCACGTGACAGGACCCGGTTGAACTTCTACCTGACTTTCTGCAACCTATTGGTGCCTTATGATACTGAGACAAGAAAAACTGGCACATTTGATTGCTCCAACCAGAAACCTTATTGACCCGCTCCTGTCACGAAGATCTTCACGGAATAGATCCGTACGTGCGTTGTCATATATAGAACTATGGCCCAAGAAATAAATCAATGATTATTATTTATATATAGTAGTAATCATTGACTTATCTATCTACTTAAATAAATGAACCTTGCTAGCTACGAGGTTCTGCTTGCGTAGTTTCGGTGTTATCAAAATTTAGCGGATGAACTTCGTGTACTCTTCTGCATGTTTAATGTAATCAATGTTATATAATGTTTTATGTTCTAGTACTCTGTGTTTATGATCTTTGGCGTGGTTTGATCTTCATATATATTCTACTGCATGTGACGTCGATATATATGTATATGTATATATTCGGCTTTCCTTATTCTTTACCTCCATAGTTTCTTCTCTATATATAGTTCGTTAATGGATCACAACCATCAAAATGGATATATTATCAATAGGCAGTGTTTGTTTTACACCCACTATATTTTTATAACTTTAACTTGAAAACGTGACTTTAAATCATTTTTTTAGTTATAAATCATAATGCTTGTGTGTAAAACAAGTTTTTGCACACAAGTTAACGTAACTTTTTTATTCTCAATATGCTGGTGGGATCTCCAGCAAAATGTTTTGTTACCATTATATTATTAATATTATTATATGGTGTCGACTTTTGGACGACGGCCACATTAACCAAGCTTCTCTATGGGATTGTTACTGTATTAGAACAAGTATTCAGAGTCTAATACATCATTTAACGGGTATTAGAACAAGTATTCAGAGTCTAATACAAAGCATGTAATTTAGAACAAGCTTCTCTATGATCGGTATTGGAGCACTTTGCCTTAACGGGAAGCGCCTGTGAGAGCAATGATAAAGTAAACGAAGAGTTGATTCTCAAAAAAAAAAAAAAAAAAAAAAAAAAAAATTGTAAACGAAGAGTTAAGAGGTTCTAAGTTAATTGAAAGTTCCTGCTGTTAGTTGATCTACTGAGACTGAAGAGTATAGATAAAAATTTTACATTAAATTTCAGTAACTTCCCTTGGTTATAGTGGATTGATTTTTGGGAAAAGCTTCCCTTGTAGCCGCTTTTTCCTTGGAATGTTTTAAATTTCAATAAATTCCTAAATTAGCATGTCAACTCACATGTGGACTCACCATAATCTCTAATTTATATTTTTTGGTATACTACTTTAGGAATTTATTGAAATTGTTATAATATTTTGTTGTGTCCCTAGCAGTACTCATAACATTAATCTTGGCCTATGAAAAATAATCCGTAATCCCCTTAAATAAAAAAACCCAAATTACAACAATAAAATTAGTCCAAATAACAATAAAAATAACCCAAACAACAACAAGATTAGGGGAAATAACAATAAATGAACAAAATAAGTAACAAAAAGCTCATTCAAAAAAATAAAAAATAAAAATCCTAATCATTCAAATTTATAACTTGTTCGTGCTATTCCATAAAATAATCCCTAATTTCATCATCCCTAAAACAAGGTACAACAAGAGATACTGTGGTCGAATGTTCTCCTTAATGACACTAACAACTTTGTTCTCCTAGGAGGTTCAATTTACAGTCACAACAGATATCATCTATTGTTCTCTCTCTCTCTCTCTCTCTCTCTCTCTCTCTCTCTCATACACACACACACACACACACACACTTTCTCCATTTTTCTCTTTTCTATTATTATTTCCAACTCTCTCACTTTATAACTCTTGTCTCAGTATTCTTATACTACATCTAAAGTGGGCTATGGTGGCGAAACCTTTCATCACAATATGTCCTTATTTCGTCACCGAATACATATTGTGACAAAATGGTGACGAAACAGCATTTGTCACCTAAGCTCCGTCACAAAATGATAGGTGACAAAATTTTTTTATCACCAATAAAAACTGATAGGTGATGAAAGTTTTTCGCCACCTAATATTTTTGTCACTAAACCTTATATTCAATGAAGGAATATTTCGTCACCAAATGTTTTTTTTTTTTTTTTTTTTTTTTTCCAATTTCAATAGATTAGGTGACAAAGTTTTGCGTCACCGATTTTTTTTTTTTTTTTAAATTTCAATAGTTAGATATGACAGCGAAGATTATTGTCACCAATTTTATTTTATTTTTATTAATATTATTTACATTTACTTGCCATTACATTAACCTATTCATTTCCAACCATATCCATAAACAAATCATCCATTCATTTCTAACCAAATCCGTAAAAATAAATAAATAAATAAACAATCCATACAATCTAAAAATGCAATAAAGATGTTCACAAAGTAATTATAACATTTTATATACAAATGATGTCTTAGCTTCCAAACTTTACAGAAAATTATTTAAGTTCAAGTAGTCCCACAAAAGCTATCTTTTTGCCACCAATCACATATCTACATAAGTATAAAGGAAAATACATCAATAACAAACTAGACTGCAAACCTATATCCTTAATAAGATATACTACAACAAAAAAAGAGGCATTATTATTAATAAGACAATGCAAAAAATGTTCACAGAAAACCCAATAACAAACTAGACAAAATAATCATAATGCAACATCATATGACGCCAAACTATCAAAGAAAGAAGACCCACAACATTCTCATCAAATAAAAACCAAACCCATATTACAAACCATGGAGAAATCATAAAGAATGCAAAACAAATGTCAATTTAAAACAAAACAAATAAAGTGAAATCTAAAACAAAAACCCAGCCACTATCATAAACACAAACCCAACCACCACAACGAATAAAAAATCAACACCATTTAAAAAAAAAAAAAAACCTAGCCACCACCATTTACACAAAACATAAAACGTACCACCACCATAAACAAAAAACACAGCCACCACCATAAACAAAAAACACAGCCACCATCATTAACACAAAAACCTAACCACTACCATAAACGAAAAATCCACCACTACCATTAAACAAAAATGACAGCCACTGCTATAAACAAAAAACCCAGCCAACATAATAAACAAAAAACCCACCACTAACATTAAACAAAAAACCCAGCCATCACAATAAACAAAAAACTCAGCCACCACCAACATTAAACAAAAAACCCAGCCACCACCATTAACACAAAAACCCAGCTACTACCATAAACAAAAAACTCAGCCATCACAATAAACAAATAACCCATCACCAACATTAAACAAAAAACTCAGCCACCACCATAAACACAAATAGCATTCAGCCATAAGAAACATGAAGCAAATCACATATACCCAAGCTATCACCTTGCACCACTTTTCAGGGTGGCTGATAGACAGAAACTACACACCAGAGAACCCAAAACACAAAACATAAGAACATAAGAACAAATAAGCAAACCACATATAGGTAGTAGCTAAGCCAAGAAATTGGGTGGATAAACAAGCATATATGAGAAAAACCAAATCACAAACAAGATGAACTAAGCAACAAATCATATATTGGCAGAACTCATGTGTTTTTAATGGTCACAACTTCTTCCAATTGCTTACCCTTGACCCACTTAGAAGCTGAAAATTATGACAGAGCAATTAGAACAATCCCTTGCAATAACAAAGGCCACAATGCCATGAAAAAAAAGGACAATATAAGCTAAAGTAGAACACAAACTGCCACTTCAATAGCAATTTCTAACTCTAGACCAAGTTTCAGATATTTTCTATGGCCACTTATCCTAAATAAAATGGAAGTGTGGAAGTATTTAAGGGGCAATCTCATTGTGAGCCCTTGATGGTGCAGTTATATAAAGGAAGAGAAACTTTATTTCTGTCCGTTTTTAGTTTTTTATGAATGAATTCGTTAATAATTTAGCTCGTGACAAGAAGGAAAGATCATACTAGGTACCAACAAACTAGGTAGAACCATGATATTTAACACAGACTGAACTTAAATCATTCTTCAGACTATGGGTACAATACAACTCAAAAGTCTCAAAGCTTAGAAGTGAGAATTATCCTATACTAATAAAACATAAAGAGAGATTACATTACATAAATTCAAAGAGATTACATTACATTCTAACACGAACTAAAAAGCATAAAGAGCAATAGATGGACTCTAAAACCATCCAATGCAAATTCACCCCAATTCAACCAGTTGCAACTCTAGAAATTTTTTCCAAAGTGTTTCTCAACAAACACAAATTACACAATCTAATAAAAAGAAAATTTTATATATTGACAGCAACAATAAAAAAACACACAAATACTTAAAATTTACAATTACCTTTTACGAGTTTTCATATTTTGAAATCGCTGCATGATAGTCTCAGTATCTATTTTTATACCATTCGGATATAAATCAACGAGACTTTCCAAAAAAATATGATATAGGGTAATCATCACAATGTAAAACAAGTTGACAATGGCCTTTTTGTAAATAATATCTTCTTATTTCATCATTATTATTAGGATGATAAGATGATATATTTTCTCGTAGCCCAGGATCTGAAAGAAGATTTTCTAAGTTAAAGTCAACACGAATTCGCTTAGAAGATGAAGATGAATCTTACACAGGAGATGAATCTTAGGTACGTGGTTTTCTTATCAAATATTTGTCCATAATTCTAAAAAAAAATAAACAATAAACTATGAGTTCATTTGAAATATTAATAAAATTATTTATTATTGTTGTTTAGTTGTTTCATTAATTTGTTTGTCTTTTATAAACTATACTTTGTTATATTGTTGTTTCATTAATTATAAAATTATTATTTGTTGTTTAACCTAACATAATTAAATTTGTTTGTCTTTTATAATGTATTAATTAATTATACTGCTTTAATTTGTTATATTGTTTAGTCCCATGTGCACATTACACTAGAAGAGCCAGCTATGTGCACATTACACATTAACATTACAATGCTTTAATTATTGTTTACCTGGCCTCATGTGCCCATCTACCCCCACCCCACTCAACAAACAGGCACAAGCCTCATGCCTGATGCCCCCAATCATAATAGCTAGCAGCCAAACAGAAAATTTCACAATTACAATACACATTACACTAAAAGACAATCAATATCTCACCAACACCAACACACACTAACCAACACCAACGGATAAGATAAAGCCAAATTCAAAAAGTAAAAAAAAAAAAGAGGCAAAAAGCAAAATATTAATAAAGCTAAAGAGCAAAAATTTGGCCAGTCAATCACAGACTCACAGTTCAAAAGAGAGAGAGCTACTAAGTTAGACTCTTAAAAAATAAAGAGAGAGAGACTCTCATTCATTAATTTTATTTCATAGTTTTCATTTCAGTGAGATAAAGAGAGAGAGACTGAGAGACTGAGAGAGAGTCAGAGAGAAAAATACCTTGAGGGAGGGAGCACCGAGCACCGGAACAGCCCGCAGTCAAGCAATTTGCCATTTACAATGAGGGGCGAGCGACGAACGACAACGATGAGGGGCAAGGACAACGATGAGCAAGCTGCGAGTGATGTGACCGTGGCTTTGGTTTGCTCTATATTGGGGTTTGGTTTGCTTTGCGAGCGATGTGACCATAGATTTGATTTCTGTTTGATTTAGTGATTTGCTCTTTTGGGGTTTTTTTTTTTTTTGGTGGAGAATCTGTGGGTTTGCTTCATCTGTAATCTGTTGGGCTTACCGTGGGCTTGACTCTGTTATAAATTTTTATTTTCTACTTGGAAGTAGAACAAATAATTTTTTTTTTTTTAATTTGAGAGTGTTCTTAATTTTGTGACTGAGGGTGTTCCTAATACAGATTAAATATAAATTTTTTTTATTATATATAAATTTTTTTTCTTTTTTCAACCCCTTTGGACAAGAAACCTCCGGTACACACTGCCAATTGAACAATGTAACAAACACATGCAAGAAAGCCTCAGTTTTAAAAACACAATGCCGACAAAATTAAAATTAAAAAAATGATTCTATTTCACTTCCCTAATAAATTTTAGGGAATCCATAAAAACACACACGAATTAAATCTATCCAAAAAAAGAAGACCTAGAAGAGAAAATCCAATTGGATATGTAAAAACTTGATTAAAAGATTAGACAAACCCACAAAAGAAATAACTTTTACATGTAAGTTTCAAACAAAGACAAAGTCAGAAACTTTAATTTGTGTTATTTTTTCTTGCGTATAACCATGAAACAAAAGGGAAAAACTCTATTACCCTCTCCAATCCCAAAATCTATGTCCTAAAATCAACACCCTCTCTAATCCCAAAATCAATATCCTGCTAATCTTGGAAGAAGAAAAAAGAATAAAATATTCCATACCCCAAATGAAGAGTACATAAAACAAACCTTAACAAAGCTTCATAACTATTGAAAGAAAGCATTACATTTATATAAACACCATAAGCGATGAATTGTACCTGAGAGAGCGGCTTGATTGTGAGAGAGAGAGAGAGGCACGAGATTGGGGATTTAGGGTTAAAGGAGGAAAATAATAATAATAATAATAATAATAATAAATAATTCACAAAGTCACCAAGTTTAACATGAGAGAGAGAGAGAAGCGTGATGAGAGAGAGAGGATCGATGAGAGAAAGCTTACCGGTCTTTTTAGGAGGCTGAGAGGTGTGGGTACATCCATGGGAGGAGAATAGTGTTTTGTATACACAAATAAAAAATAATGGAAAAAAAAATCAAAAAAATTTAGAACCCGCTCTGATACCATGTTAAATGACATTATTATATTAGCAACGTAATGTGTTATATCATGTTGTGTATGTCAGAGTGGATGCAGAAGAAGAAGCATAGAATAGGAACACTGAGAACACGAGGGTTACGTGGTTCAGCCTTGACGGCCTACATCCACGGAGAAATCCCTTAAGGGCTACATCTTTATTGTATAAGAGTGTAGTACAATAACTTTGTGTTACAATGAACCCTAACATGAGTATATATAGACGACTAAACCCTAGACTACTAGTACAAGCAGGAATGGGCTTGGGCCTATTACATTGGGTTAATATATGTCTAATATATATATCTAACACCTTCCCTCAAACTCAAGGCGGAAGCTCGATGAAGGCTTGAGATTGGATAAGTATGAGAAGATCACTTGGAGATGCCTTGAAGAATACCTTTGAAGAAACCAAAACGAAGAATGTGCCAATTGACCAATTTCGGAGTTCCAAATGAAAAAATGGAGTCCAAAATTGGAATCTACGCGAAAAACTGAGCAAGGTAAGCCATTTCGGAAATTTTAAACTTTTTGTCAAAAGTCAACGAAAAAGTCAAAGTCAACGAAAGTTAACGGATCTGGTCAAAGTCAACGGTCAGTGCTCACGGGTCAAATCCGGGTGGTCCGGGTCGGGTCGGTCCGGGTCAACGATCAGCTAGGTGACGTGGTGCTGACGAGGCGACACTGCTAACGTGGTGATGACGTGGCTGATGACGTGGTGATGACCTGGATTAGGGCTGACGTGGCAAGATGACGTCATCAGATGACGTCAGCAGCAGTGTTCCGGCGCATGTGGCGCGTGCATGTATTCACCGGCGGGTGAATGACAAGCCAGAATCCCAGGCGGCGCGTGGAGGCGCGTGCCACAGCGATTGAAATCCGGATTTCTTCTGTAGGCAGATCGGTGGTCGACATGGCCGATGGGGCGACGCGTGTGACCAATAAATGAGCTACAAAAGAGGAAATCTTGGCGGCGCGTGGGGAGGTTCCGAAGTTACCTGCGGCGCGTGGAGGCGCGTGACAAGGCTTTAGGTGACCGGATTTCTGGGTTTTCGTCGCGGGAGGTCGTGGGGCACGTCTGTGGGGTTGGTTTCTTCAGGCGAAGGATTGATTTGCGCAGATCTGTTAGGTGAGTCACGGCTTGCTTGGTTGTTGGATTTTGACACAGCACAGAGCCATGGTGACTGCGAGATTCTGTGGAGTCTGGATCCAGCAGATAAATATGTGTGACTTCAGATGGTGGTATGCACGTGAGAATCTTCTTTGCTGTGTAGAGATGTTTGTTTGATGCCAAGAACGAAATTTGGCTCTGATACCATGTTAAAATAACATTATTATATTAGCAAACGTGATATGTTATACCATGTTGTGTATGCTGGAGTGAATGCGGAAGATGAAGCATAGAATAGGAACACTGAGAACACGAGGGTTACGTGGTTCAGCCTTGACGGCCTACATCCACGGAGAAATCCCTTAAAGGCTACATCTTTATTGTATAAGAGTGTAGTACAATATCCTTGTGTTACAATGAACCCTAACATGAGTATATATAGGCGACTAAATCCTAGACTACTAGTACAAACAGGAATGGGCTTGGGCCTATTACATTGGGCTAATATATGTCTAATATATATATCTAACACTGACAATTGTGCACTGCCCAAAAAGAAATCAAAAAAAATTCAGCACACGCTATTTTTTTTTTTTTTTTTTTAAAAATTCAGTAAGCACAGCAAATAACTGAGAACCGGCCGGTTCAACCTTAGAAACCGAAAATGGCTGAACCGGTTATTGGCCGGTTTGCTTAAAACACCAAAACGCAGCAATTTTGACTAGATAGTAAGGGGGTGTTTGGTAGAGTAGTTTGAAAATTGTTGTTTGTAGTTTTTTGAAATACGAATGGGTGAAAAAGTGTGTTAAAATGCGTGAAATGCTGTTTAAAAACTAAAAAATGTTGTTTGAAATGCCAAACCAAACGGGCCCTAAAGATATGAAAAAAAAAAAAAAAAAACAATCAACCATGACCATCCTTTGCCACTGAAAAAAAAAAAAAAAAAAAAAAAAAAAGCAATCAACCATGACCATCTGAGCAATCAACCATGACCATCTGACTATCTGAGCACACACAAGCATGTTGACCAAGACAACTTGGAAAAGTCTAAAATACCAGTCTATACCAGAGTATACCGAACGTAACAATTTCGGCCGGAAAATAAAAATCGGCCGGTAAAATGACAAAAAAAAAATGAAGAACAAAGGCCACAAGTGAATGGCCCACATCGTCGCCACTTCCACTTCACCGGCCTTTGTTTTCATGCCTCTGGGCATCTCCTCATCTTCCTTTAGTTTCATTCGTTGGCTTCACTTCTTCTTCTTTTTTGTTGTTTTGTCCTTTGACTGAGAGCATAGCTAACTTGTTTCTTTTCCTTTTATTTTGTTTTGTGCGGTTCTCGTAATCTTATTTTGTGTGTCTGACACCACACATGAAGAGTACAGCTAAAGATATTGAAATTTGAAATGTGTAGACAAATTTGAAAGTTGAAGTACACCTCTAAATTTAATTTTAACTGCACCCTTGTCAGTACTTTTTTATACATATATATATATATATTATTCTCATCTATCTTTTTATACTTTTAATGAAAATATTATTGTTCAGTGGGTTGATACTATTGGCTTAGATACGTGAACTAAAGATTTACATATTAAGTGAAATATATGCTTTAATAAATTTTAATTGCTCTTAATAATTTATATGAATTTTGACTAATAAACACACACACGTATGTGTGTGTATATATATATATATTACAAAAATTTGCTATAACCTCAAATCAGTATATCGATATGGAGAATGATAGCACCGCTTGGTGCTGGTTAAGGGCAGAAAAGACAAAGAATATTTGTCAGAAAAAGTCAAAAAAATTTAAAATAGTACCTGCAACATTGAAAAAGTAACATAAATGAAAGAAAAAGACAAATATAGTGTAAGCAAAAAGTACGCTTAACGGGCACTGCACGATGCCCGTTAACACAACCCTATCAATATTAACCGATATCAAAATACTTCGTTTTTCCAATCAAAACGAAATGGTCTTCTATACGATATTGACTTCCTTAATAAAAACAAGTGAGATGTGTTGAAAAATGGAGTAGGTGGGGGTATTAAGGAAATAATATTAGTTTGTGTAGTGGATAGTTTTGGTCCTTTTTAACCTTTGGTAAAATCACTGTTTTAAAAATCGAACCGAACTGGCCGGTCTGACCGATTCAATCAGGAACTAGGAGCCAGTCTGATCTGATTAAAACCCCTAAAATCGGTCAACAACTGAAAAATCGGGCAAAAACCAGGGTTGAATCGAAATTTTAAAAAAAAAACAATTCGATGCCCGATTCGGTTTTTAAAACCATGGGTAAAATGGCACAACTGCACAAGCAAGTCACAACTCACGAGAACGGTTTTTTTTTTTTTTTTTAAATGTTTGTTTGCTTTTCTTTTTTAAGAGGATTATTTTTGTTAATTAAATGAAATAACTTAAAATTTACTTAACTTTTCTTTAAAATGAATTCATAAAAAAGCCAACAACTATTTTATAATATACTTTATGAAATCAACAACTACACTTTACCATCAAAAAAAAAAATACACTTTTTTTTAATCAACAATTACAATTTATGTCATAAAAAAAAAAATAAAGACTTCTATAAAACCTTTCAAGATGGATAGTTGAGTCCAACTTTTTTATTGTGATGGCCATCTGTGCCACTAATTATTTTAATTTGTTTTAAGGATGATATTGTAATGTTAATACTTAATATGTTTAGTTACATTTTTTTTTTAATATAAAAGGTGAAAACTCACTTAAATTTTTTATAAAAAAATTTATTATATATTATAACAAGATATATTATTAGTCATAAACTTATTATATATTTTTATAATTTTATAATTATTAATTAAATATTTATAATATCACCAATTCGACCACTAGTCGAACTACAAAACTGGTATTCACTCCCCTTTTTAATTCTTTGACCGTACTGATTTTTAAAATTTGGGGCACTCTTATAAAACAAGAACCGTTCTTCATTCCGATTTTCTAAACTTATTATAAAACCGGAAATTATGCTTTTGTTGTGAACCTCTCACACCGCAGTCAAACCACGTGGATTTTCTAAACCGGAAGCGGGTTTTCCAGCTTCTTCTTCCCAGAAAATTTCACAATAAAAATGACAAAAAGTAGTTTGGGTCTTCGTAAAGAGCAACTACCTGTTCACTAGATATGTTCTTCTGTTCAGAGAAGAAAGAGTGAGGAGGGGAGAGAAAGAGGTAGAGTTAGTGAAGGCTAAAACTGTGAAAGAGAGATAATTATATTTGTTGCTTTACTCTGTGTTTGAGAAACTGGGGAAGATGACAAGAGTTAGTAGAGACTGAAAGGTGAGGAGAGAAGGAGATGAAGATTGAGAAGTATATTTTGGGAAGGAAAGCTAATTAAAGACTAAAAGAAGCTATCAGATTCAGATTGCTTGGTAAACATGACAGTGGGAATGAGTTGGCTTTCACTTTATTTGTTTAAATTATTTTCAAACTTAAAAAGCCTAGTCTTTTCTCATTATTTGTTTAAATTATTGTTAAACTTAAAAAACCAAGTCTAAGACTTGGCCTGCAGGCCTAGTAACGTGCTCACTGCTCGGTGAGATCTTAGTTCTTATTATTGTGAATTTTAGACATTTTATATATATATATATATATATATATATATATATTATCTTAAGGACTTATTTACTTGAAAGTATTATATAAAAAATAATTATAATAATAAAACATACCAATAAAATAAGTAAATCTTTGTATTTCTTTTTATTTTTTTGAGAATAAAAACATAAGTCAGTATGGGTCCGTTTGGATACAGCTGAAAACTGAAAACACTGTAATAAAATAATTTTTAAATGTATGAATAGTACCGTGAGACCTATTTTTAATAAAAAAGTTGCTGAAAAGTGAAATTTGTGGGTCTGTGAACAGTGCACGGATGCACTGTTCATAGATAAAAAGTCAACGAGTGTGGCTACTGTTCATTGAACAGTAGCTGCACAGTACCGCGTTACTCTCTCAAACGCTGAAAAAAAAAAGTCCAAAATGTGAAATGAAAATGCAGCCACAACTTTTATTAATATCCAAACGCTCACTATAACTATACACTTGAATGATTAATTGTAATTTTAATGTAATGTTTTATGCTTTATTATTTTTTATTTAAAAGTTGAGATAATGTACTTGAAAATTATTTAATTTCTTTATATTTTTAAATCAAGATTACTCATTTTTATAGTTTTTTCCTATTACTTTTTTATTTTATTATTAAATGATTTATGACATCATCATGATTCAATCTCGGTCTAACTTCAAAAACCTTGAACTTTTCATTTTTTCGGTTCTATGAACAGTCCAGGTTTCAAAACCATGGTTTTATCCTGAATTAAAAACGGGTCAACCCACAACCTGACCTTTTTTTGCGGCCAACCCGACTTGACCCGACCAACCCGCCGACTCATTTTTAAACTTTTTTTTCCCTAAAAAATGTTTAAATTACATAACAAAGTGCTAAGTGTATAGACATAAATGCATAAAGCAATGCACAAATACTATTTAGCCATTTAGTAGCCACCACTACCAGTGGCAGTAGCCATGCACCCATTTATTAAAAAAAATTAATTAAAAGGAAATAAATACATAGGCAAAAGCATCTACAACTACACATTTACACTACTAAACATCTAATACAAAGTTAAATACCAAGTGGTAGAGGAAAAGAATACAAAAGGCAAAAGCATTTACAACTCACATCTACGCTACTAAACATCTAACACTAAGTTAAATAGTAAGTAACTAAGACTAAGTTACTAACACTTAGTCTAACTAGCACAATACAAAACTAAAGTAAAAGAAAAGGTCCAAAAGTCCATATCATTAGTGAACTTTGAATCAAAATTGTGTAAACTTAATATATACTTTTTGTGCTCCTTAAAATCTATCTCTTTCTCAAGTTGTAAAATTTTAATTATAAGCATTATGGCTGTGAGTTATTAACATGAAAGATTTAGTTATTATGAGTGTAAAGATTTTTTTTTTTTTTTTGATAAGGAGTGTAAAGAATTTTAGTTATGCACAAAACAATCAGAATTAGAAATATATGGAAAGTTTTTATGTTTTTTGGTTTGTTTTTTTTTTCCCCCTTTATATGTATACTTATAACACAAATAGTCTACTAATAGTAGATGCCCACTTAACGAAAAAAAGGGTATTATGTACAATTCGTTTCTTTGATTGATTTGATTTATTATTTCTAAAAATTTGACATTAAATTTTTTTTAAGTTATTTTTTTTCCCTGTGAAAACACATGTCAGCCCATCTAGCTCACAACCCGATTAACCAGACCTGACCACTAGTCATGCATGTCTAGCCATACCCATTGGGTAATGGATATCCAACCCTACCTGATCCAAATATTCTGGGCAATACCTAGTTCTTAATGGGTAGAAGGTAATTGGGTGTAGGGTTTGGATATTATCCAAATTTGTCGAATATAATTTGGATATTACCCATTTAACTAATTAAATCTAACCCAAACCTAACTCAACCAAATTATTATCGGTAAACCCCAACCCACCCAATTACCCAATAATCAAAATTACCAAATTGCCCCTAAAGCTTGCAAATAACCAAAGTACTCCTAAAATCCTCTAAAATTGCCGAAATGTATCCTAAACCTAAAAAATGACTAAAATACCCCTAAAATCTTAAAATTACCAAAATACCCGTAAAACGTAAGAAAATTACCAAAATATCCTTGGAGACTAGAAAAATACCAAAATACCCCCTAAACCTAAAAAATAATTGAAATACCCCCAAAACCTTTAAAATGACCAAAATACCCTCCAAAACCTAAAATGACAAAAATACGTCCTAAACCTAAAAAATGACCGAAATAGCCCCAAAACCTAAAAATTACCAAAATACTCATGAAATCTGAAAATGACCAAAACACCCTCAAAATATAAAAATTACCAAAATAGCCCCCTAAACCTAAAAAATAACCTTAAAAATGACCAAAATACTCCCGAAACTTATAAAATAACCGAAATACCCCCTAAACCTAAAAAAATGACCAAAATACCCCGAAATTATAAAAATGAGTATTTTGGTCGTTTAGGGGTATTTTGGTCATTTTCTTAGGTTTGAGGGTATTTCAGTCATCTTTTAGGTTTAGGGTGTATTTTTTATCATCATATAGGTTTTAGGGCCATTTTTTTTCATTTTATAGGTTTGGGCGGTATTTTGGTCCTTTTTTTAGGTTTAGGGGTATTTTGGTCCTTTTTTTAGGTTTAGGGGTATTTTGGTAATTTTCAAGTGTCAAGGCTATTTCAATTAGTTTTTAGGTTTCGAAGGTATTTCAATCATTTTTTAGGTTTAGGGGTTATTTTGTTAATTTTTTGTTTCAGGGGTATTTCAGCCAAATTTTAGGTTTTGGGGGTATTTTGGACATTTTTAGGTTTCGTGTGTACTTTGGTCATTTTTTAGGATTTGAGGGTATTTCGTTCATTTTTTAGATTTAGGGGATATTTTTGTAATTTTCAGTGGTTTTTAAGCATATTTGAAAAAGATATGTATTTTATATCTTTTTACATTTTTATGTAGTACAATTTAAATTTGGATTATTGGTGTATATTTTATCATCTTTTTACATTTTCATTTTGTGCTTCATGATGATGAAAATTATTTAGATTTAATTAATATTAATAAGAAGTCATTAATGGTAATAACAAATAATTATGACACTAAAAAAGAAAAATTGCCCAAACATTATTAAAATAATACCAATAATATATTTATTATTATTATTATTATTATTATTTAGTAAGTATATGACGTAGTTGATTTTTAATTAAGTATGAAATAAACTCACATCCAAAAAAAAAAAAAAAAGTATGAAATAAACTTCCTTATAATACATTGTCCTTTTTGGTAATTTACCCTTCAAACAGCCACTTTTATAAGTGCTAGCCAAACACTCATCTTTTTCAAAAAGCACTTTTTAACAGCTTTACCAAACACTCAACTTTTTCATTATGGACTTTTTGAAAACTCCACTTTTTCATTATGCACTTTTACAAAAAGCTTAACCAAACTCACCCTTAGTGATTTCGGAAGTATTTGGTCATTTTAGAGGTTATTTCATGGCTATTTTGGTCATTTTAGAGATTCTGGGATATTTTGGTCATTTTAGTGATTTTTTAGCATAATTGGTGATTTTAGAGATTGTAGGGGTATTTTGGTCATTTTAGATGTTTCATGGGTATTTTGCTTATTTTAGAGATTTTGAGGATATATTGGTCATTTTAGTGGTTTTTGAGCATATTTGGTGATTTTATAAAAATCGAGTTTGGGTAGGGTATAGATATCCCCAGATAAACAAACTGGGTAACAATTGAGTATGGATAATAATTAGGTAAAGCAATTGGGTATCCATAGATAAATTAATTGGATTGGGTATATATGGGTATACCCTACCCATGGTAATCCTTAATTATTTGTAAACAATAGATGACGAACACTTATTTCATCACCAAAAATACCTCCATCTTAATATTGGGTGATGAATTTGGAATTTTGTCACCTCCGGTTAGTCTTTGGTTAAACAATAGGTGACAAAAATTTATTTCGTCACCAAAAACACCTACATCCTAATATTGGGTGATGAATTTAGAATTTCGTCACCTTTGGTAAGTCTTTGGTGACGCGAATATTTTGTCGCCCTAGGTTTGCCTTTTTTTCATGACCTATAGTGACGAAATAAATATTTCATCACCAATTAGTACATCTTTGGTGACAAAATATTGATTTCGTCACCAATTTTAAAATTTTTATAATATTTGGTGACGAATTCTTCTTTTCCTCACTAAATGTTATCATTTGGTGATGAAATTGTTTATCCTCACTAGATTTCATCACCATAGCCCACTTTTGTTGTAGTTAATATTAGTTCTTACTTTATCTCTCACCAATCCCATTTCACCAATTCATTTTGTTAGTAGAAAAAAAATTGTAAAACTTCATATATTTGCGTTTATTTGTTTGTGATGTCGATATATTCAAATACATTTTTTTATTAGAGCTCCAACTATCTGAAAAATGATTGTATAAATTTATATATAAATTCATAAGATATTGAATTATAATTGGTAATGTGAGGATAGGTAAATCGTGCACATTTTGTGGTTATGGGCCACGCCCGAGGACGAGTAGGTACCCGATGATGGTTAAAGGGTCCATGCAAACCTAAGCCAGTAGTTTGAGGAGAAAAGAGGAAATTGACGAAGCAACCGAGGTTCCCAAGGAGCAAGGCCACCTCGAGAGTGCCTTAGGAAGTCAACCATTTTGGAAAGATAAACTTCAAGGGAAGTAGCAGAGCCGTACCAACAATGGAAGAAGGAAATATCTGAGAAGGAGACTGCCACCACCACATTAAACGCACTGCACTAACTGGTCTGGCTGCATTTATGGAGAAATGACACCTAAATAATGTCATTCCAGCTCACAAGCCTTTCTTATTACCTCCAGAAGGGCCTTGATGGGACAAGCATCCAGGAGATTTCTTAGAAATTGAACAGGCGGAAGACTGAGATGTATTGAGAAGGGACTATACAAGGAAATTGACTTTCACAAAAAGAAGGCATGCAATGAAAAAAAGAGAGAAAGAACAATGAGAAAAACACCTTGTACCACAAATACTTGATCAAATATAAGAACACTACATCCTCGGACTAAACCGAGGAAGGGTATTTTGAACCATTTGTATGTTAAACCCAATTGTCTTGAACCCAATCTACTCAAGGCCTGTACTTACTTAGTTTAGTAGCTTACTTGTAAGATCCACTCTCTAACAAATTTATTGTTTTTGGCATGTTAGGCTAACTTCCACTATTCTAGGTCGGCCTAGGTTTCAAACCCAGTCCTTACAGGTAATTTATTGATATTATAAATAGTCTATTTTATAGTAAAAAATATAAACAATTTATGGTTGATTAATCTAATTGTTATAAGCTCATAAATGAAAATCATTCTATCTAATTAACTCAACTAATATCATTGCAATTATAATTTAGTTACTAATTAGTAACATAGATTTCTATAGTCGTTGTATTTACAATATTTGAGAAAAAAAAAGAAGTTAATTAAGTACATAAAATTTAAATAATATAGTAAAAAAAATTAGTCATCACTTTTAGGCGCGCCATTTTTTTAAAATTATTTATTTATTTTTTGTGATTTATTTTTTAAAACAGGTTCTTTTGAAAGTTATTTAGTAAAATAACTTCATTTGGAATCGATTTTAACAAAATCGAGTTTCACAATGAACTTGACCTTTAAGCAAATAGACGCTAATGTGGTGCATCTGATGTAATATTTTTAATATTTTACAAAAAAAAAAATAAATAAATAACATTATTTTGCAATTTTGACCCGGCAGGCTTTTACAAAATTTTAGTTAACACTGTTAAAAAAATAATATAAAAATTTTAGCTGGAGTATTTTTCTTTTCTAGATATAAATATTTTTAAAATTTTAATATTTACTGGATTTAGTTCAGTTGGTTCACAGCCACTGGGAGTAATAGATGCTTTCTCTGTCACTCTCATTGTTGTAGCTAATTAAGTAGCATTATCTTACAATTCACCACATATTAAGCTACAACTATTCTGATAAAGAGCTCCTGTCAGGAACGTTTTTGTTTTTTACAATTCTGTGAAGGGAAAAATAGTACCAGTCCTCACCCTCACACGATGGTAGACCCAGATGATATACCTTCTCCCTGTGAATGGCCAAATAATAAAAATTTGAAAAAGACAACAAGAAATTCTTACAATGTTGTCCTAGGGAAGAAGTTAATTATGCAAAAATGACAGAGCACTTGTTATAAACGTTTTTTTCTGAAGTTGATGGAGCTAGGGAAGAAGTCAACTTTGTAGTAGTGACAAAGGGCTATGTACAAAAAACTATGGTCCAAAAATATATACAATAAAAAATAACAATAATAATTACAAGTTGTCTCTCTACTTTTGAACCACGTTTATTTTCTCTATATTGGATAAAGTTAGAGTTGATCCAAATATATATATATATATATATATATATATATATATATGAATGTTCAATATGTGTATAAAACACCCTTGAACATTTAGACCCCAAATTATAAAATATCAATTCAAGCTTATAATCAAACAATTAATGTGCGGACATGAACATAAGCTAAACACAGAATTGATAAACAATCTAAGCCAATTATAATCACATCCACAGCAAAAAATAAAAGGCAAAGATAAAGGAAGAAAGATGCAAACACAAGGACAACACGCGATGTGTTATCGAAGAGGAAACCGAAGCCCTCAGCGTAAAACCTCTCCGCCGCCCTCCAAGCGGTCAATAATCCACTAGAAAATGTAGTTGGGATACATGAACAACAATAGACCCTCCAAGACTAATCTACCCAGGTACCTAAGCCCTCTAAGCTTCCTGCTCCAACGAGGTTGCGTCGAACCTTTTTCTTTTCTAGTTTACCAGATTCCGCTATAACCTATAGCATCAACCAATAACCATTGGTCCCTTCCAAACTGCTTCTCTTAGCACCAAAATACCTTCTCACAGCACCAAAATACCTTCTCACAAATGTGGGTATGATGAGAAAATGATTTGGTCAAGAACCTCTCAAGGATGTATCAATGGAGAGGAAGAGAGTAGAGGAATTTTAGGAGTCTCTTAGATGAAGATTGGGGATGAGGCAATCTTGTTTTTCTCTAGGGTTTCTCTCACAAAATTCTCTCTGGAAGCTCTCTATATTTCGTGGGTATAAGGGTCTATATATAGTGGTGTGTGTTTGGAATACGAAGAGTCAGTTTTTCTCAAATAGGGCTGATTGGCGGCTTGGCCTCGCGACTGGTCTAAGTCGCGAGTTCAAGTCGCGAGATAACGGCCTAGCCAGCCTGGGATTTTTGTCCTGTAGTGCGACAGCTGGCGTAACCCTTCACCTCCCCGCATGCTTCTCACGTGTGCAGCATTTGGCGGCTTACAAGTCGCGAGTTAGTCGCGAGTCCTAGCCATGAGTCCCTGCTTCTTTGCACAATGTTGAGCAATTCTTCACACTCTCTTCACATACTACCTTTACATGAATCCCACCTAAATATAGGGTTATTAAGTGCTAAATTACAAGCAAATTTGCACAGAATACCACCAACAAGATGAATAAATTTCAACCTTACAATATATATATGATGTCGCAGGAGTCTGAAGAAAGCACACACTATGTTCTTTTTAATGGAATAAAAATTAAATAGATAGTTTTTTAATATTAAACCTTGAATTCACAAAGGATCCTTTGAATTCACAAAGGATCCTTTGAATCCACAAGGTGATAGGTTTTAACCCTATATCATTATCATCATATGGTATAGAATTTTGGACCAAAACAACAACCAAGTTTTTGAAACCCTATATGGTTGCATATTGTATAGATAGGTATTTCATTAGAACAAGTGCTCATGCAGAGACTAATTCGACGGGACGCCAAAATCACCCATGGTCTATGCGTAGAAAGTGATTGTGTATAATTACATCATTTAAAACATGCCTGACAATTTAAATGATAGCTCTTTGCTGTACATCTCCAAAAACCTTAAGTACTTTCTTTTCCAACCCATACAATACTATAACAAAATGTATTTTTAGCGACAAAATTAGTGAGGAAATATTTTTCGTCACGAAAAATATAGATTTAGCGAAATATGGATTTCATCTCTAATAATAATAAAAATTATAACATTTAGCGACAAAAAGTAATTTTCGTCACTATTGATGATCTAAAATATGAGCACCAATGGGGAAAATTGTGGTGGAAACTTAATTAATCTATAGTGAAGAAATATTTCGTCGTTAAAAGTTGAAATTTTTAGTGATGAAAGATTTCGTCCCTGTAGGTGTTGCTATGAATAGTATTAGCGATGAAATGATTTTCATAGCTAAAAGGGAGCATTAGCGACAAAAAACTATCATCGCTAAAAATATTCACACAAAATAGGTTTTTGATTTCATAGTTTTGGCGACGAAATCATAATTTGTCACTAAAAGTATGCTATAGTGACAAAATCTAAATTTTGTCACTAAAAATCGTAACAAAATCCGGCTAAAAGTATGTTATATTGATGAAATTATATTCGTCACTAAAGAGTACAACTTAAATGTGTTAAGTTTTAGCAAAAAAAATTTCATTTCCCACATAAAATTTCATTTCTCCCACCCACTCACTTAAAAAATTTTCAGCCCTCCCTCTTTCATTATCACTCACTCCCTAATACAAACACAAACTCAAATACAAACACAAATACACACATCCCTCTATCTCTCTCTCTCTACCAAGTTTCTCCTCCCTCTTGGTCTCTTGGTTAGATTCTACTAGATTTTTAGTCATCAAACTCTTATCCATGGTTTGACTTCTCCTAACATGAATCTAAGGTAAAATCTCCATGACCCACCTTCTAATATCTTTGGGTTTTTATCCTATATTGTTAGGATTGCTCTTTATGTTGTGGGTTTTGTTTTAGAAGTAGTTTGTTGTGTTTGTTGGTACATTTAAAATCTTATTGGAGGTTTTTAATTTAATAGAGTGAAATGGATTTTGTTGTTTGGCAACTATGTGAGTTGAGTTTCTTAAGAAATCATTTGGGTTTTGACTTATATGGAAGATTGGGTTAATTTTAGAAAAAGGGTTTCCTTGCATTTTGAAATGTTTTTGGCATATGTGATTGTGATTGTGGTGTTAAATATAAATTTGTGCAAGTAATATGAGTATGTGTCTTTTGCTTTCCAAATGTTTGACAAATTGCCTATATGAGTTATGAAATGAATTTTGTTGCTTGGCAACCATGTGAGTTGGGTTTCTTAAGAAATCATTTGGGTTTTGATTTATATGGAAGATTGGGTTAATTTTAGAAAAAAGATTTCCTTACATTTTGAAATGTCTTTGGCATATGTGGTTGTGATTGTGGTGTTAAATATAAATTTGTGTAAGTAATATGAGCATGTGTCTTTTGCTTACCAAGTGTTTGACAAATTGCCTATATGAGTTATGAAATAGATTTTGTTGTTTGGCAACCATGTGAATTGGGTTTCTTGAGAAATCATTTGGGATTTTGATTTATATGGGAGATTGGATTAATTTTAGAAAAAAGTTTTCCTTGCATTTTGAAATGTCTTTGGCATATGTTGTTGTGATTGTAGTGTTAACTATAAATTTGTACAAGTAATATGAGCATGTGTCTTTTGCTTACCAAGTGTTTGACGCTTATATGAGTTATGAAATGGATTTTATTGTTTAGCAACCATGTGATTTGGGTTTCTTGAGAAATCATTTGGGTTTTGATTTATATGGGAGATTGGGTTAATTTTAGAAAAAGGGTTTCCTTTCACTTTGAAATGTCTTTGGCATATGTGGTTGTGATTGTGGTGTTAACTATAATTTTGTGCAAGTAATATGAGCATGTGTCTTTTGCTTACCAAATGTTTGATAAATTGTTTATATGAGTTATGAGATTGAATTTCTTAACTTGTGTTGTGATGATTGTTATATGAGGTTATGGGTTGTAATCCTAGTTGTTTATATGAACTAACACATGTAGCTTTAAGATTTAATCAAGTCTCAAAACTTTTGGCATAGGGTTAAAATTATAGTATTTTTCTTTTGTGACTTTATACAGATTTGAGTCAGATGCACTACATGATTTTTAATAAATTATAGAAGAAATATTTTGAACTGAATTTTTGATGGTACATACTAGACATATAAGGGCTTATCCATATTTAATTTCAAGCTTTTTGGATAAAACTAAGTGGACCAAACTTTTTTTTAAAAAGAGTTGACCTGTTGCAAATTTAATTAGAAAGTATTATTAGAATGTTGTGACTATAATTTGAGTCAGATGCACTACATGATTTTTAATAAATTATAGAAAAATTATTTTGAACTGAATTTTTGATAATACATACTAGACATATAAGGACTTCACCATATTTAATTTCAAGCTTTTTGGATAAAACTAAGTGGACCAAAATTTTTTAAAAAAAGAGTTGATCTGTTGCAAATTTAATCAGAAAGTATGATTAGAATGTTCAAACTATAAGGAATTTACTACAAGCTTTTGTTGTGTGGTCAATCTTGTAAGTTCAAATGTGCTTTCTTTGACAAAGGTTTTACTTTGGCTAATTTTATCATGGTTTGATAATGACTTGTTTTGTATTAATTTGGTAAATGCACATTGTTTGTGGTAGGGAAATAAAAGGTTTTGGTTGTGTTAAAGCCTATAAGTTTTTTGTATGCTTGCTTGGTTCCCATTTGGGTAGGGGTATTCATCTTAGGATGGAAAAGTTCGGCTTTAGGGCTTTAGGTTTTGATTGAGTTATATTTGTTGATTACTTTTTTTTTTTCCAATACTTGAAGCATTTGGAGGTCTTGGTGGTGTGCAAAGGTGAGTATATGATAATTTGATGGTTTGGGTGCTATGAACCTGTTTTATAACAAATGGGTAATAAAATATTAACCATGAAAGTTTAAGTGCTTTAAGGTTTTTCTTTTTGCACATAAAGTGTTTGATATATTACTTCAATGAGTTATGAAGTTGGGTTTAATTATTTGTTGTTGATTATTTGATTTGAAGTTGGACCAGGGCCAGCCTTAGGCTTAGGTCACTTAGGCAATCACCTAGGGTCCCCTACTAGAGAAAGGCCCCCAAATTTTGGGGCAAAAATTGAGAGAGAGAGAGAGAGAGAGAGAGAGAGAGAGAGATATATATATATATATATATATTTAATATATTTTTTTTGAGATATAGTAAAAAAATTAGTTTTACATTTTTCTTCTACTTTTAAGAAGTACCAAAGAATTGAGTAATGCTAGAGATATTACAATTTTAAATACATAAGGCTTACAAATATGTTATTGTATGTTATAAAACATCTTGTATTATTGTATGTGTTGGAAACAATTTGTATGGATGGATTGAATAGAATACTTGTTTTATTTTTACATTTATAAATTATGGATCATTTTCTTATAAATGTGTAGTTGACATAAATCTGTTATTCAAGTGTAAGGAGTTAATAATGTAATGACAGGTTACATACAGGAAAAAAATGAAACTAAATTTATAAAAAATACTTTCAGCGACGAAAATTTTTCTCGCTAAATATAGTTGAATTTTTCTCACTAAATATAGTTGAATTTTTCACTAAATATAATTGAATTTTTCAGACAATAGTTTTAGCAACGAAAATATTCGTCACTATAAGTACCTGAATATTCTTAAAAATAGTTTTAGTGACGAAACTATTTCGTCGCTAAAAATTATATAATAAAATAAGGTACATGTAGCGACAAAATAGTTTTATCGCTGAATAGTATTTTTAACGAGGAAAACATTTAGCGACGAAATAATTTCATCGCTAATAGTGTTTTTATTTTAAAACAACTTGGATCTTTAGCAATGAAATTTGTTGAAAGTTTTCGTCACTAATACTTTTAACAACAAGGCTATAGCGATGAAAAGAATTTCGTCACTAAAGGTACTAGGTGACAAAATATTGGACTTTTAGTGACAAAAATTTTCGTCGCTAAAAATATATTTTGTTGTAATGCAATTTTCTGAAGATTCTCTCTGTCATCCCTTTCATAGCTTCATCGTTAGCCCCAACACATGACGATAAGAATAGTACGTACATAGGTTAATATGTGGTGAATATTATAACAAGAAGATGGTGCTACAATAATAAGGGTTATAGAGAGGTTACAAAATGGGTGCCAATGGAGTGGTCGCAGCAGTTACTCACAAAAATAGGAATCTATTTTAGTCCAATAAATTTTTGAGCCATACCCTATTCATCGAGTACCCAATCGAATCAAATTTAAACTCAATCCTGATTGATCAAGTTGGCATTGATTGATTTTAATACTGCACACACACACACACACATATATATATGGGTTGGGTTCAAGTTACACCAAGTGTAACTCTAAGCAATGTTACACCACTCAATATTTTTTAATTGGATGCAAATTTTAAAAAAATCTACCATTAGATTACATTATCTTCGTATATTCTTAATGCTTGCAAAATTTCAAGGTGATTAAAGATTAATAGCCATGTCATTAATCAATTTTTTAAATTCAAGTTTTTGTTGTTTAAAATAATGCATAAAAGATGAGTTTCTAGATCAAATAGTAAATAACATCCAATTGGCATGAAAATTGGCATGATTGTTAAGAACATATAGAACATGTAATTCAACGGTAGAATTTTCAAAATATGAATTCTATAATAAGTTATTGGATGGTGTAACATTAATTACTTAGAGTTACACCAAGTATAACTTGAACCCAACCCTATATATATATATATATATATATTGGTTTGTGGGTGATTTGACATAATTTGAGACCTAAGATAGTAACTTTAAAGGTAACTTTTTATATTTAAATATTATTTCTTTAAATTTCAATATTATAGTATTACTTGTATATTTAAAATTCATTCTTCTTAATTTGAGATACAAAATTACTAATTAAATTTTTAGTTTCTAATATCTCTTTATCAATAATATGACTAATTTAGTTAATTTTGTATGCCATATATCCATTTGAAAAATAATATAGTCTTTTGTTATTTTTGTAAATTTTGTATGCAATATATCTATTTGAAAACTGATAGGCCAAGAATGCATTGACCATTTGTGATAAATTAACCAATTAATTAGCCAAGTTAATTAATTAATTCAATTAACATGCAAAACGTGTGGTAGCACAAACAAATCACCAATTAACTAAATGCAGTGGAAATTAAATTGACACGATAATTTGTTTATGAATAGGAAAAACCTATACAGCAAAAACCCCACCGGGTGATTTTAAGGTCACCCTCCCGAGAATTCACTATTATCACAACAAGCGGTTACAAGTAAAAGAATCATAGTACCTTATACCAACTTACAGTTGAACCCTTACCTCAATACTCAATTGGACTTGTTTTGTAGTGACAATCTCTCCTTTTCAATGCATGGCTCCCAGTACGTGACTAACCAATAGATGCGCAGATCCTAGTACACGACTTAATCACCAACTTGAGAAAGATTTTGGCTGTAAAGTTCTTCAGTTCATCACACGATGAAGATCACGAAACTCTTTGGTCAACAAACCTAAGATGTACAAGCATAGCAGCTTCTTCAAGAGACTTATGAACTAGGGAAAATTCTGTCTCTGGTCACAATTTGCATGAACAAAACTTTTCACACTTGCGCAACCTTTCACGGCCCTTAAAATAATCATTATATATGTTTAGGGTTGTGAGAAAAGAAATCTCATACATATACCCACTGATTGGATGAAAATCAGCTTTGAAAAACTGAATTCCATAAACCTTGACAAATAAGGTATCTGTCAAGTTAGCTGTCAAGCATCTTTTTAAACCTTGATAGATACTAGCTATCGAGTTAGTTGTCGAGTTTTAAAATCCAGCACTTCTTCACTTGTTTCTTGAACAAATTTGCATAGCTTTAACACTAGAACTTGAAACCTTGTTCCTTGAAGTATTAAACACATCCTAGCTCTACTTAATTACAAGTACAGTGCGTTTTGTCAAAGGATTAGCCAATTTTAAATTGACATATGTTCCTAACAATGAATCACATATGTCCTAACAATCTCCCCCTTTGGCGATCTGTGACAAAACCACAAGAAACAAATGAATATATAAGAGAAGTCATAAATCACTCAACTCATACTCACTTGTTGAATACAATAAAATCTATCATAACACAAACTCTTGAAAAACTTTGCAAGAAGAGAGTTTATGGCAAGAAGACTTTGACAACCTGTATTTTTGAAACACTTTAAACAAAACTCATCAAGACATCTTAGTGTGAAACAGAAATATAAGATTGCATACATTAAATAAGAAACATGTGCATAACAAGAGAGAAGAAAAACACATGTAAAGATAGATGAAATAAAGTAATAACAACCTCAATATATATATATCAACATAAGTACAAGGTTTGCTATCACTTAGTGGTCACAAGACCAATGTACAAAAATAATGTATCTAAAATGAAAAGAAACGAAAAGATACAAAAAGTCCTCACTACATCCCTCATAAACACTCCCCCTATCTCAAAAATCTCCTATGCTAACCTTCCCCCTATGTATGACTACTCTCATATCAAAACTACTCCCCCTTTTTGTCACGAGTGACAAAGGGTAAGTACATCAAGTAGACATCTCATCATCATTAGGCGAGCTAGCACCATCGTCCTCATTAACATCATCATTGCTGGAGCCATCGTCACTCTCATCCCCAGAAGTTGGTGGAGATGGAGAAGAAGCAACAGTGAAACCACCCATGACAACCTGTTGTCGTGCGATACGACCAATACGGGTGTTCACCTGACACAACTCATCACTAAGAGTGTCAAGGCAAGCATCCATGCACACAAGCTATGCCATGATAGCCTCAAGTGTCACTCCACCCGCAGAAGACGAAGGAGCGGAGATGGATGGAGCGGTAGAAGCTGGAGGAGTCATTGTCTTTGTCCGAGGCTGCCTCGGTTTGAGCTATGCCTCACTCCGTCGAATGGTAGCTACATCTATGGCACATATAATCGTGAAGTGAGGAGACTCGATAAAGGAGACAGAAAAATGGCGGAGGATTTGTGTGATAGCCAAAGGAAAAATGAGTTTATCACAGATCGCTGTATCCCTGTAGACATCTATAAGGGATAGAATGAAGTGAGAAGGGAAGTCGATAGAGATATCCTCTAAGAGGGATAGTAAAAATCGAGCACGAGTCTTTATAATGGAGTTATAATGAGACAAAGGATGAATAATAAATGTCATCACCATGTTTAGGAATCTCGGACCTTTTGCAAAGCCCGAGCAAGGGGTGTTTTGACGGTCACCCCAAGATGAAGGTGTCTCACAAAACAGAGACGAGAGTTCATCTTTGGACATAGTCCGCAGACGAGCACAACTAGGGTAGTTAGGATGCACTACCCTAGGAATGTGTAGTACCTCAAATACAATATCCG
The DNA here is from genome assembly GCA_032727855.1 of Quercus ilex subsp. ballota. Taxonomy (NCBI): domain Eukaryota; kingdom Viridiplantae; phylum Streptophyta; class Magnoliopsida; order Fagales; family Fagaceae; genus Quercus; species Quercus ilex. The sequence goes on from CM064917.1 coordinate 45,561,448, forward strand.
GAGTAACTACTATGCACGTACCTCGAACGTGAGAGAAGAAATGAGGTACAGAAGTATCGATTCCGTGCATATTGGAGTAAAACTCCTGTATAATCACAGAGGGACAAGTGACCGCGATGTCACATAATGACCCCTAACCCCTATTATGAATGACAGTGGGTAGGTCAGTATCAGAAAAATTCGATAAGATGACATGACGTTTCGATTGAATGCCTCGTCAAGAAAAATTCTCTAAAAAGTCCTTTTAGGCTTTATCATCACGAAATCGTACATGAGAAGGTGTAAAGTCAGAAGAAGAAGATGCCCCAGAAAGAAGAGGGTTCTGGGACGGAGTGGATTTTCATTTAGGTGCCATGATACAACTAACCAAAAAAAAAAAGAGAGAGGGAGAAAAAGAGACACACAGAAAAGCACCTAAGACATCAATATATAAGAATATAAAGAAATGAAGGTATGTATGCATGAAAATGCATGAACATGTGACATGCAAACCAAAAAAAATATCATAGGCTTAACCCAATCCAAACCTAACAGCACACAACAAATCAACATATATAGCACACATCTATAATGCATGAAAATATAGTTATAATGCAAGTGTGATGCAATGCATGACGTTTAGGATCATATAAACATAACCCAACCCAAAAATTTCACCAAAACTTCATCAATTTCGAAAAACACCAAAAGTTTTCAAAAATTCTTGAAATCTAGGTCAGAATACATGAAATGTATGATTAAAGGCTAGAAAAGAGATCACACCTGTGAAAAATGCAATGAAAAGACCGAAGAATTAGTAGGGAAGATGAAGAGGTTAAGTGAGAAGAGTTTTGTAAGGTTGGGATTTTCATCATAAGGGTTGGGGAAACTTTTGGTGTATGGGAAACTTAAGTGAGAAGAGTTTTGTATGGGATTGGTTTCTTTTGATGATTTGCTTTGGATGTTGGCCCCTTGTGGCAAAAAGAACATGTATTAAGGGTGGTTTTCATATTGCTCATGCCTTGCTTTACATTGTTGTTCATAGTATGCATGTTAGGTGTTTGATAAAATGCCTCTTAGGCATTTTCTCGCTTGTTTGGACTCCGATGAGTACCAAACCTTAGGGTTTCTCATGTTTCCTCATTAGGAATATGTTTGGTTCATTGGTTGTGTATTTAACACACCTTGCCCCACATGTGCATTTTCCATGCATTGGTCATGCATTGCACATAGCCACCTCTTGCACACACCTTTCTTCATCCTAGCATGTCATGTTTACCTTATGCTTTGTAGTATTCTATTTTGTCTGAGGTTTGAGCTTCATTTTCTCATTCATCTCGCACCCCTCATGCATCATTATCATTGTTCGTACCTTCATCTCTTGCCCTCATTTCTCCTTGACCATTTCTCTATTCCTAACAAAAAGGGGGAGAGTATACTCTAGAGAGTATACCAGAGAGTTTTTGTCATTTCTATATGACCCTTGTGCACATTCTTAGGGGGAGAAATTCTATTTCTCGTGCACACTTGTAGGGGGAGAGATATTCCTTAGGGAAGATGCATATACCAAGGGGAAGAATACATTGTGTTAATAAGAAAACTTTGTCTTGGTGTTTGGTGTATGATCAAGCTGCTCACATGTTTTACATCATGATTATTTGATCACAATTTACTTGTTACATTATACTTGTCCATTTATTACTTACTTTACCTTGAGGGTCTAATGTATTTTGTGCAAGTATTTCAGGTTACGGGTATATATGTTCTAAGTTCATCACAGCTCCTATGATTCATGATAGGAGGAGTGATATGATAAGGGAAGTACTTTATTGTTTGTACCTAGTACCTTTGTAGGTTTTTAAGGTTCTTGTTTTTGTTTGTACCCATATTGCTTTTGTAAGCTTTTAGGGTTTGTTTCTATGCACTTTGTAGGCTTTATGGTTTGTACCTTGCTTTATGCAGCCTTTGTGCTTTGTTAAATCAGTACTTCTAACTAAATGTTATGCATTTCCTTTTAAGTACTATCACTCTTGTGCCCTTGTAGGATTTTTCCTAGATGCTCATATTTCATGTACTGTGCATTGGTTGAGTGTTGGTCATTCAAGTGATTTGCCTTGTGTTTGTCAGCTTGAATGTCCGGATGTTCATTCCAAGTGTGAATGAGCATTGTGATCACTTGGTTATAGTGATTTCTTGTTTAGGTCTTGCCATGGTTTATTGCTTTATTCCATTGTGCTTGATCGCATTGTGCTTGCTCCATATGCATTACAAGTTTTCTACATACAATGAACTTATTATGTTGTTGTGTTTCAGGAGATACTTGTTCTTATGGTTCAAAAACTTCACAGATTCTAGAGTTAGGTGTGAGTGAGTTTTCCAACTGTTTCTAACTCACGCGTTAAGTCTAAAGTTTGTTATAGGGTTTTGTCACGAAATAGCCAAAAGGGGAGATTGTAAGGTTGAGATTTATCAACCATCTTGTTAGCTTTATTCCGTGTCAATTTGCTTGTAATTTAGCACTTAGTATCCCTGTATTTAGGTGAGATTCATGTAAGGGTAGTGTGTGAAGAGAGTGTGAAGAATTGCTCAACATTGTGCAAAGAAGCAGGGACTCGCGGCTAACTCACGACTTGCAAGCCGCCAACTGCTACACACGTGAGAAGCATGTGGGGAGGTGAAGGGTCACGCTAGCTGTCGCACTACAGGACAAAAGTCCCAGGTTGGCCAGGCCGTTATCTCGCGACTTGAACTCACGACTTAGACCAGTCGCGAGGCCAAGCTGCCAATTAGCCCTGTTTGGAAAAAACTGACTCTTCATATTCCAAACACACACCACTATATATAGACCGTTATACCCACGAAATGTAGAGAGCTTTCAGAGAGAATTTTGTGAGAGAAACCCTAGAGAAAAACAAGATTGCCTCATCCCCAATCTTCATCTAAGAGACTCTTCAAATTCCTTTACTCTCTTCCTCTCCATTGATACATCCTTGAGAGGTTCTTGACCAAATCCTTTTCTCATCACACCCACGTCTGTGAGAAGGTATTTTGGTGCTTAGGGAAGCAGTTTGGAAGGGACCTATGGTTATTGGTTGACGCTATGGGTTATAGCAGAATCCGGTAAGCTAGAAAAGAAAAAGGTTTGGCGCAACCTCGTGGGAACAGGAAGCTTGGAGGCCTTAGGTACCTAGGTAGATTAGGCTTGGAGGGTCTATTGCTGTTCATGTATCCCAACTACATTTTCTAGTGGATTATTGACCGCTTGGAGGGCGGTGGAGAGGTTTTACGCCGAGTGCTTCGGTTTCCTCTTCGATAACACATCGTGTGTTGTCCTTGTGTTTGCATCTCTCTTTCCTTTATCTTTACCATATAATTACTGCTGTGATTGTGATTTTTTATGGTTTAGATTGTTTATCAATTCTGTTATTAGCTTGTTATCATTTTACGTACATACATTGTATGATATAAAGCTTGAATTGGTATTTTGTTGTTTGGGGGTCTAAATATTCATAATGTTTTCAACGCTATTTGAACTTTCAAGTTTAAGAGAGAGAAAAGTGATTTTTTGTTAAGAGAGATCGGGGAGAAATGAGAGAAAATCGTGCGGATCCAATATATAGAAAAACATAATTCTCGACAGATTGAGAGGTGTCGAGAGGTATCGAGGATTAAAGTGCGTGTTTTATCTATCGAAGAGCTATCCAGAATCTGTCAAGAGGTGTCCACAGTTAAAGGATCTCGATGGATCGGGGTAGCTACTGAGAAGCTATCAAGCATCTAGAAAGTTTTTCGATGGATCAAAGTAGCTATCGAGAAGCTGTCGAGAATGCAATAAAAAGTAGCGGAAGGGTCTCGATAGATAGCCTAGCTGTCGAGATGTGTCCAACAGCTATCGAGATTGCTTTAAAACAATTTTTCAAGAAGAGAAAAATACAGACATGAATGCAATCAAGCATGCTACACAACCAAATATCCAAACAACATTTTAAGCTCTTAAAATCATTTCTCAACCAGAAAATGTTAAGCACATAGATCCAAAACACACACACACACACACACACTAAATACGTCTAACCAATTTTATATTTCAAAAACAAGTTAAGACAATTTAGTGAGCATAAATAACATGTATTCCTTATGATGGCCAAATCACATTGTACCTGCACATGTATCAAAGGTGAACGGTTTTTAGACCCCTTAACCTAACCAGATTAGCCTAGTTAATTAGTCAAGTGATTAACTTAGTCAAATTATGCAAATCTAGGTTATCACAATCAAACAATCATATCAAGAATATAAAGTAGTGGAAAAATAAATGACACAATGATGTGATGACCCAAGAAACCACATAGTAAAAATCTGGTGAGGATTTGTCCTAGCTATCCTTAAGGTAAACTTGAATCCATTATATGAAAGAATCAAAGTTCATACAAAAGGACTTACAAGCTCCCCGCTTGACTTCCTAATGCTACCCACCAGTAGAACTTACTAACACGACTACGTACAAACTTCGAATCCATGGACTCCTTCTTTCTTGGATTCTCCATAAGATACAAGCACTCCCGTCTGTGTTTCTTTAAACTCTTATGGAAGCAACTGAATGATCATCAAGATGTTGAAGTAATATCCTTCTTGATAACCCTAAGTTTATGTGAAGGAAAGTTCCCCAAACATCTCCCAAGAGATTCACACAAACCGCAATATGAGCAATAAAGATCTTAAAGAGGTTTGGGTACAAAACCCTAGATACAAAAGAGGCACTCTCTTCTCTCTCTTAAGAGTCTAAAAATGTGGCTTAGGGTTTCCTTTATATAGTGGGAGAAGTAGATCTGAAACCCTAATCCTTAATAGGCTTAAACTGCTGTTTGTGCTGACTTAAAATTCTGCAGATACGATTTTTGATTGATAGAGCCTGTTCTTCGATTGATCGAACCAGGCAGAATATGAAGTCTTCTTCCTACAGCTTGTATGTTATTGAATCTTGACTTGAATCACCTTGAGCATTATCTAATAAAACCTATAAACTCTAAGATCTATATCTAGACAAGTTTGTGTTCATGATTTGCCAATTGTTCTAAACATTTAGAACCTAACAAACTCCACCTTTGGCAATTCGTGACAAAACTTTTCATACAAAATGAAATGCTCAAATACAAGAACTACCCAATACAATAAAATGCCCATTACAACAAATTCAACCTAACTACTATCCATCAGTTGCAAGGGTAGATAGCAAGTCAATTGAATCAACCTGTATATTTCCTGAAATACTAAACAAAACGCATAAACGCATATGTGGAAAAATACAAGTAAAACAGAATATAAAAAACAAAAGTAAACTAACTGTCCCCCTAAGTTAGATACATAAAAAACAATGTTAACTCCCCCTAAACAGAACAAACAGGCCTAATCAGAAGGTAGACAGAAAACATACGCAACAGAGTAAGAGAAAATAGAGACAACTCCCCCTATGAAGAGCAACAACTCCCCCTAAGAACCACAAAGGTTAAAAAAAATTTCTCCCCCTATAAAAATAGGAAAAACAAAACAAGTTTTGGGAAAAAATAAAGGGGGTGAGGATAAATAAAAAGACGCAAACCAAGTTTTAAAAAAAAAACTAAGTTGAGGATACACATGAAGAAAAAAAATTCTCTCTTTCCATAAAATGCAAACATGGCACTATGTGACCCATAAACAGTTGCATGAGTAGAGAAAAAATTTGCACATTGATTATCCATCATATCTCTTAAGAAAAATATTTTCTACAGTTCACACATAAAAAAGGCATATACTAGAAAGTACATAGCTCAAAAATTAATCAATCAAAAAATTTTTTTTTTTATCAAGTTGAGTACCCAATGTAGTAAAGTGTATGCATGTTATGTATAAAAACAATGAGAGATATGACTGCAAAACTGCAAAATGGATACAAAAATAATGCAATGCATGTGAATCCTAAACACAAATGATGCACGAAAAAATATGTCATGATGCATGCTCTAATGCAGTGAAACTAAGTTCAATTTAAGGTCAACTTCACAAAATTTGGCTTGAGCACAGAGTTTCTAATAAAAAAAAACTACAAAATTGAAAACCACTTGTTAAGATTTTGAAAAAATTTGACTAATTGATCATCACACAAGCTAGAATACATAATATAATGACCAATTACATCAATTCAACAAGCCAATTGCATCAATTGAACCCAATTTGAACAAAATCCCCAATTCAAGTACATTCAAGCTCTAGAATTTCCAATTTCTCAAACTTTAAACACATTTTGCATTAAGATCAAGGAATTTTTAATCTTGGATGGCCACAACAAGATCACACACAATAAAATGTACCAAGTTTAGCAAAGAGTAACTTGTGTAGTGTGTGCAACTAGCAAAAGTTTGAGATACATGTGAGGTGATATGTGAATAGAAATCAAACACAAAGTCTAAAAAATTCATCACATAGAATTTGAAAGAGACTATTACCAAAAGAGTTACATCATATAACTCTCACATCTCCTAGAACATAAGTTTGCAATCATGTAAGTTTCTTGAATTTTGCCTCATAATATACACACCAATTTTAATTATGTGATTTGACATCAAGCCTAATAGTACACACCAATTTTAAGCATTAAGCAATTAAACCGAGGCTACACCTTATGTTCTTTTTGTACATGTGCTACAGTTTCTCGAGTACAGAATCTTACGATATGCACTAAGGTGTTCATGATTGATTAGTAATCAGTGGTAAGATGGTTATTTATGCCTTTCTCAAAAGGATCAAGTCCGACAGTCAAATAACATGTGACTTCAAGATTAAGACAAAGTTATCAAAAACTATAAACATCTTTCCCACACAACACGCACTACAAAGCTCAAACTAGTAAAGTGCAATAAATAAGCTCATCCAAGCTAAACAAGGTACATAAACATGTTATGTAAAGATAACGTGGCCAACCTTGATATCAAATCCATGATATGTAATACAAAACACAAAAATCTTTTTGGTTTAAAAAATTTATGACCAAAACAAAAAGCACACATTGTGCTAAATGAACAATGCAAAATAATGCATGATAGTGCTTAACTAAGCTACAGAGGGTACACAAACAAGAAATATCAATTTTTTAATTAACTCTTGAGTACATGTACAAACTAGTACATACTCATACAAAATCAGAAATAGCTTAGTATACTATTCAAGTTTCTCCACAATGTCAAGTATGTTCTAAATCAAGAGAGAGATATCATAATTCATGTAATCCTCAAAACAAATAAAACAAGACACAAAATAAAATATTTTTGTATTTTTGAAAATTTTCAATGTTCTTGGATTTTTTTAATAAAAACAAAACAATCAAAGAAAATAAAACAACCAAAAACTAAAACAAAACATGTCCACAAATAATTGAAAGAATTAAATCAAGGACAAGTTAGCAACACTCACCTTGGAGAATCTTTTCTCACCCATATAGCACGATTCTTCGGCTTTGTAGGTGAAAAACTATGAGAAGCAGAGTGTATTTGAGGGATTACACCAATCTTCTGAGAAAGACTAAAATCTTGCAAATTCTTTTCACAAGCCAACAAGCTTAAATTTTTCAAAAGCATATGAAACAATTTATATGGACTTATGGCAGGAGAAATATCATCACATATCCTAGATTGAAATACAGAATTTTTGAATTTCAATTTATGACAATTAGGATGAATGTGACCTGAGACACCACAAAAGTGACAAACAGGAACAAATTTAGGAACATCAGTATTGCTAACAGCAAATCTACTCTCAGATTTTGGTTTTTGCCTCAACAAAGAACAATTTTGTCTAATATGACCAACAACACCACAAAGGTGACAGGTAGGCACAAAAACAGATTTATTATGCTCTCTAACAGTAGGTTTAGACTTAGGTTTAGAAACTTCAGCGTCTACATCAGAACTTTTACCTTTGTCTAACCTAGCAGAATAAGTCTTTTCTTTATTATTCCTCTTGAAAGGAGGGATATAAACTTTTTCAGCTTTAGGCTTAAGAGAAACAGAAACACTTCTGTTATCAACAGCAGGCTTGGTACTAGTCAAATTTTCAATTTTAGCTTTAGATTCAACTAACTCTTGTTCCAAGCTTTTCATCTTCTTATCTTGAGAGGAAATTTGATTTCTCAAAAATTCATTCTTTTTATTAGATTCATCTAATCTAACAATCAATTCCTCTTTTTCAAGATTAGCCAATTTTAACTCTTCTTTAAATTTCTTAGAAATTTTCAAAGATTTAGATAATTCCTTACGAAGAGTTTCACAGACATCAATAAAATCAACAGAAGCATGAGAAGAAACATGATCAGAAAGACACTTCAAATTATCCATGACAACAGGGGTCAAGGATCAGCTCTTAGATCAAAAGATCTAAAATAAAAGAGCTACCTGCTCTGATACCACTTGAACGATTTTTAGACCCCTTAACCCAACCAGATTAGCCTAGTTAATTAGCCAAGTGATTAACTTAGTCAAATTATGCAAATCTAGATTATCAGAATCAAACAATCATATTAAGAATATAAAACAGCGGAAAAATAAATGACACAATGATATGATGACCCAGGAAACTACACAGTAAAAACCTAGGGAGGATTTGACCTAGCTATCCTCAAGGTAAACTTGAATCCACTATATGAAAGAATCGAAGTTCATACAAAAGGACTGATAAGCTCCCTACTTGACTTCCTAATGCTACCCACTAGTAGAACTTACTGACACGACTACGTACAATCTTCGAATCCACGGACTCCTTATTTCTTGGATTCTCCACAAGATACAAGCACTCTCGCCTATGTTTCTTTAAGCTCTTATAGTAGCAACTGAATGATCATCAAGATGTTGAAGTAATCTCCTTCTTGATAACCCTAATTTTATGTGAAGGAAACCTCCTCAAAGATCTCACAAGAGATTCACACAAACCTCAATATGAGCAATAAAGACCTTAGAGAGGTTTGGGTACAAAACCCTAGATACAAAAGAGGCACTCTCTTCTCTCTCTCAAGAGTCTAAAAAATGTGGCTTAGGGTTTCCTTTATATAGTGGGAGAAGTAGATCTGAAACCCTAATCCTTAATGGGCTTAAACTACTGTTTGGGCTGACTTAAAATTCTACAAATACGATTTTTGATTGATCGAGCCTGTTCTTCGATCGATCGAACCAGACAGAATATGAAGTCTTCTTCCTGCAGCTTGTATGTTCTTGAATCTTGACTTGAATCACCTTGAGCATTGTCTAATAAAACCTATAGACTCTAAGATCTATATCTAGACAAGTTTGTGTTCACGATTTGCCAATTGTTCTAAACATTTAGAACCTAACAAAAGGTAGCATAGAATATTGCGTGTTGTGTGTGAAAAACATCGCAAGATTGTATTAGTGTCTATATGTTATGACGATTTAAGATATGAGAAAATCACTTTAGCTCACACACAATCATAACTATTTGATGGGGATTATCACCTTCGAGGTACATCCTATAACTCGCATATCTCCTAGAATACACGCTTGCAATCATGTATAAAGCATTTTGATTCTTTTTGCTTTTTGTTGTTCTTTGCATTTTTTTTCCTTCCTTTTAAGCAAACCATGCATGGACATATAAGAGATAGAAAAGAAATACCCAATGATGTTAAGCATTTGACATTCTACTTTTGTTATGCTGAATCATACAAATGTCATTTCATGATTAGCGGGCAACAGTGGTGAAATGATTATTTATGCCTTTCTCTTTAGGATTTTCTAGTCCTTCCAGTCAAAAAGAGTGATACGAGTGTTAAGTATAAGAGATTATTTACTTATCACAAACACGAGTCACAAAGCTCACTTCCTTAGTTGTGCATAGAGATGCTCATCTAAACTACAAATGATACAAAGTTTAGAAAACTTTGTTTCAATGGCCATACAAGGTACACAAGTAGCAATGTACACGAACACACACTATTTTTGTATTTTTCTGATTTTTCAATTTTTTTTTAATTTTATATGAAAAAACAAAATAAAACAAAACTGAAAAGTGAACAAACAAAGACATGTTAAACAAATTCATGCATAAAACTAGATTGACTCAAAACATTAAAAGAAAAACACACAAGTAATGCAAAAACAAAAACAAGAAGAGGAGGGGGAGAAAAAGTGACAGAATCACTTGGAGCCTTTTTCCTTCCACACCCTAGAGGAACCTTTTCGTTTAGCAAACCCTTGATTCGGCGGTGAGGGAGAAGAATTGAAACTGTTCAAAATCGAAAGGAACATGAAGGCTTTGAAAAGATCTCCAAGAGGAGCAAAAGAGGATGGAAGTTGATTCTGGTTTCCCAACGAGATCATGTTGTTGCTCTGTTGAGTGGCAAACCACTTATAGCAATTTGGTCGAGTATGTCTAGTTGCTTCACAGTGATGATAGAAATGCTGCTTTTTCTATTTGGGCTTTTGAGTATTTCCCTTCTTAGCCTTAGGGTTCTTAATCTCTTTCTTATCAAGCTTAGGGGGTGCTCCTAAAATAGATTTACCATTGTCTATGTTCTCACTAGCTAATTCATTTTTAACATCATTGTTCTCATTTTCAACATAATTAGTAAGAGGAACAAAAACAGTAGTACTAGAAGTAGTAATACTAGGAGAAGAGAAATCATACCCTAAACTAGTTCGATCGGAAGAAGATTTTTGAAGATTGAGCATCTCATTAAGCTTTGCACTTGAAGTCCTTTCCAACTGGGCTCTGACCTAGAATAGTTCTGCCTCCAGCTTCTTGGCCTTCTCAGCCAAGAAATTTTTCTCAAATCTCAGTGCTCCAATGGTCTTATTTACTTCATCAAACTTTGTGGAGATTTCTTCTTGTTCAAGCTCCACTTCACTAAGCTTCTTGGTGGCCAACCTATACAATTTCTCATACTTTTCCGAGACCTTGCATAACTTTGCATAGGCTATGTGGATATCATCTTACTTATCCATCTTTTCAAACTTAGACTCCACTAATTCCTCTTCTCCATCCACATCTTCAACAATCCCTTCAGTAGGATTTACAGTGGCAGTGAAGGCATTTAGGATTCCATCATCCTCATTATCAGAATCATCCTTAGGCTCAGTGTCGCTTAACGTAGTAGCAAGTGCCTTGCTCTTCCCAATAGTCTTGAGATACGTAGGGCACTCTTGTTTCATGTGACTAAAGCCTTGACACCCAAAGCACTTCAGTCCTAAGGGAACAGTGTATTGACCGCTATCCCTAGCATCCTTCTTTCCTTTGTCTTAGCTCTTAAACTGCGAAGAACTGAATTGCTTTCGCTCCTTGTCAAATCCTTTCGCGTTGGCATTCTTCATAAACTTCTTGAACTGCCTCGTGATATAGGATTCCATCTTAGAATCTTTATCGTTTGAAGACTCATCAGTGTCAGTGCTCTTGGCCTTCAATGCCAAGCTCTTGGTCTTGCTTGATTTCCATATCCTTGTCAACCCCAACTCATAGGTTTGTAGATTGCTAACCAGCTTTGTAAAAGGAATTTTGTCAATATCCTTCAATTCCTCAATTGCAGTGATCTTCGCATGAAATCTCTCGGGTAGAGATCTAAGCACCTTTCTAACAATCTTGGGTTCAGGAATGGTTACCACAAGATTAAAAGCTAAGTTCACTATGTCCTTGAGCTTGGCATAGAACTTATCGAATGACTCATCCTCCTCCATCTTAATCTTTTCAAAGCTCGTAGTAAGCCTCTGAAGCTTTGAATTCTTGATAGCCTTGGTTCCTTCATAGGTTGTCTGGAGAATGGTCCATATTTCCTTAGCGGTTTCAGTAGAGGATATCTTCTCGAACTCCTCATTCGTGACTGCACTGAATAAAGCATTCAATGCCCTACTGTTGAAGTTTGCCGCCTTGATCTTAGCATCGTCCTAGTCAGTCAGTGCTTTTGTGGGCTTGGTCCAGCCTATCTCCACAGCTTGCCACACCTTTTCATCCAATGACTATAAGAAACCTCTCATGCGTACTTTCTAATATGCATAGTTAGTGTCATCACATAAAAAAGGTATAATAAGAGACTGTCCTCTATCAATGATGTTAAGACATATGTGTTTCACTTGTTAAAGAACATATATCATTCTTTTATGTAATTGGATAATCCTTTGACAAAACGCACTTTACTTGTAATTGGGTAGTTCTAGGTGTTTTTAATACTTCAAGAAATAAGGTTTCAAGATCAAGTGTTGAAGTCATCAAGTCTGTCCAAGAAAACAAGCTAATAGTGCAAATTCATTAAAGCTCGACAGTTGGCTCGACAACTGCATCTATCGAGCTTAAGAAAGCTATCTCAAGCCTGTAAGCTCGACACCTACTTGACAGCTTCTCAACACCTTCTATCTGTCGAGATTTAAGAAATTCAGAATTCTGATATGATTTCTTGGGATCCGTGAATGTGTCTTTGGGCCTTCTTTTCTCCTAACCCTAGGCATATAAAAGGATTGTTTTTAGGGCCGTCAAACAGTTCACAAGTTGCACAAGCATTGAGAAAACTCTGTTGAAGCAAATTGTGACCAGAGACGAAGTTCTTGCCCTAGTTCATCTCTTCTGAAGAAGTTGCTGTGTATTTGCACCTTTGAGTTTTGTGACCAAGCTTCTTCTTGATCTTCATCGTGTAGGATGAACTGAAGAACTTTGTAGCCAACCTCTCTTTTAGTTGGTGTTGAAGTCACGTATTAGGATCCGCGCATTGGTTAGTCACGTACTTAGGAGCCGTGTAACAAAAAGGGGGAACTGTTACTACAGAACAAGTCCAATTGGATATTGGGGTAAGGGTTCAATTGTAGGTTGGTAAGGTACTTGAGATTCCTTTACTTGTAACCGCTTGTTGTGATAATAGTGGAGTTTTGGGAGTGGTGACCTGAAAATCACCCGGTGGGGTTTTTGCTGTCAGGTTTTCCCCATTCGTAAACAAATTGCCATGTCATTTAATTTCCACTACATATTTAGTTATTTGGTGATTTGTTTGTGCTACCACGCGTTTGTATGTTAGTTAACTTAATTAATTCACTTGGCTAAATTAATTGGTTAGTTTATCACAAGGGGTCAATTCGTTTTTGGCCTATCAAGTGGTATCAGAGCAGGCACACTCTGATTATGTTTTAATCTTTGCTGTGTTGATCCATTGACCCCTATTTTCATGGAAACTCTTGATTATTTTGATTTGCATGATCTTATGTTGAATGATGATGATGATGATATTCAAGATGCCTATTGCAAGCTTTATAATTTTTGTATGAAATCTCTTAAATGTTCTACAAAATTAAAAGCTAAATTTAAAAAGGTCAAGCTTGAAAAAGATTATTTGATTGCAAAATTGGATGAAGCCAATAATTTGAATGAGAATTTTAAAAATCAAATCTCATCTCAAGTGGACAAAATTAAGAGTTTGGAAGAGCAACTAGTTGAATTTAAAACTAAAGTTGAAAATTTAACTAGTGCCAAACTTGTTGTTGAGCCTAACTCAAAAGAAAAAGATTTTTATGTTCCCCCATTTAAAAGGAATAATGTAGAGTTGAAAGCTAATATTGCTAGGATAGACAATGGTAAAAATTCTGATGTTAACACTGAAGTTTCTAAACCTATGTCTAAAACTTCTACTAGGAAGAATAAAAATTCTGAATTTGTCCCCACTTGTCATCATTGTCGTATTGTTGGTCATATTAGGCCAAATTGTCCTAAGTTGTCAACCTTTAAGGTTAGACCTCCTTCTAGGAAGTTGAGTAGCTCTAAAACTACTCATGTTTGTCACCATTGTGGTGGTTCTGGTCACATTCGCCCTAATTGTTTCAAATTGTTTCCTCATAAGTGAGTGTCCAATAGGTCTCATCCTTTGTCTAAAGGCTCTATACCTATTCTTGGTGAGTTATTAAAAGCTTTGAGCTTTTTGACTCAATTCTAGGGGAATTATAATTTCTCTGTGTCCTTCAGTAATCATACTAGGACACGTGCCTTTTCATCTTCACGGCCAAAGACTCGTGCTATGTGGGTGATAAAGGATCCTAAGACTTAATTGTCTTTTCTGTTTGTCCTCTACTTTATTTCTTTCTATCTAAAGTTGGACTTTCTTTCTTGATTTTTTATTTGTTTTTGGAATCATGCTTTCATGGTTTGCATCTAGTTTTATGCATTGCTTTGCTTTGTTTAACATGTTTTTGTTTGTTTGCTTTTAGATTTGTTTATTTTGTTTTTAATATAAAAAAAAAATTGAAAAATTGAAAGAAAAATACAAAAACAGTGTGTTTTGTGTACGTTGGTACTTGTGTACCTTGGATGGCCATTGAAATAAAGTTTTCTAAACTTTGTATCTTTTGTAGCTTAGATGAGCATCTCTATGCATAACTAAGCAAGTGAGCTTTGTGGCTCTTGTTTGTGATGAGTAAGATTAAGTCATCTCTTGAACTTAACACTTATATCACTCTTTTTTATGGGTAGGACTAGAAAATCCTAAAAGAAAGGCATAAATAACCATCTCACCACTGTTGCCCGCCAATCATAATATAACACCTGTATGCTTCGGCATAGCAAAAGTGCAGTGTCATAGACACCTGTATGCTTCGGCATAGCAAAAGTGTAGTGTCATAGACATCCGTATGCTTCGGCATAGCAAAAGTGCAATGTCTATGCTTAACATGTTGGGTATTTCTTTTCTTTCTCTTATATGCCCATGCATGATATGCTTAAAAGAAAATATGCAAAGAAAATAAAAAGCAAAAAGATTAAAATGCTTTAAATATGATTGCAAGCGTGTTTTCTAGGAGATGTGAGAGTTATAGGATGTACCTCAAAGGTGATAGTCCCCATCAAACAGTTATGATTATGTGTTAGTTAAAGTTATTTTCTCATATCTCAGATCGTCATAACATGTATACACATATGCAATCTTGCGATGTTTTTTTTCACACACAACACGCAATATTCTTTGCTACTCTCGATACATGTGCAGGTACAATGTGATTTGGCCATCACAAGTGTTTACATGTGCTAATGTATGCTCACTAAACTGTCTTGACTTGTTTTTGAAAAATAAAATTGGTTAGACTTGTTTAGTGTGTGTGTGTTTCTGAGGGTCCATGTGCTTAAAATGTTTGATGAGAGATGATTTTGAGAGCTTAATATGTTGATTGGATCATTGATTGAGGTGTATGTTGGATTGCATTCATGTCTTGTTTTTCACTTCTCGAAAAATTGTTTTTAAAAGCAAGCTCGACACCTCCTCGATACCTCTTCGATACCTAGCTATCTGTCGAGCTTCTCAAGCTTTTCTTTATCGCAATCTCGATACCTCCTGGACACCTGGTGGATCGATCGAGAAAGTTTCTGTTTTCTCGATACATTCTCGACACCTTCTCGACACCTGGTGGATTGATCAAGCTTCTGTTCTTGGTGCTGGTGTTCATTCCTCGATACCTCCTTTACACCTGTAGCTGTCGACGTGCATTTTCTTGACAGATGTCTCGACACCTCTCGATACCTCATCTGTCGAGATTTACTGAGGTTCCTATATAAGCCTTGTTCGCGATCCGGTTCTCATTTTTTCTATCTCTCTCAATTTATCCGCGACTGTTCATCTCCCAAACTCTGTTTTCTCACTCAAAACCTTCAACCCACGTGATTTTCGACCCTTCCTTGCTTCAAATCACTTGGTATGATCTCTTTTTCTTCATTCTTCATGCATTTCATGTTTTGAATCTTAGGTTTTGGGGTTTTTCAAAATTAATGAGTTTTTCTTGAAATTTTGGGATGGGTTTTCATTTAAATGTGTTCAAAATGTCATGCATTGCATCACATTTGCATTAGAATGGTATTTTCATGCATTTAGATGTGTGTACTATGTTTGTGTGCTGGTAGGTTTGGATTGTGCTGAGCCCATGATGAAATTTCTTTTGCATGTCACATGTTCATGCATCCCCATGCATACGTACTCTCTATTCAATATATTTGATATATTTGAATTGCTTTGAGACTTTTCTGATTGTCTCTCTCTCTCTCTCTCTCTCTCTCATTCTATTTACGTTAGTAGTGTCTATGGCACCTAAGCGTAAATCTACTCTGGCTTGGAACCCTCTGCATTCTGGAGCTTCTTCATCTTCTGATTCTGCTCTTCTTAATCTTCGGTTCCGTGATGATGATGCCCACAAGGCATTTTCGGAGAACTTTTCTAGACGAGGTGTTCATTCGGAACGCCAAGTCATTTTGGTAGACTTCATCGACACTGACCTTCCCTCTGTCATTCACAGTAGGGGATGGGAGTCACTGTGTGACATCCCGGTCACATATCCTCTCGTGCTCATTCAGGAGTTTTACTCCAACATACACGGGATTGATCATTCAGTACCTATCTTTTTCATTCGCGTTCAAGGTACGCGCATCCCTATCACACCACAGTTTGTTACGGATGTGCTTAGGGTTCCTAGGATAGAGTTTCTTGACTATCCTTCTTGTGAGCGTCTAAGGACTGTGTCCAAAAATGAGCTCATATCTGCTTTCTGTGAGCACCCTTTGGAGTGGGGTAAGCGTCAGTACACATCATGTCGGCCTTTTGCTAAAGGTCCTAGATTCTTAAACATGGTGATGACTTTTGTACTCCATCCGCTTTCTCACTACAACTCCATCACAGAGCCTCGTGCTCGATTTTTTTTATTCCTCCTTGAGCATCTTACCATAGATTTTCCTACTCATTTCATTTTGTCTATTATAGATGTTCATTTGGATGCGGCGACCCGTGATAAGCTCATCTTTCCTTCTGCTATCACGAGGATTCTACACCATTTTTCTATTCCTTCTTTCGTGTCTGACCATTTCACTTTCATGTATGCCATAGATGCCGTTACCGTAAAACGTAGTGAGGCTCAATTTAGGTCAAGACAGCTGGATTCCACTCCTCCCTCTCGTTCAGCTCCATCCCTATCTGCTCCATCTACATCCATTCCTTCTTCCTCTATGAGCGATGTTTCACTTGGAGACATCATGGCGCAGCTGCAACACGTGGATGCTCGCCTCGATACACTATCCACTGAGTTGTATCAGGTAAATATTCGTGTTGGTCGTATTGCACGACGGTAGGCGACCATGGGTGGTTTTGCTCCTGAGGCTACTCCTTCACCACCTCCTCCAATGGCTTCTGATTTTGAGGATGATGATGACGAGGACGATGATGCTTCAGATGATGATGATGGAGATGCTAGCTCTACTGATGAGATGTCTACTTGACACTCTACCCTTTGTCACTCGTGACAAAAAGGGGAAGTAGTTTTGGGATATGAGAGTAGTCATCTTAGGGGGAGTGTTATTATTGTTGATACTTGAGGGATGTAGTGAGGATATGATGTATCTTTTCTTTTCTTACTTTTTAGATACATTGTTCTTGTATATGAGGTCTTGTGACCAGTTTTACATACATTGTACTTATATTTTTTATATGTGGATGTATGTTTCTTTCACCTATCTCTACATGTGTTGTTTCTTCTCTGTCTTTATACACATGTTTCTTATATTTGTATGCAATCTATTATTTCTGTTTCACACAAAATGCCTTAATGAGTTTTGTTTAAAGTGTTTCAGAAATACAGGTTGTCCAAGTCTACTTGCCATAAACTCTTTTCTTGCAAAGTTTTTCAAGGGTTTGTGTTAGGATAGATTTTATTGTAATCAACAAGTGAATATGAGTTGAGTGATTTATGACTTCTCTCATATGTTCATTTGTTTGTTGTGGTTTTTTCATGGATTGCCAAAGGGGGAGATTGTTAGGATATATGTGTTTCACTTGTTAAAGAACATATGTCATTCTTTTATTTAATTGGCTAATCCTTTGATAAAACGCACTTTACTTGTAATTGGGTAGTTCTAGGTGTTTTTAATACTTCAAGAAACAAGGTTTCAAGATCAAGTGTTGAAGTCATCAAGTCTGTCCAAGAAAACAAGCTAATAGTGCAAATTCACTAAAGCTCGACAGCTGGCTCGACAACTGCATCTATTGAGCTTAAGAAAGCTGTCTCAAGCCCATAAGCTCGACACCTGCTCGATAGCTTCTCGATAGCTTCTATCTGTCGAGATTTAAGAAATTCAGAATTTTGATCTGATTTCTTGGGATCCGTGAATGTGTATTTGGACCTTCTTTTCTCCTAACCCTAGACATATAAAAGGATTTTTTTTAGGGCCATCAAACAGTTCACAAGTTGCACAAGCATTAAGAAAACTCTGTTGAAGCAAATTGTGACCAGAGACGAAGTTCTTGCCCTAGTTCATCTCTTCTGAAGAAGTTGCTGTGTATTTGCACTTTTGGGTTTTGTGACCAAGTATCTTCTTGATCTTCATCATGTAGGATGAACTGAAGAACTTTGCAGCCAACCTCTCTTTCAGTTGGTGTTGAAGTCACGTACTGGGATCTGCGCATTGGTTAGTCACGTACTTAGGAGCCGTGCAATAAAAAATGGGAACTGTCACTACAGAACAAGTCTAATTGGGTATTGGGGTAAGGGTTCAACTGTAGGTTGGTAAGGTACTTGGGATTCCTTTACTTGTAACCGCTTGTTGTGATAATAATGGAGTTTCAGGAGTGGTGATCTGAAAATCACCCGGTGGGGTTTTTGCCATCAGGTTTTCCCTATTTGTAAACAAATCACCGTGTCATTTAATTTTCGTTGCATATTTAGTTATTTGGTGATTTGTTTGTGCTACCACGCATTTGTATGTTAATTAACTTAATTAATTCACTTGGCTAAATTAATTGGTTAATTTATCACAAGGGGTCAATTCGTTTTTGGCCTATCAAATGACAAACAAGGGTCAATGGATCACACAGTAAAGATTAGCACATAATCAGAGTGTGCCTGCTCTAATATCACTTGATAAGCTAAGAATGTATTGATCTCTTGTGATAAATTAACCAATTGATTTAGCCAAGTTAATTAATTAATTCAATTAACATGCAAAACGCATGATAGCACAAACAAATCACCAATTAACTAAATGTAGCAGAAATTAAATTGACACGGTAATTTGTTTACGAATGGGGAAAACCTACACGGCAAAAACTCTACCGAGTGATTTTAAGGTCATCACTCCCGAGAATTCACTATTATCACAACAAGCGGTTACAAGTAAAAGAATCCCAGTACCTTATACCAACCTACAGTTGAACTCTTACCCCAATACCCAATTGAACTTGTTCTGTAGTGATAATCTCTCATTTTCAATGCACGGCTCCTAGTACGTGACTAACCAATAGATGCACGGATCCCAGTACGTGACTTAATCACCAACTTGGGAAAGATGTTGGCTGCAAAGTTCTTCAGTTCATGACACGATGAAGATCACGAAGCTCCATGGTCATAAAACCCTACGGTGTACAAGCACAGCAGCTTCTTCAAGAGAAAGATGAACTAGGGCAAATTCTGTCTCTGATCACAATTTGCATGAACAAAACTTTGCTTCACACTTGCGCAACCTTTGACAGCCCTTAAAATAATCCTTATATATGTTTATGGTTGTATGAAAAGAAAGTGAAACATATATCCACGGATTGGATGAAAATCAGCTCTGAAAAATTGAATTCCATAAACCTTGACAGATAGGGTATCTATCGAGCTAGCTATCGAGCATCGGGTTTTAGCAACTTTTTAAACCTCGATAGATACTAGCTATCGAGCATTAAAATCTAGCACTTCTTCACTTGTTTCTTAGACAAATTTGCATGGCTTTAACACTAAAACTTGAAACCCTGTTCCTTAAAGCATTAAACACATCCTAGATCTACCCAATTATAAGTAAAGTGCGTTTTATCAAAGGATTAGCCAATTCTAAATTGACATATTGAATGGTTTTAGACCCCTTAAAACAACCAGATTGGTTAGCCTAGTTAATTAGCCAAGTTGTTACTTAGTCAAATTAAACAATTCTAGGTTAAAGCAATCAAATAATCATATCAAAAGTATAAAGTAGCGGAATAATAAAAGACACAATGATATGATCACCCAGGAAACCACACGGTAAAAACCTAGGGAGGATTTGACCCACCTATCCTCAAGGCAAACCTGAATCCACTATGAAAGAATCGAAGTTCATACAAAAGGACTACAAGCTCCCTGCTTGACTTCCTAATGCTACCCACCAGTAGAACTTACTGACACGACCACGTGTAAGCTCCGAATCCACGGACTCCTTCTTTCTTGAATTCTTCAATCAGCTACAAGCACCCATGCTTGATATTCTTTAAGCTTCAATGGTAGCAACCAAGTTGATCATCAAGATGTTGAAGTAATCTCTATTTTGAAAACCCTAAGTTTTGTGTAAAGGAAAGCTCCTCTAGATCTCACAAGAGATTTACACAAAACCGCAATGTATGAGCATGGCTAGGGTTTTTCTTTATATACCTAGGGTAAAAACAGAAAACCCAAAACGTTTAATGAGTTAGGGCTGAGCTGGAATATTCTGCAGAAAAACATTCTGCCCGAGATTCGATCGATTGAGCCTTTCCTTCGATCGATCGAGCCAGGCCGAAATGCACCAATGCATCTGCAGCCACTCGATTCCAACTTTACATGAAAGACCCAACTTTGAGCAAGTCTAAACAAGACTAAATAACCTGTTTTGATCATGGTTTGCCAACAATACAAATTAGAGTTCTAAATACATAAAATCCTAAATCTTTAGAACCTAACACATATGTTCCTAACAATGAATCACATATGTCCTAACAAAAACTAATATAGGCTTTAGTATAATTAGGAGCTATCATATATATTACAAATTTGAACATAATTATCATTTTTCCATCGATCAATCATTTTCATTGCAATTTTTCATTACCTTCTAACTCTTTGTGTTGAATCTTATCAAAATCACTATTGCAACTTAACTTAACAATATAAATGCCTATTGACCTCAACATGCAAAAAAAAGGAAAAAAAGAAGATCAATTCAGCACATAACTTGAATAATTAATACTAACCAAACTAGAGACCAATTTCCATTTAGAGAATCAAATTTTGTAATATTTGACAATAAAAATATATGAAAATTAAATATTAATTTAATTTAATTTATCTTTGGTAAGGACCTTAAGGTGATGCATGATCGTGAAGAATAGTTGAAATCTAATTTTCAATTTGGGGTTTATTCAATTTTTATCCATTAATTTTAAATCATTGATGTTGGTCCCTAAAATTTCAAAAGACAGAAAAATTTGGTCCCTACATCTATTTTCCTATTCACATGACTAACAAGATGCTAAGTTATCTAATATTGTAACTAAGGAGATGCTAAGTT
Organism: Quercus ilex subsp. ballota; assembly: GCA_032727855.1. Classification (NCBI taxonomy): domain Eukaryota; kingdom Viridiplantae; phylum Streptophyta; class Magnoliopsida; order Fagales; family Fagaceae; genus Quercus; species Quercus ilex. The sequence goes on from CM064917.1 coordinate 45,582,739, forward strand.
ATCTAATATTGTAGTTATGCTAAGTTATCTACGATATTAGTTGAATGTAGTAGTAATGGTTTAAGAATGGAATACTCAATTTTTTTTTTTAGAATTTCAATTTTCATATGTTTTGCTTTTAAAGGTCTAAAAATCTCTTTATTTATTCTCATAATCTGAAAAGTAAAAAATTCTTTATATTCAGAATATTATTGACTTCTTATACAACTTAAACTGTTCAATTGTGATAATAATTTGTGTCTAGGATTACCAACCTTTTTGACCAAGCAGTATAAATTTATCCTTCCTAAAGTAGAGACATGAGTATATATATTATATGTTTATATTTATACATGCATAAGGATATACTTATAGAGATTTGGGAATATATATGATTATGTAACTTTATAATATAAATAATCAATTTTATAGCAAAAATCATAAATAATTTTTATCAATAGTGCTGATGAATTTAATTTTTGTAAGTTCATAATTAAAATAATTTTATCTAAACTTATTAGGTGATATAATTACATTATTTAAAGTTACACCAAATTTAACTTGATTTTGACCTATCTAATCTAATTAACTCAAATAATACAAATTTAGTTATTAATTATTAGTATAGATTTGTAAAGGGATCATGTTTTGTATTCGTTGGGTTTGTAATATATATGAGGCAACAATAAATTAATTAAGTATATAAAATTTAATTAATTACATAAAAAATTCGTCATTTTTCTTACAAAAGTTTAGTATGTGATGTTAAAAAAATTAGATAGAAAATTATAACTCGAGTTTGTCCAATTAGAATATTAAAAAAGCTTGAAAACATATTTTAGAATGACATTAAATAATATTTTAGAATATTAGATTCAGTTCAAATAACTTCATGGACAACATTTTGGCACCTCAATATTATTCTTATTATTGTTGCTGATTAGCATTATCGTACCATACTATCGTGTTATTATAATAGCCACCACATTATAAGGTGCTATTCTTACCATCTTGTGGCTGTGGGTAGATGTTAAAAATATAAAAAAGATGGAGTAGAGATAAAATCTGTAATTGTTCCGCCAGTAAGGATACCAGTGGTTAGTAATAGTTCCACCAGTAATTATTAATTGTTTAGAAGTAGAATGAATATATTTATTCACTCATCATCTGTTGCAAGCACACACTAATTTGAACATGGAAAATGATAAGATAGTTAATTCGGAGGAATATAGCATTTAAGATATAGACAGAAATTTGTTAGAATGGAATAAATGGAATATACCAACAGAAAGAAATGATAAGATCTACAGGCAAACTTCTTTTTCCAAATTATCCTTTTTGACAGATTACACTATAAAAACTGTGGAAAGAACTTACTCTTTATTCAATGAATATGAAACAATTCAGTTATTTTCAATAGACTCAATCGACAGACATAGAGAAAAATATGCATTTTTACATGTTGGTTTAGTCCAAGTAGCTATAAAACCATTAACAAGAGAAGCTTTAAATGCAAGTGTTTTACTTTGGTTAAGAGATGACAGACATTTAAGATTTAATGATTCACTCCTAGGAATGATGGAAACAAGTTTACATAGTGGACTAGTATATTTTAATTGTTATCCTAATTTTGCTTTAAGCTTATCTGACAGAAATATTATGGATGCTTTAACTCTAAATATAAAGATAAATGTTTATTACATGAAAGAAGGCTCAAAACCTTTAGCTATTATTTAAAGGATTTATTATAAACTTATGAAAACCACCCTTGACCCTCAATCCCTGGTTGATCCTTTCCCTAAAGGTCAGGCTCTCCTTTTGCAAGCCTCAACCCGAAATACTAGACTGCGTGTACCTCAACAGATACAATGGAAAGATATTACCCTTCCTGAAAGATGGCAACTTGAGGCTATTGCTCCCACACCAAAAATAGAAAACACTGAACTAGACTTTATAGCCCAAAATATTGATGGTACAGTAATTATTTCCTTTTACAGTAATGACAGACACACTGATAGCCTCATAAGACCCAGAAGTTCTACAGGCAGAAAGACCCCTATGATGTTAACCCCTAGAAGCTCCTTCTCCTTTAATACACCTTTCTCTGATTCTAAACCTTTACCTCCCCAGAATCTTCCTCCAGTTATACACCTTCCGCCTATAAACACCAATAGAACCCCAATAAAGACTGGACCAGCCTATTATCCAACAAAAACCACATAACCAACCCCCAATGTCCATCAAGCCCTTTATGAGCCCCAACCTCAACCTGATTCTCCTACCCACACAGATATATTAGGATTTGCAGATGACAAACAAATCAATGTCTTAGCTAAGGAATTTATTTTAGATAAAGAATTATTAAAATATGACTATTTAAAACCCGAAAATAGTGACAGAAAAAACCAATTTTTGAAGAATATAATGAACAAGAAAGAAATAATTTAAGAGCCAAATATTATGAAATGGTGACAGACTTACAGTCACATTTTAGTTTCTTTGACTTTTTGGACTATCATAACAAAAAGATAAGTGTAATAGAAAAAACATTGTCATGGACAAAGACAAAAAATCATGAGAAAGTATATCAAACTTATCCACCTTTTGAATCAATTATATTAAACCAGAACAGTGGAGTCCAAGTGTTGGCTACTCCTATTAAAAGACCAAGTCTAAGTGATGATAATAAGAACCAAGACAGTATAATTCAATAGAATAATTACACCAATACCTATCTAAAATCAATTGGTCAAAAGCTACAAGACGTAGAAGACATAATAACAACCCCTTCCACTTCCATAAAAAAAGAAAATGCATCTAATACCCCTTTGTTTATCCCACATGAAATACCTCCTCACCTTGGATAACCTTTAAAGAAACACATGACAGAGAAAACTAATGATTTACTTAATGAAATAAATAAAAAGTTAGACTTAATGAAACTAGAATCACTAAAAGACATTGAGCCATTAAAAAATAAGAATATTATAACGTTAGGACGAATTGACTCTTCAGAGGATGAAGAATCAGAAGACAATCCATTGACAGATTTGACAGACTTATCAGATGTAGAAAATTTAGAATCACAATTTACAGACAAATTACAAATTAATAAATTAACTTTAGCATCTTCATCGCAAGATCATAAAAAAGGAAGAATTGAAGAATTATACCCTAAAAAGAATTGGTATCCTAAACCTACTCCTCCTGATTTACAATTTGAAGAAAGACATACTTATGTCAATTCATCTTACTCACCAGATTTAATTTATGAATGGAATATTGATGGAATGTCAGAATATGAAATAATAAACCTTTTACATGAAATGACTTTGCTCACTAATGTTTATAAAAATCACGAAAAACAGGATCATCAGATAGCTCATTTAATTGTCATTGGTTTTACTGGTTAATTGAAAGGCTGGTGGGATCATTATTTAAATAATGATGACAAAAATGAAATATTAATAGTAGTTAAAAGAGAAACAGATAGAAGTGTTATAATGACAGATAGACAGCCTTCACAAGATGCAGTCAATACTTTAATTTTTACCATAACTAAACATTTTGTTGGAGATCCTAATCAATATAAAGATAGAGCGTTAGATGTTTTGATTAATTTAAGATGTCCTCAACTTTCAAACTTTAGAAGGTATAAAGATGTTTTTATTTCAAAAGTTTTAAGTAGGAATGATTGCCAACAATCCTACTGGAAAGAAAAATTCATTGCTGGGTTACCTTACTTTTTTGCTCAGAAAGTTAGACTTGAGATAGCTAATAATGAAGGAACTATAGACTATCCTATCTTGACATATGGAGATATAATACCTTCAATTAATAAAACAGGTCTATGGCTATGTAATGATCTAAGGCTAAAAATTCAAATAGAGAAAGAAAAAAGGTATGCTAAAAAAGATACTAGGAACATTTTGTGAGCAATATGGTTTTGAACCATTGATTGCTCCCTCTAGGAAAAGAACAAAAGAAAAGAGAGATATAGATAGAAACAAGAATAATAATAGAAGATATCATAAAGGTAGAACTAAAGAAAAAAAAGAAGAGTCCAAAAGAAAGAAAAGTGACAGATATAAAGACATCATTTACTTCAAATGTGGGAAAAAGGGACACACTAGTAGATACTATAACTTTCAAAGAAAGATAAATAAACTTGATTTATCAGGAAAGATAAAAGATAAATTAATGAGTATATTAGAATAGACTGATAGTAATGAAATAGATAATGAAATTCACCAGATAGACAATTGTGATATTACCTCGTCATCGACAGACACTTCTTCAGATAATGGGAAAATTAAATTATGTAATTGTAATAATCCTGATAACAGTTATTGTAAAAGAAAATTAAAAATAAGTGTTTTAACTAAACAAGAAGATATAATAATAGACATAATAGACAAACTTCCGGATTCACAGTCTAGGAAGGATTATTTATCTAAATTAAAAGAATCCCTAACTCAAACTGACAGATTTGAAATAGATCTAAAAGACTATAAGTCAACTTGTAATTTTTCAGAAATTACTAATAGATTTAAACCCAATAGACCTACAAATGTGACAGATTTGCAAATAGAAATTAATAACTTAAAAAATGAACTGAAGGAATTAAAATCAGAAACTTTCATCTTAAAAGGCATGGTTGACTAGATAGCTGCACAAGTAATTAGCATAAAAGTTAGAATTAAATATTGTAATGAACCCTTGACAGATTCCTCTCTTCTTGATATAAAGGTGAAAGTTCTCACAAAGATGATTATAAAGATGAATTTTTAAATATAATTGATAGAATGATATTCCAGAAATGGTACACTGAAATAATCTTGGTTGTTCATAAAGAATTCTCATTGATAGTTATTGCCCTTGTTGATTCAGGTGCTGATATGAATTGTATCCAAGAAGGATTAATACCTTCTAAGTACTATGAATCAACAATAGACAGATTAACTCAGGCTAATGGTGATAGACTTAAAATAAGTAATAAACTAACTAAGGTATACATACATAATAATGGTACCAATTTCAGAACACCTTTCTTCTTGACAAAAAAGTTGTCCTCTAAAGTTATACTAGGGAATCCTTTTTTGGCTTTACTTTACCCATTTTCCACAACAGACAATGAAATATGTACTAATATTTTGGAAACATAAGTATTTTTTAAGTTTCTCCTACCACCAATCCCCAAGGATATATACTAACTGAAAGAAATTTCCATCTCAAAGGACACAAGTATTAATAAAAATGAATCAGTAATAGATGACGAGATTCCTACAAATTCCATGATAGACGATACTATTCTACCCAATAGTAGTAGTACCTAAGTATAAAAAGATTATATAAAAAAAAAGTTTTCGAAGTTTCTATGACAACCAAAAATTTTCCACCCTTTGTTGACTAGTCTTCCTTCTTCTTTTCTATCTAGCTTCCTACGTACCCTCCCATTTACATCTCTTTTGTTTTGTCTTTGTCATGTTTCATGTCAAGATATTTGCCTTGCACTATAAGATCATGACTTTTAGTCCTTTCTTGTTGCTTACATAATGGCCTTAATTAGTTAATTTTAAAATTAATGGTCAGTTGCCTGGCAAGCAAGATAGCCATTCTAAGGCTAAACTCTCAGACCATATTTTTCCAAAATAGAAATCTTTAAATAGATTTCAGTCAAAGCATGAAGGCATCTCCATAGAGACAATATCCCTTCAGAATACATGACAGTGTATTCAAGTGGAGATTAGAAAGGTTTCTCAAACATAATTACAGAATAGCTATGCTATTATCAGACAAAATAATAGACAACTACAGAAAGAACAAGACAGATCACTATTCACTCGTGCCAGATTAATATTAATCCACGTAAGAATGATTTTCAGACAGATCCAGACCAGTCCAAGACAGTCCAAGAGACAGATATAGACAGATGTTCCCGAGTCATTACTATTTATTAGCATGCGAGTACGTAACAAAGTTCAAACAAAGTTAGCACAGATTTTAAGACATTACTGTTCACTAGCATGCGTAAAAGACCTTAAAAGACTCCCAGACAGACTACTGTTCATGAATAGTAAAACTTTTACTGTTCAAGATTCTACAAGATTCTACCGACAGATTAACTTGAGTTCACTTTACCTAACTCAGGTTACTTTTGAAGACTTACCAGGGTTTACTTCACCTATAAAAAGACAGACTCCGAAGACAGAAGATAGGTCTAGTTTGAAGGTCCAAAATATAGGTCCAATTCTCAGTTCAGAGCTTAGGTCCAAGATAGTTCTCTCCCCCTCAGAAAGACTTTTGTAATCCTTTGTATGAGTTTTATTTCTTTGCAATTAAGAAGTTACTAGGAACTCATATTACTACAAAGCCACTACTTGCTCCTTGATAGCGTTGGTCAGCCTCAAAGTCATTGGCAAACCATAGTTTCGCGTTGGTCAGCCCGTTTTGTTAGCCGATGAACAGGCATTGTTTGGGTGGTCCTGCAGTGGTGTTTCCCGAGGTGGTGGTCCCGATAGCAAGGTTACCAGTGGTTAGTAATAGTTCAGCCAGTAATTATTAATTACTTAAAAAGAGAATAAATACATTTATCAGCTCATCACCTGTTTGCTTGTTTACACTTAGGCTAGGCACACACTAATCTAAAACATGGACTAGGATGATATAGATTATGATGAAGGATATAGCATGAGAGATATAGACAATAATTCGTCGAACAGTAATATGGATTATGAAACAGACTCTGATTCTGACAGTGATATTGATGATTATAACTATAATAATAACACAAATAATTGGAGTATATTAACAGGAGATAAAATCAACTGACAGACTTATAGATCAATAATAGCTTCTTAGACATAATTAATAAAAAACTAGAATCTTTAGAAAATGATGAAAGATCTAAAGTAGAAAGAAAAAATGATAGTTTTTTGGACCTCTATGAAAGATTGAAAACTTTAAATTCACCTGTAGAAAAAGAAAAAGAATTTGAACCCCATCATAGATCATTTTTAACAAAAGTCATGATAGATAATTGGCACAATAGGCAAAAGGATAATTTGACAAGTACCGAAATATCAATAAATATGATAGATAGTAGAAAAGATGGCTTAATAGATAATTTAAAAGCAACTGATATAGCTATATCTATAACATATAAAGACAAAGAACTAGAGAAAGAAACTAGTCTTATAGGAATTATGCATGAAGAAAATGAAAGACAAAAGATTGATAACATGAAAGATGGCCTGGTTCAGGAAAGAACAACACGTATAGGTATATAAGATAAAAGAAATGTTAAAAAAAAGGAATGGTAAAAGAAATGATAGAAACAATAGAAAGACAAAATAGCAAGAAAGTTGACATAGTAATAGACCAAGCAAAAGAGATGATTGAAACACAGGATAGTGAAAAGTTAGAGACAAAAGAAGAAGTAGGGAAAGTTGTAAGAACAGACATGCTAAAAGAAAATAGTACTTTTAAAGAATCTCTACGTAGGAAGATAGAAGTAGAAGAAAAACAAGAAAGAACAAAAGCTAAAGAAATAGTCAACAAAGGAAGGAAAATTAATAATAATGAAGAAAAGGAAAATAGTGATAGTGTAGTAAAAGCAAAAGTTGTCAATAAGAGATGGAAAGTTGATAATAATGATAGTTTAAAAGTGAAAATTGATGAAAGACTAAAATCAATTGAAAGATCCATAATATACACCCAAAATGATAGTTTGGCAGAATTAACAAAAAAAATGGAAATTTTAAATTTACCTTTAGATACAAATAGGAAAAAAGAAATAGCAGTTTTAAATACTACTGAATCAACAGATAATGAGAAAACTGACAGACATGTTAAACATACTATTTGTCATAAATGTAAAAAACATGGACACACTAGAAAACAATGTGACAGACATAATAAAATTGCTAAACAAATAAGTAAATTAGAATTTGAAAAAGACATACTAAATGAATTGATGGAAATATTTAATGTTAGTAAAAAAGAGATAGATCAAGTTAAGAAAAAGAAAGAACTAAAATCAACCAACCCACTTAAAGTCAATAAAAGAAAAAGAAAACAAAAAGACATAGTAATGAAACTGATAGAAAATCTACCTAATCACTTAAACGACAAAAGAGATTATTTACTAAAGTTGAAAGACTCGATAGGTATTCCTATTACTTGTATTAGGTGTAAAAAAGATGGACACCATGTTACGGAATGTGGAAAGAAAGAAAAATCTAAAGATAAGAAAGAAAAGACAAAAATAAAACAAGATGGAGTAGAGATAAAATCTGTAACTATACAAGACTTAATGACAGAAGCAAAAATGGTAAAATAAGAAATAAAATAAATTAAACAAGATAATTCTACAAAGATGGATAAACAAAATATTGTAGAAATAGCAAAGTTCAAATATTCTCCTAGATTATTGACAGACTCTTCCGTAATAAGCATAATAATGACAGACCCCCCTGACCCTTCTACAGATGAAGAGGTTATAGACATGGACAACAATTCTTTTAGTTTAACTGATAGAGTTATTTTTCAAAAAAGGGATACATAAATTATTTTAATTAATAAGGAGTTTTCTTTGACAGAAATCACATTAACAGACTCAGGTACTCATAACATGAGTTGTATTCAAGAAAGATTAATTCAGGCCACTGGATTAATTAATCATAAATTACCTAATGTATATAAAGATATATGTGTTGAAGTTATTAAAAAAGGAATTAAAGCTAATGTCACTAACGTACCTTTTAATTCTATCCTACCCTTTATCCCAAAAGAAATTGATTTCCCCTATAAGGTCACTATAATTGATTTCCCCTATAAAGTCACTATCTTACAGGATACTAATAAAGAAAGAATCTATGGAACTAAAAGAAGTTTGTCATTTTTAGAGACAGAAATATCACTTGTTCACCAGTTGACAGATAAGGACATAAAAAAGGCTAAACAGGACATAGAGACAAAGATTCGTTCTTATTTCCCCATTACTCTTTTGTATAAGTACCAATATATAATCCAAACAATAGTTCAAACACTTCATGAAAAAGAATTCAGTACAAAAGATAGAATTATGCTTACAAGTCAATATGATTGGACTGGACAAACTGAAAGTTTGACAGATGTACCAAACAAAATTATAATAGATGACATTCTTGCACCCTTTGTAGTAATCTTAAATACTCATATGATAGATGTCTTAATAAAAGAAGTCTTGACAGATTCTTTTAATTTTGGTAATTTCTTGAATAAAGACAAATTTAATTTCTTAACAGAATCTCTGACAGACTTTCCCCAGATTATTATAGTAGTTGATAAAAGACTTTATGGAGAAGCATTATTTCACATATTTTCGCAAAATGAGATATATAGTAACACATATAAAATGAATAGAATCATGATAGACTTTTTAAAGTTTTTGAATTCCAGCCCCTTTAACATTGAAAGACTATATCATGACTACTCTTATACCACTACTCAGCAAGGGCACAAAAGTGTACAGAGAAAAGTTTGTTTTATTATATATACTTTAAATTTTAAAAATGATTTTCTTATAAGGTATTTTAAAGAAATTTCATAGAAAGACATTAGTGAAAGGTTTTTAAAAATAAATTTGAAAGAAACCTTGCATGAAAATGTTTATTCTCAAAATAATATTTCAAGACATAATCCTTTTCCAAAACCCCATTTGCAGACTAATATGAGTAAAAGAATCTCCCAGGCAGACATGAAAGGAAAGGGCAAAGCACCAGTAGTGTAACCCAAACATCTCCGAAAGCCTTCAGTAAGGATTACAGATGGGTAGGAAGGTGTCTCATTAGAGACAATATCCCTTCAGGATATGTTGCTAGCAGAGGCAATGTATTCATGTGGTGAAAATAGTGTAACTATGCAAAAAGTGCTCCGCACTGATCTCATGTTTCAGGATAGAGAATTTAAAGACCTCCCTCTTCATATTAAACTACATCTTGATAATTTACAGGTAGCTTTTACCCTTAAACATAAACCCTTATTCCAAAAGACCCTTTAGGCTTTGGAATTACATCTTGTTAGCATCAGTGCATTTATTGAAGCACTTGGTTGTCAACTCCCTAGCAAGGAGGATGGAGATTCAAGTTCCACAAAGTCAGAATTACAGTCTCTAAAAAGCTATCTTATGGGAAGAAGCTTTTCAAAGCTCCACCCTAAGATTCAGCAAAAAACGAGACTTGCTATTAGAACCTTACCCCCTAAAATTCAATAGAATATATTAACTCATAAAGCTATAACAAGTTCTTATGACAGATGGATGTATCTTTTTAAAGTATTAGTCTCTACAGCATTTATCAGAATAGAAGACATGGCAGGTGATAGATGGTTATCTCATAAAGCTACATGGTGTGAGAGCTTTGGAAATTCAGACAGAGTTTATGAAAGAACAAGAGACAGATATAATCCCTACTCGGGATTACTTATCAACACAGAGACAGAGGATCCAGTAATCCGTGACCCTTTATGGTTATCTGAAATGCTAGAAGCAGGGTTTATTAGCAAATTAATTATAACTTCTACAATTCAGATTAGTTTATTCCCCAAAGTCATCCAAGAAGCAGCCGCACAGATTGGAGGACTTAATTATATGAAGATGGAAATCTGGAGTACCCTTCCAGTTTGGGATACTAGCTATTATATGGAAGCTCAGCCAGCACATATTCTGGTCCTTATCCATGATTAGGGTTGTATCCCTGAATACAACTGTTATACAGGAGATACTTATTTATCACTTGATGATCCAGGTGCTTTGGCTCAAGAATGGTCTAATTTCATGTGAAACAAGATTTATGAAGTACAGAAAGAATTGGACAGAGGTTTCCACTTATATGGTTACACCAATAGAATAGCAGTATATGGTCCAAGACCCTCAGCAAGAAGGCTTATTGGGAAAAGAAGGATTGTTAAAGATCCCAGATTGATGACAACCAAGGATAATGTTCTTGTTTTCCTTCTTTATTCATACTGCGCTCTATGTAATGATTATGGAGTGCTCCATGAGCATGAACAGTATGAGCACAACTCCGATCTACTAGATTATGATAACTACGCGGATACAGATTGACAAGACAGACCAAATGTTTTCCCAGACAGACAATGACAACAAATCACTATTCACTAAAGACAGATCACTATTCCCCAGACACACCAAACAGAAAAATCTAGAGAAATATTTTACTATTTGCACGAGTACCTCTATAGATTTTCCATAGATATTCTGACAAGATTCCCAGACAGACTACTGTTCTTGAATTCTACAAGATTCTACCGACAAATTAACTTGGGTTCACTTTACCCAACTTAGGTTACTTTTGATGACTTACTATGGTTTACTTCATCTATAAAAGAACAGACTTCGAAGACAGAAGAAAGGTCCAGTTTGAAGGTCCAGAATAAAGGTTCAGAGGTTAGGTCCAAGATAGTTCTCTCCCCCTCAGAAAGACTTTTGTAATCCTTTCTCTTGTAATCTTGCAACCCTTCCCTTTAGACAGATATAATCTTGTAACCCTTTTTACAGATCCCTTTTTACAGATTTTACTTTGTAATCTTGTAACTCTTCAGACAGTGTTTATTTTCAAGCTTGTATCAAAGACAGTTTGTTTTCAAGTTTAATCAAAGATAGAAGTATTTTCAAGTAAGATTTTATAATTTTTGTTTTCATATTTCATACTCTGTTTTAACTTATTTTGAATATATCTATTTTGCTATTTTGTTCTTTATCATCTATTTTATCATTATTTATGCTTATATATTACTACTGTGCTCTCTCCAAATATAGAAGCATAAACAATGATAAAATAGATGATAAAGAAGAAAATAGCAAAATAGATATATTCAAAATAAGTTAAAACAGAGTATGGAATATGAAAACAAAAACTAATAAAATCTTATTTGAATAAAACTTTTGTCTTTGATAAAACTTGAAAACAAACTGTCTTTGATACAAGCTTGAAAATAAACACTGTCTGAAGAGTTACAAGGTTACAAAGTAAAATCTGTAAAGGGTTACAAGCTTATGACTGTCTGAAGGGAAGGGTTACAAGATTACAAGAGAAAGGATTACAAAAGTCTTTCTGAGGGAGAGAGAGCTGTCTTGGACCTAAGCTTTGAACTTGGAAATTGGACCTTAATTTTGTACCTTCCTTCTGTCTTCAAAGTCTATCTTTTTATAGATGAAATAAACCATAGTAAGTCTTCAAAAGTAAGCCCAAGTTAAGTAAAGTTAACTCCAGTTATTCTGTTGGTAGAATCTTGAACAGTAGAATCTTGAACAGTAAAATCTTGAATAGTAAAAAGTTATTCTGTCGGTAGAATCTTGAACAGTAAAAAGTTATTCTGTCTTTTTCTGAACTCCTTTTGCGCATGCTGGTGAATAGTAATGGCTTGGGAACATTTGTCTGTTTGTATCTATGTCTAGAACCATATTGATTTGGCAGGAGTGAATAGTGATTTGTTGTAGTTGTTTGTCCTTTCTGTAGTTGTCTGATGGGAGCTATAGTAGGTTTTTTGTCATTATGTTTGTTAAACTTTTCTAATCACTATTTGAATACACTGTCATTGCTGACCTTGTATTCTAAAGGGATATTGTCTCAATTGAGACGCCTTCAAGCTTTAACTGAAATCTTTAATAAAGATTTCTATGTTGGCAAAATTCGGTCTAAGATTTTAGCCTTAGAATGGCTGTCTTGCTTGCCAGGCAATTGACTGTTAATTTTAAAATTAACTATAATTCGGAAAGGATATTAAAGTACAAGTACTCTTTAGTAAACGACCATTAGGTTTGAACAAGTAATATGTAACAAAGGACAAGGCAAAGGGCTTGAAATAAAGAGTGGTAAAAATAAAGTAAAAGAGAAGGTTTGAATAGAAGGATACGTAGGATGCTAGAAACAAAAGAAGCAAGACTGAAATTAATAGTCAACAAAGGTAGGAATTTTTTTTTTTTTATATGTATATACTTAGGTACTACTACTACTACTGGGTAGAATAGTATCATCTATCATTGAATTTGTAGGAATCTCGTCATCTATTACTGGTTCATTTTTATTAATACTTATGTCCTTTGAGATGGAAATTTCTTTCAGTAAGTATATATCCTTGGGGATTGGTGGTAAGAGAAACCTAAAGAATACTTCTGTTTCCAAAATATTAGTACATATTCCATTATCTGTCGTGGAAAATGGGTAAAGTAAAGCTAAAAAAGGATTTCCTAGTATAACTTTAGAGGACAACTTATCTATCAAGAAGAAAGGTGTTCTAAAATTGATACCATTATTATGTATGTATGCCTTAGTTAGTTTATTACTTATTTTAAGTCTATAACCATTAGCCTGAGTTAATCTATCTGTTGTTGATTCATAATACTTCAAAGGTATTAATCCTTCTTGTATGCAATTCATATTAGCACCTGAATCAATGAGGGCAATAACTGTCAATGAGAATTCTTTATGAACAACCAAGGTTATTTCAGTATACCACTTCTAGAATATCATTCTGTCAATTATATTTAAAAATTCATCTTTATAATAATTTTTGTGAGAACTTTCACTATTATAATTATGTCTGTCAAGAAGAGAGGAATCTGTCAAGGGTTCATTACAATATTTAATTCTATCTTTTATGCTAATTACTTGTGCAGCTATCTGGTCAACCATGCCTTTTAAGATGAAATTTTTTGATTTTAATTCCTTCAGTTCATTTTTTAAGTTATTAATTTCTATTTGTAAATCTGTCATAGTTGTAGGTTTATTGGGTTTAAATCTATCAGTAATTTCTGCAAAATTATAAGTTGACTTATAGTCTTTTAGATCTATTTCAAATCTGTCAGTCTGAGTTATGGATTCTTTTAATTTAGATAAATAATCCTTCTTAGACTGTGAATCTGAAAGTTTATCTATTATGTCTATTATTATATCTTCCTATTTAGTTAAAACACTTATTTTTAATTCTCTTTTAGAATAACAGTTATCAAGATTATTACAATTACATAATTTAATTTTCCCATTATCTGAAGAAGTGTTTGTCGATGACGAGGTAATATCACAATTGTCTATCTGGTGAATTTCAATATTTGTTTCATCACTATCAGTCTGTTCTAATATACTCATTAATTTATCTTTTATCTTTCCTGATAAATCAAGTTTATTTATTTTTCTTTGAAAGTTACAGTATCTACTAGTGTGTCCCTTTTTCCCACATTTAAAGCAAATGATGTCTTTATATCTGTCACTTTTCTTTCTTTTGGACTCTTCTTTGTTTTCTTTAGTTCTACCTTTATGATATCTTCTATTATTATTCTTGTATCTATCCGTATCTCGCTTTTCTTTTGTTCTTTTCCTAGAGGGAGCAATCAATGGTTCAAAGCCATATTGCTCACAAAATGTTCCTAGCTCTTTTTTAGCATACCTTTTTTCTTTTTCTATTTGATTTTTTAGCCTTAGATCATTACATAGCCATAGACCTATTTTATTAATTGAAGATATTATATCTCCATATGTCAAGCGAGGATAGTCTATAGCTCCTTCATTATTAGCTATATCAACTCTAACTTTCTGAGCAAAAAAGTAAGGTAAGCCAGCAATGAATTTTTCTTTCCAGTAGGATTGTTGGCAATCATTCCTACTTAAAACTTTTGAAATAAAAACATCTTTATACCATCTAAAGTTTGAAAGTTGAGGACATCTTAAATTAATCAAAAATATCTGAAGCTCTTTCTTTATATTGATTAGGATCTCCAACAAAATGTTCAGTTATGGTAAAAATTAAAGTATTAATTGCATCTTGTGAAGGCTGTCTGTCTGTCATTATAACACTTCCATCTGTTTCTCTTTTGACCACTATTAATATTTCATTTTTGTCATCATTATTTAAATAATGATCCCACCAGCCTTTCAATTGGCCAGTAAAACCAGTGACAATTAAATGAGCTATCTGGTGGTCCTGTTTTCCATGATTTTTATAAACATTAGTGAGCAAAGTCATTTCATGTAAAAGGTTTATTATTTCATATTCTGACATTCCATCAATATTCCATTCATAAATTAAATATGGTGAGTAAGATAAATTGACATAAGTACGTCTTTCTTCAAATTGTAAATCAGGAAGAGTAGGTTTAGGATACCTATTCTTTTTAGGGTATAATTCTTCAATTCTTCCTTTTTTACGATCTTGTGATGAAGATGCTAAAGTTGATTTATTAATTTGTAATTTGTTTGTAAATTGTGATTCTAAATTATCTACATTTGATAAGTCTGTTAAATCTGTCAATTGATTGTCTTTTGATTCTTCATCCTCTGAAGAGTCAGTTCGTCCTAAGGTTATAATATTCTTATTTTTTAATGGCTCTAGTGATTCTAGTTTCATTAAGTCTAGCTTTTTATTTATTTCATTAAGTAAATCATCAGTTTTCTCTATCATGTGTCTCTTTAAAGGTGATCTAAGGTGAGGAGGTATTTCATGAGGGATAAACAAAGGGGTATTAGATACATTTTCTTTTTTTATGGAAGTGGAAGGGGTTGTTATTCTGTCTTCTATGTCTTGTAGCTTTTGACCAATTGATTTTAGATAATTATTCTGTCGAATTATACTATCTAGGTTCTTATTATCATCACTTAGACTAGGTCTTTTAATAGGAGTAGCCAACACTTGGACTCCACTGTTCTGGTTTAATATAATTGATTCAAAAGGTGGATAAGTTTGATATACTTTCTCATGATTTTCTGTCTTCGTCTATGACAATGTTTTCTCTATTACACTTATCTTTTTGTTATGATAGTCCAAAAAGTCAAAGAAACTAAAATGTGTTTGTAGGTCTGTCACCATTTCATAATATTTGGCTCTCAAATTATTCATTTCTTGTTCATTTTATTCTTCAAAAAATTGATTTTTTCTTTCACTATTTTCAAGTTTTAAGTAATCATATTTTAATAATTTTTTATCTAAAATAAATTATGTAGCTAAGACATTGATTTGTTTGTCATCTGTAAATCCTAATATATTTGTGTGGGTAGGAGAATCAGGTTGAGGTTGGGGCTCATAAAGGGCTTGATGGACATTGGGGGTTGGTTGTGTGGTTTCTGTTGGATAATAGGCTGGTCCAGTCTTTACTGGGGTTCTATTGGTGTTTATAGGTGGAAGGTGTATAACTGGAGGAAGATTCTGGGGAGGTAAAGGTTTGGAATCAGAGAAAGGTGTCTTAGAGGAGAAGGAGCTTCTAGGGGTAAACATCATAGGGGTCTTTCTGCCTGTAGAACTTCTAGGTCTTATGAGGCTATCAGTGTGTCTGTCATTATTGTTAAAGGAAATAATAACTGTACCATTAGTATTTTGGGCTATAAAGTCTGGTTCAGTGTTTTCTATTTTTGGTGTGGGAGCAATAGTCTCAAGTTGCCATCTTTCAGGAAGGGTTATATCTTTCCATTGTATCTGTTGAGGTACACACAGTCTAGTGTTTCTGGTTGAGGCTTGCAAAAGGAGAGTCTGACCTTTAGGGGAAGGATTAACCAGGGATTGAGGGTCAAGGGTGGTTTTCATAAGTTTATAATAAATCCTATAAATAATAGCTAAAGGTTCTAAGCCTTCTTTCATGTAATAACCATTTGTCTTTATATTCAAAGTTAAAGCATCCATAATATTTCTGTCAGATAGGCTTAAAGCAAAATTAGGATAACAATTAAAATATACAGGTCCATTATGTAAACTTGTTTCCATCATTCCAAGGAGTGAGTCATTAAATTTTAAATGCCTGTCATCTCTTAAACAAAGTAAAACACTTGCATTTAAAACTTCTCTTGTTAATGGTTTTACAACTACTTGCACCAAACCAACATGTAAAAATGCATATTTTTCTCTATGTCGGTTAATTGAGTCTATTGAAAATAACTGAATTGTTTCATATTTATTAAATAAATAGTAAGTTCTTTCAACAGTTTTAGACCCCTTAAAACAACCAGATTAAACTAGTAAATTAGCCAAGTGATTAACTTAGTCTAATTATGCAATTCTAGGTTATCACAAACATACAATCATATCAAAAATATAAAGCAACGGAATAATAAACAACACAATGATATGATCACCTAGGAAACCACACGGTAAAAACCTGGGGAGGATTTGACCTAGCTATCCTCAAGGTAAACCTGAATCCATGGTTTTAAAAACCGAACCGAACATCAAACCGTTTTTTTTTCAATTTCCGGTTCAACCCCGGTTTTTGGCCGGTTTTTCGGTTGTTGACCAGTTATTGACCGGTTATGGGGCTTTTAACCGGACCGGATTGGCTTCTGGTTCCCGGTTGAACCGGTCGGATCGGCTGGTCCGGTCCGGTTTTTAAAACAGTGCCTGAATCCACTATGCAAAAGAATCGAAGTTCATACAAAAGGACTTACAATGTCCCTACTTAACTTCCTAATACTACCCACCAGTAGAACTTACTGACACGACCACGTGCAAGCTCCGAATCCACGGACTCCTTCTTTTTTGGATTCTTCAATTAGCTACAAGCACCCACGCTTGTTATTCTTTAAGCTCCAATGGCAGCAACCGAGTTGATCATCAAGATGTTGATACCCTAAGCTTTGTGTAAAGGAAAGCTCCTCTAGATCTCACAAGAGATTTACACAAAACAGAAAAGTATGACCAACAATACAACAGAAGCAACTCAAAAAACGTGGCTAGGGTTTTGCCTTTTATACCTAGGGTAAAAACAGAAAACCCAAAACTTTTAATGAGTTAAGGCTGAGTTGAAAAATTTTGTAGAAAAGCATTCTGCCCGAGATTCGATCGATCGATCGAGTCTTTCTTTCGATCGATCAAGCCAGGTTGAAATGCACCAATGCATCTGCAGCCTTTCGATTCCAACTTTACATGAAAGACACAACTTTGAGCAAGCCTAAATAAGACTAAATAACCTATTTTGATTAGAGTTTGCCAACAATACGAATTAGAGTTCTAAATACACAAATTCCTAAAACTTTAGAACCTAACAAACTCTCCCTTTGGCAATCCGTGACAAAACACAAACACAAAACTCAAAGTTTACAAGTAAAAGCCCTTTACATAAAAAAAACTCATAAACACAAACTTAATCCTAACTACTATCCATTAGTTGCAAGTGTAAACAACAGCTCAATTGAATCAACCTGTATATTCCTGAAACACTCAACAAACGCATAAACGCATGTGTGACAGAAAACAGTAAATAAACAGGTATAACATTCTTGTATGATTCACACAACACATAATAAAGACAAATATCAATGAATAATCTCATGAATATAAATCAATAAAAGTGAATCCAAAGAAACAAGAATCATGTATATATCATGTATATCAAAAACAATGTTATTCCCCATAACATGAATAGCCCAAAAAAAAAAAAAATGATATACAAAGTGAAGCGCCTAGATACAATCTAACATCTCCACTAGCTCCTCAAAACAAAAAACTCTCCCCCTATCTACAAAGCCCTCTACAAAACTCTACTCTCCCTTTTTGTGATGGAATGCCAAAGAGCAATCACAAGCCATCATCAAAAGGAGGTAGTGAGGGGGAACACAAATGCGCCAAATCAGCTCGCAAAGCATGGATCTTGTCAAATAAGTCCACCAAAAGCTGACCATGGGCCACCTGAACGGTCATGACAGTCTCCAAGGTACGACGTATATCAAAGTCATCCGATGGAGGTGGAGGAACAGCAGCAGTAGCATCAGGATCAGGAACAGCCTTACCAACAGGACCTGTAGAAGAAGAAGGAGGAGGTGCGGAACCAGAAGGCTCAGACCAAGGGTGTTTAGAGCCAACTCGAAGGTGAGCAGCCCTCTGTCTGAGAAAAGACGCACCTATAGGAGCAATAACATGAACAGGCTCAGAGGAAGGGAAATCATCTAGACCAAGATAAAGCAAGATCCCATGGATAAAGATGGGATGAACAAGAGCATGAGACGAAGATGAACTCCTATAAACTTCATTCAAAGAACGAAGAAACAAATGGAGAAAACTGATAGGAGCATCAGTGACAAGAGCATACAAAAAGACACACCGCTCGAGAGGAATAGTGTGTAGATGAGAAATGGGCCAAAAAGAGTGACACTATCCTAAAGAAGAGATAATGTAACTCAGAAAGCTCAGCGGTGGTGATCCTAGGATCAGAACCCCACTAGATAGAAGATCCAGTGATGTAAGACATGACATCACTCAACAGAGGAGACTCATCATACGGGTAGACTGGGTGCTAGACCAAGGGTACCCCTAAAGCATCAGCCACTACCTTAGGAGTAATGGTGTACTCTATGCCTCATATCCAACTCTTTACCAAAGTGTTGGAATCATAGACGCGGATAGAGATGTTCGAAAAGAACTCTTTAATCAAGGTAGCAGGTGGAGGAGGATCAGAAATATCCACTAAGGGTATCCAGCCCCTATTCTCAAACTTTGCCCTAATGGCAAAATCTAACTCATCTAAGATGACAGAACGCTCAGACCATATCTTCCTCCTAAGGTTCAGCTTATCATAAATCCCCTGATTTTTTTCACTAGGAAACCTCTCTCGGTCAAAGGGAAGAGGCGAAGGAGTAGGTAAGGGAATAGACCTACGAGCCCTAGTCTTCCTAGGCATAGTGCTAAGGAAAGGACAAAGACACAAAGAGAAAACCAAAAGAACATAAAAAACAAAGCCAAAGGCAGACTGCAAGTTAGCACAAAAAAAATATAGACCAAAAATCTATATGATGCATGAACAATTACAATGTCATGATGTATATACTAATGCAGTTAAAACAAGTTCAAATTAAGTTCAATTGCACAAAATTGGCTTGAGCATAGAGTTTCTAACAAAAACCCCCAAAAAATTTGAAAAACCACTTGAAAATTTTGAAACAGATTTGATGAATTGAGCATTACATAACACAACACATAGATTATAATGCCTAATTTCATCAAAACAACAAGCCAATTTCATCAATTTCAACATAATTAACCAAAATCCCCAATTTGGATTCAATACGAGCCCTAGAATTTTAATTTTTCTCAAAACCCAAAATTGATCAAATCAAACCATCAATATCATGTTTATATCATGTCCCCACAAAAACCCATTGATCAATTTCACAAAATAGGGCTTGAATCAACAAAAATCCCAAAAATGAATAGTCCAAAAATTTGAATGTATAATGCATGAAAAATGCATGAAAACATGAAAATAAACTCAAAAGGAAGGACAAAAAAGACATACCGGCTTGAGGAAAGAGAAATCTTGCAAAAGATTTAGGGAAAACGACAAAAAAAAAAAAAAAAATCGCTATAGAGCCTTGCCTAGTGGGAGAGAGGAGAAAGTTTTGAAAACTTTTTGAAAAAGTGTTTTGAATCAGTCAAAGAATAGAGTTTTAAAAACCTGATTCACGATATTCGATTGATCGAAAATTACATTCGATCGATCGAATCAATCCGAGATTTCTAAAAGAATTTTAAGAAATTTTCCATCTATCGAAAAACAGGTTGGATCGATCGAAACAGGCAGCGACTCACAACATTTTGAGAAAAATTATAGCTTTGAAAAACACAAACCACATTTTGAAAACAACTCCTCAAAGCATTAAAATTGTAGAAACAAAATGCATGAGTATGAGAAGGAATGCTTTTTCAAAAACCCAATTTTGAATCCCAGTTTCTCCAAAGAAAATTTCAATCATTCTCCCTTTAAATTCTTCAAATGACAAATCTGTTGTGCAAAATTCTCAAAATATTTTCAAACTTGGCTGGTCAGATCAAAAACACACACAATAACATGTACAGTGTTTAGCAAAGAGTAACTTGTATAGTGTGTGCAAATAGCAAAAGCTTGAGATACATG
Source organism: Quercus ilex subsp. ballota (assembly GCA_032727855.1). Classification (NCBI taxonomy): domain Eukaryota; kingdom Viridiplantae; phylum Streptophyta; class Magnoliopsida; order Fagales; family Fagaceae; genus Quercus; species Quercus ilex. Next base: position 45,603,608 of record CM064917.1, read on the forward strand.
TGAGGTGATATGTGAATAACAATCAATCACAAAGTCTACAAAATCCATCACATAGAATTCAAAAGAGACTATCACCTAAAGAGTTACATCATATAACTCTCACATCTCCTAGAACATAAGCTTGCAATCATGTAAGTTTCTTGAATTTTGCCCCATTATTAGATGAAATTTGGCATCAAGCCTAATAGTACACACCAGTTTTCATTATTAAGCAATTAATCGAGTCTACACCTTATGTTCTTTTTGTACATGTGCTACACTTTCTCGAGCACAAAATCTTATGATATGCACTAAGGTGTTCATGATTGGCTAGTGAACAGTGGTGAGATGGTTATTTATGCCTTTCTCAAAAGGATCAAGTCCGACAGTCAAAAACCATGTGACTTCAAGATAAAGACAAAGTGATAAACACCATAAATATCTTTCCCACACAACAAGCACTCCAAAGTTTCAACTAGTCAAGTGTAATAAATAAGCCCATCAAAGCTAAACAAGGTACATAAGACATGTTATGTGTAAATAAATTGACCAACCTTGTTTTCAAATACCAAGAAAAATAGTGCCAAACACAATTTGCTTTTATCCTTCTTCTTTTTTTTCATTTTTATTTTAAAAGAGAAAACAAATAAATCCTAGAATGAAGTGCATGAATGTAATGCAATGCAAATCCTAGAAACAAAAAAAACACAAAAAAAAAAAAAAGAACAATGGTCACAAAGGAATGAGCAATGAAGCACAAGGACTATGAAAGCCAAAAGAGACTAGGGACACCTAAGCACACCAATTACTTGACAAAGTGTCTCAAACTTACTTCCACCAAGAGGTTTGGTGAAGATTTCAGCGTTTTGACGTTTGGTAGGGATATACTCAAGAACAACAATTTTCTTTTCAACCAAATCCCTAATGAAGTGATATCTAAGTTCAATGTGTTTGGTCTTAGAATGCTGAACAGGATTCATAGATATATCTATGGCACTAGAATTATCACAATAGGCAACCATGGTGTCTTGAGGAATCCCATAATCACCCAAAAGCTTTTTCATCTAGAGGAGCTGAGAGTAACAACTCCCAGCAGCAATATATTCTGCCTCAGCAGTGGATAAAGAAACAGAATTTTCCTTCTTACTCATCCAAGCCACAAGATTGGCTCCAACATAAAAAACACCCCACAGTGGTGCTTTTTCTGTCATCAGCATTCCCAGCCCAATCAGAATAAAAAAAACCAGCAAGAGACAAATTAGACTCTTTGCTATAAAATAATCCATAATCACAGGTTCCACTCACATATTTTATAATTCACTTAACAGCATTTAAATGAGAAACCTTAGGATTAGACTGAAATCTAGAGCAAACACCAACACTAAAATAGATATCAGGCCGACTAGCAATTAAATACAAAAGACATCCAATCATGCTTCTGTACAAAGTAACATCAATAGACTCACCTGATGGATCAATTGTTAATTTTGCATTAGTAGCCATTGGTGTTCTAGCATGAGCAGCCTTGTCTAGTCCAAATCTTTTGACTAGATTTCTTGCATATTTAGCTTGATTGATGTAGATTCCTGACTTTGTTTGCTTTATCTGCAATCCCAAAAAGTAAGTCAGTTCACCAACCATGCTCATTTCAAACATCGCCTTCATTTCATTTGCAAAAGAATGAGCAAGAGAGTCATTAGTAACACCAAAAACAATGTCGTCAACATAAATTTGAGCTACAACAAAACCAGTCTTATCCTTTCTTATGAAGAGAGTTGTATCTGCAGATCCCCTTTTGAATCCATGCTCAGTGAGGTATGTAGTCAATCTATCATACCAAGCCCTAGGAGCTTGCTTCAAACCATAGAGGGCTCTCTTCAACTTGTAGACATCATCTGGTCTGTGAGGATCAACAAATCCCTTAGGTTGCTCAACATATATGAACAGTTTTAGACCCCTTAACACACAACCAGATTGAGTAGCCTAGTTAATTAGCCAAGTTGTTACTTAGTCAAATTAAGCAATTCTAGGTTAAAACAATCAAACAATCATATCATGAAAATATATAGCAGCGGAATAATAAATAACACATGATATGATCACCCAGGAAAACCAAACTGGTAAAAAAACCTGGGGAGGATTTTACCCACCGATCCTTAAGGCAAAACTGAATTCACTATGAAAGAATTGAAGTTCATACAAAAGGACTTATAAGCTCCCCGCTCGACTTCCTAATGCTACCTACTAGTAGAACTTACTGACACGACCCCGTGCAAGCTCCGAATCCACGGACTCCTTCTTTCTTGAATTCTTCAATCAGCTACAAGCACCCACGCTTGATATTCTTTAAGCTTCAAAGGCAGCAACCAAGTTGATCATCAAGATGTTGAAGTAATCTCCATCTAGAAAATCCTAAGCTTTGTGTAAAGGAAAGCTCCTCTAGATCTCACAAGAGATTTACACAAAATCGCAATGTATGAGCAACAATACAACTTGAGCAACAATAAAACGTGGCTAGGGTTTTGCCTTATATACCTAGGGCAGAAACATAAAAACCCTAAACGTTTTAATGAGCTAGGGCTGAGTTGGAAAACTGCAGAAAACGCAATCTGGTCGATTTTCGATCGATCGAATCTATTCCTCGATCGATCGAGTCAGACTGAAATGCACCAATACATCTACAGTCTCTCGATTCCAACTTTACAATAATTAATCAACTTTGAGCATACTTTAACAAGTCTAAACATGTTGTTTTGATCATGGTTTGCCAACATTACAAGTTAGAGTTCTAAATACATAAATTCCTAAACCTTTAGAACCTAACAAACTCCCCCTTTGGCAATCCGTGACAAAACCCTAATTAAAAGCTCAAAGTTTACAAGTAAAAAGCCCTTTACAAAAATAATGCTCATAAACTCAAATTCAAACCTAACTACTATCCATCGGTTGCAAATGTAGACAGCAGCTTTGTTGAATCAACCTATATATTCCTGAAATACTCAACAAACGCATAAACGCATGTGTGACAGAAAAGAGTAAAACAACAGGTATAACATTCTTGTAAGATTCACACAATACAAAATAAAGAAATATATGAATGAACAACTCATAAATATAAGTCAATAAGCAGTGAATCACAAAGCAACAAGAATCAATGTATATAACATGTATATCAATCAATGTTACTCCCCCTAACATGAATATCCCCAAAAATGATATACAAAGTGAAGCACCTAGATACAATCTTAAAACTCCACAAGCTCCTCAACAACAAAAAATAACAAAAAAATCTCCCCCTAACTACAAAAACTCCTCTACAAGTCAAAAACTCCACTCCTCCTTTTTGTGACGGAATGCCAAAAGGCAATCACAGGTCGTCATCAAAAGGCGGTGGTGAGGGTGAATGAAGACGTGAAAAGTCGGCTTGCAAAGCACGAATCTCGTCAAGCAAGTCCACCAAAATCTGACCATGAGCCGCCTGAACGGTCATGACAGTCTCCAGGGTACGACGAACATCAAAGTTGGTCGAAGGAGGTGTAGGAACATCAGCAGCAGCAGCATCATCACCAACTGGATCAGGAACATCCTCACCAGCAATACCTGCAGAAGAAGAAGGAGGAGGTGCGCTACTAGACGGCTCAGACCTAGGGTGTTTAGAACCAACTCGAAGATGAGCAGCCCTTTGTCTAAGAAAAGACGCACCGATAGAAGCAATAACATGAACGGGCTCAGAGGAAGGGAAGCCACCAAGATCAAGATAAAGGAGAATCCTATGAATGAAAATAGGATGAACAAGAGCATAAGTAGTAGATGAACTCCTATAGACATCGTTCAAAGAACAAAGAAAAAGATGGGGAAAACTAATAGGAGCATCAGTAACCAGAGCGTACAAAAATACACACCTCTTGAGAGGAATGGTGTGAACATGAGAGATGGGCCAGATAGAATGACAAGCTATCCTAAAGAACAAATAGTGCAACTCGGAAAGCTCAGCAGAGGTGATCCTAGGATCAGAACCCCACTGGACAGTAGTCCCAGTGATGTAAGACAAGACATCACTAATCTTGGGAGACACATCATAAGGATAAACAGGATTCTGGACCAAAGGTACCCCTAGAGCATCAGCCACTATCCGAGGAGTAATGGAGTACTCTACGCCTCGTATCCAACTCTTGACTAGAGTGTTGGAATCATAGATGCGGATAGAGATGTTCGAGTAGAACTCTCTAATCAAGGCAAAAGGTGGAGGAGGATCAGAAATATCCACCAAGGGTAACCAGCCTCTACGCTCAAAGTTTGCCCTAATGGCAGGATCAAGTTCATCTAAATGAACAGAACGCTCAGCTCATATCTTTCTCTTAATGTTTAGCTTCTCATAAATCTCTTGGTTTTTCTCACTCGAAAACTTCTCACAGTCAAAGGAGGGAGGAGGTGTAGAAGGTGAGGAAACAGTCCTACGGGCTCTAGTCTTCCTAGGCATAGTGCTAAGGAAAGGACAGAGACACAAAGTGAAAACCAAAAGAACAAGAAAACAAAACCAAGGGCAGACTACAAATTAGCACAATAAAAAATATAGAACAAAAATCTATATGATGCATGAACAATAACAATGTTGTGATGCATGATCTAATGCAGTAAACATAGTTCAAATTAAGTTCAATTACACAAAATTGGCTCGAACATAGAGTTTCTAACAAAAACCCTAAAAATTTGAAAACCACTTGTTAAATTTTGCAACAAATTTGGTGAATTGATCATTACACAAGGTTGAAAACAGATTATAATAACCAATTTCATCAATACAACAAGCCAATTTCATCTATTGAACCTTAATTGAACAAAATCCCCAATTTCGGATAAATTACAAACCCTAGAATTTGAAATTTTTCACAAAACCCAAAATTGATCAAATTAATCCATTAAGAACATGTTTATAGTGTGTCCCCACAAAAACCCATTGATCAATTACACAAAATTGGGTCTAAATTTCCAACAATCCCAACAAGAAAAGATTCCGAAAATATGAGCATAAATGCATGAAGAATGCATGAAAAAAGTAAATAAACTCAAAAAGGAGGGGTAAGATAGACATACCAGCTTGAGGAAAGAGTTTTCTTGCAAAAAATCCGGAGGAAAACGACAAAAAATTGGAATAGTTGAGCTTGCCAAGTCGGAGAGAGAGAAAACTTTTTGAAAAAGTATTTGAAAAAGTCAAGAACAGTGTTTTTAAAAACTTGATTCGCGACTTTCAATTGATCGAAAATCACATTCGATCGATCGAAACAGACAGTCATTTTGAGACAAATTAAAACACTTTTTCGATTGATTGAAAATCAGATTCGATTGATCGAAACACACAGTCATTTTGAGACAAATGAAAGAACTTTTTCGATTGATCGAAAATCTGACTGGATCGATCGAAATGGGCAGAGGCTCACAAATTTTTGAGAAAAATCACAGTTTTGAAAAACACAAACCATATTTTGAAAATAACTCCTCAAAGCATTAAATTACAGAAACAAAATGCATGAGTATGAGATGGAATCCTTTTTCAAAAACCCAAATTGAATCCCAGTTTCTTCAAAGATGATTTCAGCCATTCCTCCTTTCAAATTCTCAAGCAAAAAAAGTTTTGCATAATTCTCAAAGTATTTTCAAACTTGGTTGGTCAGACCAAAAACATACACAATAACATGTACAAATTTAACAAAGAGTAACTTGTGTAGTGTGTGCAACTAGCAAAAACTTTGAGAAACATGTGAGGTGATATGTGAATAGCAATCAATCACAAAGTCTACAAAATTCATCACATAGAATTCAAAAGAGACTATCACCTAAAGAGTTACATCCTATAACTCCCACATCTCCTAGAACAAAAGCTTGCAATCATGTAAGTTTCTTGTATTTTTGCCCCATTATTTTAGGTGAAATTTGGCATCAAGCCTAATAGTACACACCAGTTTAGATTAAGTCAATTGGCATCAAGCCTAATAGTACACACCAGTTTTAAACATTAAGCATTTAAAGAGGCTACACCTTATGTTCTTTTTGTGCATGTGCTACACTTTCTCGAGCACAAAATCTTATGATATGCACTAAGGTGTTCATGATTGACTAGTGAACAGTGGTGAGATGGTTATTTATGTCTTTCTCAAAAGGATCAAGTCCGACAGTCAAATAACATGTGACTTCAAGATTAAGACAAAGTGATAAACACCATAAACATCTTTCCCACACAACATGCACTACAAAGTTTCAACTAGTCAAGTGCAATATATAAGCTCATCAAAGCTAAACAAGGTACATAAGACATGTTATGTGTAAATAAATTGACCAACCTTGTTTTCAAAAACCAAGAAACATCATGTCAAACATATTTTTGCTTTCTCCTTTTCTCCTTTTTATTTATTTATTTATTTATTTATTTATTATTATTATGAAAAGAGAAAACAAATAAATCCTAGAATGAAATGCATGAATGTAATGCAATGCAATTCCTAGAAACAAAAGCAAAAGAAACACAAAAACCAAAGAACAATGGTCACAAAGGAATGAGCAATGAAGCACAAGGACCATGTCAGAAAGACTCAATTAGGTCGAGTCTTTTGCATCCAAAACCTTTTAGATGCATCACAAGCATTAGAGTTCTTATTCACATTCGAGTGATTTCCAACTCTAGGATTGGAATAAAGGTTCAACACCTTTACAAATTCACCAATAAGTGCCATTGGATCTTGTGCTTGAGGCACAGGCACCTTTGGTTTAGTTGCTCTCTTAGCAGCTTGAAACTTGTAACAGTTAGGACGAATGTGTCCAGATTTACCACAATAATGACAAACCCAAGCAGGTTTACCATGTATCTTGTCCTTGGGTAGGGTAGGTTTAGTTTCTCTCAAATCAACCCTAATCTTCTTTGGAGGTGAAACTTCTACAGGTTTGACTACCTCACTCACAGGTGGTTTGACAGTTTCACTCACAACCTCACTCACAGAAGGTTCAGAAGAAGAAGCAGGAACAAAGTTCGTGGTATGTGGAGTAGACACAGAGATGCTTTCAACATATCCTATCCCAGATTTATCAGAAGGATACTTTTGAACATTCAGCATGTGATCAAGTTTAGAACTAGCAGTTCTAGCAACAGATAAATCATGTTCTAAAGTTTTAACTTTATCAAGTAAAAGCATGTTCTCAGATTTCACATGGTTCAAAAGATCATTAGCATCAAATAATTTAACAAGCAAAATTTTCTTTTCAAGCTCAAGAGAATCAATTTTCTTCAGGCCAAGTTCAACATTCATAGCATCCTTTGCAGCAACTTTGCAAAGTTTATTATAGGCCTCTTGAAGATCTGCATCCTCAGAGAGTTCCCCATCAGAAGGGTTCTCCTTAGCAGATATGCTTTCGTTGACTACTGCAGTAGCAGTGAAAGCAATGAAGTTTCCATCCTCGTCACACTCAGACTCATCATCAGAAATCTCATTATCACTAAGGGTTATAGCCATAGCTTTACCCTTATTTTTCAAGAATGTAGGACATTCAGATTTAACATGACCATACCCTTGACAACCCAAACACTGAGCACCCAAAGAATTGTTTGAAGATTGACCTACTCTTTCTCTAGGTTTTTCAAAGTTATTAACCTTAGTGGGATCATTCTTCCTAAAGTTTCTAGGTTCAACAGTGTTTGTACCTCTTGCCCTTCTGTTTGTATTTCTCAGAAAATTTCTAAAATTCTTGGCAAGGTAAGCTATCTCTGTAGCAAAGAGCTCATCATCAAATCCACCAGCCTCAACATCATCAACAGACTTAAGAGCCATTGATTTGGATTTGTTTGTTTTGGGTAAGTCAGACTCATAGGACTGAAGAGATCCTACAAGCTCATCAACAGGGATGGAGTCCACATCCTTGCTCTCAGTAATGGCAGTCACTTTGGGTCTAAAGTCTTCAGTTAAAGATCTAAGTATCTTCCTAACAATTTTAGGTTGATCATAGATTTCACCCAAGTTAAAAGCAGAATTAACAATATCATTTAGTTTGGCATAAAATTCATCAAAGGATTTATCATCAGACATCCTAATGCTCTCAAACCTAGAAGTTAATTGCCGCAGTTTGTTTATCTTAACTGCCTTTGTGCCTTCATGCACAGTTTGGAGGATTTTCCAAGCAGTATGAGCAACCTCAACATTAGAGATCCTCTTAAATTCCTCCATAGAAACAGCATTGAAGATGGCATTCATAGCTTTGCTATTGAAGCCTGCTGCTTCTTTTTCAGAAGTTTGCCACTCACTCACAGGAGTAGTGGGCTTCTGCCATCCGTATTCAACGGAATTCCAAACTCTCTGTTTGCTTTATCTGCAATCCCAAAAAGTAAGTCAGTTCACCAACCATGGTCATTTCAAACATCGCCTTCATTTCATTTGCAAAAGAATGAGCAAGAGAGTCATTAGTAACACCAAAAACAATGTCGTTAACATAAATTTGAGCTACAACAAAACCAGTCTTATCCTTTCTTATGAAGAGAGTTGTATCTGCAGATCCCCTTTTGAATCCATGCTCAGTGAGGTATGCAGTCAATCTATCATACCAAGCCCTAGGAGCTTGCTTCAAACCATAGAGGGCTCTCTTCAACTTGTAGACATCATCTGGTCTGTGAGGATCAATAAATCCCTTAGGTTACTCAACATATATGAACAGTTTTCAACCCCTTAACACACAACCAGATTGAGTAGGCTAATTAATTAGCCAAGTTGTTACTTAGTCAAGTTTAGCAATTCTAGGTTAAAACAATCAAACAATCATATCATGAAAATATATAACAGCGGAATAATAAATAACACACGATATGATCACCCAGGAAAACCAAACTGGTAAAAAAACCTGGGGAGGATTTTACCCACCGATCCTCAAGGCAAAACTGAATTCATTATGAAAGAATTGAAGTTCATACAAAAGGACTTACAAGCTCCCCGCTCGACTTCCTAATGCTACCTACCAGTAGAACTTACTGACACGACCCCGTGCAAGCTTCGAATCCACGGACTCCTTCTTTCTTGAATTCTTCAATCAGCTACAAGCACCCACGCTTGATATTCTTTAAACTTCAAATGCAGCAACTAAGTTGATCATCAAGATGTTGAAGTAATCTCCATCTAGAAAATCCTAAGCTTTTTGTAAAGGAAAGCTCATCTAGATCTCACAAGAGATTTACACAAAATCGCAATGTATGAGCAATAATACAACTTGAGCAACAATAAAACGTGGCTAGGGTTTTGCCTTATATACCTAGGGCAAAAACATAAAAACCCTAAACATTTTAATGAGTAAGGGCTGAGTTGGAAAACTGCAGAAAACGCAATCTGGTCGATTTTCGATCAATCGAATCTATTCCTCGATCGATCGAGTCAGACCGAAATGCACCAATACATCTACAGTCTCTCGATTCCAACTTTACAATAATTAATCAACTTTGAGCATACTTTAACAAGTCTAAACTTGTTGTTTTGATCATGGTTTGCCAACATTACAAATTAGAGTTCTAAATACATAAATTCCTAAACCTTTAGAACATAACAATATACCTCTTCTTGTAACATCCCATTTAAGAAAGCACTCTTGACATCCATTTGATACAACTTGAAGTTTAGATGACTTGCTATGGCCAACAGTATCCGAATGGATTCTAACCTTGCTACTGGTGCAAAGGTCTCATCAAAGTCAATTCCTTCCACTTGTGTGTATCCTTGTGCAACAAGTCTTGATTTGTTTCTGATCACAGTGCCATGTTCATCTGACTTATTTTTAAAGATCCATTTAGTTCCAATCACATTTACACTATTTGGCCTAGGAACTAATTCTCACACATCATTTCGAACGAATTGATGAAGTTCTTCATGCATGGAATTTACCCAATCAGCATCTTGAAATGCTTTATCCACCTTCTTCTGTTCAAATTGGGACAGATAACATGAGTGAGTAATCACATTCAAGGCTTTTGATCTCAATCTCATGTTATCATTCAGACTACCTAATATATTTGCGGGAGGATGATTCAATCTCACTCTAGAGAATGGACCTTTAACTAGAGAAGTGGTGGTACCTTTCTGTTCAGATGGAGGACTGAGCTCACTTTGTACCTGTCGAGGGTCATGAACCGGAGTGGATGGTTCTGAACTTGATGGTACTGAGATTGTATCATTCAACACCAGCAACTTTTCTTCACTATGTTTTCCCACATACTCAGCAGGAAGTGAATCATCAACTTCTAGAGACTTATCTTGAGCAGGAGCAGTGCTTTCTGAAAGTGCTTCTGAACACACTTCATCATTTATTACAACATTTGAAGATTCCATGACTGTTTTGGTTCTCAGATTGTACACTCTATAAGCTCTACTAGTGGAAGAGTATCCTAGAAAGTATCCTTTGTCACTTTTTGCATCAAACTTTTCTAGGTTCTCTCTATCACGTAGAATGTAACAGTCACTGCCAAATATCCTGAAATATTTGACAACAGGTTTCTTCCCTCTCCAGAGTTCATAGGGAGTTTTCTTGGAGTCAGGTCTAAAATACACCTGGTTGAGTGTATGGCAAGCAGTGTTGACTGCTTCTCCCCAGAAGGATTTTGGTAACTTTTTATTGTGTAGCATGACCCGTGCCATTTCCTGAACAACCCTGTTTTTCCTTTCCACAATCCCATTCTGTTGAGGTGTCTTGGGCGATGAGAACTCTTGATGAGTGCCTTGATCATTGCAAAAAGTAGCCAGGTTGGTATTCTCAAATTCTCTTCCATGATCACTTCTGATTCTGGCTATCACAGTATCTTTCTCAACCTGCAATTTCTTACACAGATGTATCATCTTCTCAGGAGCCTCAGCTTTATCCTTCAAAAGCATAACCCAAGTATATCTAGTAAAGTCATCCACAACAACTAGAATATACTTCTTTCCACCCAAACTTTGAACTCTGGCAGGACCCATGAGATCAATGTGTAATAACTCTAAAGGTCTTGAAGTTTGAATACTAGTCACAGACGGATGCTTGGATTTTACTTGTTTACCTATTTGACATGGTCCACAAATGCACTTATCTATCTTCTCAAACTTAGGTAAACCGATAACTGCCTCACATTTGGAAATCTTCTCTAACTGCTTAAGGCTGGCATGCCCTAACCGTTGATTCCATAAATCAACTTGATCAATCTTTGCACTAAAGCACTTGTTGTTTACACTTGGTGTTATGCCATAACAGTTGTCAGCTGTCCTTACACCAACACACATACAATCACCTCCTTCATCAAGTATCTCACATTCATACCTGGTGAAAAGAACATTTAATCCATTGTCGCAAATCTGACTTATGCTGAGTAAATTGGCCTTCAATCCATCAACATACCAAACATCTTCAAACACTGGCAATCCTGGAATGTCCACAGTACCAATGCCTCTAATCACAGATTTGCTTCCATCTCCAAAAGTGTTCCAATCTTTTCTTCAAAGAGTGTTTTGAATAAACCTTTATTTCCTGTCATATGCCTAGAACAACCACTATCCATATACCAAAGACAAGAATCACGTGCCTTTAAGGCGGTTAAAGCAGTATAACATACATAATTCTTATCACATAGGATCATGCCAAGATACTCAAGGAAAGATTTAACAAAAATAATAAAAGGCAAAGACAACAAGTAGACAAGTTGACATATAAGCAAAAAGATTTTCCAAGAATCCATGACAACAGGGGTCAAGGATCAGCTCAGAGATCAAAAGATCTACAACAAAAGAGCTACCCGCTCTGATACCACTTGAACAGTTTTAGACCCCTTAAAAAAACCAGATTAACCTAGTAAATTAGCCAAGTGATTAACTTAGTCCAATTATGCAATTCTAGGTTATCACAAACATACAATGATATCAAAAATATAAAGCAGCGGAATAATAAACAACACAATGATATGATCACCCAGAAAACCACACGGTAAAAACTTGGGGAGGATTTGACTTAGCTATCTTTAAGGTAAACCTGAATCCACTATGCAAAAGAATCGAAGTTCATACAAAAGGACTTACAAGCTCCCCGCTTGACTTTCTAATGCTAACCACCAGTAGAACTTACTGACACGACCACGTGCAAGCTCTAAATCCACGGACTCCTTCTTTCTTGGATTCTCTAATCAGCTACAAGCACCCACGCTTGTTATTCTTTAAGCTCCAATGGCAGCAACCGAGTTGATCATCAAGATGTTGATACTATCTCTACCTTGAAAACCCTATGCTTTGTGTAAAGGAAAGCTCCTCTAGATCTCACAAGAGATTTACACAAAACAGAAAAGTATGAGCAACAATACAACAGAAGCAACTCAAAAAATGTGGCTAGGGTTTTGCCTTTTATACCTAGGGTAAAAACAAAAAACCCAAAACGTTTAATGAGTTAGGGCTGAGTTGGAAAATTTTGCAGAAAAGCATTCTGCCCGAGATTCGATCGATCGAGTCTTTCTTTCGATCGATCGAGCCAGGCCAAAATGCACCAATGCATTTGCAGCCTCTCGATTCCAACATTACATGAAAGACACAACATTGAGCAAGCATAAACAAGACTAAATAACCTATTTTGATCATGGTTTGCTAACAATACAAATTAGAGTTCTAAATACAGAAATTCCTAAAACTTTAGAACCTAACAGTTTTTATAGTGTAATCTGTCAAGAAGGATAATTTAGAAAAAGAAGTCTGTCTGTAGATTTTATCAATTCTTTCTATTGGTATATTCCATTTATTCCATTCTAACAAATTTCTGTCTATATCTTGCATGCTATATTCCTCCGAATTAACTATCTTATCATTTTCCATGTTTAAATTAGTGTGTGTCTGACCTAAGTGTGTCCTAGCAACAGATGATGAGCGACTAAATATATTCATTCTACTTCTAAGCAATTAATAATTACTGGCGGAACTATTACTAACCACTAGTATCCTTGCTATCGGGACCACCTCCTTGGGAAAGACCACTGTGGGACGACCCAAACAACATATGTTCGTTGGCTAACAAAACGGGCTGACCAACGCAAAACTATGGTTTGCCAATGAGTCTGAGGCTAAACAACGCTATCAAGGAATAAGTAATGGCTTTGTAGTAATATGAGTTCCTAGTAACTTCTTAATTGCAAAGAAATAAAACTCATACATCTACCATCCATGGCTTTGATACCATTTAACTACCCAAGCTACTATCATTCACCCAAGTAAGCCATCCCAAACGCGGGACCCTTGCCGGGTTTTTTTTTTTTTTTTAATGAATCAAATAACTAACGTAATGGTTAATTCAATTACCCAAGTTTATTAATTATTCAAGTTAAATGCAAATAACATGAAGGCACAAACATATCACCAAACTAAACTAAAGTGCAGCAGAAAATAAGTTTAACACAGTGATTTGTAACTAATGGGGAAAACCTTTCAGAAGACAAAAGCCTTACCGAGTGATTTTTAGGTCATCACTCCTAATAATCACTAATCAAGAATCAAGTGATTACAAGTGGATGGAAGATGTACCACCAGATATCATTACTGTTTTACAGGCTGATTTTACCAATTTAATCTTGAATATGATAAATAAAATAAAATATATAAAAAAAAAAAAAAAAAGCAAGTCCAACAACGAAAATTAGTAATTTGTTAATCTTAAATTTCATAAATTTTTTCTTTTTTTTTAGAGGGAGAGTTTAAAGTGTAAACACTAAAAGACAATAAAGTACGAGATAGTGGAAGTAGGACGTGGAACAGTGAAGAGAGAAGACAATTTTTTTATGTATCTTTTTAATAATTGTGTTATTGTGTTGAATTCTTAATAGAGTAATGCAAAAGACACAACAAAAATTTTTCTTATTGGATTTATAAATTGTGAAAGTTGAGTTGAATTGTTGGATAAGAATGAAAGACTTGACTTGGGTCTATTGTCCAACACTAAACTCATTAGGATGATAACGCATGTCATCATCTTGATGGGTCTAATACAACTTAACATTAGACCCAAATCTTCTTCAAGAAGGAAGGTTCAAGGAATCTTCATCCGTGAATGTTGTTGAATGAGAATGAGTAACAAAGTTCCTAACAACTTTATAAGGCACGCGAAGCTAAAACTTTTTCACAAGGGAGACTCTTTCTTCACATATTCCTTTATGCTTTGCTTCTTTTTGCAGGGATAAGTAACTGAAGGGCGTCAAACACGTTTCTATGATAAAACTATTTTCTTCTACAGGACTGCATGAGGGCTGATTCTAGACCTTAGACCCAAAGAAGAGAGGAAAATATCAAAAGAAAAAGAAAATGAAAGAATTGACTCAAAAGTAATGGGCCAGGAGAGGACTTGTAACACAAACATGTCCGCTAATTCTGAGCTAAATCTGTTTTTTCCCCCCTCTTAACTTGCCTAATCAATGTTAGCAGACTATTTCACCTAAACATTATACTGATAGACTCTTCTTTTAGAAGCCATAACTGTGAGAGTATAAATCATGTAGACTAGTGGTGTGAATCCGGATTAGCATACAATTTGAAAGTTAATAATAACATCAAATACTTAAAATATATCATTCAAAATTCAAAATAACATCAAAGTACTTAATAAATATTAAGTACATAATGTAGTATTATTTATCTAGAAATAAGTTCTTTAGTGTTTGTAAAGTTTCAACTTACAATTATATCACATATATGTTTTTGTAATTACTTTTTTTTTTTTAATTTAAAATATAGGTTGGATATAAAAGATATTTGACTAATGTAAAATAAATTAATATTTATTTGTTATACGAGTTAAACAAATTGTTATTAAATGAGTCATTTTGAATTAACATGAACAAATTAGTGTGTCAATTGTATCAATCATGGGTCACGTGAGTTGACTAGGTTATAACACACTTCTCATTGTATCGCTTTTAAGGTAATCCATTTATAATAAGGCCAAACCTTACGCTTAACAACTCATGTCTTGTTAGTATCTTATTCGCCAAGTCGTGCCTAACACTGACACCTCCAATTGTAGACTTTAGAGGGTATACATAGGACAGTTTTTAACGACATTGGGATCCCATCACGTCGTCTTCAGAAAAATCAACATTGGGGTCCCATGACGTTGCCTGAAAACAAATAGGTAATATGTTGCAATTTCTAATTACAAATGAGCATATCCAACAGTAATTATTTGGTATTATTATTATTATTATTGTTATTTTTTGAGTGGTATTATGTTCTTGGTTGGTCATAACAATTTGAATTCGGGAGCTTGATTCATTTTAGGTTTAGATCATATATTTGTTGCTTTCTTTAGATTATATACTAATAAGTAGGAACTAATCGTTAACGCTGGCCATGTAAGAAAAAATCACCCCCCTCCCCACCCCCCCCAAACATACACACACACACACAATTATAACAAATACATTACTAAATTGGCTCAAATTTAAGAGGTAAGCATATAAAATTAGTTACAATAATCCTTAATTTGTAAATTGCTAGACTTGACATATAAATGATAAAAACTATAAAGCTAACCAATTCTATACAAAAAGCTCGTATCAAATATTATAAAATATTATGAATTATTTATTTTCACAACTAAAGTGAAAATATATCATTTATTTGGGATCATTTTAATTTAGGCCTTTGAAGTTTTAAAATTTTGATTTAGTCTATAATTGTAGGCAAAAATTTAAAAAGAAAAACTAAAAAGAATAAAAACATATTAGAAATTTTTTTTCTCACGTGGTTAAAATTTGTCTAATGTAAGGAAAAAAAAATAGTTTTTATAATAAAAAAATAAAAAAAGAAAAAAAAAGATGATTTTAAGGAGAAAAATAATATATATATAATTAAATGCACTAGACGGATATTAAATTTTCCTAATCACTTTCCATTTTATGAGAAGGATGCGTAGTTTTAGCTAAAACTCATTAAGTTTATTTTAGGTTGAAATACTATTTAAAGCCTCTAAGTTTGGGGTCGTTAATAAATTTTTCTTTTGACTACAGAAATTTAATTGCAAATTTTTTTTTGAGAATCAAGACAATAAAATATTATTAGCTTAGGCCACTCAAATCAGCCATGTAAACAGAGTTAAGATCTGGTGGTATTTCTTCCATCCAGATTGACAAATCAGGAGTAGAGGATGCTCGTCGAGCTAATGCATGTGCCAAACTATTACAATGTCTCCTAACATGAGATAAACTAATCAATGAGAACCGAGCCATGAGCATATGAATGTCTGCAAGTAAGTGACCATAGTAAGCTAGAGAATTGCCACCCTTCGCCAAAGATTTGACCAGCACTTCAGAGTCCCCTTCAAGAGTGATGTTGTCAAAGCCGAGTTCAAGTGTAAGCTCCAATGCTTTCCGTGCTGCCAAGACTTCCACCTCTATAACTGAACCGGGAAGAGGTATTTGCTGAGTAAGAGAAGCCATGATCAGTCCATGGTCATTACAGATCACAACGCCCAAACCAGCAAGTCCCTGTTCAACAAAAATCGCACCATCGAAGTTGACTTTATAAGCATCTTGAACCGGTGCCTGCCAAGCTGCTACCTGATGGGGTTGAGGTTGTTGAAAGCTAATGTTGCAAGAAGCTCGCTCCAGGATTCGGTCTTGAGCAAATTCAACCACCTGACCAAGTGAGAGTGCAGGCTTGCCCAAGCGCAAATTATTCCTCCTGTTCCAAAGTGTCCATAGCACAGCCGCAAAAAGATCGGGCTCCTTATTACCTGCAAAAATGAGTTCAAAAATATCAGTGAAAGAGGAGCACGCTTGAAGCGTGCTGTGATTCCATTGAGTTCGAGACTTCCAAACGGGTTGCAAAGCTGGGCAAAGGAACAATGCATGAACCACATCCTCCTACTGCAATTTGCAAACATCACAGTAGCCCTCAGTAATGACCTTTCTGCGGATCAGATTAGTCTTGGTTGGCAGTGAATCCTTACAAGCCTTCCAAGCCAGGTGCTTGACTTTATTTGGAACTTGAAGTCCCCAAATTTTCTTCCAAAGAGGCGTGAGCACCGAATTGTCTGAAGGTCCAGGCAGGCCATGTTGCTGTTGCTCATGAAGATATCTGTACCCGGATTTGACAGAATAGACTCCATCGGGGTTAAAAGGCCAAATGAGGACATCATCCTGTATGGATCGGCAAAGGGGCATATTTTTAATAAGGGCTGCTTCAAAGTCATAGAACAAATTATCAATGACATTCACCTTCCACTCCTTAGTGTCCTGATTAATTAAATCAGCCACCAACCTTACTCCCCTCCCTTCAGCCCGTGGTGATAAAACCTTAGGGTGATATGAGTTGGGCAGCCAATTCTCACCCCAAATAGGAATAGACCTGCCTGATCCAATCCTCCATTTTTCTCCTCGTTTGATCACATTCCTACCCTTCATAATACTCTTCCAAGCATACGAAGAGTTGGCTGGAATTTTGGCCTCCATAACTGATGTATTAGGGAAGAATTTTGCCTTGAACACACGGTAAAATAAAGACGATTTGTCATGGAGCAAACGCCAAGTTTGTTTGGCCAAGAGCGCATCATTGAATAGGGACAAATCTTTGAACCCCATACCTCCCTGCGTCTTGGGCTTACAAAGTTCCGACCACTTCACCCAATGAATCTTTCTATTATCACCTCTTTGCCCCCAGAAAAATCTACAAATCATGCTCTCAAGTTCATGACAAAGTGAGGTAGGAAGTTTGAAGCATGCCATGGTATAAGTTGGGAGGGATTGCGCCACCGCCTTAATTAGTATCTCTCGACCCGCCTGACTGAGTAACTTACCCTCCCACCCCTGAATCCTCTTCCATACTTGCTGTTTGATGTAGGTGAAACTTTCCTTTTTATCACGGCCAACTAATGAAGGAAGTCCAAGATATTTCTCATAGTGCTGAACAACATTAACACCCAACAAGTTTTGAATCATTGTTTGAGTGTCCGCATTGGTGGATTTACTAAAGAAAATAGTGGTCTTAGTACGGTTGATTTGCTGCCCAGAAGCTCTCTCATACATAGCCAACACTTCAAGTAAGCTCTGACATTCCTCTTCTCTAGCTTTGCAGAAAATTAGACTATCATCGGCAAAAAATAGGTGAGTGATTCTAGGTCCATTCCGGCAAAGAGAGACACCCCGAATGTCACCATTGTGGGGCCGCCTTACTAATTAAACCATGAAGACCTTCAGTACACATGAGGAAAAAATAGGGGGACAGTGGGTCTCCCTGGCGCAAACCACGTGATGGAGTGATATGCCCATGGGGCTCCCCATTAATTAGCACCGAGTAAGAGGCTGTAGTGATACACATCATCATCAATTTTATCCACCTAGAATGGAAACCCATCTTTATCATCACTCTCTCCATGTACTCCCACTCCACCCTATCATATGCCTTGCTCATGTCAAGTTTCAAGGCCATAAAGCCAGATTTCCCCTTATTGTGATTCCGCATATAATGTAAAGTTTCAAAAGCCACCAATATATTATCTGAAATCAATCTATCAGACAAGAATGCACTTTGATGCTCTGAAATAAGGTTAGGCATAATAGCTTGCAAACGATTAGTAAGAACCTTAGCATAGATACGATACAAAACATTGCTCAAGCTAATAGGTCTAAACTCAGAGACATATGTAGGATCCTTTACCTTAGGAATCAATGTAATAAAAGAATGGCAAAGGGTTTGGGGGAGAGAGCCCGAATTGAGATAGTGCAAAATAATGGTTGACACATCAGAGCCAAGTAAAGACCAATAACTTTAATAAAAGAGAGGGGGCATACCATCCTAACCGGGGGCTTTTAGGGGTGCCATCTGCTTCAGAGCAGTCTCCACTTCCTCAATTTTGATATCAGCCATAAGCAAGTCATTCATCTCATCAGTTACCACTTGTGGAATAGTCTCAATAACCTCCTCAAAATTGCTAGGGCTACCTGAGGTGAAGAGATTTTGGTAGAATTCTACAATGGTGGCATTAATTTGATCTTGGCTTGAGCACCATCCTCCATTAGCATCATGCAACTTGGTAATATAGTTCCGCCGACGGCGTTGAGAGGCCTTACTATGGAAAAACCGAGTATTACGATCCCCATCACGAAGCCATGCAATTTTGGACCGCTGCCTCCACATTTTGGCTTCCTTATCAAGAAGCTGATTAACCTCTTCCTCCAATAATCTCATACGGCTTGAGTCTCCAGATCGGATAGCATATTTCTCAACCGCTTTCAGCTATTTACGAGCGGATTCCAATTGTTTCTTGACACTACCAAATGATTTTTTACTCCATTTTGTCAAAGCAGCCCCACATGACTCCAGCTTCCTTAGAACATGGGTATCCCATGGTGCAGTGGAGTTCATACTCCACACAGCCTCCACAGTGTCACTGCAACCCTTGTCAGTCAACCACATTTGTTCAAAGTGGAAGGGTTTCTGAAAATTGCAATACATATGCTCCGGTGAGATCCATAATGCCTTATGGTCTGATGATGTAACATCTAAATGGTGCACCTTTGTACCTGCAAACATTGAGAACCACTCATTAATAGCAACTGCTCGGTCTAATCTTTCCCAAATAGTAAAATTGGGATAGTGTTTGTGCCAAGTGAATGGGAAACCAACAAAATCAAGGTCCATAAATCCACACTCATCAAGAATATCTCTAAAAGCCTGCATTTGATGGTGAGGCCGAGAACACCCACCTTGCTTCTCCGATTGCTGTATGATTTCATTAAAGTCCCCAGCACACAACCAAGGTAAAGACCCATGGTTTTTTAGAGCTCGTAGCTTGGACCATGCTTCATGTCTTTTAGTGGTATCCGGTTCTCCATAAAACCCAGTGAACCTCCAGGCATTCTCCTTGCCCTTATTGATGACAGTATCAATATAATTCTTTGAATATTTCTCAACTTCCAAGGGGAATCCTTCTTTCCACAAAATGGCCAACCCTCCCCCCTTATTACAACGAGGAACTACAAAAAGATTTTTAAATTGAATACGTCTTTGAACCTGTTCTAGCCTTGCTTTATCTGCCCATGTCTCGGCTAAAAACACAATAGAGGGATCTTTAGCCCACACAAAATCTGCAAGCTGATCTTCTGTACGCAGGTTCCCAAGCTCGCGACAGTTCCAAACTAAGAGACTCATGGCTTCTGGCAGGGCTGGTAACCAGCTCCCGCCAATATCTGTTCATTGTCTTCCACAACTTGTGAAACCGCATGACGTTTACTTGGTAACACAGGCTGATCCTCATTTAGAGCACGTTTACTGCCACTGATTGGGCTCAAATTGGGTGTGTGTGCAACAGTGGCTCTAAAAATTCTTTTCCAAGATGAGGTGTGACTCGGGTGGGGAGAGGAATTTGGGTTGGTTGGGAAATTTGGGTTAGAAGTATGGCTGGAATTTGTGAGTGGGGGGTCAGACGGTATTGTGATCAGGTTTAGGGTGTCATCAACATCTTGGGAATGGTGGTGTGGAGAGGTAGGTTGAGATGGCAAACGGTATTGTGAGGTATGTGGGATAGGTGTATCATGTATGGGATTGTCAAATTTCATCAATTCTTGGTCTATGGCTTCTAATTGTTTATCAAAGGTTAAGTTTGAGTTGAAAACAGGTCCTGGGTCCGTGTGTAAGTGTGTAGGGCCAGCTGTATCCTTTTCTACATGGATAGGGTCAGTTGACATAGAAATAGAATGAGACTTGTTTTGGAAAGAATCAGCCTTGACCGAATTAGAATAGAAGTTACCATATTGGGCTTGTAACCTTTCAAAGGTCGGTGTGCTTGGTGTAACCCTAGCCGCCATTGGGTTTCCTGTTTCATCGGACCACCGTTGGCCGTCGCGTTCTGCCTTCATCTTCGAGTAAAAACCCGGCACCTCAACTACTGAATTACGAGCTCCCAACCATGGTGAAGCTTTTAGCCATGCCCCATATTCCTTATCTGCATCAGTAAGTGATCCTTCGCTCTCAATCCAACGATCACAATCTCGGTTATTGTGTGTGAGACGCCCACACCAATAGCAAAGGTTGGATAATCTCTCATATTTGAAGGAGACACAAAGTTCTCTACTGTCATCAAGTGTAACCACCCTCCCACGGCAAAGTGGCTGTGAAATATCCACCATAACTCGAACTCGCATGAAACCTCCACATTCTTCAGTCTTCACGTTTGGTAGCTTCAAAATCTGCCCAGCAGGTTCACACAATGTTTCTGCCACTGCTGTAGTCATAAACTTCACTGGAAGACCGTGTAATTGAATCCAAAACGGGGTGCTATTGAAGTCCAAGTCCTCAATTTTACTAACCCCATCATATTTTTGCAAAATCATCAAGTGTTTGTCAAAACTCCATGGGGCGTTTGCAAGGATAGTATTGACCTCTGTTTCACTGTCAAAAGTAAAGAGCATGATATGGTTTCCCAAGTTCTTTATTTTGAATCCTCCTTTGGACCTCCATATAGGCGTAAAGGTGGCTGCAACGGCCTCAGGGTTAAGTGCCCTCTTGGTGAGGAACTTGGCAGCGATAATGGAAACAAAGGTAGCCATCTCCTCTTGTAATCGAACCTTGGGACCTTCCCTCTGGGATATGTTGAGGCCGGACCACTGCTTGGTGAGATCATCCATGGAGAAGTTGTTTTATTTCCTACAACCCGTGGAAAGAAAAGAAAGAACAAAAGCCCTAGGGTAACTGTATTACTCTAAGGGTACAGCAAACTCTTCCAGGAAGAGACGACGATTCTACAGCCTAGGAGAAGATGGAGTTCCCACCTTTCACTAGTGACAGAGAAACCCTTTTATTTTTTAATCTCAATTTAATTGCAATTTATTCCAATGAGTGTCACAACACGGTTAATGTATCATTCCCAACAACATCTATTAAAATCTACATTTAATTAATCCACCCCAAAAATGATGTTGCTTTAGACCAATAATAGAAACGAAACCAAAAAAAAAAAATTTAAATTAAGTTTGCTAAACGCTAATAGTGAAATGTGATGGATCATAATGGAATGGACTCATTGACATTGGTGTAATAAGAATTAATATTGAATACATATTAGTCTTCATATAAAATTAGCTATTGGATGAAAGAGACACTACAAGTACATACTTAGAGAGACAAAATTATAAAATTGAGTTTCTAAATACTATGATGAATTAAATCATTTAATTGTATTTTTAAAACAATGAATTAAATCATTTAATTGTATTTTTAAAACAACTGCCACCTGATTCATAAATTCCAATAAAAAAAAATGCTGCCTCTATGTACAACTCGTTTTTCTACCTTGATAATAATAATAAGGGTAAATCTCATTCACATTCCTTGAGATTTGAACTAATGCCAATCAGGTCCAAAACTTTTCAAAACTAATCAATTTGATCCCTAAAACCAATTTAGTCCATAAAACAATTGATAGAAAATAACTAATTATTTAGGGACTAAGTTGGCATTAGAGACCAAATTGACTAGTTTTGAAAAGTCTTGGATTTGGTTAGTATTAGCCCTAATCTCAGGATATATTAGTAGAATTTACCCTAATAATAATAATAATAATAATAACAGAATTAGCTATTTAAAAAAAAAAAAAAAAAACCCTTATTGAAGAACTAAAAGGGTTTGGGGCCTCTTGGCAGGTCAACCCATCAAATGGAGGGTCAGGTATGGGTCCCTAGTTAAGACCCTCCTTTGCTACACGACATATTGCTTCTTCATGCGGAGTCTCATCTAGATGTATATTAGAAAATTTTAATAATCCCTTTCTCTCTATTAATAATTTTAATTATTGATGCAGTATTAATTTAACAAATAAAATCTCTTGTTATCGAATAAAAAATATGAAGTTCTAATTCTGTTTACATCAAAGAAACTAATTAGAGTCTTGCCATATAGATTGCAACTTTTATTGCAATGATGGGAATTGGCATAATATTCATTTATTATGTTATCAATGTTTACTAATCATATTTATTATCCATTAATTTTTGCAATGTAATAAATGAGTAATATTGTAGACACATAAAAATACATCATTTTGTGCTACAACTTGTTACATGCCAAGTTGTAAGTGGTAGAAGCATGTCCCCACATGGCCCACCATCATACTTCCACCATTCATAACTCGCTACATAGCAAGTTGTGGCACAAAGTTATACACTTTTATGTGTCCCTAGCATTAAATGTGTTTGGCAAAAATTAAAAAAACTAGTTTATTTTACTATTTAGCTTATTTTTTCTACTATTTATGGGTTTCACTGCACTTTTTGGTACTATTTATGGATATGCTGTACTATTTCAACTAACTTTTACTTTTATCTACAATACTTTCAACAAAAATTTTTCAGTTTCAACAAAATAAATGGATCCCAAATAAAGCCTAAATTTGTAATAATTTTCACATTTGGTTCGGCTTTTTGGGGCCAAACGCACAATTTGAAAACCAAATCCAAATATTTTGCATTTGGTAAAAATTTTAGAAGCTGCGTTTTCAGCCCCAAAACGTGGAAACCATCATTTTTTCACTGGACCCTCAGAGATCTAATACGAAAACATGATTCAAATACCGTTGGAAACTTTCTCTCATATCCTTAATACCCTTAATATTTTTCAAAAACCCAAATTTACCCTTTTGCCTAACCACAAAAGACAACCCATTCTTTGAGAGTATCTCCAATGGTGTATGTAAAGGCAAAATATTCTCTATTATAGAGAATAAGGCCCAAAAAAGCCACTCCAATGGATTCTCTAAACTCTAAATTTTTTTTGGCTCAATTTGATGGGCTACTGTTCATTCTTCAAATATTTTTTTCTATTATAGTAATCAGGTGTTGAATAAAAAAATGTTAGAAGATGTGTAGTTGTTAAAAAAAGAATAAATAATGAATAAAAAAATAATATTTAAATGAGATAGAGAATGTGATAGAGAATCTGTTGGAAAGTGTATTTGAAAAAGTGGGTAGATAAAGGTAAAAGTCACTGTTCATTCTCCAAATAGTACAAGAATTTGATGAATTTGATAGAGATGCTCTTAGAAAATCACCGTGTTGCTGGACTCACCTTGCCATTACATTTTTCTTATGCATTTTTGTCCAGTACATTTTTCTTCACAAAGCAAATTCAAGTGAGCTTGTGAGATCCACTAATACTAGCGGTGACGAGTTGTTGATGAGGAACTGAGAGTGAGTGAGAACCAAAGAGAAGCTTTACTAGTTTGCGTTAGACGAAACAAATGAGAAAACATAAAAAAAAAACAAAAACAAAAACAAAAAAAAAAAAAAAAAAAAAAACAAAAACAAAAATGAAGATGGACGATAAAGGAGAAGAAGGTGAAAAGTAAAGGAGTGGAGGAATCAGGAAGATACATACATGTGTGGAGGAGAAATTTGGGAAAAAAGAAAAAAGAAAAAAAAATATTGTAGAAGGTGTTAAACTTCTATACTTATTATGGCTGAGAAAATAAAGTGTATGGGAAAAAATAAAATAAAGAATAAAAAATTAAAAAAAAAAGGTTTTGGGTTAAGTTAGAGCATTCACATCCGGTATTTTTAGACTATTCTAGTTTACCATCTCAAAAGTTACTTTATCCATTATACCATACTATTTTACAATACAACAAATTAAAATAAATGTCCTAAATGTCCCAAATTTAGCATTTAGCACACAAAAAAGACAGAAAAGCAAGCTATAATAGACGTCCCAAATGCCAAAAAGTTTTAGGATCCGTTTAGTTGGGAGGATGGAAAAGTGAGATGATAAAAAAGATTTTATTTTCCTTCATTTGTGTTTAGTTGAGAGAGTAAAAAAGTGGAAGGATTGAAAACTTTTTTATTTGGTTGAGAAGAAAAGTGAGAAAATAAAAAATTTAATTTATATAAATTGACTCATATGCCCTTATTAAAAAAATTATCTAGTTTTAACAAACAAACAAACAAACACACCAAGTTTATTAAAACAAAAATTAAGGGGAAAAAAAACCATTAGTACTAACCAAAACAACCAATCATGCCCAGTTAAAAAAGAAAAAAAAAGAAAAAGAAAAAGAAAGCCAAATAAACAATATATATATATATATATATATATACCCAAGTTAGAAGAAAAAAAAAAAGAATTGGAGATTAAAAAAAAAAAAATAGCAGCGCAGTTAGAAATAAAGGCTCACCCATGTCCAGTTAGAAATTTTTTAAATAAAAAAAAAAAAAAAAAAAAGTAGGAAACGAAGGGTAGCAGCACGTAGTCACGTATACAATGGGTTAGAAAAAAAATAAAAATAAAAAAAGAATAGGAACAATGGGCAGTAGCACGGACACAACGGCTTTGACGCGGCCATTTTTGACTGTTTACATAATTTTCTCTTTCATTTTTTCTTCAATTTGAAAAGATTGTGTTTTGGTAGGTTAGGAAAAAAAACTCTTAAACCCACCAAAATTCCTTCCGCTTCCCCCTCCTAACCAAACACTTCTCCCAACCATTTTCTTTTCCTTTTTTTTTTTTTTTTTTCCTAATCCTCTCTATTTCACCTCCAACCAAACACACCTTTAGTATTTGTGATGTATTATTATGATTATTTTAAAAATTATTATTATTATTAACAAATGAAACAAATAAGTAGTTTAAAAAAAAAATGAAACAAATAAGTATGAAGGAAATTATCTTTATATATATATATATATATATATTTGTCCATTTTGATAATTTACACCTCAAACCACAATTTGATAAGCTCTAACCAAACAATCTGCTTTTTTAAAATGTACTTTTTAATAATTTTTACTAAACGCTCTACTCTTTAAAAAATGCCACTTTTTTGAAATGCCAAGTTATAAAGAGTTGAATCAAACTCACCCTTAAATTTTTGTACTTATCCAAGCTAAATGAGTCAAAAGCAAAATAATAGATATAGAAAAGTACTAACTACTTTTCTAAATGAATACATGTGAGCAGGGACGGAGTCACTATTGAACTAGGGGCAATGGCCCCCCTAATTTAAAAAAAAAATATTATTATATATGTGTATTAATTTTAACAATTTTATTTTACAAAATTACATTTTACTCCTCTTAAACGATATTATTGATTCTTTTAAGAGTAATATAAGCTCAAAACTTTTTTATAAATTGTTTTAGAAGCAAATTTTTATTAGTTTGCATATGAGCCCACTACTTATATCATTTTTTTACTTATTAATAACCACTTATTACCTCAGCAATTTATAAAAGAATTAGTAACTCTAGCATTTTCTTTATTTTAGTGACCATGAAAAAAATTTATAAATCTAAAATTTAAAAAAATATATATATACAAGCCAAAAAAAAAAAAAAAGGTTCAACAACAAAAACTACGAATAGTGAAACTAAAAAAAATTAAGTCCAATCAACCAATTTTATCCAAAATAAACAACCATACCCTTTAAAAAAATTATAAACAAAAATAATTTTGTTCTTACCCACAAAAAAAAAAAAAAAAAAAAACTCAGTGATTAAGTAATAGCAGAGTCAGAAGTTGAAACTACCGCACATAACTAATAGCAAAACCGCATCCCCTAACTCAAAGTTCTAGCTCCATTTCTACATGTGAGAATGCTTCTTTACTATCCACATGCAACGTGACAAGTTATAATATAAAATTATGCACTTTTACGTGTCTCTAGCATTATTTATAATAAATTTGTAATAGTTTTAAATTTTTAATACTTTTCCAACCTAAAGGAGTTAAAAGCATAATAATAGATATAGAAAATACTTACTACTTTTCTCCGGGGGCCAAGTCTATAAATATATACCTCATGGACTCCCCTCATAGTCACAAATAAACACACGGCCAATTTCCAAGACTCTCCCACTCTTTTCACTTGTACTTTCCAGCATGAGTACTTTTCATAAGCAATTTCACAAGCTACTTCTTGCTTCCCTGGTTTGGATTCATTGTGTAATCTTGATAGCTACCTTCTTCAAACAGGTGGTATTAAGTTTCTTTCTTTTTCATTCATTCTCCAAGCAGCATTATGAGCATGACATGCCTGAAATCAGTGAAGAGTTAAGCATAAACCTCTACAAGCGCAAGCCGGGGACTAGTGAAGAAGTAGAATGTGCAGTGTGTCTGTGCAAGATTGGGGAAGGAGAGGAGATTAGACAGCTGAGATGTGATCATCTTTTTCATAGAGTTTGCTTAGATAGATGGCTTGGATACAGGCGTTTAACTTGTCCCCTTTGTCGTGGTTCTCTACTTCCATGTACAACCATTACTGAGCCTGGGGTTTTCGAAGTGTTGCATTTTAAATATTCTTCTTTAATTTCAGGTGACCGCGAGACATGGTGGCTACGTTGAATCATATGTAATTGAAAAATATGATGACAACTTATTCCTTGTAATAGTCCTCACCCCTGTAATAAATGTGCCAAATGCTCAAACAAATAAATAAAATGTCAGTTTTTTTTATTAATTCTCTCTCCTCTCTATTGACTCTCTCTCTCTCTCTCTCTCTCCCCTTGTAGTCAAGTACAATGGATAAATGTGCCAAATGCTAAAATAAAAAATAAAAAGTCAGTCTATTATTATTTCTCTCTCCTCTCTATTGACTCTCTCTCTCCTTGTAGTCAAGTACAATGGCAGTGGTTCGTGGGTTTTCAATGGTGTGTTTCGCGGCGGGTTCAGTGGTTTTTAGTGGTGGGTTTGTTGGTCAGTGGCCAGGTGGTGGGTTCAGTGAATCAGTGGTTTTGGGTTGATTTTTGCAGAATCGGTTTGATTTTGGTTTGTTTTGATTTTGTGGTTGATTTTTGGGTTGTGCTAAGTTGATTTTGTGGTTGCTAGGTTGATTTAATTTCGTGGGTTTGGTTGCTGGACTTTGTCAATAGTTGCTGAGAGACGAATAGGAAGAGAGAAAAATAGAGAGGAGAAGAAAGAAAAAATTGAATATATAAATTAATAGCATATGAAAATAGAATATCAGGTGTAGAGTGTATTATCAAATTTCATTAAAATAGTAAAAATAGGTTTTTGTGCGTGAAAATAGCATTTTGATTATGATTTTAAAAATCGGATTGAACTGGCCGTTCAACTGGAAACCGATCACTGCTTATGACTAAAATTGGAAAATAATAAAAACCGGATTAACCTGAAACCGGTTAACCGTAGAAACCGGAAAACTGGCATGGCTGAATTTGTTTGGTAGAATACGCTGAAACTGATGCATTT
Organism: Quercus ilex subsp. ballota; assembly: GCA_032727855.1. Lineage (NCBI taxonomy): Eukaryota > Viridiplantae > Streptophyta > Magnoliopsida > Fagales > Fagaceae > Quercus > Quercus ilex. Next base: position 45,631,792 of record CM064917.1, read on the forward strand.
TTGAGCAACAAGACGAAAAATAAAATTGCATTTTTTTTTTTCTCAAATACACCATAAAACCTATAAGAATGGTAATCCAAGACCGTGGGAATGCAAAAACTTCATGAAGAGAGAGAGAAAGATAGAATGAAATAAAGAATTAAAAATTAAAATGTGATACTTGATTATTTTTTTAGCTGAATCATGGATTACTTGAGCAACTTCAACTTATTGAAATTTTTTATTTTGAAATTTGCAGCAGACTTGAGAAACATGAGACTCTGAGACTGAGAGACAAGAGCCACCGTAAAATAAAAAATAAAAATAAAAGAAAAAGAAAAAGAAAGATGATATGGAAGGAGAAATGAGAGTTTGAAAAAAGTGAGGGTCGATAGAGTATTGCTTTTTTTCTTTTTCAATTTCTTTGTATCCACCTCTAAAAGAGTCGTGTAGAACTTACTTTTACAGGTATTGGAACGTGTGTGAGGCTATGAGATTGTACGTGTGTGAGGCTATAAAAAGTGAGGGTAGCTAGAGTATTAATGACAGTGTTGCTTTTTTTCTTTTTCAATGTCTTTTTCTCCACCTCCAAGAGGCGTGTAGAACTTACTTTTACAGGTATTGGAACATCAGGCTATGAGAATGTACGTGTGTGAGGCTTTGAGAATGTTAAAAGTATAAGTAAAAGTAATGGTCAAAAAATCTACTCCTGCAGAGAGAAACGTGTGGTACTGGTGAAAAATAATAAAAGAAGGTAATTTGTAGGAATAAGGGAATGGAGTAAGTGGATGCCTCGATGAACTTAGCATTTCAAAAATTTTTATTTGTAAGTAGGTATTAGTGGAGCTCAAGTGGTTTGCAAATAATTATTTATAAAAGTTTGTGAAGTTAAGTAGATTTTTTTTTAATATAAGATATGAAAATTCATATTAAAATTATTTTAAAATTTTAAATATTTTAATAATATTAATTATAATATTATCAGTTAAATCGAGTTCAACTACAGTCTGATCAAAGAATCAGAAACCAGTGTCTTTTTAAAGAAATCAATTTTTTGACCATACCAGTTTTTAAAACCAGGTTCTTGATACAACATCTAATGCTAGTGGTTTTATTATGTTGTTTATAATCAAGTCAAGACGTTATGTTTGGTTCCTTAAAAATGCATGGTTTTGAAATCCGGATAAAATCGTACGGTCAAAACCGAAAATCGGTCACTAGTTTGATTTTTTAAACCCACAAAACCGGAAATTTTATTTTTGCAAGAAACCATTCAAACCGCGATCAAACCGTCCGGTTGTCAGAACCGTGTACGGGTTTGCCAGTTTCTTTCCCTAATTTTTTTTTTCCTCTAAAAATGCAATGGTTGTCAAGACTCAAAAGCCAAAGTTACCTCTTTTTTGCCGGATTTGTTTGTTTGGGGAGAGACTGACAAGATAGCTTGAAATAGATTAGAGGCTTTTCCAGATCCGCTTACTTGGAAGGTGAATAAGTGAAGTAAGAGAGATTGAGGCTGGCCTGGGTTCTGATCGTGAAGTGAGACGGAGGTAGAAAGAGAGAGAGATGATTGAGAAGTGAGAGCTGAGAGGAAGCGAATGAGAGAGAGGGTGAGAGGGTCAATGAGAGACAGAGGTAAAACGTTCTAGTGGTAGTGGGGTTATTTTATTCTAAAACTTAAAAATCCATGTTGACTATTCAGCAAGAAGGGAAAAACCATGTGGAGTACTATGGAATGTTCTTTTCTATTTGTCATGAACGATTTTAAAATAAACTAGTCGCTAACCCGTGCAATGCACGAGAAAGTTCTTAAAAACGCTAAATATTTTTTTTTAATCAAATTAAATGCATTTTTTGTCAGGTTGAGAGAAATTTAGTCAACTTAAACGAACCTTTTCGCTTTGGATTTTAAGGAATAACTCACACAAAAACGAATATACAAATTTCATTAGGATTTGAGCTGGTCAACCAAGGTAGGTGTGTGCGTGTCTATATATATATATATATATATATATAGAGTGACCTTGTCAAATATTTCTTAATCTGCCAGCAAAGCAAATTATTGCTCATTTGAAGCAATTTACAATGTTCATTCTAGGCAGAAGCTTACATACTTTTTGTTGTTGTGATTTACAATTTGAGTAGATGAAAAATAATATGGTGTTCTATGTCAAAGATTACATATCACATTTAAAAGAAACACTGACAGAAAGAAAAAAATATGACATGCACTAATAACAAATGATCATAATATTCAAAGAGTTTTGTACATTAACAACTAAATCTTATTAAAATGCTGGGGGCAGCTTCACTAACTATATTTTATCAATAAAAATAATTTTCTTCATAAGACTTGCTTAATTTATCATATTAAATATGAGAAAACAGGTGCAAGCATATTGTTGTTGACTCTACACTGTATCACAAAGAGTCTCTCTTGGATTGCTTCATTCTTGTCTGTGCTCTACAACTAAAGCTCCCCCATCATAAGCTTCTTGCCTTGCAAAATTGTGCAGACAAAAGCAGAATTCTAGAATTTTCATTTCCTACTTTTGCAGCCCTCAACAAAAGTTAAGATTCATGATTTTATCAAAATCTTGCATGCCTTTATTATTAAAATTCTCAATATATACACCATTAGCATAGATACAAATTGATTCAAAAGCAGCCTTATTTTAAAAACACCATAATGCAAAAACATCACCAATAAATAATCGTAATATTTGAAGATAGATGAATGAAGCAAAATAAAAATAATTAAAATTCAATAAATGAAGAACCAAATATCAAGAACATAGAGGGAGATTGTTGGAAGGAGAATTAACAAACCTAGCATAAATTGTTAAGATTTTAGACTCGATTGGAAAGGAAGTAACTCTAAAAGTCTTAGCTTGTCAAGCTTTCTTGCGTTGTTTTATACATCCTGGAGCAAGGATATCAAGGGAGTTACAGGATGAGCGGATAACAGACCAAACAAATTGTCACGTATATCAACCATCAATAACACACCCAAAATTATAAAAATCTAAATAGATTAAAATGTTAGATTGAGAAAGAACTTAACTGTTTATTTATAACTGCCAAAAATGTTTAAGGATTTCCAAAACTACTAAAGTTTGTCAGGGTTAAAAAATTTAATACACCTATGGGAATCTAATTCTTTTCAATCCAGTCAAAGAATTAGATAAACAAACAAAAAGAATAGAAAGATATAATACCCGTTTTCAAAGTTTTCAAGGGCTTTAACTAATTCCTTATACTTATATTCCTTTATCTCCACCTCTACTTCTACTTTTTTCACCACTCCTGCACCTTTTAAAATGCCAAAATAACCCAACGACATCGTTTAATGCAATTTCTTTTAAATTAAAGCATGGACACAATAAAAATGAGTGAAAAAGATCATAAATTTATGTAAACTTTCAAAAATTTGGGAATTTAGATTCAGATTCTGTAATAAGAACAAAACAGTCGGGGTATATTATCTTAAAGGTGTTGTCTAACACAGAACAGATTGGGTTGCCAAGCTGTTTGGTTTTCCCTTTACAGATGATGTACGGTAGTTGTTTTCCCTTTCTTTCCCACTAATAAAAGTAGTATTGTTTATGAGAAAAGTTTGAGTTGAAGCCAAGAGAAGAATTTTTATAGATACAAAATATTCAAGGGCAAGTTGTATGATTGAAAACAAATATTTTACCTTCCATATTTTACCTTCCAACCATTTAAAAGAAATATTTTACCTTCTCAAAATGAATTATTGGAAAAACAACTAAAAACAATTATAATGAGTATAACAATCACAATAAACAATATGTTCCAACCGTTAAAAGAAATATATATATTTTTTATTTTGTATAACAACTTAGCTGAGTTAAATATACTTTTTAATATGAAAATAGTCTAAAAACAAAAGAGTCAATTTTTTTTGGTTTCTCTTTTTCTTTTATTTAGCAAGTAAATAGAATAATGAACAAATATAGATTCCATAAACAAAACTATCTACATAAGATAAATAGTGCAATACATGTATTAGTAGCAAAGTAGTAAATGATCTGATTAATGGTTTTATATTGACTATTTATATATAAAAATTGCAAAGTGGAAACAACATTAGAAATTAAGATACCATAAACAAAAATGTAATCAAAAGAAATCATAATACCATCACTTAACTGGGAAGAAGCCCAAATTTGAAAACCCCCACTAAAGTATTCGATTTGTACCACAATAAGACATAGAAAAAATAAATATATTAGTAAGTATATGAAAAATTGATAATCACAATCAAATTCAAAAATCAAATGGAAAGACATGTCAATCTCACTGTCCATAGGACTGTTTTTGTAAAGAGAAATGCATGTTTTAATTTACTGTGTAGTTTTAGAGAAACAAAAAAAAAAAAAAAAAAAAAAAAAAAAAAAAAAAAAAAAAAAAACAGTTCTTGACAATATCTGAGGACCTTAAAAAATCATATATTATGAACATTCTCTGTTAACAAAAATAATTTTTCTTTCAAAAAATCACATGCCCAAACATAAGCCTAAATTAAAACAAATTCAGATAAAAAAAGATATTAAAAACTCCAGCAGCCCGAAACTGAAACAAACCCCCAGCAACTTCTTCATCACAAATGCAAAACAAAAAGAAGAAAAAATCCATTGCACCATATTGAAAGACCATTATTAAGAAAAAGAGTCCAAATTTGTGAACAGAACACTACAATATACTATGATATTAAAACTCCAAGCATAAAAGCATATTTAAAATTTGAGAATGCTCTTTAAGAGTGACAATCCACATGTGCAATATAGACCGCTCCAATAAGAGCAATTGATGAATTTTGAATGTTTCCTAAATCCTATATTAGACCTTGTTACAATAGTGCAGCCAAAAAAAAAAAAATTTGTACAATACTATCAACTATTACCAAAACTATCTAAATGTTGTTTTCTACAATATAAACCTATCCCACTATCAATACCAATCCCAATATCTAACATATCAATCATAAAAATTTCAAATCCATACCAATCCCAATATCTAACATATGAATCATAAAAGAATTTCAAATATTGTTTTCTACAATATAAACCTATCCCACTATCAATACCAATCCCAATATCTAACATATCAATCATAAAAAATTCAAACCCATACCAATCCCAATATCTAACATATGAATCATAAAAGAATTTCAAATACACAATCTTATTGAATTAGAAATTAAAATTCCTTATGAATTTCAAATTTAAATCCCCAAACTATACACTAAAATCAAGTTTTGAAGTGGTAGCCAAATGAACCCAAATAAAAATTCACAAACAATGTAATGAATAACTAACCTCAACGTACTGCACACTAATTTCGCTAAGATTATCAGGAAGCAAGCTAATAACTCCTCCTCGCATAGTTTCTACTAAACAAAGAAGAATCAAAACATTCAAAACTAATCTGATCAGTGACCACAATACCAAAACTTAAATCATATTTCGAAATTTAAAAAAGTGGAAAGAATTTAAACTAAAAGCTATAAAACGAAAATGGTATATATATATTCTGCCTAGATCTATGGTTTCTCAGTGACAGATAATCAATGTATCTATATAAAGATATATAATCAATATTGCTATAGGCAAACAACAGATTTATTGGTAGACATATAATCAACATAATTTTTGCCAACAAATTCAAAGTAAAATCTTCCAAGGCAGCATTGATATTTTCCCTAGATTTTATATTCAACATGTTCTACACATTCTCTGAGAAATTTAAACAAACACAAACCCTAGCAGCAGCCCATAACTATCTACAACACATAACCCATATTTTTTCAGCCAAAATAAATTAATCACCAGGCCGACTTTTAGGCCTTTCAAAAACATAGAAAAAAAAACCATTAAATCGATACTATCTCCACTATGAAACCGATCAATATTTACAATATTTTCTTACAAAACATGTAGAATTTGAAATCCCTAAATCGATAGAAAACCTAATTGAAGACATATAATTAAAACATAACTTTGAGGCTTTGTTCCATTTAAACCAATTTCAGTATGAATTTTAACCGATATCAATCAAATAAAATTGAAACTTGAAAAGGATCAAATTGGAATTCTTCATACCTGAAAAATCGTCCAACATAAAAAACGGAAAAGGATCCAAATTCGTCCAACATCAGAAACAGAAAACGATCCAAATTCTTCAAGTCAATCCGATCCAAATTCTTCAAGTCAGTCCTGAAAATCAAATGTCCAAAAAGGGGGCAAAAAAATAATCAATGCCCAGATGATAAAAACTCAAGAACAAAATAACCATGAATCAAAATTGACATCAGCCAGAGGAGTTGTGGCTGAGAAAAGGAGGGAGCTGCATTGAATGAGAGAGTTAAAGAAGAAGAAGGAGATGGGAGTGAGCTTGAAATAGAGAGAGTTTGATCGAGGGTTTTGTTAGGGTTGAGTTTGTGTTTGAGAGATAGGTTTGAGATAGTTGCGGCTGAAAACCTAAGGTTTGTAATTTGTATTGTATTTGGTGAAAAAAAAAATTTATTATTATTTATTTAAGTATTGGCTGAAACCTACTGTTTATAATTTGTATTTGGTGGAAAAAAAGATTTATTATTATTTATTTAATTATTTAAGTATTGCTGACATGGAAAATTGTGGGAGCTTCAAAAGTTTCGGTTTTATATATATATATATATATAGATATATAGATTAGTTTATTAAAGCCATTGAGATATTATCTATCTTGTACAAATTTGTTAAAAATTAATAAGAGAAATTCTACTTAATCTTTACTTTTTATTATTTATATATTAAATCTTTTTAAACATTATATTATTTTAATCAATATTCTTAAATTTTATACATTTAATTTATTTGTTTTTATATTATTAATTTTTAAAATAATTATTACGTTAACACAGTTTAACCTTAGTTGAACCTCAGTTCGACTCCAAAAACCTTGAATCTCTCTTTTACGGTTTAATGAACGGTCCAAATTTGAACACCATGTGAAAATGCCTTATTTTTTTATTTCATTCTCTAGTTTTAATTTTTTATGGGCCTACCACCTAAAGACATGTTTATTTTTGTTTTCTGTTTGAAAGTTTCAAAAACAAGATCTATTGAAAAAAGAAAGAACAAATACAGAGCAATCTCATTACAAAAAAATAAGTTTATTTGCGATGATAAAATTCTTTGATAAAGCACAAAAAGTCGTCCCAAAAAACGTATTATTAACGGCAAAAAGCTGCGAACTGCTATTATCAAAATCTTCATCAAAAAAGCTATATTATTGATAAGGTCATAGCTAAAACTCATTATTAATAGCAAAAGCCGTCGTAAGTACTTGATATTTTTAGTTGAAAATACAACTTCATATGAGGAAGTTGGACAACCAAATACATTTGAAACAAATTTAGGCCATTTTTAATGGTTTTTATTTTATTTTTTATTTTATAACTAAATGTCATTGTAAATACTTGGTTTTTCTTCGGAAATACAACTTCATACGAAGAAGTTGGCCAACCAAATACATTTTGCGACGAACAAAGACCATTGTTAATGTAATTTTTTGACAACTAAAAGCTGTCATAAATACTGAGTATGTTTGTCATCGAAAATACAACTTCGTATAAGGAAGTTGGATGACCAAATATCTTTTGCATCGAACTATGGTCATCTAAAACGGGGGTTTCCACTGGAATATGCACAGCTTAACCCTGAAAAATAGTGTTAACCGAACCATCACGTATGGGTTCAAACGAACCTTGTCTAACTCTTCTGGGCCCTTGGTGTCTCACCTCGTCACTGGTAAGTCTGTGCGGCAGAAATCTGGGTAGCTGAATGTCGAAGTAAGACAAGAGTGGCTGTCGATCATCAAAGTGCCCGAGGAATCTTGGTAGCTGGTATAAGAGGGCACACAACCGAGGAATAGGTGGGACTCTCTCACTTGGCTGTCATAATGTACAAATATTTCTAAATGCAAGATGACATTGAGCTCTCGAGCCCATACCATGCTGAGATCCAGTTGAAATTTTTTGGAAATTGCAATGAGGAATAATGAACGAGTCAATGAAAAATGTATACAATAACAACATTCAAAACATACCCAAAAAAAAAAAAAATTAAGTAAAAAGTATGCATGGTAGGGTCATGCTAAGGAATCGGAAAAGAAGGTACCAACCTATCTAACGAGGAGAGGTCGGGCAGGTAAGTTCGCCATTTAGCCAATTCCCACTCACTCTCACAAACTCCCCCGCAGAGTTCCTATTTGAGTTGGGAAGACAGGATATCAACATAACCACAGCGTTTCAGGTTTGAAGGTGATACTCGTGCTTCAGGCTCCCCCGAATAGCATATAGGAAGTTAATATTGTGATGGGTGAGGCTGATGCCATATAGTTGATTAAAGTGCCCCACACAGCTGACTACCCTATAAAAGTTGGGTAAACATTGGTTGGGGCTAAGCCCGTAAAAACTAAGGGTCCTAAGCAACAAATGATCTACGGGAAATCTAACCCCACCCTCGAATATAGACATTAAAGGAAAAAAATACTACATGGGGTGATCTTTGGTCTTCTATGTCTCCCTCGTGACAGTACGATATGTTCACATCACGAGGGATATCAAACCTAGCTTTGAAGGATTCCACGTCTGCGTTAGTTTTTAAAAGATACGAAAAACTCATTTTTTCCTATCAAGTTTACTACAAAAATAGACAGAGGGAAGAGGACTTACTGAGTAGCTTCTTGATGATAAGAAACAAGACTCTGAACTTGAAAAGAATTAAAGAAAAGTATAACGTAAATTGTGTTAGTATTTATAGAAGTGAATGTCATTTAATGCAACTGCAACCAATTAATTAATACAAACCGTTGTTTCTTTTCACATGCGTCTCAGCAATCGAAGCGTTAGATCATCTCAGCCATCTGATATAATGGATAATTCCATGCATACGCCAAAAAATGAGCTATCATGTTTGCTATATTGATAGATTGACACTTGATCTTCCCGAGACACAACTGTCATTTTTTCAAAAACCTAGCTGATCACCGTAGCGGGAATCCTCGACCCTATCTCCACTTCATGAAAATAAGATCATGTGGGGCTATTGTGGGGTCTTAGGCCTAGGCAATTGGGACCGGCCCACCAAACTTAAGCCCAAGTACTCAAGCCAAAACTAGCTCAGGGGGTTGGAGTTGGTCCAAATCTTGTGGGGATGGGCCTAGCCCAACAATAAGCGTTAGGTCACACCTCTACCCACTACTAACCATTAAGACAGTAAGAAATCAACAAGGAAGTAGAGAAGTTTAGATCAGCCTTGAGCACTAGAAGTGCTTTTAGGAAGTCTTTTTTCGAGCACTATTTGGCGTCTGGAACAAGTTTCGAGAAAAGTCTCAGAAGACATGATGATTCCTTGGGATTCTAAGTGAAAGTGGGGTTGCATGGAACTTGGCAAAATAGTAATGATTTGAACTCCACTAAAAAGAGATTATATAAGGGGAGTGAGGGCAGATAAGTGGGGGTTGCTGAGTGAATTGCTAGAAAAAAGAAGAAATGAGTAAGAAGTAAGAGAGGAAAGGAGGAGAGTAGACACAAAAGAGGGAGGACAAAAGAACTGAGGGAAATATACAAGAGATGGTAAGGGACTAAGTCTGAGAAAGAGAGGGTTTTTGGGCTAGAAATCACAAGGATACTTCTAGCTGGATTGATTAGACTATGTTTGAAGGTAAATCTGTAGAACTGTGAGGAAACACACTAGCAAGTAAATTTGGAGTCCAAATCCACTTCCCAAACTATTTACGTTAGTAGGGTTGGGGCACCACATAATCCTTGTTTTCACAAAAATAAAATCCATGTGAAGTGTGAACACCTGGATCTAATTCATGTTTTTAAGTTATACAAAATTTTAGTACTTGGTCTATGTAAATTCATACACAAAGAAAGCTAATAATAGAAATAGAATTGTATTCATCTATCCATCAACACAAAATTAGCTACAACATGAAGATGCAACTTGCTCAGTGATTCAATTACATAGCAACAACAAATGGCACAACACAATGGCTGGGACAAATCCATTACATACTTCATTTTTTTCCCCTTGTTAGGACATATATGTTTTAACTTGTTTAAGAACATATGTCACTTAGTTATGTAAATTGGCTAATCCTTTGACAAAACGCACTCTGCTTGTAATTGGGTAGTTCTAGGTGTTTTTAATACTTCAAGAAACCATGTTTCAAGGTCAAGTGTTGAAGTCATCAAGTCTGTCCAAGAAAAAGCAAGCTGAAGTGCAATTTCATTAAAGCTCGACACCTCTCGATAGCTACCTCGACACCTGCTATCTGTCGAGATTTAAAAAGTCAGAATTCCAATCTGATTTTCTTGGGATCCGTGAATATGTTTTTGGGCCTTCTTTTATTCAAACCCTAAACATAAAAAAGGATTATTTTAAGAGCCGTTTTGGTAGACACAAGTTGCATTATCATTGAGCAATCCTTGTTCAAGCAAATTGTGCTCAACAGACGAAGTTCTTGACCTAGTTCATCTTCCATTAAGAAGTTGCTGTGTATTTGCACCATAGGGTTTTGTAACCAAGCATCTTCCTGCTATTCATCATGTGGATGAACTGAAGAACTTTGCAGCCAACCATTCTTACTCAGTTGGTGTTCTGAAGTCGCGTACTTGGATCCGCGCATTGGTTAGTCACGTACTTAGGAGTCGTGCATCAAAGGTGGAAATTGTCACTACAGATCAAGTCCAATTGGGTATTGGGGTAAGGGTTCAACTGTAGGTTGGTAAGGTACTTGGGATTCCTTTATTTGTAACCGCTTGATTTGATAATAGTGGAGTTTCGGGAGTGGTGACCTGAAAATCACCCGGTGGGGTTTTTGCCGTTAGGGTTTTCCCCATTCGTAAACAAATCACCGTGTTATTTATTTTCTGCTGCATATTTAGTTGATTGGTGATTTGTTTGTGCTTCCATAAAATTGCATGATTAATTGATTAATTAATTACTTGGCTAAATTAATTAATTAGGGTTAATCACAAGGGGTCATTCAGATTGTGACTAAACACCCCTTTTACACGATATATGATGATAAATACAAAAACTTGTTTGTCCTCATTATTGTTGAGAAAGCCGTCAACTAATTCTTGCATTCCCCATAGCCAAAATTGGAATTGGAATTGCTAATTGAAATTGAAAATGCAAGAACTTGGCCATCTTCCTGCATTCTATTCCTCACCTTAGCTACATTCTTCTCTTCTATGAGTAGGAAGTGAAGGGAATTAGCCCATTTGGAGAGTATTTTGGTGCATTGCTCAATTTGATGAATCGTCCTCAAGATTGCATAGTATGCATATAAAATAAATTAACCTCACATCAAAAGTTTTGAATAGAAATTTTTACAAAAATCTTATGTGCATTTCCAAAATCAATATTAATATAAAACAATGAACCACTGTGAAACCCAAACCGCAATAGCAACAAACTAAAGGGAATGAGAGAAAACTAATTCAAATTAAGAAATATTATTAAGCTAAGAAGCATAGTAGTATTTCAATGAAAGATACTAAGTGTTAATCTTTAGTGTTATAAGACAAAAATGAAAGAAAGGAATGAATCTTTGGTAAAGAAATCATGGAAAGAAAAATAAAATTAATAAATCTAATGTAAAAATTTACTTAATGCCCAAGCCAAGAGACCCATACACACAACTACAAGCATGCAATTTTCCATTCAATCATAGTACATTCTTCCATATCCATTTTTCAAACCCAAGCAAAATCAAACTTTTCACCATGTTTAAAAAAGCAAACAAAAAGAAAAATAAAATAGAAAAGACATTAGAGGGAAAGTGAGAGGGAACTCAGTAACCACGAGTGGTGGTGATGTCAGTGAGAAGCACTGCCAGCCACGGTGGTGTAGGTGCAAGCAAAAGCTTGACTGGGCTCGAGAGAGAGAGAGAGAGAGGCCTTAAAAGAAGAGAATGCCACACCAAATAGCACCGAAGGTAGTGGTGTACGGGACTTGGTGGTTCCTGGCTGCAACCATGGAGATTCAGCGATGAAGAGAAAAGGGATTCAGCCACAAATTTTCCTAGTTGAAGAGAGAGAGAGAGAGGGAGAGAGAGATATTTTTTTTAATTTGGTATATCTGAAGAGAAGAAGAGAAAGGAGAAAAAACAAAGAGAAAAAAAAATTGACAAGTATCAATGACGTGTCAATTCAATGTAGCTGTTAGATTATATCAAGGACTGAAATTAGAGCTATTGCACCCCGTGCAATATCCTAGGTATTGCACGAGATCTCAATCCATACCCAATTGGCCAATAGCAAAAGGCATGCAAAACATACATGAAAAATGTAAAAAAGTAGGTATAACTTGGTTTAAACGCACAGAAAAATTAGTAAGGAGAGAAGACAAAAAATAAATTGCAAAACCCTTCGTATACGTTGCGTCAAGTGAGTTATTATTAGGAGTTCAAATTCTCTAACCCACAAAATATGCTCTACTATTCCATGTATCACTAATTAAAAACTGTCATGTGCCAATGAAGTTACTGACACCTCCCACCTCCATTAATTTATCTCTTTTTCTCAACGACTGCACCATCACCAAAGAAGCTATCTCAAGAGGAAAAAAAAATTTCTATACGCACATGCATTTAGAAATTTGGTAATAATAATTAAAAAAAAAAAAAACCATACATAGTCCATATAGGAAATAAATCAAAAACCCAGTATCCAAACAAATTTAGCTATGGGTTAATAACCTTCATGCGGACCCACAGACCCATCTCTCTAAGCTTATAACCACAATGATAATACCACTACAACACTAGACTATCACTACTTCTACTAGTACTTATACACATCCCACCAGATTGCTTAGCACCAAACAACAAAAAACTCCCAAAGGATCACCATTTGATAAGATAGCTACTTGTTTAAGAAATCAATGTTTGCTTCAAAGATGAAGTGCAACCACAGGTTGAAGTCAGTCTCCAATCCTCGCCTCATCCTTTTTCTTCAGATTGACATCAAGATTTGCTGTGAAAAATCCCCAAAGAGAAGAAATTAAGAAATTGCCAAAGCAAAACCCAAAAACTCAAACAAGAAGAAACTACCCACAACATAAAAAATTGGGATGTGATGATTGGTTAAACAGAACAGTGCTTCTTTAAGCAGCTGAGCTATGGATAAAAAGCGAGCAAAGGGGAAGTCGATAGAGGGAAGGTTGGAGGTGGAAGGTGTCAGTGGCTTGAGGCATTAAGTTTTGCTAGTTTGAGAAATAAAAAGAATAGATGCCTGTCATTTTTTAATTAGTGGTACATGTAGCGGAGCATATTTTGTGATACAAAAGATTTGGACTCATTATTAGTACACACTTGTTTTTCCACACACTTAGGTTGTAAACAATTCGAGTTCTATGAGTATTTAATGCTCAAGTTCAGCTTGAACTTGAACCAAGCTTTTAAATTATGTTTAAGTTTGTTAGATAGTTAAAAAGTTTAAGTTCGATTTGGCTTGGCTTGATTTATTAGTCAAGCTTGACCTCAAACTCAAGCTTCATATAAAATTTTTGAGCTCAAGATCAAGCTTTTGAACTTCAGATCCAACATAAAAATATCATCAAAAACATATTAAGTATATTATTAAGTCTATTTGATTTAGACATGTGGCCTCAACTCTCAATTAATTAAATACTTAGTATGATATGAGTTTATTTTTCAAGCACATATTGAGCTTATTACCAAACACATAGACCAACCTAAGTGCAACTTAAGCTTTATTGTTCATGAGCTTGTTCATGATTTTTTTTTTCTTGGGCCCAGTTCGTTTATTAAACAAATCTAAAATATTGAGGCTTAGGTTTGGCTCATTTATAAACAAAAAATTATAAACAAGTTTTTTAACGAAAGGATTTACTTCATTCATGAGAGATAGCATACAACCTTGAATAGAACATGTACCTTAATGTAATGAAATTCAAAAACAAGAATTGAGAAGACCTTCAATCTTCAACTCAATTCCACATGGTACCCAAGATGTGTGATCTCTCAATTAGTTCTTAAATACATTTTTTTTTTTTTTTTTGGAAATGTCTGTTCTAGAGAGATAAAAGCGAAAATTGTTTTCTCTACTTTTAATTGTACATACCTTTAACTGCCAAAGGCAGTTATTTTATTTAATCTCATTAAATAAACAAGTAATTACCTAATTGGGCTCGCCTTTTTGGTTGGGTTTTAGTATGTGACTTGAGATGAAAGCAAAATGGACAAATAAGCCGCTAGCTCCAATGAGGTTCAGGCTTCCATCAACTCTTGACAAGCCCAAGGTTACAATTAATTATATAAAAAATACTATTATGGAAATATAATTGCACTCTACTTTATTAATAAATTATATCTCAAGACTCTAATATAATACGATTTGACACCTCCATGAAACATTCATAGTGAACAAAGTCATAATAAACTACCACTTTGTAAATCACTAATTTATTCCTTAAGTCTTTGGTGTAATCTGTTAGTTATTTATATATTTTATGAAACATAATTTCATTAAATATAAACTCTAGTAACTCTTTACTAAAGCGGTTGAGCCTAGCACCTTGAATAATTAGTTCCTGTCGGACCATGAGCTATATCATTCCACCTCAAAACCAATTAGAGTTGAGGAAGACACACCCAAATCTTTTATGGCCTTCAATATCACATCACGCGGGCCTGTTTTTAGAGTGGTTGTAGAGAGTCAAATTGTGGTCCCCCAATAATTCCTCTCTCACAATGTCATTCCCATGACTCGAACCCATGACCATGACTCTGATACCGTTTATCAAATAGTTAGCTATGCTATTCCTCCCTAAAACTAATTGGTGATGAAGAAGACACGCTCAAATTTTTTATGGCCTTTGACATCATACCACACAGACCTGTTTTTAGAGTAGTTATAGGCAGTCAAATTGTGGTCCTCCAGCAGTTACTAATAAACTTATTTCAAGGGAATATTTCGTGTTTATATAGAAAGAGATCATGGATTTCATCTTGAGAATATGTGTTCTCTCAACACTTCGAGTGGTTACTCAACGTTGAGATTTTGACAGTTTAGATTAGATCCCACTCCTGATATATCAAAACAATCTATATTTTATGATTGGGTTCACAATCTTCTCATAATTTAGAGTTTATGAAAATAGAAGTCGTGATATTTATTATTCATGTGGCAATTATTAATTGAATAATTAATCTCACAACGGCTTAGTTCAATATGTCTTACACACCAACATATCGATTAGAATTTTCTACTTCAATGATCAAGACAAGCCATCTTAGTTGACATGTCACACTTTTTGCAAATGAAACACTCAATTTCATCACTCATTATGAACTACATTTTTTAGTTTACAAAAAACTTGTGATTCATATTTTCTGTAACTAAATCACATACAATGCATCTTAAGGAATATATAATAATGTCCAATTAGTTTATATACAAATAATCTCATATATTAAACAATTTAATTATTTAAAATATGACAATAAATTGGATTTTAGGGCACAAACTCTAACAGCCATGTTGTTCAAAGTATTAGAATTTAGAAGCAAAGAAAATAAACATCAACCATAATTGGAATCTTCGGATTATTTGTTCTGACAGGTACAAAGGTGCTACCAACAATATTGTTTTTATTCAATAATTCAATTAATATTTGCGACAACAATAAAGAACATATAACTTGATCTTCGGATTATATCATCACCTTTTACTAACATCCATTTTGAATGAATTCTTAACATAGCGTATATTTTGTTTTCCTCCCTGAATGAGTTGTTATTTCTCTGCCTGTGGTTAGACATTTAAAGTATTTTAACACAAATTTGAATATTATTCTGAAACATTATTCAAATTTTCCTTGTCCTCACCCTGTTTTATGATTTTACTTATTTGGACCCAAATTTTAAGCTGATATGCCTGCTTCAATCTCTGTTTTTAAAAGCAGGGATGTAGAATTTTTAATTAAATAAATTTGAAATTGTAATATATGTCCTGCTTTTATTTGAACAAGGTCGATTTACTAAAGAGTTCGGATTCGATGACGCTTTCAATTATAAGATAGATCATGACTTGGATGCAGCTCTAAAAAGGTCAGTGGACAATATGCATATAAATTATTTAAAAGAAATCAATGAGACAATATAAAATTTCCCTTTTTCCAATGGTAATTGCACTATTCACTAATATACTCAAGGTGACAGCAAATTGCATAACACTAAAGAGTAAAATTTAGCAAAAATAAATGTTTGATAAATTTCACAATAACAATATCAAGGCCTAATTAAATTGTTACTTGCAAGAGCAAGTTTTATAAAATAACTGAGAAGCAATTTTTTTTTTTGGGGGGGGGGGGGGGGGGGGTGAGGAGTTGAGGGGTGTTGTGTAATGCTGTTAGGTGCTTTCCTGAAGGCATTGACATAATACTTTGATAATGTCGGAGGGAAAGCTTGACGCAGTGCTCCTTACACGTGAGACTCCATGGGCGCATTGCAGTAGCTGGAATGATTTCACAATACAATCATGATCAACCTGAAGGCATAAGAAATTTATTATCTGTGGTATATAAGAGGATTCATAGAGAAGGATTTACAATGTATGATTCCTATCACCTATTTCCCAAGTTCTTAGACCTTGTGCTACCTTACATTAGAGAAGGAAATATAGCATATGTGTAAGACATAGCTGAAGGATCCTGTCAGAAAGCAAGTAGTTGTAGTTGCTCGGGAGTGATCATTTTACCTCCTTTTGCATATGTATTTAAGACTTTTTTTTCCCCTGTGTAATACTAATACACCACCATATATAGTGCTTCTTTCCTTCTTCGTTTTTTTTTTTTTTTTTTGGTTTTTTGTCACTTACCTTATTACTTAATCTAAGTAGGTATCAAATTTTTGAGAGTGAACAATTAATTTGGAACATCTTATTTAAACAGATTGGATTAGGTATTTATAGTGGGTTACTGATTCGAATTATGCACGTGGATAGTGAAATTTCAACAAAAAAAAAAACCACTCCCATGCCATGCATGATGGTCTTAATTAAGATCATTTGATTAATGCAAAAAGGAAACCATTATATTGACCATTAAGTGTGCAAGCAAAATCCAATTTTTAGATCTCTCTCAACCAATCATTTAGATATATATGTCCAAATAGGGACAAAATGGGCTTTTGTCCTTTCCGGGCAAATTAAACATCCTTTTGCCCCCTTTCCCAAACTAAATAGGAAAGTGCCCCTGTTTTGTAACTCGATAATACGAGAGTCGAGTTTTTATGAAGAACTCGATATTACTATGATTGAGTTAGTCTGACCATTGTGCCACGCTGGCGCAGTAGACGTGGGTTTTCCCCAATAAAAAAATGATTGTGTAATCATTCATAACTCGGGAACCTTAAAATCAAGTTTTTTCAGCGGTTTGAATCAATAGGACCCTAACGTCTCACAACCCCTATTCACTCACTCTCTCCCTGTACACTCTCTTTCCCTCGCTTTCTGCCATCACTCTCTCCCTCACTCGCTCTGCGATCAGGCTTCCTGACTCTTCCTCACTCTTCATCTGTCTCACTCTCCCTATCCAGTCTCCCTCAGTCATTGTTGCTTCCCATCGTCGTTGCTTCCCGCCATTGTTGATTATAGGTGTGGTCCTCTCCTCTGATATCTTTTATGATCTTGGTTAATGTTAGGTTGTGTTTTATGTGGGATTTTGATTATTTTGTTGAAACTTACTTAAAAAGTAGTAAATTTACTAATCAAGATGAGAATTTTGTTGTCTTCTATATGTTGCGATGATGATGATGTAAAGTATTTCTTGCTATATGGTTATGTCTGTGTGATTTTCTCATTAATGAGAAATTTGTTGTCTTTTACATGCTGCAATGATTATTTTCTCATTAATGAGTTTAAATGTGCTCGGGGTTTTGATGGGGGGTTTTGGCAAATCGAGTGGTGGTGTTTCAGTGATGTCTCTGGGTTTGTGTAAAATGTGTCTTATCCGATTGTAGGCATGATTTTGTTATAGTTGTTGTAAATGGTGTCAAACTAATTATGTTTGAGTGTAAATAGTTGTTGTAAATGGTGTAAAATGTGTCTCATGCCTCTAGTAGCAACTGTTAGCTCTGAAGCAGAACCCATCACGTAAAGATTGGTTTGGACAAAGATTGGTTCTATTGGTTACGTGTTAAGAAAAAAATGATGAAAATGATGAGACTCTGGTTGTTTGAAGTAGTCTTCCGTAAATCCAAGATGTTCTGCCCATAATGACATCCTATATACATAAATCTATGAAATACAATACACATTCACATGAAACAGAAAATCAGTTACTGAAGTCCAGTTAAAACTAGTAAGAGTGATGAAATAGTAGTGTTTAGTACAGCAACAAACAAATTAAGTTCTTTCATATCCCTTAAAAGTTTAAGTTTTAGTACTCATTGTTTTTGGTATATCTAGGTTTTATAATTTTCATTATTTCTTGGAATTGACACTACTTTTGTTTTGCAATCTAGAAAATTTTAAGTAACTTTACTTAAAAAAAATTCATTCCTTGGTACCCTCAGCTTATATGTGCAAATGTATGGCTGGAGAAGCTGATATAGCAAGCATAGAAGTTCTTTTGCTTGCAATACAACTCCTTTTTGTTTAAAATTGACCATATGGAGGGGGAGAGGAATAATTGAACATTCAATGGTCCTACACCCTTTGGTGAATTTGAGATTCTTGTTTGAACCCTGAAATATTATAATATTCTTTACTCTAATTTTTTATTTAAAGAATTTGGAGAGTGGCTGCTTTTTAAGGTTTCTCTAAATCAATTTGGTACTCTTCTATAAGAGCACAAATATGTGAACATTTTTTGCCCCCTTTTATTTTGAGCTGGCTGGTTACTATGGATTAAGAAATTTAAAATCTTTGTGTAAATGAAAATGGGTGCTTCTATTGTGGATATTTCAGGCTCCAATTGTGCAGTTCTAACTCATTCCAACACTCAACATGTTTCCCTGGTTTCTTTTTCTACTGTCATCCATTTGCACTCATCACAAGTTTCTACTGTCGTCCAACACTCAACATCTACAGCCTCATATGATATTTTGCAGTAGTCGATGGTGATTTATTGTTATGATTGGCATGCTTTATACATGGTTTTTCTCTAAATACAGAAGTTTAGGTCTGTGCTTCCTTATTTGCACTCTTGTATTTTTGGGTCATGCTCTGGGATACAAGGGTTTTTATGAATTTTTTTACCCCTAAATGAATTTGTTTAATATGTTTAAGTAAGGTATGTCTACTTGGGATGGCGTTTGATGAGGACTTAAGGAATAAGCTTTCTTTATAAATTGATTTATTTATTTTCTTTATAATAGTTTAATAATAATGTTTTAGCTTGTGTGTTTTTTTGTAGTCAGTCTGGAACTTCGTTTTTGTTAATTGAAGTCTACCTATTTGTTGTCTATATCATCATTGATATCATTTTCTGTCAGTCGGCAAGTAGAGTTTTATACTTTTATTTATGTCTTGCTATTTGTTAGTTAGAAGTTTTGAATCTTGATGTGTCTAGAGAAGGGAAATTGTGATTCACAATCTTGATTTGTGATGATGTGTCTACACTGTATAGGGAGGGGAAATGTTGATTTTCTTATGCAATAGAGTGCGCAGAATTCTTGAATCTTTATATATGAGGACATAAGGCAATAATCTATTTTTATCAATTGTAATCATTATTCTTTCCCCAACATGCGAGTGCCTTGGTTATTAAAAAATAAAATGAGCGTCTTTAGTTTGTCGGCTTGCAACTTCTTTTATGCTAAACACTGATTTTTCATTATGTCTTGCTATTTATTGCTATTTATTGTTAATGAAAAGACGTTAACTCATGGTTTGTCTACGTGAGGAAAAATTGTGATTTACTTTTGCAGCAAGGGTATGGTGTAGAAGTGTTGAATCTTTATTGTTCTTGGGCAATATGAAAGCCCTTGAAATATTCTTTTGATTTCACATTTTTTACCCCTGAATGTTTGCATGTTATCTTGTCACTTGTTCAATTTATTTTATGGATTTTGTTTCTTGGCAGTTTTTTTAAGGCACATATGTTTGATCCGTTTTTCTTGATCAATTTGGTCCTCTTTATTAGGTGCACAAATATGTAAACTGCCTCTTCCATGTAAATCGCTCTTTAGGTGGTGTACAAAAATAATAAGGAAAAAGTTAACAAGGAAAAAGTTAATGGAGCAAAGAAAATGGTGTTGTTCTCACATTCACTGAGGAGTCCATTCTTTAAATTCATGGTGGGGTTCATAAAAAATTTGAGAGGAGGAGGTATCATTTTTTCGTATTTTAGGAGTACTTAAAATTTTTTTGTAGATTTTGGATACATTTTTAGGAACTTTTTAGAGGACAAGAAAAAAGCTTTTAGTTTTTATGACGGTTGATTATATTTGTCATAAAAGTGGTGTTATAACTTATGTTAAATGTATGACCAAGGATTGAACCTTATGTTGACCAAGGATTGAAAGTTAAATGTATGAAATAATCATATATTTTGTCATTAGCAGGGTCCGGGACATGTTATCTCATTTTTAATTCAAAAAATTCCTAAACGGGCAAGCTAAATAGAATTAGCATTTACTGATTTTATAATTTTTTAACATAATTTTTTTAAAACATATATCTCCAAATCATGATAATTAGTTTAAATTTTCCTAAAAAAGAAGCTGAGGTAATATATGTGATTGGTATCCACTAATTTTATTTTTATTTGTTTACTAATACTATGTCCATGCATATATAATTATAAAAGTATTAATTATATGTAGATATTTTCTATAAAAAATTACGTATAGATAAAGATAATATTTTATTAATATTATTAAAAACTAATTATATGTATAAAAGATAATATTATTAAAATAAAAATGTTTATCTGTAAATATAAAATATAAAAAATTTTGATAATATCAAAATTATCTGAGTCTATTAAAAATTTTATAGACTTTTGCATAAAATAAATTAACTATGTTAATAATTTTTAATTAAAGAGCTAATGATAAAAATACTTTAATTATAATAGTGTAATACACACACATAATATTGAGTTATTTGGAGCAAGGTATGAGTGAGCATGTTTCATAATCTAAATAGTTTTGCATTCATTTTTAAATTAAATTAAATGCAGCATCTATAAAAAAAATTACTAATAGAGTTTTACTTAAAAATTATGCAATGCTCATGGATAAGCCTTGATATACAGATTCTGTTTGGCAAAGATTATTTTTGCCAACTTATTTTACTATTCAGCTTATTGGGTTGAAGTCGGTGAATTTGAGATTCTTGTTCGAGTGGTCCTGCACCCTTTGGTGAAAATGACATGCATTATGTTGTAGATTTTATTGATTTTCTCTCTTTGCAATTATAATCTTTTGATTATGTAATTTTTTTTAGGAGAATACTTTGTAATTTTTCACCCTTTTGTTAAACAAGAAATGATATTCACTGGAACATCAAACTGCTCAAGTAACTTCAAGAAAAAAATGAGTGCATTTACTCTAGGAAACAACATTCACTCCATCATTGTGGTTTAATGAGTTTGATACATTTTGATTGACTATTGCTTATAGCTAATACAGTGGAACAGGGTAATACTAGATCCATTGTCATATAAATGGATCTAGAACTAACTCCTAAAACTTTAAAAATAGACCCAGCAAATGAGCCTAAAATTTGAAAACGACTCACCAAGCAGGAAATTGAGTAGAATTAACTCCTAAAATGTTGAAAATAGGCCTAACAAGCAGGGAAATGGGTTAACTGAGTCATGGTATGCTTACATATCTAGTGGTAGAAATGTAGAATAATTAGTATAGGTTTCTAGATATTAAGTTGAGAACTTGAGCCCAAATGACCTGTAGCTGTAGGGATCTTAGTGGTCCATTGTAAACGAGCAATTGCGTAAGACATAAAACAGGGAGCTGTCAAGGATGACCTTATAAAGAGTGTTACTTTGTTGAAAAGACCAAGTTTGATTGAAAACGTTTGAGAATAAAATACCTAAACATTGAGTTGTTGAGCAATTTATATTTACTATGTGACTGCATTGGTCATAAGCCATAGAGTTGAATTTAAATGTCCTTGGGGGAAAATCACATATTGTGTGTCGCATGGTTAAATTTAATATGTCTTCCCTCCATATGCAGCTCCTAATAATTGTAATTGATATTTTCCTTGTTAAAATCACTCTCAAAGACATCATACACCAAAAAGAACTCTTACATTTAAATATTGCTTAGATGTTGAACATGCAGGTGTCAATCAAGTTTTCAGCACATTAATTAGTCATTTGTTCGTTTTTTTACTTCAATTACAGATAATAGAAAAAAAAAAGTGTTTGTATGTAAAATTATGGCAAGTTCTTATTTATTTAAGTTTTAATTTGATTGCTTTTGGATTGCATGTTAAGTGGGGATAAGGAGAGATGTTGACAATCTTGTTGGGATCATAATATGTCTTACTGTATCCATGCTTTTATTTTATATTAATTATGGTTTACTTGTCAGATAATTGCTTACAATCTATTTGTTGCCATGTCAGATATGCAGGCACTAGATAGAGTGCAGCCTGGACCGGACGATCTTACCCAGTTGACCCGGCAGTTGAATCATCGGTCAACTCCGCTTTGGAGCCACGCCGCCGACGAGGTATGTAGTTGTATTATTAATACATGTCTGTTTTATAATTACCTCGTGTGCACTACCTAACATAATACTCGTCCCATGTGCAGGAGGTGCCAGGCATGATAAAGGTTCGACGTCGTAAATGTGTATTGCCACAGGGTGGGCTAGACCCACATATCATGCAATGCATAGATGTAGCAGGTTTGACCTGTTTATTCAAGGTTCCTGATATGGAGGTCTACCACGCCTTGATCATGGCCTTGGTTGAGTGGTGGCGTTCGGAGACGCACACGTTCCACTTGCCCCATGGAGAAATGGGTATCACCTTGCAAGATATCGAGGTGATGCTGGGGATTCTGATGGATGGGTTGCCTGTCACTGGGAGGACAGACAAGCAATGGAACTTGGTGTGTCGAGAGTTTTTGGGCCATGAACCTTCACCCGTGATACCGAATTGAAACAGTCTACCCTTACTGGAGCGAGGATAAAATACAAGTGGCTTGATGAACAGTTTGCCACTCCCCCAATTGCGGATGCCGATGACGAAGTCGTGCAGCAACATGCCCGCTACCATATACTTGTACGGATGGGGGCCCTGTTGTTCATGGACAAGTCTGCAGACCGGGTTTTACTGTTGCCTCTGCAGTTACTCAACCGAATCAGCAATGCGAGACGGTATAGCTGGGGTAGTGCAGCATTGGCCTGGCTCTATAGGCAGCTTTGTAGTGCATCAAAGAAGGATGCGATGCAAATTGGAGGAGCACTCTTGTTGGTGCAGCTATGGGCCTATTCATGGTTCCCATGACTATGCCCTATTGTGAGGCCGCCTTTACTGCCAGTGCACTCAGGGCCCCTTGCCAATAGGTACGCTTATTGAGTTCTCGTTACTCAAGCTAAGTGTCTCTTAGGAATAATTATTTACGTGTAATAGTAAATTACATTTTATTTGTCTCTTTGATATAATTGAAAATATGTCAAACTAACAAACTAAAAGAAACTTATCAATCCTTAGTATATGGATGTGCAATATAAAGCAAAGTTTGTTAAATGTAAAGTTCAGTAACGAGCATTTGTCGACACCCCATGTTTGCTAGGTGAAGCGGGGCAAAATGCACTGCAGAGCATGCCACACACATCCTTGCTGCGTACCGGATGTCGCTGGCTACCCTACGGGCAGAGCAGGTATTCTGTTAATTTACGTCCTTAATTTGAGTTTTTAATTTTTGTTTCCCTCAAGTATGTTTCCAAGTTTTTATTTTTATTTTAGTTTGAATTCTTGGATTTTTGTAGGAATGAGTTGATTTCAGAATATTGGTTCCATCCCATCATTTAACTCAATTGGAATGTCCATCGTGAAGCACTTCACATTAGAACTTCCATTCACAACACCTGCATGAATACGACCAAGCATAAACTCAAAAATTCTTGAATGTTAAATCAAAGGCTTCAATTCTTTTATTTTAACCTAGCATAAACAAATATTATATAATCCAACAATTTTAAAACCTTATATTTGGAGACTTCTTATTATCAAAAGTAGGGGTGTACATGTGCATGAGTCAAGTTGGGTTGGATTGAAGGGTTTTTTCCAACTCAACCTAAGAATGTCGGGTTGAGAAATTCCTAACTCATTACATGTGTAAAAACCAACGCAACCCGACTCACGTGAGTCAGGTCAAGTTGGGCTGGATCAATGGGTTATATTTAAATTTAGTCATATATACATTAAGTATAATTTGGCTATATCCTTGATTATGTACGGAAACATTTGTGATTTACACCCAAAAAAACAAGAAAGAAAGAAGAAATTGTCCCTTTCCAAGATGTTTGAACTGAATAAGTAACTTACCTATGTATATGTCGTTCAAAAAAGCATGTGCAACATGCGCAAAAGATTGAGCATGAAGTCTTGGTTTAGTGCAAGACAAAGTGACTTCAAACCTCTGTTGCAACTAAAAAAAAAAAAAAAAACTCCATCAATTCTTACAAATGTCATTAATTTGATGCAATGAAGAGAAGTCACACATATTGTTCATATGTAATTGGTTATAATTCAATGAGAAATTAATTTACCTAAGAGTATACCAAAGAAAATCAGATTTGTCTTTGGTTGTATTTGTGTGCTCAAGTAATTCATTTGATTTTAATGATGCATCTTCAAAATTCACGATGACATCCCTCCATTCTTCCCAGCAACTAACTGAATCAAAAGTTTGTGTTGATTTACTGATTCTGTTATTATACACCGTTTTAACCTATATACGATAAGTGAAAATAGAACTTTTAGCCTGCCATCAAAAGAAAAGAAAAAAGTCCAAAAAAAAAAAAAAAAAGACTTATATAAGTGGAATGATTGTAAACTCACAAGATATCAATTAAATTCTAAACAACGAATTTCCTACTATAAATTTGACAGATATGGGTCTTTTCAAAACAGGGGAATCAAGGCATTTTAGAATATAAATGATATTTTCAAAACTCAAACAATATATGCTAGAAATTTGATTAAAAAAATATAAATTAAGCTTGTACAGTTTGTAATTAATTAATAAAATCTTATGAGCTCAAAACCATAGTTATTGCTCTACCTAATAAGTAGACAATTTAGTATTTCTTGTTCTAATTGTTAGAATCCAAGATTACAAACATTGTTATTGCTCTGCAAAAAACATTGTTACATTGTAAGTTATAAATTACGTTTGCTGAATTGAAGGTTATATTTTTACAATCTACTAGAATACTGATCGACTTCGATTTACATATTCAAGTGGTATATTTTGAATTTGTACAGTAACATTCTGTTTCGCAATTCTAGTAAGAAATGTTGCACAGCCTCCATTTTCTTCTTGGAAGACAATGGCCTAAGTTTAAATAAACAAATAAGTGTTAATCAGTGATATATGAGAAAACATAAAGACTTTTGACACATTACCTCTTGTTGTTGACCTAACTGAAAAGTTGGTTCGTGCTCCTTGCACCAAAGTTGTAGAGCACAATTTAATTGTAGCATGCAATTCCTTAAGTTGTCCCCACTTGAGCTGCCTTAATAGTCCTAAAATTATTAAAAGTTGTGGATTATTACTTACTACTTTATTCATATAATTTTAGAAGCGTGCAACATATGCTACTCACCATATTCATCAAGAGGAGCTTGATCATAATAAGCTGTGATTTACACTACAGAGCTTGTTCCACAAAATTTGTTCCACCATGGTACTAAGATAAGGAATGTAATTTTAGACATTGACATGATTAGTTTTAGATAACTATTCAATTTACGTAATTTCAAACACTAAATTTTATAAGAAAACATATTTAGATAGAAATATGATAACAGTATTTGATGAGAATTATACCATGCAATAATTTACATAGCTTCCATTTCTTGCAATAAAAAGTGCTACTTGAAATGTAATGTCTTCAGCAGACCTTATATATGTCTTCCCTCTATATTTTTGATAGCTTCAAGAGAAAATTAAGTACAGTTAGTTAGTTTTTGTTGTCTTCCTTTTAATACAAACAAGAGAACAAAAAGAGTAAAAATGCCATGTCTCTCTACCTCTCTGGAAGCCGGGTCTTCCTTTGGACAGTAGAAGTGTTTGTCCCTTCTTTCTGAAGGAGCGTTTGTCTATGCTGTTAGGTTCGTCCCTTCCTGTGAAGGCGATGTTAGGTTCCTGGGGGTACCACGTGTATTCCTTGGCTTGTGGGGTTTTTGTTCAAGGGTTTTGGGAAACAGTTTTTACAGGTTGTGTGGTGGAAATTCAATCAAACTCTATGGAGGGACCAGCACAGTTATGGAAGCGCCTCTCTCTATCAGGAAGAGAAGGGCCAGAATGCTGCATCACGGCTTACAAGACAGAGTCGTCCACCGGGCCGGAGAAAGAAGCAGACGATGATCCCACGGTGACTGTTGGACTTACAGAGGTTGCAGGTGAATGTAACAGTTGCACTGAAGAAGGTATTGCTAAGACAGCCACTCACAGGTCTGATTGTAACGCCAGGCCAGGTATTAACATCCATAATTTGGGACCTAACGGCACGCATGGAAGGACTAGTGGGCTCAATATGGAAGTTAATGCCGTAGTCAATAAAGGGAGTAACAACGTGTCCAATTTGGGAGCTGAACGTTACAAGTCTGATTG
The DNA here is from genome assembly GCA_032727855.1 of Quercus ilex subsp. ballota. Lineage (NCBI taxonomy): Eukaryota > Viridiplantae > Streptophyta > Magnoliopsida > Fagales > Fagaceae > Quercus > Quercus ilex. The sequence goes on from CM064917.1 coordinate 45,658,644, forward strand.
TAACGCCAAGCCAGGTATTAACATCCATTACTTGGGACCCAACAGGCACGCATGGAAGGAATAGCGGGCTCAATATGGAAGTTAATGCCGTAGTCAATAAGGGGAGTAATAATGTGTCTAATTTGCTGCCATTATCTCCCACAATTAATGGGATTTTAAGTTGTCCTAAGGGCATTGATACGGAATTAAATACGGGGAATGATGACAGATTACCAATTATTGCTCCTATTAACTCTAATTCCCAGCAATCCCAATGGCAAGTGTTTAATATGGTCAATATTCCAGACAAGGAAAAAAGCGCAACAACAACAATGAAGGGTAATGAGCCAGATCAGTCCAATCAGCCTCCACACCGTGCCATTTGGAAACCACCTCCATGGCTGATCTTGAGGGTGAACTTTGATGATGCGATTTTTCGAGAACAAAATTCTGTGGATGTTCTTTTGGATATGGGAGGTGGATTAGTGTTGTTTTGGAGATCGACTATTGATGTAATTGTGGAGGGTTCGGGCACAAATTATATCAATACAATGTTTCAAGAAGAAGATAGGGTAGGAATTGGAGTGATCATCCGAGAATGCCAAGGAAAAAGCTTGGCACACAAGGTCGGAATCATCCTTCTCCCCTTAACTGTCATAGAGCTTGAAACTTTGGCTATGTCGAAGGCTTTATAGTTTGATGTTGATCTGAGTTTGGATGATGTCACCCTAGAGGGAGTTTCAGAGACTGCAATGAACGCTTTGAATGCAGATTCGCAGTCTTTGGAATCCTTTGGTTTACTTAGTCGTGATGTTAAATGTTTTGCAAGTTTATTTCATTGTATTAGGTTTTCATATGTTTGTAGAGAAGGATTGTTGTATTCTCACATTAAGAGAAACGACAATGGGGTTGCTCGTAGTCTGGCTAAAAATGCATTATGCATACCAGATTTTCAAATATGGATGGAAGATGTCCCATCTCATATTGGTTCAATTTTACAGTTGGATGTAGTTGAATTTATTAATAAAATCCATCAGTTTCTTTCTCAAAAAAAAAAAAAAAAAAAGCACAGTTAGTTTAGTCTTACAATGATTAATAGTTATTTTGTTCTCATTCATTGAAACATTGTTAATGACTAATGCGATTAATCCAGTACAAGTTTTCTATTACGATAAAAAGCTTTTGCGAAATCATCAACTTGGATTCATCTTACAGCCATAAGGATGCTCTGGTACCCTCCTCTAAGTCTGGTTCAAATTGAAAACCCTAGTATTTGATGGTCTCACTTAGCTTTCAATGTTATGCATATGAACATGGTTCTAAGAATGGAATGTGGATATCGATCAACGTAGATTATTTACTATTTTCTGTAGATCAATGCTAGTCATTGTTTTAATTGCTTGTTGACTTCATTGTGTTAATATTTTGAACACAATGTTGCTGTTCTTATACTTTCTGCCCAATAATCCTTGAAGATTTTGTGTACGAATAGAAGCAAGAAACTCCATGCTTTCCATATTACATATCACAAACATAATCTTAAATTAGTATGATGTCTCACTATCACAAACATAATCCACTTATGCAGATTGTATGGGAGCCATACACGCATACGCTGGGCTCCCTGCCTGCGTATTGCATTGCCAGGCAGCATATTTGGAGGGCCGAGGTGCCATTGATATACTTTTGGATAGTGGAGGGGCATCATCCCGAGCGGGTCCTCCGTCAGTTTGGGATGAAGCAACCAGTTCCACTTGTCGTGGATACGTCGATTGTCCTTCATAAGATATCCCTCTAGGGTAAATGGGAGAAGGACTGGGAGGCAGAACATGCTATCTTTATTCAGCAATGGGCCAACCGAGAGAATGAAGTTCGTGGGGCCCCTCTCTTGGACAGTGATGATACATACCTCGTTTAGTACATGACGTGGTACAATCGCAACACAAGGCGGTACATAACACTAGAGTCTGCATACTGGGAACTCATGGTGAGGCAACAATTCCTATTTTATGTATGAAACCATTGTTCGATTAAATATCTTCAGTAGCTTTATCATGCATGCAAAACTCCACAATAATTATTGTTGTTATATCTCTATGAGTTTATCTTTCATTATGTTTTTAAGCTACTGCATGATTTAAGTTGTTCATAAATAACAGAATTTGTCTTCATCCAATTTGTTTGCGTGAGGAATGGTTAATTGGCAATGACCAATAATGACCACACCTTTGTTCATATAATTACATTCAAATTTTAAAAAGGGTGGGTTGGGTTTTATTCTTTTTTTTGGTTCGCTTGTAATTTCAAACGAACGGTGCAACTCTTTTTAGTAGTGATAAATTCATATTTCATGATAGTTCACTGTCACACTAGATAGCCTTACCTCCAGGACTAAAAGCTAATTACATATTCCTTGATAGATATTACCTCTAGGACTGGGAAGTCCCTTACTAAACTGTTGGTAGAATTCAATTTTCAACAGCTTAAAGGTCATTTCAAATCTTGCAAGTATGCAACAAGGATATGTGCTGGACTACTAGATTCAAGTATGATATATGTTGTAACTTATGGTACTTCCCTTAATTGAAACTTTAAGCTTGCATTTGATATTTTCAATTTTCATCCATTCGGACGTGTACCTTAGGAAACAATAACTTCAAAATATGTGTCCTAATTGCAGTATGATATTAATGGAGTTGGAACTCTAGTGAAGCCTAGATACACAAATGAAATTCATATATTTTCACTTATGCTAAGACTGAACTTATGTACAACTAACCATATATGTTTTCCGGAAGTATTCTCTCGATGTTTAGATTGCATAGCCATAAACATAATAGGAAACTGAAAATTTGTGAGTGCTAGGGTGGCACTATAAATTTCTGCACAGGGGGGTCCAACCCCTATTTTTATACACAATCTCTTTAAAGATGTTTAATAGTTATAAGTAATATAAGAAGTTCATTAGCTATGTTTACTACTTTTTTTCTTTTGATTTTGGAACAGATTTATCTAACTTTTGCATCATACCTGTGTTCTTGCTTTTATGACGCCCTTGTTTTGTAGGTTCGGACAATGATTAGGTCTATACAGAGGTGCGACGAAGGTTCTGACATGCACAATGACCTTACATATACACTACAGCTTGTGGAGGAGCTGGGCCGACTTAAATTGGCAGATGCGTTCGTAGAAGCATTTCACATTGGTACACAGGCCCCGGGTCGTGGCGGGCAAAGTGGTGGATCTCGTGAGGGTGGACGTCATGGAGGTGGTCGAGCTGGTCATGGCCGTATGATCGAGCCGGATCCCATCTACGAGGACAGGGACGACTTGGGTGCAGAAGAGTCATGGCTTGGCACTGATTGGGTACTGTCTGACGACGGTGGCAAGACACCGCGATGCACGTCTGGCGCTGGTGCTAGGCCATCCCACATCGCCGGTTATGAGGCCACTATTCTAGCCCAGACTACGTCCCATGGTGGTAGCACTGACTATGAGGACCCTCCCCGTATGTCGCCCCCAGTTTTCAGTGGATCTGCCCATGATGGTGGATGCATATTTGTCCCCACACCAGGCATGCCCACCCTACCTCTAGTGCATGTGGACCCACCCTATTAGCTTCATCTCCAACCCCCCACGAAGAGGCTGTACAAATTGAGTAGATACCAGCTGAGGACATTGAGCCGATGGAGGGTTTACGGAGATCGCGACGCCCTCCTGCACGTGCTCCCAATTGCGGGACCAGTGATGGTATGTAGTTTGTCTACACTTCCCATCTTCTTGAGCTACTTATACTGCGCATTTGATTAATTATGTTAATTTAATTATGCTGTTGTGTCTGATGAAATAGGTAAGATTAGACCTGTCAGGGCATATGGGTGGAAACGAAAAGATCATTAAATGCCTACTGTAAATAATGCTTATACTTCTGGCCTAGAGGTGACTGGATATTTTCGTTTCACTTTTCTTTTAAAGTTGTATCTTTTTTTTAGAGCTCATATATGGTGGAAACAAAAAGGCCATTGAGCCTGATTGTCCCTGTGTGCTTATTCTTCATGTGTATAGGTGACTGGACTGGAATAAGCATGCAAAATTTTCTAATTGGGAAGAAAACCCATAAGGTGTATTGTATTTACTGATGTATTAGGAAGTTTTTCTGGGCTTGGAATTTTGATTGCAAATGGACAAATGCCTCAATTGGTATTCATTTGAAGCCAAACTTTCTTGTATTTTGATATGTTGTTAGCTGGAGTACAGTGGGTTGTAAGAGAGATTTTATGTGGCATTGGTTTTTTTTTTTTTTTTTTTTTTGAGAAACAAATGTGCGGCCTTGTTGATAAGCAAGAAGAAGTAAGTTGATACTTTTCGTAAAAGAGTTTGACGAGGAAGTTTATGCGGATCAATGGCACAACCAACTCCTTCGTAGCAAATCATTTATCCGAGTCTCTACAATGCTTGGCGCCATGACTATAAGAGCTTTTGAGGAGGAAGACCGATTGTTTTAAAAGAATCTTGAACTGATTGACAGAAATGCTAGTCCTTTTTTCCATAGTTTTGCAGCAAATGAGTGGTTGATCCAAAGATTAGAAACACTTAGTGCAATTGTTCTTGCCTCTTTAGTGCAATTGTTCTTGCCTCTTTAGCACTCTGCATGGTCATGGCTTCCTCTCGGATCTGTTAGCTCTGGTGAGTTTTACCTTGAAGAGTTATTTTTTCAATCTTTAACGATTTACAGTTCTTGTATACATGCTTCAATTTACTAGAGATGGTTTTTTAAACATGCTTGTGGAGATATATTGAGCTGTAAAACATGCGTATTAGATTCTTTATAACAATTTCTCCTTTTATTGTAGGATTTATTGGAATGGCACTTTCTTATGGTCTTTCATTAAACACGTCACTTGGCTTCTCAATTCAAAATCAGTGCACTTTACCAAATAATGTCATTTATGTACAAAGGCTAAATCAATACATGCATATACCTAGTGAGGCCCCCGAAGTAATAGAAGGGAATCTTAAAGTGATGATAAACTCTTGGTAAGTCACTACAATCAATGCTCTTTCGAATTTGGGTCTGCATAACTATATAAATGTGCGTATACTAGAAGTATCAATGTACACTTTTGCATTGACAAATGGGTTCCTTCTTTTTGGCAAATCTTTGTTGGGAATTTCCTGTCCTGTCATGTTCTTGATAACTCAAGTCCTCGTTTAATGGAGAGATGTCACTAACATAAATCTGTATGTTGAATCTGTGGTTCTATTACTGGATTGGATAGGGTGTGTACATGCAGGATTGTACTGTGGCATCTACTTTGTTTCTCTTGGCATTTGCTATGCCAATGGTCATTTGGCCTTGATGTGGGTGGATATAATCTAACAAAATCTACCAGGGTGAGATGCATGATAACTTAGATATATCTTCTTACCCATGTCACACATCTGTCTGAATGGATCTCCTGCCCATAACTGAGATTCCATCCTTTTTTTTTTAAAACAAAAACAAGTATATAGGAGTATTAAAAGGTAGGATTTTGGTGCTATGGCTAGTGCCCTCTAAGTGTATAGGAGTATTATAGGTATGTTCTCTTCGGAATTTATATCATACTTCATCGTTATTTATCTATAATATTACTCCACTTATCAACATATAAGGCACAATAAGTTTTAACGTCCACTATAATTTATCTAAAGCATTTGGAACATAGGACATTCTGAGTATTGTATACGAGGAGTATTTTAAGTTAAGAAAGACTCATTGGAGTTAAGTGTAGGCTTTTGCATTGCTTTTAAAACTCTGTAAGTTATGCATAGTTTCAGGAGTATAATTGTTTGCTTTGTGATATTATTAATTGGGTGGTGTTTGTATTTCTGATATGAATGTTTGATGGTATATTAATTTTTACAGTCTACATAATTTTTTCCCAGAAGGTGGGAGATTTTGGCTCACCCCAGTGAGTAACAAACTCGATTATAATAGGAAATTTAGACGTTCTTACTTTCATTATAAACTTAAGACATTTCCTCATCTATAAGGCTAATCTATTCTGTTGGGGCTTGCAGGTTCGAGGGTGTTCGAGGTTTTTACAAGGGCATTACACCAAACCTCCCGAAGAATGTTACCGTTAGAAGGGAACCGGCCTACATCAAATTGGCCATCTGTGGGTAAAGTTGAGGTACATGGTTTGCAGGTAACTATTTTTTTTGATTTAATGTTAAAATTAAAGAAGGTTCTTATGCTGAGATTCTAAGAATATTAATGTTAAAACAAATCAGATATAGGCCTGATGCACCACTTGTTCTAAGGGGGATCAGTTGCACATTTGAGGAAGGCCACAAAACAGGTATTGTTGGCAGAACTGGCAGTGGGAAGACCATTCTCATAGGTGCTTTATTTCGTCTAGTGGACCCAGCTGGAGGGCAGATATAGTAATGTATGTATTGAAACCTGTAGTACTCCACTGTGCAGTTGTAGTCCTTAAACTTGAAGAATAAGAACAACATGTGCTTTGTAATTGTGCTGCCATTCACTTCATAGATTGAATCTTTGTTGGGAACTTCAGTGGAGAGCATGCAAAGAAGGGACTCCCTTTGGTTTCTCCCAATGGGAGTCACCAGCAAAAACGAACCGCTTGTGGATCAGTTTTTCCAACATTAATTTTGCATCATACACTTATCCATGTAATGTTAACTTTTCAAGTAATCTCGAAATTTTAGGTGTAACTTTTTCTTTAATTTAGAATAATATTACAAATTGCATCATAATTTTGGGGTTTTATTTAGTGGTTTGGGATTCAAGAATCTTTATATAGTTGTGTTATTTGTTTTTTTAGTTGGTTGGTGTCAATTTTTATTCATGGTTATTTTGTTCTGGACATAGAACTTCTAGGTATTAAATTTTTCAGTATGGACTTGAAGAATTTGAATCCTTTTCTGATGTTGGACGATTTTTCATGTATGACCAATTCCAATCTTATCTTTTTCATTGTTTGAATTTTCTTTGATTGGTATGGATGGCAGTGAATCCTCCCAATGGATTTTCAAAATCATTCATCTAGGCAATTTGCAAGTCATTGTTGTTTTTGATGTCATGTACAGTCGTTACTCGTGACTCATTGTGTATGGGCTGATCTTGTATTTTGTAACTGCACAATAATGGACTGAAGTGAACCAAATAGACCTCATACGATCAAAGCTGACTGAATACGATCAAATAGAGCGAATAGAATGTAGTAGACCGAATAGGACCAAAGTGGACCGAATAAGACCAAAGTACATATAATGGACCGAATAAGACCAAAGTAGTGCTGAAACAAAAATAGAATTGAACATTTCCCATATATACATATCTGCCAGTCAAACAGCTTGAAAACGATGACATTTCTAGTTAAACCACACACACGAACCTAGTTACTTGCAAGTATACATATCTTAATGAATACCACAAGAAGAAGTCATACTTTTGCATTCATTTACCCATACGTTGTCTCATGGGTTCATCAACTTCATCATCCCCCACAACATGAGCCACCACTTCATTCAACATGTTCGCACTCAAGGTTGCAATCCTCCTTGCATGGTCACGCTCCTCAATGGCAACTTCCAACTGATACCTTAACAAGGTGTTCCTAATGTCTCCACTGCTGTAGTTGGTTCCTTCGCTTGAAGAAGTGCTAGGTGGAGTTGAGTTGATATGTTTGGAGTTGCCGACGATGCAGACGCACCACCATGCACGTCCATACCATTATAATGCAAATACTCCATGTATGCGGCTTCTGCTTCCCTTCAATCTTTATATGATTTGTGATTGGCGTTTGGGAATTTATGAACTTGTCTGCTCACATCTAGCCAAGTGTTGTATATGCCTGGAACACGACTGTTAAACACAACATAGGTACGTCCCATCTCGCTCTACAATCACGAAATGGTGGAACTCCTTGCGTATTTGAGCTGGTGGATGCACCTTCTTACTAGTGGAGTCAGTCTGGCTTTTTGTAGAGGAAATGGACAGATTATGACCTGTGAAGTTATACGTTTATGAACGAAATGTGGGTTCATCATGTGTCGTATCTACTGGTTGGTCTGCATTTGCAAGGGAAAATACTTTGCGAGTAGGAGATGTTTGCGTATTTGAGCTGATTATGAGGGACGATGTTGTGTTGAAAGTCCCCATTTTCAGATGCCTCGAATAAGTGGTTATGGTGGATGCATTCGTCAGTGATGTGTTATAGCCCAACTTTGGACGTGTTAATTTTGCAACTACTATGTTCATCCCTTTTTTTCCCATTTTGGTTTTGGAATGGATTGTGGCCAAGGTTGATGTTTTGTTATATCTACAGCCATGGCATCGTGTACTGTTTAAAAGCAAAGCTGACTTGCTGTGTAATTTAGTCATGCCCTCCTTTTTAAAGTAATATCATCTATACTAGTTGCACATCTGATCAATATTTGCTATTTTGTTCTTCAATTGTGACAAAAGTGTTACGTACTAGCTGCCATATCAGATTGTGTTACGTACCAGCTGCCATATCAAATTTGGTTCTTGCTTTTGAATTTGCGTAGGAGTTTATCTTTATCTTAGCTATTGATTGTTATCTAATATTTCAAGTATTCCTTATTTATTGGGATAACAATTGCCTTTATCCTTATTAGATTAGTAGGCTAGGTTGTAGGAATTGTTTCTATCATTTAGGTGTTGGATTTGTTTTTACATTCAGTTGTAAGCCTATATAAGGCCTATTATGATTAATAAAAAGGTATGAGAATATTTTAGTAAAAATCAAGCTTTGCTTGTTAAGGAGGTCTTGGTTATCCCTCGAAGTATAACCATAAATTTCCTCTTGTCTACTGTTTTATTTCTGAAAATCCTTAGATCTAACCATAGCCCCTCAAGGGAAAAGAGGATCTACATGCGGCCGTGGTGGGGGTCGTATCAAAAAGTTTTACCAAATTGTGATAAAATTTGTTACGAAGGATGACTGCATAAGCTCTTGCAATTAAGTTTTAAACCCTTAGCATTCAATTAAGCATAAGAAAGATTTCAGTTAAGCTCTTGCAAAAGAAAGATTTAAATGTTGGGCTATTTTCAATTAAGCATAAGAAAGATTTAAACCCTTAGCATTCAATTAAGCTCTTGCAAAAAAACCCTCTGTATGACTGCATAAAAACTTATTTTTGTGATTTTACATACTCATTTAAAAAAAAACCCACCTCAAATTATCTATTTTACACTACATTTCATTAAAATATAAGTTGTAAAAGTTTTACCAAATTGGATGGAATTAGTTACGACACTACCAGAAAATAGCCCAACATTGAGGCCAGAAACCCCCTGTTGAAGAGAAGGTTTATTTTTACTTTTTTTTTTCTTATCTTATGTTATTCACCATTCTAGCCACTTGGATTCCTCTTGGACTGCATCTGGAGCAGTCCAAATATTCGGGCTGGGGGGGGGGGGGGGGGGGAAGCCCAGTGAACATAACTCGAGTTATATTTAATCGAGTTATATATAACTGGATTGCTATGATTTACACTGCATATAACTTGAGTTTTTAATAATCGAGTTATATGCACATAACTTGATTTACTTATCACCGAGTAATTCTCAAGATATTTGCTTGCCCACCATTATAAACTCTCCCCCAGTTCTGCAGAACTTGCAGCTGTCCGAAATTAAATCTTCGATTGCTCTCGCTGCATCCTGCTAGGATCGACAATTTCCCACGCAAATTCTTTGAAGATTTTACATAGTAAGAGTCTTTTAACATTTTGTTGTCTTTAAAATTACACATTGGTGGTGTGTTATTGTCAAATTTTTTATTCATGCTTCAAACTTCATTGTCTATGTAGATTGTGATGAAATTAGGTGTTTGGCTAGTTAAATGCATTGTTGTTAGTAAGGTTGCTTATCTCGTAGGTTGTCTTCGACTAGTCTCCTTCTACAATATGAACTTGCCAGTGGCACCATATGTGTGTGGTAGTCCTTATGCTGTTTGTGTGTCTGAACTGTACATTGTGCAATTTAATGTTTTTTGTACAAGTTGATGAAACTTAGTACATGTAGCTAGGAATTTCGAAAATGTGTCAGGTCCTACATCCACTTGTATGTTTCCTGTATAATACTATTACTGTTAGAATGCTTGCTACCGGTGTGTGACATTATTGATCATTTTGACAAAATTCAATATGTTAACAAATTGCATGTTGGCTCTTTGAGTTCAACTAAAGTTCACATACTCTAGGTCTCTATCTTCAAATTACAGGTCCACTCGGACCAAAATGAATTACATTTATTTAACCAACTAAACAACCCATTAATAAGAATATTGTTTTTTCATTGTGTTGTTGTAAACTGCTCTAGACAGTATATTGTATGGATGATTTTATACACATGGTAATGCATTATATTTGGCAATTTTTGTTATCTGCTTCAAACTTCATTGTTTATCTCTTCATAATGTGGTATTTGGTTCTGTTTTTGTGTGAGCTGATCGTGTTTCCACTACTGACCATCAGTTAGTTATGGATCCGAAGGGGGCTAAGAGGGGAAAATGCAAAGTTGCATCTAAACCTGAAGTGGTGTTTGATCAATTAAGGTTCCTCACGCCCGAAAATGAGCAAACCTTTGAAACCTTGATTAAGCGTAGGCATATTTGGGGAGAAAGGCAAATTAACTTACATGAACTGCATCCTTCTGTCCGTGAGAATCTACAGTCTAGGCATTGGCTATCCTTGTGTACAAACATACAACCTCCTCTAGCTGACTTGATTAGAGAATTCTATTCGAATATGTCGGTGCATGAGGATCGCGATGGTCACAAAGTGGCATCGTGGATACGTGGTGTACCATTTATAATAACTAGGGCCGACGTATCTGAAGCTCTTGATGTACCTATAATTCGTACACCTACTTATCCATACTCTAGGTCTCCTCGTATTGATGATATTATGGATGTTCTTTATGGACGATCATTCACTCAGGGTTCTAACCGAAGTATTAGCTCGAGTGAGTTAACTGAGCTTAATTTTATCTTCTTTAGGATAGCTTGTCACAACATTTTCCCTATCTCTCATATCCATACAATCCCTATAGACAGGTGTTTCTTTCTTTACGCCCTCATCACCGATAGTTCCATTTGTTTTCCTTCCCTTTTCATTGAAACCATTGTGGAGGTGCGTAGGAGCAAGTATAAGAGGCATGGTCTATTCTTTCCAGTTCTCATCTATAGGGTCCTTAAATATTTACGATTAGAGAACTTTCCTTCCCAAGAGTTGGTTCACATCCAAGCCCCCATAGGAGCCAAATTTCTGAAGCAGCGAAGTGCCCAAAAGAAGTGTGTCAACCCCAGTGTTGGTTCATCCAAGAGACCACGAGTACAGTCTACTACTGGAGATGTTCCATATGAGGACATGCATGGAGATTCCACAGCTGCTGTTGCCGAGGATGGTGATGATGAGGTAGATGTTGACACTGCTGATGTAGCACATATAGGCCCTCTTCCTCCCTCTCTTCATGCTATGATGGAGACCATTATTACGACTCAGGTAGCCCATGGGTAGCTTCTACATGGTCTTCTTGCCGAGGTTGCAGCTCTCCGAGCGGACGTAGCTAACTATAGACGTCTTGTTCCACCTTGTCCACCATCTGACTCTTGATGATTGCCATTGGCCATTGTACCCAAGGAGGGGACGAATTTGTTGTAGTTGTTGTAGCATATTTGGAGAATTGTATGACAGTTCTATGAAGTGGCTTTCAGCTAGTTGTATATTTTGTTATTTTAGTGGCAGTTTGAAGAACATGGTATCCGTGGAAAGTAATTTGATATATTAATATGATGGTTAGTTTCATGCCCATCGTTACTGTTATTAGTATTATTGAAATGGTTCTAACTGTAAGATTGATTCAATATTATTATGTGATTCTATATAATATCAAGTGTAAATAAGATTTATTTCATAATTCTGTACGGCACTCACGTGTTATTAGATTATAGTAATTATTAATACAAATTGAAGGTTTGTGAAAGCACAATTGGGTTACAAGGTTTGATGTTGACGATGAACCACCTAGGAGATTTTCCTTGGAGCAATGGCTTAAGCTATATCTTCACTTCAAGCAACTGTTTTTATTGGAGGTTTTGGCTTTCAGTCATGCATTTGCCACTAAATGGATATATTTGTCGCCCTTAAATCAGCAATTATATTATTCTGAATTTGGTCCTCGCCTGGACTGTACCTCATGCATCATATTTTCATTACAAAATTTATTGGTGAAACCTTGTAGTGCAGACTCGTCCAAAACGATAAAAGCGACACTGGGCACGACCTCATGCACTCCCGCATTAGGTTTAACGGTTTTTTTTTAATCACCCATCACCTGTATTGATTTCGCACTACAGCAATGAAGTATACAAATGTTAATCTTATAGAATGTTAATCTTCATCGTGTTGTTCAACTGCTCCATGCATCGCATGGGTTAGTGACTAGTAATAGTCATAATAACTACAATAGCAATAATAACTACAACAGGCACCAAGTCATACCAAAAAAAAAAAAAAGAACTATCCCACGTTTATAGAGTAGTAAATTAGTGAGAGTTATGATGAGGGTATTTTGGGCAATGTATTAGTGAGACTTACAGTTGCATTGTTACCCGATTATCCCTTAGTTTTGTCTCTACTTAAACATATGGGCGTGGGGGCATTTTTGAAATAAAATATGAGGAATCCAAACAAGAGAAGTCCCTTACATAATAGTATAGATAACAGTGAGCTGAAAATAATAAACGCCATGAAGTTTAATGTTTTTGTGAAGGACCAAACACAATTAAACAGATATAACAGTGAGCTGAAGCCACCAACATCAAAGTTTTAAGAGCAAAGTGGTGCTTTCAACCTGTAAATGTTTATGGGACGTGATTGTTTGAGAGCTCAGTTTCAGGGTTCAAGATGGTTTTACCATGTGCAATCTCTTCTAACCAACAATCACGGATTATGGGAAGAGCGTTTTGATTGGCATCCTTGAAAATGACCAACAATAATAAACACCCTGATGTTTAATGTTTTGTGAAGGACCAAGAACAATTAAACAGATATAACAGTGAGCTCAAGCCACCAACATCAAAGGTATAACAGATGTGCTATTCAGTTCCAGTTGGGCTTCGCTTCAAACCGACAACTCTTTGACCACGATGTTTGATCGAATAGTCGAGTAAGTAGGTATTCCAAATCTGCAGTGTCACATTAATTGGCTACGATTACAAGAGAAATTTCAGTGTTTCAGGCTATGGGGCTGCGTAATTTGTAAGAGTGATGGTTTTGAGAGCAAAGTGATGCTTTTAACCTCTAAATGTTTAATGACCAAAGGTAATGAACACCGTGATGTTTACACACCATGATGTTTAAAGTGGCTTGAAAATGACCAAAGATAATAAACACTGTGATCTTCAGAATCTGTTTTGTGAAGGATTTAAACAATTAATAAATTAATATAGCGAAATTGCAGCGTAAAAGACAAAACACAATTAATATAGCGAAGTTTCAAGATGACCAAGTTTAACTCTGAACGCACGTCACCAGCCCGCTGCTTTAGCACCAACTATAGTCATATCAAACTCCTTCAATCGCAGCACATGCGCCAACAAACGCGCTTGTTTAGCCAAGTCATGTTCGCAATTCTGCACTAGAAGTATCAACAACTCGGCATTGTTTCACACCCACACTCACGTGAATACACAATTGTGAAATTGGATGCAAATACCGCCCACCTTTGATGCGACATTGGGAACATGTAAAATCCTGTTTAGATTGCAGTGCTTTTCTAGCATGTATTGACATGACATGCCCTAATAACTGAAATTGTAATGTAACTGACCGTGAAATGAGGTTATAAATGCACCAGTGATATAATGTTAACTTTCTATCCCACTAACTTCGTAGATTGATTAAGCTATGAGTCGCAACGCCTCAACATCAAATCGTACAATGCAAAACAAGTTTGGATCTACTTCAACAAATGCATCATTATAAGTTCCAACATATCAACAACTACATACATACACAGACTACTATGGAGGGATACGGGTTGGAAAGAAGAGAGATTTCGTTAATGTGCCAATATACACGTATGAGAGTCTTGGAAGCGTCAGACACATCATGGTCGGTAAACCTACAAAACTAAGTACAGATACCACCGTAATAGAGTTCATTATAGCAGAACCAGCGAAACCACCATGGTTAACCTTATACAAGAAAAGGTGTGAGTTAGAGGTGTATTGTCAATGGCACGAGTTACAAGTTCCTAAGGCACGCTCAGCCGAGTTACCTAGAGATGAACCTGCCAACATACTTGCTCATCTTGAACAAGAGAACAATCAAATGCAAAGACGACTAAACCATTTTTACGCAATCCAAAAAGCTAGGAAGCATCTAAAGGGGAAGGCGCAACAACGAGCCATCAAGTCTATTAATGAAATTACTGCTTTAGATGATGAAACATATATTTCAAACTTTCAGATTCAAGCAATGATGATTTCCAAAAATTTCTACCTACGAACATTAGACGTTGTTGTTAATGTCTACACATTATGTGCAATACATAGTGTTGTTGTTAATGTGTGACAAATGATGATTATGTACATTCAACTTTTGCAACTCTAAAGATTAACTGTTCATTAGTTTTGGCTAAGTTTATGTGAAATCAGTTTCTCATTTCTTCCCTGTTGTTCTTTGTTGCTACATTCAAGTAATGTGCTTTGGTTGGACAATGTCCTTTGCTTTGTAATGTAGGAAAAACCGTAGGAAGTGAAATGCCTCCAAATTATATTTATTGCACATTACTTGTAGAAAAATTTAATAGATTCAATACATACAGACTCATCCAAACCACATAAACCAACCGCACATATGATTCAATAATACGAATAATTCATTTATATGAGTTGTTTGGGTCGCAGTATCATATACACGTATCTGTGTATCTTAGTTCTTATAGTGTCCTACTTTATATACATACATTACATAAAGACTCATCCAAACCAGACTAACCACTCACTCACTGAAAATCCATATGGCTCACACAACACACTGTCATAATGATATTTGGTTTGCTTAAAAATAGGGTAAAGGCCTAAAAGCCTGATCAGCCTCTAAAATGTTTCATTCAAGTTATTGGTTTGTTGTAGCATTGCTCCAAAGCTCCCTAATATTGCAATTGTGATGATCGGAAGCCATTGATGTAAAACTTGGAAGCATAGTTTTCTTCATGTAATTACATTGATGTTGAGAAAATGTAACTACATTTTGTACCTGCAAAGCCTCCTTGAAGTTTGTAAGGGAATATGGGGATAAAACTCTCTAGTGTTGCTACACTCACTGCACGTAATACTAGCATTTAGCAAGTGAGGTTGGAGAAGACTAACACAGCTCTACACTATTCAGCCAAGTCATGTTCGCAGTTCTGCATGTGCTGCTTAACAGCTCGGCACTGTTAAACCCTGTTTAGTCATATCATCCATGCTCACGTGAATAAATAGATTTGCAACACTTTGCAATGCACTATTTTCAAGGATGCAGAGGATCCCTCAAAAGTGTAAGCAAAATTTTGGGGGTGAGCTGTCCACCATTGCTACACTTGATTGAAGCAGTTTTGCATGTGATGCTCAATAGCTCGGCACTATTAAACCCTGACCACAAGTACCCATCCCCACTCACGTGAATACACAGATGTGCAACCCTTTGCAATGCACCGTTTTCGAGGAGGCAGAGCATCCCTGAATTGGTTATGCATCAATTTTGGGGGTGAGCTATCCACCGTTGCTACACTGATGTTCGCAGTGCTACATGTGCTGCTCAATAGCTTCGCACTGTTTAACCCTATCCAGTCATATCACCTACATGCACGCCAATGCACAGATATGCCTTCTTTTGCAATGCACCGTTTTCAAGGATGCAAAGCATGGCTGAAAAGTTTATGATACATTTAACACAGCTCAACACTGTCTCGTCAAGTCATGTTAGATGAATCACAGGAATGCTGAATAGTCTTCAACAAGACATACCAAACTGGTTAGAGAAAAATCTTAAAACCTCATCCATCAGATATAAACCATACTAGTGATCAAAGTCCCAAATTAAATATAAGCATAAACATCACTAGTTTAAAATTTAAACATGTTATCCTAGTACAAACTCTGGCGGTCAACCACGTGAAATATTGAGACACTAAGCACAACAGGCTTCCTCTTGATCGCCTCGAAGACACAGACATCTCCTTCTTCTAAATTATTGTGCTTTTGAAAATGCAACCCATCCCTTCTCGAATCTCATTGCTGAATATGTTTTGATGGAGGGTAATAGCATAAGACATTGAAGTGTGACATCATGATTACATTATGTATAAAGGCTAACCATATTATGCGGCCGCGAGATACCCATGAAAGAAGAATTTTTAGGCTTGAACTTTTCGGCTACTTGGATTGCTCTCTTTCTTCCTCTGGACATGCTACTTATGATGAGTTTGTATCATCTTCATCTAAGTATATTATTTCTACCTGATGATCTTCCAATTTACAATTCTTCCTGGGTGGATATTGAATCTTAGTCTTAGTCTTATCAAATATAAGAACATGGAAGCTTGAATTTCCTTCGTATCTAAAGACTAAAATATAACCATAATAGATAAAATGGTATTCAACAAAATCCTGCCAACCATTACAAAACCAAATGTTGTTATTAGCTTTCTTCAATCCCACTTGCCAAATACCACCATAGGGAGCAATGAGTGTAGCTACGGTGGATAGCTCAGCATTGTTGAACCCTAATCAAAAGTAATCATCCACACTCATGTGAATACACAGAGCATCCCTGAAAAGTTTATGCTCAACAACTTCGCACTGTTGAACCCTGTCCAGTCATATCATCTACACGCACGTCAATACACCTTTTGCAATGCACGCTCAACAACTTTTGCAATGCACCGTTTTCAAGGATGCATAGCATCCCTGAAAAGTTTATGATACATTTAACACAACTCAGCACTGTCTCACCAAGTCATGTCAGATGAAGCACATCAATGCTGAATAGTATTAACGTGAATAAATACGTAACCTCTTTTGCAATACACATCACCAGCCCACTGCCATAGCACAAGCTATAGCCATATTAAACAGCTACCTCAGCAAATCACATGCACCAACAGACACCACTGTACAACCAAGTCATGTTTGCAGTTTTGCATGTGCTCCTCAACCACTTGCCATTGAATAATACACTGTCGAGTCATATCATCTTTATTCACGTGAATACTTACCCTTACATATAGTCACATCCACGTGAATACTTGCCCTTGCAAAACCCCTATATAAAGTTCCATTTACATCTACCCTTGCAAAACATCTACACATACCGATCTAAAGTCACATTTTCCAATGTCAATGCGCAATTGGACGCTACCTCATTTTCCAGATAACTATAGAAGGGAAAGAGATTCCGACAAGGGGGAATACTATGCCGGATTGCAGCGGGAGTAGGACTTTCGCGTGAATGAGTCCAACGCTCTGCACGATGATCTCCTGCGACTCGAAGTGCCTCTTGTCAACCGTAGCTCGCTCGTATTGCCACGGCGAAACATGCACCAATATGAGCGTGCAGTTACTAAAATAAAAAAAGAAAACAATCTTTTGATACTCCGTAGGTCCAGGTGTTAAGTTATGTGGTGTGTGTGTTATGTCTAGTGTTAAGTTAATGATGTTAGTGTAAGTTATTTGAAGTTTTTTGTGTTATGTCGTAGGTGCTTATTGAAAATCATCATGTGTGGGAATATTTAACTTTTATGCGTTATGTGAGAATAATCTAGATTACGAATAACGTGCATGCTCCTCACAATCAATAATAAGGTTTACACGGTACAAATGCAACAATGGTGACACATATACATATAAAACATAGTTAAGAAAAATAGTTTTCCAACAAAATCTAATAACACCATGACACGATTACTCTTCATCTGACATCTCCACGTCTGACTGATAAATGGGATCAGCAAGAAGTGATTGCATGAACTGTGCATGCTCGTACCACCCTTCCTCCACTGACTCTTGAATCTCGACTTGGGTCCGATATCGATTAAGACGTATCTTCATTCGATTATTTTCTTCTCTTATGCAGTTCAGTGCTTTACAAAGTTCGTCGATCGTGTCTCTAGGCATCTGCGATGCGAGTAATTGAGGCACTAGCAACTTAAAACCAACCAGCTCATCATAAAACATTTGCTATTCATGAAATAACCAAGCCCACTCGTGTCTCATAGTATTGTGAACATAAGCTCTATTTCGCAGATTCGGATTGATTGGATAGCTGAACTCATCTTCCAATACCCAATAACAACCCATAGCAGTGAACACATCATGAGGCCTATAGATTTGTGGGTTGCCAGAACCATAATTGACGTTGAATACAATAACACCAAATGATCAAGTTAACAGTGTGCATTAACTGTTGGTAAATAATGTAATGCTGCATAAGATGGTATACGACAAAGACATTCATAAATTTGTGTACTATTACATGCTAAAAATGAAATACTAACACTAACACTAACACTAACATTTGACCATGTGCAAACACATTGTTGTTAATGTCTACACATTGTGTTCAATACAAAATGTTGTTGTAAATATTTGACCAATGTGATTATGTGCAATATAAAATGTTGCTACAATAAAGATTTCATTCTCTTGTGACCAACGTTTACTACAACAAACAACCAAAATCACACCAATGTACTTACGTCACACTCATTCAACCAAAAAAATAAAAATTCAGTACAATATCAAATGAAAATACCATTGCCCTAAAATTCTGGTGTGAGTTTTTTACCTAAGATGATACAAACTTCAATTGAGTCTAAAAGCAGCTGTTGATCTGAGCAAAGTGGAATTCAGTTCAGCGGAAAGCAAGACACTCTGAATGGGAGGAGGTGTGGAGAAATTATACGAGAATAACTCGATTTTACAGAGTTCGAGTATACTTTATAACTCGATTACTGTAATATCGAGTTATGTTAAAAGCCATATATCCATACGCCTGACACAAAGACAGTCTTAAAACAAGTTTAATAAGAGCATAACTCGATATTTGAATAGTCGATTACATAACTCGATTAATGTAAAACCGAGTTATTGAGGGATTGGAAAAAGAAAATGCCACGCTGGAGGTCCAGTGTGGCACAAAGCCGAATATAACTCGATTATTCTATAATCGAGTTATTCGCATAACTCGACTCTAGTATTATCGAGTTACAAAACAGGAGTATTCTCCTATTTAGTTTGCGAAAGGGGGTAAAAGGCTGTTTAATTTACCCGAAAAGGGCAAAAGCCTATTTTGTCCGTCCAAATAGATAATTTTCTCTATTGATAATTTACACATATTTTAGTGGGTTTTAAATTTATGACATTATTAATTATGAGAGGAGAAAACGATTGAAAATACATTTGTGAATTAAGAAAAAGTCTCACAAATCTTAAGATTTGTGCATTTAAAAAAAAAAAAAAATCTAGAATATAATATAGGAGCTTAAAGAATTGACGGGGTTCCAAAATTTAATGAAATCTCTCTCTCTCTCTCTCTCTCTCTCTCTCTCTCTCTCTCTCTCTCTCTCTCTCTCTCTCTCATGATAGTCGGCAAAATCATGTAATATATAAAGGCAACTAGGGGAACCTTCTTTCTTAATTATTTGGAAAAGTCATTTTCTAGTTCTTTAACAAGCTGCCACTTTGACCTTGAATCAGTCACAATAGTACAGGTGTCTTATGATTTTCTTATCTCAAATTCTCTATAATATCTTGGCTCCTCCCGTCTCCTTTCCTTTTCAGATTCTCTCTTCTTTTTCTCAATAATATCTGTAAATAATTAATTAAATTTGAATTTAAGAACATGACCAAATTCAAGAAATTTCAACGGAAATTCTAGCATTTTACCCTTACTTTTAAAAAAATTTAGCAATATGCCCCTATTTCGAAACTATATAAGGATATGCTCTTGTTTCGATACTCGATTACCTTAAAATCGAGTTTCAATGAAATACTCGATTTGTAAAAAATTGAGTTATGCCCAATCAAACTTAAAAAAAAAAAAATAAATAATAATAATAATAATAATAATAATAATAATAATTTGCATGGAACTTGAGTTCCATACCTATAGCTTAAAATAATAATAATAATAATAATAATAATTTGCATGGAACTTGAGTTCCATACCTATAGCTACGTTTTTATTGTCCTATAGTGGCATTTTTAATGGTTTCCATGCAAATTTTTTTTAGTTTGATCGGGCATAACCTATAGCTACGTTTTTATTGTCCTATAGTGGCGTTTTTAATGATTTCCATGTAAATTTTTTTAAGTTTGATCGGGCATAACCTATAGCTACGATTTTATTGTCCTATAGTGGCGTTTTATTTTCCTATAATGGCTTTTGAATGGAACTCGAGTTCCATGCAATTTTTTTTTTTTTTTTTTTTTTTTTTTTTTTTTTTTTTTAGTTTGATCGGGCATAACTCGATTTTCTACGAATCGAGTATTTCATTGAAACTCGATTTTAAAGTAACCGAGTATCGAAACAGGGGCATATCCCTATATAGTTTCAAAACATGGACATATTGCTAAATATTTTGAAAAATAAGGGTAAAATGCTAGAATCCCCAAATTTCAACCCCATAATCATAGTTCCTTAGGTCAAGAATATGGAAGTAAATTAAAACACATGGCTCATCACTATTGGAGTTTACTTATAGCACTTTGGCGGTGGTGGTGCCGCCAAAACATGTCACACCAGCAAACTTAGTAAAAATCATATTAATTAATTTGTAGAGATATGTTACTGTCAGAAACTTTTTAAAGAATCCAATATTTCTTTCTTCAGTCATCACAATTTCCATTAAAATCGTATTACCTGTTATGTATTATCATGTGTGCGTTTGAATAAGATTAAATTTCAATTTATTTTGACGGCCAATTTATTTACAACTTTTTTTTGGTATAACTATATTTTTCTTAGTTTATTATTATTATTTTTGAACAAAATAAGTTAAAACCTTGAATGGTTTTCTGTATGCATTCATAAGCATAATATAAAAGCATGACATTAGAAGGGATGAAAGATGGTTTTTTGGCTTCGATGTCTCGGGTATATATATGGGATGAGATTGTGATATATGTACATATATAAGAACTTAGTGAAATGCCATAGAAGTTGAGCTTAACATGTTATATTACATGCCTTTCTTTTTTGGATTCTAAGTTTAATTTGGTTCCTATGTTGGAAAATTTTGAAGAGTTCCAACTAATTATTATGTCAGTCTACAAAGACTCTGTTATCATAAGCCTTTACCAGTCTACAATTCCTATGTTATTACGCTTTCATCTCGGTATTTTACTTTTTAAAATTTTGAAATAAATAATAAATTTATTAATTAAATATTAAATAACACCAAAACAACGTAGTTTTGGGAGGAGCTAACAGCAGAGTTAACAGAGGTTTAACGGAGGCTTTGATTGAACACTTTCAAAACTTAGAGGAATGAATTGACAGAAAACAAAGTTAAATTACTAAAATGAATTTTAGTGAAACAAAGAATGTCAGTTTTACATTTTGGCCTTTTTATTTTTATTTTTTTGGATTTCCTCTTCTCAAGCCACTTATTTTTAAGATTTAGATTTCAGTTTCACACTTCCACAAATTAAACTACATTAGACTTTTTGTTCATATCAATTTCTTCAATGTAGAGTGTGTGTATGTGTGTGTGTGTGTGTGTGTATATATATATATATCAAATAATTCATAATAAATATCTACCATACTGTTTTTTCCTCTATTATTCTATTCTTTTACCACAACCTTGCAAGTATGTATTTGTTTACTCTATTTTTTTCCATCAAAATTGAATAGGTTTAGTGTATTTTTTTTGTCTTTTGTTTAACTTAATTTTCTTAAGTTTTATCCAATTTATATGGTTATGGTTTGAGAATCAATCATTAAATATGCTTAGACACGATTTTTTTTTTTTATAATTATTTTGTATATTGTATATGAATTATAGACTTGGGTTCCAATGGATGTGTTGTTACACATTTGTGCATAATATGGTTAGACATGATTTTCTATTATTTTGTATATCATATATGAATTACACATTTATGACATGGATTTGATTTAGAGAACAATCTTCTTTTCAACTTATTATTAAGCATATCTTGATATAAATTTGATGATAAATTTTTTTTATCTATTTTATTATTTAATTTTACTTAAATTAGAAAATATTTTCTTATTTTTTTAGTTTACACATAATTCTTGATTAAGTCATGCATCGCATGCGTATAATACTAGACATGTATACTAGATATGTAGATTTTAGTATCCAAGTGCCAAATTAGCATGAAAAATGGAAATTGAATTGCCGAATTTGATCTCAAACTTTCTCTCTCTTACCCACTGTTGTAGGCTGCCCAATATTCATCCTTGGTTTTTTCAAGGCTTGAACCTCCTCCCTTAAGAGGAGAAGCAACCACTAGACTAGTCCATACTTTACTGATTATATTGGAAGCTGATATATATATATATATATATATATATAGTTTAATATATTTATAGCTTTTTATTGTAAGATTTTATTGTAATTTCTCTTCTCTCAAAAAATATATATATATATATATATACCTGAAATTTTGATATTATATATTTGCTTTCACAATCAAGCTATGTTCTTAAAGGATTAACTATATTATCTTTTATCTTTTTTTATTTTTTATTTTTTATTTTTTATTTTTTAAAACATAGTGACATTGTTGGATTATTTCAATAGAGAAAAATAATTCAAAAAAATTGTTCTATTTTACTTTATTTTTTAATTTCCATTTAATTTCTAGAGAAACTTCTTTTGACATAGTTCATTTTATTTCTTTCTTTTATTTTATTTTTTCTCATCCTTTAATTTCTCTAGATCTCCTATAGGTAGCTGATTTTGATCTTTGAAGTAGAAAGGGTAAAAGAAAAGTTTGGTTAGTTTCTTGACAACTTTATTTGTTGCTAATACTAATATGGAAGCAATGTTTAAAAGAATAGATCTTCGAAACAGTTGAAATAGGGAGGTTCAAGGTTTTGAGTTTGAATCAAGTTTCAACCATGATGATGTCATAATTGATTTAATAATAATAAAATAAAATAAATTATATAATTGTCATTTGTGCAGAGCCATAATGATGAGTTTATGGTCGAGAATCTGAATGCTTTGGAAGAGCGAAGAGATATGGTGTCTGTGCGGCTTGCCAATTATCAACAAAAGTTAGCTCAGACATACAACCGAAAGGTGAGGCCTGGGGACTTTGTGTTAGGGGACCTCATTTTGCGAAAGGCTATTGGAAGCATGAAAGATCAAAACGCTGGAAAACTGGCCCCAAATTGGAAAGGACCCTATTGAGTAACAGCTATAGCCAGAGCAGGAGACTATTACCTAGAAGACTTGGAAGGAAGACCTTTGGCCCGATCATGGAATGTTTATAATTTAAAGAAATACGATCTGTGAAGGTAATATAATGTATATGTTGCGTGTTTTAATTTATGGATTGGCAAGAACCATGGAAATAGATGAATTTCAGTTAGCTGTTCCTATGTAAAATATGTATGAATGGTAAAGCATCTGTGCACATACTTGACATATATCTATAAGGATAGATATCTCGCCCCGGCTTGACTCTAGTCATTGACCAGGTGGAAACCTTAGCACATATCTATTAGGATAGAAATCTGGCTTCGGCCTGACTCCCGTCATCGACCAGGTGGAAACCTTAATACATATCTATAAGGACAGAACGGCCTGACTCCGGTCACCAACCAGGTGGAAACCTTAACACATACCTATAAGGACGGAAGTCTGGCCTTAGTCTAACTCAGGTCATCGATCAGGTGGAAACCTTAATACATATCTATAAGGACAAAAATCTGGCCTCGGCCTGACTACAGCCACCGACCAGGTGGAAACCTTAACACATACCTATAAGGACGGAAGTTTGGCCTCAGTCTGACTCAGGTCATCGAACAGGTGGAAACCTTAATACATATCTATATGGACAGAAACCTTAATATAGCATCTCCCCAAGGACAACCAAGAGCGGTGCGGCGTGAATGTTGAAATTAAGCATAACGTCGCTGAGCAATGACACTTAAGTAATCTTTTACATTAATGTCAAAGTGCAGAAGTTACTACCGAAAGCCTAAATTACTTGTTGTTTTACCAACGATAACACTTGTACAATTCTTAGCATCGGTATAAAGATTGATGTTGTTACTAAACATTCGGACTGTTGTGTTACCCAATGTTAACACTTAAGCAACTTTGGCACGAATGTCAAAACATTAATACCATTCCCAAGTGCGTGAAGACTTAGTGAAAATAAGTTGTCCGCATTATCCATTTTCATACAATCACAAAAGAATAAAAAAAATTATTATTAATTAAAACCATTAGTCTTGAAGAAAATTTAGAATAGAAACAATAGTTTAGTACACGGATGCCAACCCCCTTTAGGAAATACATAGAATTTTGACAAAAAGCAAGGGGGCAAAAAGAGAGAAAAATACAACAAAATACAAGTTTTTAAAGCAAATCTAGGCACTCAGGGCATCTGTAACTGGAGGGGTTGGTGCAAGTGCTTCCTGGCCAGCTGAAGGATTAATGGGTGAAGGCTCTAAGGTGACTATGGGATACGTGACATCCGGTTTTGGTATAGCAGTAGTGGTTCTCAAGTTGTCATCATCTAGCACCACTACGTGGGAATCGATCTACTTAGATAGCTCCCTGGACTCCAGACTCTCGGTGCCCTCCTTTTCGTCGTTGCTGTCCTCTCCCTGCTCTTCAGCCTAGGTTTCAACCGTAGGGTCTTTAGGCAGAGGTACTCAGTTGGTACTCCTAAAGGGGGAGTCATTGCGGAGGCCGAGGGCGTTAACAGCAATCATCCAACCTTCAATGAACCCAAACTTCCGGGCCTGAAAGATCAAAAGACCAGCTGAGTTTTCAGCGTCCCTGAAACCCCTGTTGTAGTAAGTTTGCTTCCAAGCATTTTCTCCGCCTTTGAGGTTAGTGAATTCCTTGTCTCGGGCAGAGAGGATATTGGCAGTCTCCGCAAGCTTAAGCTTGGTATCCCTGAGCTTACCTTGAAGCTCACTGGCCTTTTGCTCAGCAAGCTCCAATGCCTTCTCAATAGAAGACACTTACCGTTCCATCATGTTCAGCCCCAAAGTCTTCTCTTGCAGGTTAGCATTGGCTACCTGTTTTAGGGATTTTTCTTTATTAGTCTCCTTCTGCACCCTTTTCAGTCGACCCTCCACCATGTGGGTCAATTAGGCAGCCTAAAGCAACAACAAAGCAAAACAGGGTTATTCAAGCCCGATGGGTAACACTCAGAAATTGAGAGATATGTGAGGGGTACAAAAGAGATCGAGGCAGCAAAACAATTAAAGTTCAGGTGGATATGAAATTTACGACTACAGTGTACCACTTCAATTTAAGCACCAAGTCCTTATATCGGTAGCCTGAATAATGTTCCATATCAGCAGGAAGTAGTAAGACTTGCCAGAGGCTGTCCAATAGGCGGCCTTCCTCACCACTCCTCCATGTCTTAAGGTAGGAGTTTGAGGGCAGGACTTTATCCCCCAAGTGGAAGGTGCACTACCACCTGCTTGCAGAACTTAAGGAAGATGTCACCACCTGAGAGCCAATTATAACCGACTGGCTGGGGGGTTGAGTCTTCTGAGGGTTCTTACCGGTCGGCTGAGTGGTCCTCCAACTTGAAGTTGGAGGAGGAGGGTCAACAGTAGAGGGGGTGCTGTCCCAGACCGTAGCGTTTTAGCACCCTTCTAACTCTTCCTCCGCTGTTGGGAAGTAGGAGGTGTGGTTTATTGAGGGGTAGACTAAGCGACAGCTTGACCTCCCGAAACTTGCGCGGCAGGAAACCAACAGTCCAAAGCCATAGACCGTTTTTGAACCATTTCTTCTACCAGATTTGGTAGGGTGGGCTCTACAAGGTTTGTCTCCTCGGCAACTGGACCCTCTTCATCAAAACCTTCTAAGATGGGAGCCTCCACCGGAGTGTGCATTGCTCGGCCTTGGAAGGTGGTATCCCTCGAACCGTCTTGTATAGGTTAAAGAGAGTCGTGTTTGACCAATCGAGGACTTAATTCCTCGGTTTCCTTGGAAGTTAGCCCTTTTGGCAAGAACCTAGGCAGCCAAATGTCCAGATATGACAATAGTGGACTTTCAACCGTCAAAGCGCTCAACGAATCCTGGTAGCTTGTGTAGGAGGGCACAAAACCTAAGATCAGGTGAAAAGACCTTAATTGCCTATTGTAATGCATGAATATCTCCGAGCGAATGATGAAATTGAGCTCCTTAGTGCGTATTACGTTTATGTCTGACCAGAACTTCTTAGAAACTGCAATCGAGGAGGGGATTTTAGTTAGTGAGATACCGAGAAAGTAGTAAAATGAATGAAAAATAAATGATGATAAGAATACCAATAAAACAACAAAGGGCAAGGGGGACACAATTTATGAATGTCCAAGGATCGGTAAAAGAAAGTACTGACCTATCCGACGAGGAAAGGTCGGGCAAGTCATCTCTCCATTCAGCCAATTACTACTCACTCTCACGTACTCCCCCGCCGAGTTCCTATTGGAATCGAGGAGGCAAGATATCAACCTAACCATTGTGTTTTGGGTTTGAAGGTAGTACCTGAGCTTTAGACTCCCCTGAATAGCATACAAGAAGTTGATGTTGTGGTGGGTAAGGCTTAGGCCATACAAGCGGTTGAGACGCCCTACACAGTTAACAACCCTATAAAAATTAGGTAAACACTGGTCGGGGTTAAGGCAGTAAAAGCTGAGGGTCCTAAGTAGCAAAGTGTCTACTAAGAACCTTACCCCGCCTTCAAAAATGGACATTAAAGGGAAAAACACTACATGAGGGAGCCTCTAGTCTTCTATATTATCCTTGTGACAGTATGAAATTTCAACGTCATGAGGGATATTGTATTTAACTCTAAAGGATTCTACGTTTTCCTTAGTCTTCAAAATGTAAGCAAAAGGCATATTGCTAAATCTAACTAAGTTACGAGGAGATATTCAAGGGAAGAAGACTTACATAGTGATTTCTTGTAGAGGAGAGTGATCTTGTAAGGAGATTAAGGGCTCAGGAACAGGAGGAAGGTAGTATTTAGAACTTAACAGAAACTAAAGAAGATGAAAACATAGATTATGGGTGGTGTTTATAGGCACAAGGGTCATTAATGGTAACTGCCCAACTGCAATTAATGCGTATCATCATTTCACTTCATGCGTGCTTCGGTAAATGAAGCGTCAGTTCGCCCAGGCTGTTTGATGTTTCAGGCCCAACCACGTATTTAAAGGAAGTGTACTGTCTTGTCCGTTTCATTAAAAGGTAGACTGTTGGCCTTCTTGAGACGAAACCGTCACTTCTCTTGGATGAGGTAGAAACAGATGACCAACCGTGGGATAACAGAACTCTGATCCTATCTCCGCTTCATGGAAACAAGATCGTGGGGAGACTATTATGGGTGAGTTGGGCCCGGGCAACCATGTCTGCCCACTTGATCAAAACCCAACATAAAGCCTAAGGCCCATCAGACGAATTAAACTTGGTATGTAGATAGATAATCAGGCCTGGGCCTTATTATGATAGGCGCAACTCCAAGGTCAGGGCCTTGGCCAAGGAGATGACAACTAGGGAGGTTTTGAATGGTCGGCTAAATCGTGAAAGATAATGCCGTAGTTAGGGTGAGACACGAATCTAGTGAGGTCAGTAGCTGAGGATTGGTAGTGCTATTGGGAAACCACTCCCGAACACCATTCGGCGTCTGGAACAAGTTCCAATGGAATCATCTAAAGTCGTGAGGATCCCTTGGGATTCTAATGAAAGTAGGACCATGTGCGAAGTGGGGTAAAAATGATGATCATCCCACTAACAAGAGACTATAAAAAGGGGGAAGTGGGTAAAGGCAAGGGGGTTGGGAAAAATCTGGGGGGTTAAGAGTGTGAGAGAAAGGGAAAACACTAAGAAACACTAGGGGAAACACAGAGGAATCAAGACATGTTTTGGGTCTAAGTTGTAGGATTGAGAGATAACCCACTTATAAATAAATTGTGACCCCATCACTTTGGTCGAGACCATTCTGGGTGCACACATTATATATACTCAAATGTTTTATATTAACGAGTTTGCTCACATATGTTTTATTAATTTTGAGATTAACTTATTTAATAATTTAGTTGAGACTTGGACTTGAGGTTGATTCATCTTGTAAAATAGACTTATGAAATGTAGAGGGTCAAAAAAAAAAAAAAAAAAAAAAAAAAAAAAAAAAAACCCTCAAACTTCAAGGGCTAAAAGTGTACTTTAGTTAACAATAATTATGCATTTTGTTATGTTCTAAAAGTTTAAAACAATTGGCAAACCGTGAACACAAACTTGTTTAGATATAGATCTTAGAGTCTATAAGATTTATTAGACAATGCTCAAGGTGCTATAAGTCAAAATAAAAGAAAAAGGAAGCTGCAGGTTCAGGAATTCGAATCATGCCAGGTTCAACCGATCGAGAGAACAAGTTCGACCGATTGAAAGACAGGTTCTGTAAAATTTAATTAAAGCCTATCAGCTTCTTAAGCCCATTAAGTGATAAGGGTTTCAGATCTATTTCACATAGTATTTAGAGGAAACCCTAAGACATGTTTTGTTATGACTTTGGGGGTGCTCTTTTGAGATCTAAAAAGTATTGTGCCTTCTCCTTTCAAAGTCACTATTAGAAATCATTCTCATACCATTACAACCGGTAGATCTGAAGTTGCTACAAAAAGATTATACATAATTGATGATTTGAACCTTCAAGGGTGGTCTTGAAGTCACAAACTGCAGAGTTTGTGTTGCTAAACCTTTGAGTGGGATCTCAAAGTCACAGATGAGGAGTTTGTGTTCAACAAATCCAAGATAGAAGAGTCCGTGAAGTCGGAGCTGCACATGGCCATATTAATAAGTTTTACATGAGGTAGCTTTAGATTTAGGGTTTAATTAATATATTGTAATCTTCTATTCTATTATAGTGGATTTGTTTACCTTAAGAATAGTTAGGTTAAATCCTCTCTAGGTTTTTACC
This sequence comes from Quercus ilex subsp. ballota, assembly GCA_032727855.1. Classification (NCBI taxonomy): domain Eukaryota; kingdom Viridiplantae; phylum Streptophyta; class Magnoliopsida; order Fagales; family Fagaceae; genus Quercus; species Quercus ilex. The sequence goes on from CM064917.1 coordinate 45,687,845, forward strand.
TTGAAACGGTCAGTTTTATTGGTTTTCCTAGGTCATCATATTACTGTCTTTTTTAATACTAGGTAATATGATTGCATGAGTTTAACCTAGATCTGAATAATTAACATAAGTAACTACTTAGCTAATTCATTAGGTTAAATTAATCTATTTTTCAAGGGGTCTAAACAAACAAACAAATGCATTCCACCAGACAATTAGGATCTACAACTCCAAATATAATTGCAGCGTATTTTGAAATTCTGAATTTGGATGTACAAAAAGGCACCCCAATTTAAAGGAATAGCCCTTTTATTTATAAACCTATAAAATATAATTAATCGCAAACCTTGAATCAACTCTCCAATTAAATGTTCGAAGCTGCTATGAATATCTCAATTTAGTCTAAAACCCTTCGATTTGACATCCAAACATTCAGTTTATCAAAAGTCCCAAATTTGGTTTAATTTCGTACTTTAACCATTTCTATTCTTTGATTAGTCTCAAACTAAAAACGCGCACATATTGATTTTATTGGATTTTTCATTTTCAATTTACTTTTATTGTAATATTTACGTCCACAAACTAAAAGTGGAAACTATTTTTAATAAAAACAATATAAGGTTAGTGAATCTAATATTTATAAGTTCATTAAAAAATCACTCTATGTAATTAACTCAAAGATATAATTTTAACTATACTTTTGTTATTAATTATTACTATAGATTTGTGGAGAGATTAAAAAATTTAAGTTGTTGTATTTACTACGTATGGGGAAAGAATCAGAGAATTAGTAAACTCTTGAACAAGCTTGAATTTGATCGATAGCAAAATGAATCAAACTTAAATACATAATATGACTTTATGATATGCTCAAATTCGGCTCATGTTCAAAATAAAATTAAATGAACAAATTTTAAAATTCTAATACTCAATTCAGCTTAGTGTCTGTTTGTCAAAGATTATTTTTGTCAACTTATTTTACTATTCAGCTTATTTTTGCTACTATTCATGGGTCTCACTGCAATTTGATATTATTCATGGGTCACATTGTAATATTTTAGCTAACTTTTACTTTTATCTATAGTACTTTCAGCAAAAAAATTTCAATTTCAGCAAAATAAGGATATAGCAAACGGACCTTTTCGAAAAGGTGATTCAAAGTAAAGTAGAACAAGTTTTTGAAACCCTATATTATTATCATCATATGGTATAGAATTTTGGACCAAAACATCAACCAAGTTTTTGAAACCCTATGCCATTTCATTAGAACAAGTGCTCATGCAGAGACAAATTCGACGGGATGACAAAATCACCCATGGTCTGTACGTAGAAAGTGACTGTATAATTACATCGTTTAAAACATGCCCAACAATTTAAACGATAGCTCTGTGCGGTACATCTCCATAAACCTTAATTACTTTCTTTTCCAACCCATACAATTTTCTAAAGATTCTCTCTGTCATCCTTTTTATATCTTCATCGATCGTTAGCCCCAAACACATGATGATAAGAATAGTACATACGTAGGTTAATATGTGGTGAATATTATAACAAGAAGACGGTGCTATAATGCAAACAACAATAATAAGGGTGATAGAGAGGTTACAAAATGGTTGTCAATGGAGTGGTGGCAGCAGTTGCTCACAGGAATAGGAATCTATTTTAGTCCAATAAATTTTTGAGCCATACTTTATTTGTCGAGTACCTAATCAAATCAAATCCGAACCCAATCCTGATCGATCAAGTTGGCATTGATTGATTTTAATATTGCTTTCACACACACACACACACACACACATATATATATATTGGTTTGTGGGTGATTCGACATAATTCGAGGCCTGAGATGGTAACTTTAAAAGTAATTTTTTTATATTTAAATATTATTTATTTAATTTTCAATATTATAGTATTTTTTTATATATTTAAAATCCATTTTTCTTAATTTTTGAAATACAAAATTACTAATTAAATTGACAGTTTCTAATATCTCTTTATCAATAATATGACTAATTTAGTTAAATTTGTATGCCATATATTCATTTGAAAAATAATATAGTCTTTTGTTAACTTTTGTAAATTCTGTATGCAATATATTTATTTGAAAACTAATATAGGATTTAGTATAATTAAGAACTATCATATTACATATTTGAACATAATTATCATTTTTCCATCGATCAATCATTTGATTATAATTTTTCATTACCATCTAACCCTTTGTGTTAAATCTTATCAAAATCATTATTGCAACTTAACAATATAATTGCCTTTTGACCTCAACTTGCGAAAAAATAGGACAATTCAGCACATAACTTGAATAATTAATACTAACTAAACTAGAGACCAATTTCCATTTAGAGAATCAAATATTGTAATATTTGACAAAAAGATATGAAAATTAAATATTAATTATATTTAATTTATCTTTGGTAAGGACCTTAAGGTGACACGTGATGAAGAATAGTTGAAATCTAATTTCCAATTTGGGATTTATTCAATTTTTATCCATTAATTTTAAATCATCGATGTTGGTCCCTAAAATTTCAAAAAACTGAAAATTTTGGTCCCTACATCTATTTCCTATTAACGTGACTAATGAGATGCTAAGTTATCTACAATATTAGATGAATGTAGTTGTAATGGTTTAAGAATGGAGTAAATAAATGTTTTATTTATTTATAGAATTTCAATTTTCAAATGTTTTGCTTTTAAAGGTGTAAAAAAATCTCGTTATTTATTTTCATAATCTGAAAAGTTAAAAATTCTTTATATTCAGAATATTATTGACTTCTTATACAACTTAAACTGTTGAATTGTGATAATAATTTATGTCTAGGATTACCAACCTTTTTGAACAAGCAGTATAAAATTATAAATTTATCATTCCTAAAGTAGAGACATGAGTATATATATTATATGTTTATATTTATACATGCATAAGGATATACTATAGAGATTTGGGAATATATATGATTATGTAACTTTATAATATAAATAATCAATTTCATAGCAAAAATCTCAAATAATTTTAACAATAGTGCTGATGAATTTAATTTTTGTAAGTTCATAAATAAAATAATTTTATTTAATCTTATTAGGTGATGATGCCAAAAATTGTCAGTAAGCCGCACAATACTCACGTGCTCGAAACAAGGCTTGTGAAACAACAATAAAGAAAATCCTAGGAGAGTACTGGTATGGTATCGGCCAAAGACCTTCCGAAGGTTAAGTTAGAGAACTTTTTCAGAACTCTAAAATGTCAGAGCTGGGATGAATTATGCGTACCTTGGTTTGTGAGGGTCTTGGGGTTTTTATAGTAGTGTAAGGTTGGCTTTCGTGCCTTGGTTAAGAAGATGTTTCCTTGCAGGTGAGATCCTCTTTAATTTGCATATTTTACGGAATCCTTTCCTTGTAGGAGTCTTCTTGATTGGGGTTAAGCATGGGGCACAAGATGTTTCCTTATACACGCATGCGTGAAGACCAAGTAAGGCCATGTCAGACCTGTCAAAGGTTTATGTATCCTCTTCAGCTTCTCCCCGTCAGCTTCCTGTTTTGTCATTCAAGGTGCCACCGTCAGCTTCGAGGTGGAAATTTAGACTTTATGTCATCGTCATCTCTCATGAGTAAAGCTGACGAGTTTATTGGGACCGCCGCTTTTTGTCATATCATGAGTGAATATAAATATTACAAAATTACCCTTATTAGCTGCCCCTTACTCCACAACCTCGTCAGTTTTAGCTGACGGGCTATGGAGTTAGCTTTGTGTTTTTTGTTACTAATTATTATTTGTTCAGGAGAAAAGATAGGGCATTTATGGGTGATACCTCGAGCAGCCTTTATTAAATGCTTGAACACGTGGCTTAAGCTAATTGGTCCGCTTCTGGACGAGGGTGTTGCTTCGTCTTCCGTGCATTTTCTATCTATATATATATATATATATATATATATCTCAACTCTTCCCCACATTTCTTATACTTTAATATTTACTGATCTTGAGAGAGAGCTCGTCACCTTATGAACACCCTACTTCCATCAACCTGTTGATCTCGTCACCTTTGCTACCACCATTTCTCTGAGACCGTCCTTTTTCAAGGAATCGTTTACTCGTAAGTTCTCTTCTCTTTTACTCTACTTCTTATTTTCATTTTTCTAGTTAATCAATTCATAGTGAGGTTGTCAACTTAGGTTTTTAGAATGAATCCGTCGCTTGCTGGTAGTTAGATGTCTAGAGAGGCGACAAATGAACAGTCGTCAGTCCGTGAGGGAGTGGGTTACGACGAGGTCTTCCGGTCATATCATGAGCCCAAGGAGGGCTTCTCTTGGTCGTCAGAGAGGGAAATGTTAGCCCAATCTCTTGACGAGGAAGTGAAAAGTTGTAGAGGAGAAAATGAGGAAGGAGTAGTGAGTGAGGGCGAAGATGGGGATGGTGAGGGGGAAGGAGAGAGAGAGAGTGACGGGGACAAAAATGACGGCGATGAGGAAGCCTTAAAGAGTACCTTGGGAGGCCTCGGAGATGACCGTCCTTTCATCCTCCCCAAGATATGGATTGTTAATGACTTTTTGCCGACGATGTCAAACAAGGTTTTCAACACTTTACGTGACCGTTACCAAATTCCAGACAACATCCCAATCCGTCTCCCTAGGAATTTTGAGAAATGCTATTCAGGGAGGACCACGGACGTCAGCATGTACGATGCCATGTTCACGATAGGATTGAGGCTACCACTGACAGCATTTCACCATCAGTTGGCCAACTTTTTGGGTTTATCCATCAGTCAAATTGCCCCTAATGCTTGGAGGATATTCATTGGGGTTGAGATTTTGTGGGGTCATCTAAGTGGCGGGAACCGTCAGCTAACTATTGACAAGTTCTTTTGGTGCTATCGACCTCAACATATCGTCTCGTCCCAAGGGATATACCACTTTGTAGCAAGGAAGAAGGGGCTGAAGCTGGTATCTGATATGCCTGACTCTAATAGGAATTGGAAGGGCAGGTATTTCTTTGTCAAAGGGATGAACTGGGTATGCCGTCAGGAAGAGTGGGAGACGATGCCCCATGGTTTTGACAACACTTGGGCTTTTGTCAAGGATTCAAGTTAATTCCATCTGTTTCTTTCCTTGGTTTATTTGTTTCAAATTTCTAACATTGTCTACTTATCTTATTTTTAGCTAGTGTTTGTCCACGTATTATAGAGGAGCTGGAAGCCTTTATCCGTCAGGTAACAGAGATCCCGTTGGACAAGCAAAAGTGTCGGGACCTTATTACACTCAACACTTTACACCTTTACTGCAGAGATCCAAAGCCAACGCCGGCAGTTCGTAAGTTAAACGCCTATTCTCGTCAACGTAAGTATCCCTTAATTTCTCTGTCATTTTTGTATTCGTTTTTTGTCGTCACTTGTTCTAATACTCATCATTTGTCCTTTGCAGAAATGGAGGCAGCTAGGCTGAGGGCGCAGGTGAGGGCAGTCGCTGCTCTTAAGAAAAAGGAGGCAAAGGGAAAGGAGGGGGAGTCCTCGTCAGCCTCCAAGGCTGTCGGTAAGGGGGCGTCTAAGAGGAAGGCTGACGAGAAGGATGACCGCCCATCCAAAAAGGTGTCTGTCACCCCTGGGGATAAGCATCCCAAGAAAACGTCACCTCCCAAGCCAAAACACAGGGCTAGCAAGGGACTAATGACGACGTCAGGCCCTGTCAATCAGGATTCCGACCGTCATCTTCTTACTCATAAGGACTATGCCTTGGAGATGATGGAGTCCACCATCAAGGACAAGGACGTGGACCCTTGTGCTAAGCAAGCGATGGAGAAACTGGGGGCGTCAAGCCTCTTTGACCTTGCTCGGGTATGTTTCTTCATTTATTTCTCTATTTACTCATTTTTATGCTTAATAACTGATGGTTATTTTGTCTTGTAGGCGTTGGTTCATATGAAAGCTTTGCAGGATAGGGGCATCGCCAAAGAAGGGGCGATTACCCACCTGCATAAGCGCATAAAGATCCTGACCGACAAGCAATAGCAATATAAGGGTGCCGTCCATACCCTTAATCAGAAGGTGAAGGAGTTGAGGGAGAAATTGGAGGAGGAGGGTCGTCAGAAAAAGAAAGAACAAGAAGCTAAGGCGATGGTGGAGAAGGAGTTGATGGCTCTCCTAGGCCAGGTAGAGGTGGCCAGGGCTAACGCTGTAGTGGAGTTTAAGGCTACGCAGTCTTTTATAGAGTCTTGCACCGGTTATTACGGTGACGGGTTTGAGGACTGCCTAAAATAGGTGAAGTCCCTCTTCCCTCACCTGGATTTATCCAAGGTCACTATGGATGATCCCCTGTCATCAACACTTGTAGGCGACACTATTTTTGAAGAAACTAACGACTCCACCAAGTTAGAGGAGGTTCCAAAAGATGATAGTGTCGTCCTTACCCAACCTGTCGTGGACCAGCTTGTCATCCCTCTGACCCCGTTGACCAACCCTCCTACTCAAGACGTCCAGGACCTTCCTCCTAAGGGTGACAAAAACCCACAAGACCCCCCGGCCTCCTGAACTTAGCCTTTTTTTTTCCTCTTTATTGTAAATTTGATCTAATTTCCAGACATTCCCTTTTGTTTTTTAGGCTTTGTTTGTAAAAAAATTACTTTATTTATGGTATTTCATATTCATCGCTTTCAATATGTGTGTTGCTTATTGGTATGTGTATGTTCATTCCTTGCCCTTATGAATCCGTCTACTTTTTGACTTGATAATTTTGATTTGTCCATTTCGAACTCGTCAATTTGTGGGCTAATAAACTTTATAATGAATTCGTCCACTTTGTGGGCTAAGAAACTTGTTCCTTTGTGGATTTTAATGTCTCCTCATGTGATGAACTCGTCCATTTACAGACTTTTACCCTCATGATCTAAACTCGTACACTTATGGGCTTAATCATGGATCTGTCCACTTGCGGACTAAATCATGAATCCGTCCACTTGTGGACTTAATAGTATTAACCTTATGGGATGAACTTGTCCACTTTATGGACTAAGTAATGAATCCGTCCACTTGTGGACTTGATCATATTAGATGAACTTGTCCTTTTTATGGACTTTATAAATCCATCCACTTGTGGACTTAATAATATTAATTAATCCTTATGGGATGAACCCATTCACTTATGGATTTAATTGTGGCCTGTCCACTTAATTATGGATCCGTCCACTTGTGGACTATAATATTAAGTTATTCTTGTGAGATGTACTCGTCCACTTTATGGACTTAATCATAAATCCGTCCACTTGTGGACATAATATTAAGTCATCCTTGTGGGATGAACTCGTCCACTTTATGGACTTAATCATAAATTCGTCCACTTGTGGACTAATATTAACTTATCCTTATGGGATGAACCCGTCCACTTATGGGCTTAATTGTGGACCGTCCACTTAATTATGGATCTGTCCACTTGTGGACTATAATATTAAGTCATCCTTGTGGGATGACCTCGTCCACTTTATGGACTAAATCATAAATCCGCCCACTTGTGGACAATAATATTAACTCATCCTTATGGGATGAACTCGTCCACTTATGGGCTTAATTGTGGACCGTCCACTTAATTATGGATCCGTCCACTTGTGGACTATAATATTAAGTCATCCTTGTGGGATGAACTCGTCCATTTTATAGACTTAATCATAAATCTATCCACTATAGATTGGATAAACGCAGAGTAAACATGTAGAAACAAATGAATATGCTAATTATATCTGAATAAACTCCTCTTATTATGATAAATGCATGTAGAAAAATTGTTCTTTAAAGAAAAAGACCTGCCCTTTAGGCATAAAAAGTGTTGTAGCAAAAACGAACTAAAATAAATTATGAAAAAAAAATGGGGAGTGTCGCTTTTCATGTTATCATCTATTAGTAGTACTTTCGGAGATGCTCGGTGTTCCACGAATGTTGTAACTGTTGTCCGTTTAGCGTCTCTAGGTGATAGGTGCCTTTTGTCTGCCATGACGTGATTCTATAAGGTCCATCCCAGCTAGGGCCGAGCTTTCCTTGGGTGGGGTCTCTGGCGGTGTCCATTGCTTTTCTTAGGACGAGGTCTCCAACCTTGAAGTCTCTATGTTTGACTCAGAAGTTGTAATGCTTAGCCATGAGGTCCTAGTATCGTGCGAGTTTTTGCTTGGCTGTCATTCTGACTTCGTCTAATAGATCAAGTTGTAGATGCATAGCCTCATCATTCTTTCCTTCATCATGATTCCCCACTCGATAGCTCGCAAGTCCAACCTCTACTGGGATGACTGTCTCGCTTCCATAAGCTAATCGGAACGGTGTCTCCCTAGTAGGTGTCCTTGCTGTAGTCCTATATTCCCATAGTACACTTGGCAATTTCTCTAGCCATACACCCTTTGCCCCCTCAAGCCAAGTCTTAATGATTTCAAGCAAGGATTGGTTCGTGACTTTGACTTGCTCGTTGGCCTGTGGGTAGACGGGAGAGGAATAATGGTTCTTGATTCCCAATTGCGAACAAAAATCCCTAAATGAGTCATTGTCAAACTACTTCCCGTTGTTTGAGACCAAGACTCTGGGGATCCCATACCTGCAGACAATGTTTCTCCAAACGAAGCTTCTTACATTCTTCTCCGTAATGGTAACTATGGCCTCTACTTCTACCCATTTGGTGAAGTAGTCTATACCGACTACAAGGAACTTTAGCTGTCGTATTGCTATTGAGAATGGGCCCATGATGTCAAGTCCCCACTGAGCGAATGGCCACAGGGCTGTCATCGGGGCTAGTTCTTTTGTTGGCTGTCTGATGATGTTGCTGAACCTTTGGCATTTGTCGTAGGTTTTGACATAAGTCTAGGCATCCTTCTGTATAGTAGGCCAGTAATATCCAACCCGAATCAGTTTATGTACCAATGACCGTGACCCTGAGTGGTTGCTGTAGATCCCTTCGTGTATTTCTCTCATAACATAATCCGCTTCTTTGGGGCTTAAACATCTTAGGTACGATCGAGAGAAGCCCCTCTTGTATAGTACGTCCTTTATCAATACAAACCATGCCGCTTGAACCTTCAGCTTTCTAGCAGCCTCCTTATCGTTGGGTAATGTGCCGTCTTTCAAGTAGGAGACTAAAGGGGTGGTCCAATTGCTTCCTGAACCTATTTCCTGCATGTTGATGACATCTATCAATGGCGAAAGCTGAATAAAGGAGAGTACCTTGTTGAGAATGACCATGTGTTCTGCTGATGCGGCCTTGGCAAAACGGTCGGCTTGCTCATTCTCTCCCCTGGAGATTTGAACAATCTTGGCTTGTAGGTCATCCACCCTTTTCTTTGCTTGCTCTAAATACTTCTTCATCCTCAAGCATTTACATTCATAATCACCGTTTACTTGGTTTGACGACCTGGGAGTTGCAAGGAATAATCACACTTGCAGCTCCTGCTACTTTGCCGAGATCTAGTCCTGCTACTAGAGTGTTGTACTCTGCTTCATTGTTGGTCGTAGAGAAGTCGAGACGAACCATGCGTTCAATCTCGTCCCCTTCAAGAGAACGAAGTACAATGCCTGCTCCACCAGCTCGTTTGTTGGACGATCTATTCGTGTGTATTCTCCAATGAGGATACTCTCCTGTCCCCTGGCATTCTATGTTAGCGAATTCCACAATGAAGTCAGCAACCACCTGCCCCTTAATGGCAGTGCGCGGGCGGTACTGTATGTCAAACTCACTAAACTCTATTGCCCATAATGCCATTCGTCCGGCAGCTTCAGGATTGCTCATTGCTCACCGTAAGGGTTTGTCAGTCAGGACGATCACCATGTGAGCTTGGAAGTATGGCTTGAGCTTGCGGGCTACTGTAACTAAAGTGAAGGCAAGCTTTTCCATTGGTGGGTATCTTTCTTCAGCACCTCGAAGTGCTCGACTTGTGTAGTACACGGGCTTCTGTACCCTGTCCTCTTCCCTGATTAAGGCTGCGCTGACGGTCGCCGTGGATACTACTAAGTAGAGGAACAATTTTTCCCCAGGCTAGGAAGGACTTAGCAACGGAGGGGACGAGAGGTAGGTCTTTAGGTCCTCGAATGCTTGCTGACACTTAGTCGTCCATTCAAAAGATTTCTTCAGCATGTAGAAGAAAGGTAGACACTTATCCGTCGCCCTTGACACAAACCTGTTCAACGCTACTACTTTGCCGTTTAGGCTTTGTGCTTCTTTCACGCTCCTTAGGGGTGCCATCTCTATTATGGCCCGAATCTTGTCTAGGTTGGTCTCGATACCCCTCTGAGATACCATGAATCCTAGGAACTTTCCTACCGTCACTCCGAAGGCACACTTGCTTGGATTGAGCTTCATGTTGTAGGAACGAAGGGTGTCGAATGTTTCCTTGAGATCCTCCAAGTGATCTTCCTCCCTTCGGCTTTTTATTAGCATGTCATCAACATAGATCTGGACATTTCTCCCAATCTGTTGTGCAAACATCTTGTTCATGAGCCTCTGATACGTTGCGCCCGCATTTTTGAGGCCAAATGGCATTACTTTATAGCAGAAGATGCCCTGGCTTATAACGAACGAAGTCTTCTCCTGATTTGCTTCGTCCATTTTGATTTGGTTGTAACTCGAAAAAGCATCCATGAAGCTTAATAACTAGTGTTGAGCCATAGAGTCAACTAGGACATCGACCCGCGGGAGGGGGTAGCTATTTTTGGGGCATGCCTTGTTCAGGTCGGTGAAGTCTACACACATCCTCTATTTCCTACTGGCTTTCATGACCATTACCACGTTTGCCAGCCAATCGGGGTAGTAAACTTCCCTAATGAAGTTCGTCTCTTGTAGTTTATGAACATCTTCCACTCTAGCTCGGTCTCGTTTTAGGGCGAATACCCGCTTCTTCTGATGGACGGGTGTACAGCAGGGCGACACATTCAGTCTGTGCACCATGACCGAAGGGTCTATTCCCGACATGTCTTCATGGCTCTAAGCAAATACATTTCAGTTAGCTTTGAGAAAACTTATAAGTGCTTGGCGGACCATCGAGCTGGCAAGGGTACCAATCCTGGTCGTTCGATCAGGCTTGGAGTTGTCAGGAAGTATTTCTTCAAGCCTTTCGATGGGCTTTGTTACTGTCTAGTGTTCTTTTATGTTTATGGCTTGGAGGTGGTCGTCCATCTCCATCATAGCTATGTAGCATTTGCGTGTGGCCACCTGATTTTCGCGCAGCTCTCCTACTCCATAATCGGTATGGAATTTGATCATTAAGTGGTAGGTCGAGGTTATAGCCTTCCATGAATTGAGGATAGGTCGTCCCAAGATGGCATTGTAAGCGGACGAGTAGTCAACCACAAGGAATGTTACGTCCTTAGTGATCTGCTAGGGGTAGTCACCCACCGTCACGGATAATGTGACTACATCGAAAGGGAACACCCTTATTCCTCCGAAACCAAAGAGCGGAGCGTTGGTCGGAATCAATCACTCTCTATCAATTCTCATCTGTTAGAATGTTGGGTAGTAAAGAATGTCAGTCAAGCTACCATTGTCGACCAGAACTCAGTGCGTGTTATAATCCCCTACTCGTATGCTGACGACAAGTGCATCGACATATGGGTGGTAAAGACGTCAGGCATCTTCTTCCGAGAATTCGATGACGGGGTTGTTTATTTGCACCATCTTTGGTACGAAACTTGTCAGCTGGACGTTCTGAATCATCCTGAGGTAAGTCTTACGGGCCTTTTTGGATGACCCAGTAGCCGTTGTGCCCCCTTCAATCATTCTTATATCTCCTATGGGCGGTTTAGGACACTCGTCCTACTGTTGGGGAGCCTGCTCTTAAGGTGGGTCTACCCTCTTTTTACTGACACACCTCTGCAGCTTTCCTTGCCTGATATGAGTTTTAATGTGTTGCTTCAAGTTGTATCAGCTAGCTATGTCATGGTCGTGATCACGGTGAAAGAGGCAGTACTTGTCTCTAGACCTCTTATTAGGATCTCCCTTCAACTTGCCGAGAAAGGTCAAGGTTCATTCGTCCTTAATCTGCATCAAGACTTGATCGATCGGGGTAGTTAGCAGAGTGAACCTTATGAACTTCCCTACAGGGGGCTTGGAGCGTCTATCCTTCCGCCGTTCTCCGGTCCTAGCCATCTTTCGCCCCCTGTCCAACCGTATGTCTTCCTGTCTTTCCCTTTTCTTGGGCTTCTCTTCTCAGGCCAGTAATGCGCCTTCTGCGTTCATGTATTTGGTCGCCTTATAAAGCACATCTGACATAGTCTTTGGGTCATTCTTATACAGAGAAAATAGGAACTTACCCTTCCGTAACCCATTGGTGAATGCTGCCATGAGTATCTTGTCGTCCGCTTCATCAATCGAAAAGGCCTTTTTATTAAAGCGGGTTATGTAAGATCTCAGTGTCTCGTACTCCCGCTGCTTAATGTTCATCAGGCATGCAGTGGACTACCTGTGTCCCCTGATGAAGTGTGAGGCAAACTTGGCACTTAACTCCTTGAAGGTACTAATGGAGTTGGGTGTCAGCCTACTAAACCAGATCCTTGTAGATCCCTTCAGCGTGGTAAGGGAAGGCTCTGCACATGATCTCATCTAGCACCCCTTGAAGGTGCATCAGGGTCTTGAAAGACTCCAAGTGATTTAAGGGGTCCTTGGATCTGTTGTAATTTTCCACCTGTGGCATACGAAACTTTGGTGGAAGGGGGAATGAAGTGACGGATGCTATGAATGGCAAATCAGTTAGATGGACCAAGTCATCGAGGTCTCTAGACACCCCTCCTCTAAGGGCGTTCATCATAAAGTCCATCAATTCCTTCATTATCTACATCTCAGCGACTATGTGAGGTGGGACCGTATCGGTGATGGATGGCTGGCTCGTGTCCTGTCATTCTAGTCTGCTCGGGGCGTTGCTACCTTCCGGCCCTTCTTAGTTCCTTCTCTCAGCGCTGGTGCCTTCTTGGTCTTCTTCCTGAGTATTAAGGTCTGCATTCTTTTGGCACAACTGTTCTTCCATGTCATGGTTTTGTTTGGTGAGGCGCTCCACGGCAACAGCGAGAGTTTGAACCTGTCTCTCGAGGGTGGTCGCGCGTGGTTCTTCTCCTTGAGCATTGTTAGTGGTTGCCATCGAGTGAGTAAACACCATGCAACTCTTTGTCCAGAAAGTGATAGTATGGCTTATAAGTCACAAATGTTTCCTACAAACGGCACCAACTGATGATGCCGAAAATCGTCAATAAGCCTCATAATACTCACATGCTTGAAACAAGGCCCGCGAAAGAACAACAAAGAAAACCCTAGGAGAGTACCGATGTAGTACCGACCAAAGACCCTTCGAAGGTTAAGTTAGAGAACTTTTTCACAATTCTAAAGTACCAGAGCTGGGCTGAATTATGTGTACCTTGTTTTGTGAGGGTTTTGGGGTTTTTATAGTCGTGTAGGGTTGGCTTTCGTGCCTTGGTTAAGATGTTTCATTGTATGAGAGATCCTCTTTAATTTGCATATTTTACTGAATCCTTTCCTTGTAGGAGTCTTCTTGATTGGGGCTAAGCGCGAGGCACAAGATGTTTCCTTATACACGCATGTGTGAAGACCAAGTAAGGCCACGTCAGACCCGTCAAAGGTTTATGTATCCCCTTCAGCTTCTCCCTGTCAGCTTCCTGTTTCGTTATCCAAGGTGCCGCCGTCAGCTTCGAGTTGGAATAGTAGACTTTATGTCGTCATCGTCTCTCATGAGTAAAGCTAGCGGGTTTATTGGGACCGTCGCCTTTTGCCATATCATGAGTGAATATCAATATTACAAAATTATCCTTATCATTAGGTGATATAATTACATTGCTTAAAATTACACCAAATGTAACTTGATTTTGATCTATCTAATTAACTCAAATAATATAATTTTAATTATGATTTAGTTATTAATTATTAGTATAGATTTGTGAAGGGATAATATTTTTTATTCATTGTGTTTGTAATATATATAAGGGAAGAATAAAATAATTAAGTATATAAAATTTAATTAATTACATAAAAAAGAATTGTCATTTTTCTTACAAAATTTTAGTATATGGTGTTAAAAAAAATTAAATAGAAAATTATAACTCGATTTTCCAATTAGAATATTAAAAAAGCTTGAAAACGTATTTTAACTTGGTGATTTCGAGTTTGGCCTTTGAAAGCTCGAAAATGTGTTAAAAACACAAGAGCTATTTAGACCCTCAAATTAAAGTTACGGCTCGATAGATTTACTCTAACTTAATACTAAGTGCGGAATAGAGTAAATGCAAGCGGATAAGTTGATAGGCCAAAAACGAATTGACCCCTTGTGATAAATTTGATGAAAATTTAGACCCCTTAAACAATCAGATTGCGTAGCCTAGATTAATTAGCCAAGTTGTTACTTAGTCAAATTATGCAATTCTAGATTAAAGCAATCAAACAATCATATCAAGAATAATAATGCAGCGGAAAATAAATGAACACAAGATATGATCACCCAGGAAACCACACGGTAAAAACCTGGGGAGGATTTGACCCACCGATCCTCAAGGCATAACAGAATTCACTATGAAAGAATTAAAGTTCTTACAAAAGGACTACAAGCTCCCCGCTCGACTTCCTAATGCTACCCACCAGTAGAACTTCCTGACACGACCACGCGCAGGCTCCGAATCCACGGACTACTTCTTTCTTGAATTCCTCAATCAGCTACAAGCTCCCCGCTTGCTTTTCTTTTAAGTTCCAATGGTTGCAACTATGTTGATCATCAAGATATTGACAACCCTAAGTTTATGTGAAGGAAATCTCCTCAAAGATCTCACAAGAGATTCACACAAACAGCAAATATGAGCAACAAAGACTTAGAGAGGTTTGGGTACAAAACCCTAAAAATAAAAGGAGGCACAAGAGGCACTCTAATCTCTCTCTCAAAAGTCCCAAAAATGTTCTAGGGTTTTCCTTATATATAGGAGTGTTTTACTTGGACCCCAAGACGTTTAAATAGAGTTTGGGCTGAGCTGGAACTCTGCAGAAAACGCATCTGACCCGAGATTCGATCGATCGAGCCTAAGCTTCGATCGATCGAGCCAGGCAGAAATGCTCCAATACATCTGCAGCCTCTCGATTCCAACTTTACAATAATTAATCAACTTTGAGCAAGCCTAAACAAGACTAAACATGTTGTTTTGATCATGGTTTGCCAATATTACACATTAGAGTTCTAAATACATAAAATCCTAAATCTTTAGAACCTAACAAAATTAACCAATTAATTTAGCCAAGTGAATTAATTAAGTTAATTAACATGCAAACGCGTGATAGCACAAACAAATCACCAATAAACTAATTATGCAGCAGAAAATAAATAACACGGTGATTTGTTTACGAATGGGGAAAACCTGACGGCAAAAATCCCACCGGATGATTTTCAGGTCACCACTCCCGAAACTCCACTATTATCACAACAAGCGGTTACAAGTAAAGGAATCCCAAGTACCTTACCAACCTATAGTTGAACCCTTACCCTAATACCTAATTGGACTTGTTCTGTAGTGACAGTTTCCCCTTTTGATGCATGGCTCCCAAGTACGTGACTAACCAATGCGCGTATCCCAGTACGCGACTTCAATACCAACTAGAAAGAGTTGTTGGCTGCAAAGTTCTTCAGTTCATCCATGATGAAAATCAAGAATATGCTTGGTCACAAAACCCAAAGGTGTACATACACAGCAACTTCTTCAAGAATGATGAACTAGGGCAAGAACTTCATCTCCGGTCACAATTTGCTTGAACAGAGTTTTCTCAATGCTTATGCAACTTATGAACTCTTTGACGGCCCTTAAAACAATCCTTTTATATGTCTAGGGTTAGGAGAAAAGAAAGCCCAAAGACATATTCACGGATCCCAAGAAATCAGATCAGAATTTCTGATTTTATAAACCTCGACAGATAGCAAGGTGTCGAGCAACAATCGAGCAGGTGTCGAGCTTTAATGATTCAGCACTTCTTCAGTTTGTTTCTTGGACAGACTTCATGACTTCAACACTTGATTTTGAAACCTTGTTTCTTGAAGTATTAAAAACATCTAGAACTACCCAATTACAAGTTGAGTGCGTTTTGTCAAAGGATTAGCCAATTACATAAATGAATAACATATGTTCTTAACAAGTGAAACACATATGTCCTAACATAAGTAAACAAGCTACTCTAACCCATAATCATTATAACATAGTAGTAAAATGAAAGGTAAAAGAGTAGGGAAGAAGAATGCAAACACAAGATAACATGTCAATGTGTTATCGAAGAGGAAACTGAAGAACTCGGAGAAAAACCTCTCCGCCGCCCTCTAAGCAATAATCGATCCACTAGAAAATCAGTTGGGATACATGGGTTAGCAAGAGACCCTCCAAGCCTAATCTACCCGATGCACCTAAGCCCTCCAAGCTCCTACTCCAACAAGGCTTCTCGGAACCGTGTCTTGTCTAACTCTCCGGATCCCACAATACGCCCGATTGCATCCGCCAAAGCCTAGCTTCTTCCAATGCTTCCCAGCAGTACCAAAACCTCACTGTACACTCTGAAAGGGTATGGTAAGTGTTTGAGCTATCAACCTCTCAATGGTATGAAAATGGAGAGGTAGGAGTTGAGGAAAATCCACAAGTAATTGTGTAGAGAAATGTGTGTATAACAATCTCTAACTCTCAGAGTTTGTGGCTAGGGTTTACTCTCAGAGTTTGTGGCTAGGGTTAGTATCAGATAGGACAATCTAGCAAAATAAAATGTTTTGCGGGTGTCTCATGGGAAGGCCTTACTCACGAGATACTCATGAGATTCTCACAAAAACCAGCTGTCTCCATCTTGTCCTGACTCTTCGCATTCTAGTCATGTGCAGGGCACATGCTTCACTTCACAGGATGCTTAGTCGCGAGCTACCCGTAAAAACACTTTAGTCTTCAATTTGCCTTGAGTCTTCACACACTCTCTCTTTCTCTCACAGCCCTTACAATGAAATCCCACATTAAATACAGGGTACAAAAGATTGAACATAATTACAATCAAATTTGGCACGGAATTAAAGCCAACAAAATATATAATTGTAAATTGCAACTTTATAGCCCATATTCGAAATGACATTAAATAAACTATTTAAAATTATTAGATTCAGTACAATCACTTCATGGACAACATTTTGGCACCTCTATATTATTCTTATTATTGTTGCTGATTAGCATTATCGTACCACAATATCTTGTTACTATAATAGCCACCACATTATAAGGTACTATTCTTACCATCTTGTGGCTATGGGTTGATGTTAAAAATATCAAAAAGATGACAGAGATACTTTAGAAAATAATGGCACTGATTCAGTGATTCAATAAAAAATAAAATAATGGTACTGTTTGGACTCATGAAAGAGGCCAACATGGTCAAATACCACTGTTTACCGAAATATATATATATATCAATCTATCACTGTTTAGGAAATATGTAGAGATTTACCACCTTTTTAAAACTCGAGTTTGTGAAACTCGAGTTTGCCGTGTAACTCAAGTTCCAAAAACTTGAGTTTATTAAAAAAATTGCCTTCAAAATTGACAGAAAATTTGTTATGGAACTTGAATACCATAAAAAATTTTCAAAATTTTTCCATAGAACTCAAGTTCATGGTACTCGAGTACCATGGAAAACTCGAGTTCCCCAAACTCGTGTACCTAAAAAGTGGTACATCCCTACATATTTTCAAGACAATAGTAAATTGATATATATTTTCACTGATAGTCCAAGAATGTATTGACCCCTTGTGATAAATTAACCAATTGATACAGCCAAGTTAATTAATTAATTCAATTCACATGCAAAACGCGTGGTAGCACAAACAAATCACCAATTAACTAAATATGCAGCAGAAATTAAATTGACACGGTAATTTGTTTTCGAATGGGGAAAACTTACACGACAAAAACCCTACCGGGTGATTTTAAGGTCACCACTCCCGAGAATCCACTATTATCAAAACAAGACATTACAAGTAAAGGAATCTCAGTACCTTATACCAACCTACAGTTGAACCCTTACCCTAATACCCAATTGGACTTGTTCTATAATGACAATCTCTCCTTTTCAATGCACAGCTCCCAATCCGTGACTAACCAATAGATGCGCAGATCCCAGTACGCAACTTAATCACCAACTTGAGAAAAATGTTGGCTGCAAAGTTCTTCAGTTCATCACACAATGAAGATCACGAAACTCCTTGGTCACAAAACCCTACGGTGTACAAACACAGCAGTTTCTTCAAGCAAAAGATGAACTAAGGTAAATTCTGTCCCTGGTTATAATTTGCATGAACATAACTTTGCTTCACACTCGTGTAACTGTGACTTTTTACGGCCCTTAAAATAATTCTTATATATGTTTAAGGTTGTGAGAAAAGAAAACCTAAACATATACACACTGATTGGATGAAAAACAGTTTTGAAAAACTGATTTTCATAAACCTCGATAGATAGCCATCTATCGAGCTAGCTGTCGAGTCACGGGCTAAAACAGCTTTTAAACCTCGATAGATGCTAGCTGTCGAGTTTCAAAATCCAGCACTTTCTCACTTGATTCTTGGACAGACTTACATGGCTATAACACTTGAACTTGAAACCTTATTTCTTAAAGTATTAAACACATCCTAGATCTACCCAATTACAAATAAAGTGCGTTTTGTCAAAGGATTAGCCAATTACATAAAATAGTGACATATGTTCCTAACATTGAATCACATATGTCCTAACATTAGTAAATAGTTCTAATATGACATTTTGGCCCATGGAAGAAGGCAATTATGAAGAAGGGCATATTGCTTAAATTGACAACCACGTTTCAAAGGATGTAATGCACTTCAACTTTTTCTTTTCATTAAAGTCTAAAGATATGGTAAGAAATGGTGGGTAAACAATTTTTTCACAAAACATTTTCTCAATAAATTCTAGGCAATAAATTGTTACTGCATTTAATTTAAACTAATTACTAAAATTACTTTTTTATCCATTAATAACAGCCAGTAATAAGCTACTAGTTAAGATTTATTGTAAAATTTTTGTAAATATATCATTTCTCAAAAAGATATTGTTATTTAAATTGACACTTTTAAATGATCTATTGCATGCACAGTAACTTTTTCTTTTTCCCCTTCATTGTTGTTGTCATTCTTTTTTTTTTGAGAAATGATACGGCTTGGTTGATTAAAAATACGGCTTGGTTGATTTTACACTAACTTAATACTAAGTGCGGAATAGTGCAAACCCAAGCGTATAAGCAATACAACTACTCTAATCCATATTTAAAGCAACACAGCAGTAAAAATGAAATGAACAAGAGTAGGGAAGAGAGATGCAAACACAGAAAACACCAAGACGTGTTTTCGAAGAGGAAACCGAAGAACTCGGCGAAAAACCTCTCCGCCGCCCTCCAAGCGGAAATCGATCCACTAGACAATCAGTTGGGATACATGGGTCAGCAAGAGACCCTCCAAGCCTAATCTACCCGATGTACCTAAGCCCTCCAAGCTCCTACTCCAACAAGGCTTCGCGGAACCGTATCTTGTCCTAGTTCTCCGGATCCCGCAACAAGCTGCATGTTGCATCTGCCATCCTTGGCTTCTTCCAATGCTTCCCAGCAACTCCAAAACACTCTCTACACTCTGAATAGGTGTGGGTTGTGTTTGGGTACAAATCTCCTCTCAAGCTATGATAATGGGAGAGGGATGGAGAAGAGACTACTATGATATCTCACTAAGGAGGAGTATCTCTCTCTAAAAGGATGGGTGTGTGTGTTGTAGAAAACCTATCTAGGGTTTTTCTCTCTAAATAGCCTCTCATACATTTGTGGGTAATGAGGGTATATATAGTATGGGTGAAGGGTAAGAAAGTCACTCTTAAAAAAGCTTCCAGGCAGAATGTTTCGCGACTATCTCGCAGGAAGGCCTTACCCGCGAGACACTCGCGAAAACGACAGCCTGGCACGACTCTTCAGCTTCCAGTCATGTGCTTCTCACATGGCTCTTTCGCGGCTTAGCTTCCAGCGACACACCCGCGAGATCCACTAATCTTCAATAAAGCTTGAGTCTTCACCAACTTGATACTAAACCCAATACAATTAAATTCCACAAAATACAAGGAAATAAAATAAAGTAATTACAACACATTTTGTCATGGAATAAAGCCAATATAAAACATAGTTGTAAATCACAACTTTACAAAATACATGCAATATTTTGCGTTTAATTTATTACCTCCTTCACTAGGGCCTTATTTCCTGATTTTCTTTCTTTGATTTTTTTTCCCTTATTTATTAGTTATAATTTGGGGGTTGAATTAATAGATTTTACAGAACTTTTTTCTTTTCTTTTTTAATGAATCAAATAACTAATATAATTGATTAATTCAATTACCCAAATTGATTAATTATTCAAATTACATGAAGGCACAAACATATCACCAAAATAAACTAAAGTCCAGCAGAAAATAAATTTGATACGGTGATTTGTTAACTAATGAGGAAAACCTCTTACAAAGCAAAAACTCCACCGAGTGATTTTTTAGGTCACCACTCCCAAGAGTCATTTATCAAGAATCAAGTGGTTACAAGTAGATGGAAGATGTACCACCAGATATCACTATTGTTTTACAAACTGATTTTACCAGCCATCATTAATGAAAATCACTATCTTTCTTCTCAAAAATAAATAAATAAATAAATAAAATAAATCAATTCAACACCAAACATTGTCTTGGCTTTAAAAAAAAAAAAAAAAAAAAAAAAAAAAAAAAAAAAACCCAATTTAATCTAAAATCTGATTAAAAAATAATAGCAAGCCCAACAACAAAAATTAGTGATTTGTTAATCTTAAATTTCATAAAAAGACAATTTCTTTAGAGGGAGTGTTTAAAGTGTAAACACTAAAAGACAATAAAGTGTGAGATAGTGGAAGTAAGGTGTAGGACAGTGAAGAGTGAAGAAAAATTTTATATTTACCTTTTTAATGATTGTATTATTGTAGTGAATTCTTAATAAAGTAATGCAAAATATACAACAAAAATTTTCTTAATGGATTACAAAGACCAATAAGTTGTGAAAGTTGAGTTGAATTGTTAAATAAAAAAATTGAAAAAGATTAAAGAAAAAAGTAATAAATAATAAATTAAAATATTTTAAGCAATAATAATTAAAGTTCACTTAACAACAATAATTATTAACTTTATCATTGTAAGTGATAATAGATGATTTCCAAGATTGAATTTTAGCAACACTAGTCTTCATTGTACTAAGAAACAATATGCCCAATAAACTTATAGTTTATCTTTTATTTATCTTGTTGTTCAGTGAATAAATTTTCTAATAAAGAAATCACATATACCACAACATTCATCTCATACCTAAGATTCATTATCAGAAAGAAGTCATGTTAACTTGAAAATTTTTCCTTCGGATCATGGGTTACGAAAAATTTCAACTTATCATCCTAATCATCAAGATGAAATAAGAATTGTTATTTACAAAAAAAGTTCTTGTCAACCTCTTCAACACGAATTTGAATAACTCTGTGGTGACTCTACATGAAAGTCAAGGTGGTCACAGGACCACCCTAACTTGCAAAATAATTGTATATATATGCTTGCAAAAAAAAAGTTTATATAGTAAACTAACCTATTATGACCACCCTTATAAAAATTTTGAACATCCTGACTTGGAAATCATAAGAATTGGGTTAAAAAAAAAAATTGTAATGCTACATTCACAACATTATCACAATAATTTCCCAAAAAATCTTATATGGTAAGCTATTACTGATTTTAATTTGGGCCCAATACTAACAAATTTTCTATCTACCAATAACAATTTGTCAAATAAGATTTATTGTGAAAATGTTGTGGTTCTTGTGGACATTAAAAAAGGTTTGAATAACAACAATAAAATTAGGCCATATAACAATGATAATAACCAAACAAAAAATAAGTTTAGACTAAACAACAAAAAAGTGAACAAATTGTTCAACAAAAAACCTTTTAAAGAAAAAAAAAACTCTAATAATTCAAATTTGTAACTTGTTTAACCCATTATATTAAAATTATGTTCAATTTCATTCTCCCTTAAAAAATGGTACAAAGAGAAATATTGTAATCTTGAGTTCTCCTTAGTGTTGCCGGTAGTTATGCTGTCTAATCTTTATGGTTTTACAGTCGCAACAATCTTTCTATTCTTAGCAACTCGACTCGCAGTTGTAGCAAATAATATCTCTCTCTCTCTCTCTCTCTCTCTCTCTCTCTCTCTCTCCATTTTTCTCTTCTCTATTATAATTTCAAACTCTCTCATTTTATTATTCTCATCTCAACATTCTTAGATTTTACTTTATCTCTTATCAATTTTTTTTTTCTTTTTCTCTTTATAAGTAGAAAGAAATTGTAATACTTCATCTATTTACATGTATTTTTTTGTAATATTGATATATTCAAAATAGTTTTTTATTAAATTTTGTATCATTTAAGTTTCGTATTGACCACCTTAAAAAAATATTTCTAAAGCTGCCACTGGAATGACCCTCCTAAAAAATATTCTTGAAGTGGCCACAATCTCTAGTGGCAACGGTGGAAATGGAAATTAATTGTTCTTTGTACAAAACTGAAAATACTAGAGACCAGCTTTGTTAATAAACTGGACCGAAAAGATTGATTTCTTCTAAATACACGTACGCATGGCTTATCAGCAATTATAAGATGCTAATTGCTTCTTTATATTACAAATGAGAGGCTAATGAATTTACCAGTGGGGGGGCTGATACTGGATACTAGATTGGTTGTATGACATTGATAGCATCGCCTTCTGTTATGTTGGTGACTTGATCAGAACTTAGTTGTGGTGAGAGAGATGGATCTTTTGGTGTATTTGGGGTTTGGACTTTGTGAGGATTTTTTTTTTTTTTAAATTATCTATGGTTTTAAAAAACGGTATGAACAAACTAGAAAAATGACTAATTACTGGTTTTTTGGTCCGTCCAATGGTTGAATTGGTGACATCATAATTAATATAATTAAAATAAATAAATAACGTAAAGGAATTTAAAGACAAAACATAATGTAAAAGTTTGAATTTAAAGGAATTTAAGGACAAGACATATCGTAAATGGGTAAAAGTTTGAATTTGAAGGAATTTAAAGACAAGACATAATGTAAAATCTTGAATTTAAAGAAATTTAAGGACAAGACATATCGTAAATGGGTTGGTTAGAAATTCTTTTTTTAAAGAAATTTCTGCTAAATAAGTTCTAATGTTCTCACATCCAAGCTTATGGGTTCTTTTCTATATTGAGAAATGGGAGTCTTAAAGACTTCTACCATTTTCTAGGAAACATATCCATCTATGGTAAATCACCATATTCCCACTAAGGTTGGTCGTTCACGAGGAAAAATCCTCCGCATACACCTTCTAGTTAGGAAGATGAAGATTTATCATAAATGTTGAGTTGTTTTCTCAAGTGAGAAGACAACAAAAGAAAAAAGTTAAAAAACAATTTTTTACAAGTGTAGGGAAAGCTTAAAATAAAGAGCAAAACAATAAATAGAGAAATATATAACAATATGTAAAGAACAAGATAGTAGATGAACAACATAAAAAATGGAGAGCATTTCATATATATATATATATATATATATAATGATGTATTTACAAGGAAAGAAGGAAAGGAATGAGTATAGCATTAAACAAAGCTAACTCATTTTTGTTACATGTCTTACCAAGCTTACCTAAGGTTTTGGAGGTATGGAAATAGTGCAAAAAGGGCTGGAGTTTCTGTTTAGAGATGGATTTCCTAAGGGAAAAAGAAAGAAACAAAGGCTAGAGAGATTTTTAAGAAAAAGAGAGAGAGGAGAGAATTTATGCCTATTTTTCTTATTTTTATGTGTAATTGCTCAAGAGAGGGTATTTATAGGTGGGGGGAAATTGGAATGGGGTGCTGTATGCAACACCCCTTACCTAGCCGCACAGGGACCTGTGGCTGGGTAAGGTGTTTTGCCTTGCAATCCACACTTTCTCTTTTTTTTTTGTCTTTTTTTCCTTTCTAGTCCGATTTTGGAGGCCTTTCTGAGCTTGAATTTCTTTAAACTTTGTGTCCTTGGAAAATTTTGGATGTCTAGTTTCCATAGCTTCTAACCTTGTTTGACTTGGAGCTATGGTCGTCAATATATCTTATTTGGAAGGGAGATGATGCAATGTAGAAAATTTAGTAGCACTATTTTTGAAAAATTCATTTCTCCCAATCCGCGGCAGATATCACCGAGCCCTTTTTATAGGAAGTAGATGGCATATCATACTTCAATCTTATTCAGTCATATCACTCTGGTTGTGGCTAAATCAGTACTGTTTTTTGCATGAAAATGCCCTAAAAACAACTCTTTTTTACCTAAAAATAATAATACATTTAATTAGGATTTTGATATTTTCTATCTTATCTATTTTAAATCTAATTTTGGCCTTTGAATTGTCATTTCGAAAGGAATTTCATGAAGTTCAAGATGGTCCAAAATTTACCTCAATCGGCGGTTGGATCAAAAAATCAACGTTTTAACCATTCCAAGTTAGGGTTTTGGTCAGCATTGGGGCAAATTTAGCTAGAAATAGCAAATTTGATTTTGGATTTTTTTTCCATCATTTAATTAGGGTAAATAGGATTTTTTTTTTTTTTTTTCCATACTGTTCCCAACTTTTGGTTTTCAAAATTATCGTTTTCAACCTTTTTTGAGATTTAAATCACTGTTTTGTCGCGTTAATCATGGACGGACAAAATACGAGATCGAAAGCATGCAATCGCTTTTATGATTACTTTTGCATCCACTTCAATGATCAGTTTCTGCAATCTATGCAACACAAAAACTTCTATTGCCCTTCTTAGTGCCAGAAATTTGCTATTAATGTGAATTATCTAATATTTTTCCAACCCATGCCTCTAGACACTCTCCTTTCGAATTTCTTGCTACCCTTACATAAGTGGCTTCCCTATCTCTCCAGGAAGCATACAAATTGATCTTTTTCAATATGTGCGGAAGGAGATCATATAACTCTATTGTTTATTATGCTCTTATCAAGTTAATTTGCATTTGATTCCTAGTTACAATCTAGAAAAAGAAAATTACAAGGATAACCATAATCTATCAATCCTTAATCTAAGTTCGGATGTTAAGTTACAGGGTTGGGAAGGTGTTAAGCACCCAACCTACTTGGTGAAACTAGTTTTCTACGTTGTGGTGGCCAATATCATATAAGATCATTCAAATAGTAATCTTTATTTTATTTTTTGAATAGAATAGTAATCTTTATTTTTAAACATAAGAATAATATAGGAAATTGGACTTCTATTTAGGAAAAGTTTCATTTATTTTATAGCAGACCACAAAAGAAAGCACACCAACAACTGTGGGACGGAGGAAAAAATAATAATTTGAATTAAATCCTTTAGAGTTTTAGGTAATTTCAATCACAGATTTTTCAAATAGCCAATTTTTTTAAAAAAAATATTGATTAATAATAAAATTTAATTCTGTTATTATTATTATTTAGAAGGATAGATAGAATGGTTAGAAATTTA
This sequence comes from Quercus ilex subsp. ballota, assembly GCA_032727855.1. Classification (NCBI taxonomy): domain Eukaryota; kingdom Viridiplantae; phylum Streptophyta; class Magnoliopsida; order Fagales; family Fagaceae; genus Quercus; species Quercus ilex. The sequence continues at coordinate 45,713,424 of CM064917.1, forward strand.
TTATATAGTTACTTTGAAAAGGAAAGTGATAAGTCAGGTGGCAAAGAAGTTAGACATGAAAAAGGCATATGAAAAGGTTGAATGGAATTTCTTTTTGACAGTATATGAAATTTTTAGGGTTTGGGCAGAAATTCATCACACTAATCTTGCAGTTTATCACTACCGTGAGTTTCAAATTATTATTAAATGGTAGCCCATGTGGGGTAGAATAGGCCCCTCTAGAGGTTTTAGAAAAGGTAACCCACTTTCACCCATCCTATTTATTATTTGTGCAAAACTGTGGTCTACATTGTTACCAGGAGAAGAACAGTTGGGCTCCTTTAAATGTGTCAAATTATCTAAACAACCCCTCCCATTACCCATTTAATGTTTGTTAATGATTGATGTTGTTTTGCAGTACTAGAAGAATAGAGGTAGAGGTTATCGCTGATTGTGTAGGAAAATATTGCAAATTGTCTGGGCAAACAAAATTTTGGCACATTCACATCAAGTAATGTTTCTGGAGCTTCACTCTAAAGCTTATTAAGAAATTAGGGCGACATGACAACTAATTTGGGAAGTAGAAAAACTTACTTTAGCTTGTGGTAGGTCTTGACTTACTATTTTAGATTGCTGTAAAAAGTAGAAAAACTTTGGTTATGTTTGGTAACAGTTTTAATTTTTTATTTTCAAAAACTTATTTTTGGGAATATAAAAAATAAAACAATTTTCTTGTATTTTTGAAATAAAAAACATGTTTAGTTAATTGAAATTAAAAAAAAAAATTGAAGAAAAAAATGGAAAATACTAAAATATGTTGTTACTAAGATTTGAATTCTAATACTAACTCATTAAATGAGATAGATTCATTAAATTAAATGCGTGTTTTTATTAATTTTTGAAAATTAGAAACTAAAATTAGCATTTTCCATGTTTTCAGTTTCCTTCACAAATTAAATTTTGAGAATAATTTTTATTTTATGTCCATTTTGAATTACTAAATAAGTTTTTTAGTTTTAAAAATAAAAAATTATTTTTATAAAAAAAAGTAGTTATCAAACATACTCATTCTATTTTACACTGTGGTCCCAGATTTTTTTCGTTAGCTTTTGACAGGTCTCAAGACTCTCCACTTCAAATTTAATAAATTTGACTTTGGACTCTTGATTTCCAGTGTTCCGTGCGCAAGTCTATAAATACCTTCCTTTTTCCCCAAACGAAATATACCAAACAAACGTGTGTTTTGCTAGGTTTCTCAATTACCGCACTTGTGTCTCTTCTAATCCTAATCATCTTCTACATTTTACGTCACCACTATTCCAAGCTAGTGTGTCCAACAATCATAGCTACCCAATTGAAATGGGCATGGGATTTGTTGCTTTACCATTCTCTCTTTCCCCAAGCATTGTTGTGAGCGTGAGTTGCCAGATATGAGTGAAGAACTAAACATAGTCCGGTACGAGTTGATGCAAGGGTCCTCATGTGAAGAAGAAGAAGAAGTAGAATGTGCTGTCTGTCTATGTAATGTTGAAGATGGAGAAGAAGTTAGAGAGTTAAGATGTAACCATATTTTTCAGAGTTTGCTTAGACAGATGGGTCGATTACAAGCAGTACTCAATCTGTCCCCTTTGTCGAGGCTCTCTACTTCCACGTTTTACTACTGTTGGTAATGGTGAGTTCGAGATAGAAGTACTTTTATTGAAGTTTTGTTCTCTCAGCTCCCGTGACCGCGAGATCTGGTGGCTACGCTAAATTATTAATGGCTTCAGCAAACTGTGCTTAAACTAAGCTATATGATGTGAATCATGATTCTCATACCGTATGTGTTCTTTTCAGTCGCTGTCAATTAAGTGTTAATAGCAATAGCCTTGGTGTTACTTAAAAAAACTATATTGCTAATTTTAGCCTCTAATATCCCAAAAAATGGGCTATATTGATGTAGCCATTCCTAAAAAATTTATCAACGGTGCCAGATTACTGTAGCTCATAGTTATTTATAAAAAGGAATATTATATTCGTAGTCTTATTATTTTAATCATTTTTAAATATCATTCATTCATTTTATTTTTTTTATCTACTCTCCATTTCTCCCACAGTTCTCATTCACACATTTTGGTTGTGGCTGAACGTGAGATTTTTTTTTTTTTTTTTTACACTGTACGATGTGGTTGCCAGTTGCCACAATAGTGGTTGTGGCTGGTGGAGTGACAGTAGAGGTGGTCGTAGCTTGCTAAAGTTTTTGTGGTGGATTTTTTTTATTATTTTAATGATTTTTTATATTATTTTAATTGAAGTGTCGTTTAAATAGAGTCACTGACGTTGAATAAATTATAAAATGAGCTGTTAAAATAAATAAAGTAACTTTTTGAGTTCTTAAAAGTTAAAAAATATAACTCTATCAATGTAGATGCTCTTAATTTGTATCTCAAGTCTCTCTCTCTCTTCAAATTTCCCCTCACTCGTAGCAATATCTTTATTTATAAAATTAGTGATATAAAATGCTTGGTTAATATAAAGGCCAATTCATGCATATGTTACGGACTTGGCTGGCTAGCACAGGACAACGCCAGACAACAGTACATGTTTCACTTTGTAGGTATGGCAAAACGGGCGGGCCGATTCAGGTCGGGTTAATCAGGTTTGCGGGTCAAATGGGTTACGAGTCAAAACGGGTCATTTTTAAACTGGTCAATCGGGTTGCGGGTCGGGTTGGGTTTACCAGTATTTTTCAAACAATTTTTTTTTCCAATTACAAAAACAAATCAATGACAACCTGTTTAGAGAGAATGAATAAAATCAATTAAGCAAATGAATTGCACTTAATGCTACTTGTTCATATCCTTCCAATTCTGATAGTTTTGAGCATGACAAAAATTATTTATAGTCATAAATTCATGATGAAAAAAGTCTTCAATGTTAATAGTTTACTGTCAAAATGCATATAATTACAAGTTTACATCTTCAAAAAGAGATAGATTTTAAAACAAACAAAACAAGTAAGCCAGCAAAGCAGCAAGTTATCGGTCTTCTTAAGTGCACATGTTCATGTTGCATTTAAAATAATAGTAAAGTTAGATTACTTAGAAAGATAAACTAAACAAAAAAAAAATTAAAAATAAATATAACATATTAAGTAAAGAAGAATAAGTAGATATTTTATAAGAATTACACCTCAATCTCAATCTACTCAACGTTGGTAGCAGGTTCAGCACTGCAAATATTCATACTTGCAAATTGTAGCTCAAGTTGACCAATTTCGTCAGCATCTTCATCTACAATACAATATTTTAATATAACTTAATAAAAATTGAAAGTAAACAATTAAAATTGTATAATTATGATTATAAAAAAATTAAATTATGACTATGACTTTCAGCTTTGTCATTTGTGGCTTTGTGGCTTTGGTCCTTTGGAGTTTGGACAATGCACTACTGCTCAGCTGAATGAGATTTTTATTTTTATTTTTATTTTTTTAATGGTTGTCTCTTGACTAATGTGTGATGACTCTTGACAGCCTTGGCCGTAATGTGTTGTAGGTAATTGGCAAGCACAAAAGCTAGGCTAGCTAGCTCTTATTGGTACTTTTGATGATTTTTTTTTTTTTTTTTTGCTTGGGGGTACTTTTGATGAATTAAATAGTCATTCTTTGTAATATATTAATTATTAGTTTTGGTACTTTGTGCTTTATGCACCTAGTATCAGAACGTAATTAAAATATTTTTTTAGTGAATTTTTTTTTAACGGGTGGGGTCACGGGTTATCAGGGTCGGGTCATGTTGACCCGCAAAAAATCGGGTTAGGTCACAGTCAACCGTTTTTGCTTCGGATCAAGTATTTTTCGGGTCGGGTCATAAAATTCTGACCCGTATTGCCATCTCACTATTTGGTGGATGAGTCCATGCCAAGTTAAATTTTAGACTTATTTACCCCTACTTGCCAAGTGCATAGATTAGCATCATTAATGTTTTTCTTCCTTTTTATGAAAAATAAAAGACTAAATTTTTATTATATTTTTAAGGAAAAAAATAATAATAAGAAGCTTCTAAAATCAATGATATCAAGTTCATGGCACATGTTAATTACTCAACCATTCCTCACCAAAGCACGGATCTACTTTTTTTGTTTTTTTTGGTTTTTTCGTATGTATAGAGAATCTAAGGACTTGTTTAATAGCAGCATTTAAGTATTGGTGTTCAGTTTTTAATATTTTAGAAATATATATTTAAGTGTTATAAAAATACGTGTAAAAAATATTATTATTGCTTAAAAATTAAAAACTGTTATTTAAACAACAATACCAAATAGCCTTAACTATGTATGAAATATAAACACGTAATAAACCTACTTCGCTTTTCGCCAGACAATATAATGACCCCATTTTAGAGAAAATTCTTCTGAAACTTGAGACAAAATATCATCCTCGGAATTATTTCAAAAATTTTCTTAACAAACTTCTATCACAGTTTAGGAAGAAAAAAATAATTTGACTTCTAATTTCGATGACATGAAATTCACGCCCTTGTCAATTTATCGTGCTCCTCGTAAGAACTCACACCACGTTTTTCATGTCAACACATCACGTTTTTCATGTCATGAGATTATAACAGGTATATGTGGATGAGCTATATTATATATACAATAGTTTTTATAACAAATTTCACATCTGGGAGATTATTATTTATTTTCACCCAAAACTACTCCTAATATTACTTTATCATCACTATTGTACACATTTAATCTGATGGTTATTTCACAAATATAAGTGTTTTTATGGTGTAGGAGAGATAAGTGAGTCTCTAGGAAGGAGTTTTGGACGCATACACTTAGATTAAGTGGTGGCTTCAGAAATTTTTTTAGGGGGGTTATTTAGAAATTTAAATTAAACAAAATTTAATAAAAAGAAAACTCAAATATATTGATTTATTGACACAAAAAAAGAAAAAGAAAAAAGAGTTGCAAATACATAAAATGTTACAATTTCCTTCTACGAGTTTCTATATTTTGAAATCATTATAAGATAGTTCATTATCAATTGCTATTATCTATTGTCAATGTGGGTAGATATGACCATTTTATTTTATTAAGTTTGTATAACATTTTTATTTCTATGCAGTTGTCACTATCTATTTGTCATAGTTTTTATAAAAATATTTTAAACTAAATGGCAAAACTCAACCCACTTGCACTGTATGAATTATTGAGTCACATAGCCACACACATCCATACATTAATAATACACTCAAAGTTTACTTAACTAATCAAATGCTTGAATCTCTCTCATGAATCTCATCTCATCTCTTTTCTCTATTTGACTATCTCGCTATCTCTGATTCTAAGAGTAAAGAGTGAGTGTTTGTTAGTTGTGCGTACGTGTCTAATGTGTGCATTTTTTTTTTTTTTTTTTGGGTTATAAACTAATTTGTGTGAATTGTGATGCGTGTGAATATGTGCATGTATAGTGTAAATATAAAATAACTTAATATAATTTAATAATCAGGAAATCCAGAGGGTTTGATACATGTGTGTGTATTGTTATCATGTTATAATAATTTTTTGTTATAAAGTTAGTGATCTGAGAAAAATAAAATAGTATAGTTAATATTTGTTTAGAGTGTGCAACATTTAAGCCAAGTTGTGCAAAAATATTTTAATGGTAGATTAAACATGTAAAAAGTTATTTTATATATATATATATATATATATATATATATATATATATATATAATTTCCTTAATAAAAAGTCAGGGGGTTCACTTGAACCCTCTGAAATACATCTAGTGCCGTCAATGCTTAGATTAGGCGAGAATAAAATTTTATTTCAGATTAAAAAAAAAAAAATACTACTTTGTCATCTATCATTAACAACTTGCCATTTTAGGAACTGAAATTTATTGTCAACTAGTGAAAGTCCTGTGCATGGCTTTAATCATAAATATTTTTTATATATATATTGTGGTGGCATTTACCTAACAACCTGGGCTGTTTTGGGCTTAAGCCCCCAATTTATTTGTACTCTGGGTAAGATTACTGGCTTACAATGGGAGATTCCAAAAGTAGTTTATTGTTGTAATGGATCACACTTTTGTACTAATCTGCTGTTGGGCTGTTAGATTCAAGCCTAGCCGAGAATGCACCCAATTAACCAAATTTCCCTTCTGAGATCTGAGCAGGACCACTGTCTCCGAAAATTGTATTCTTGTCCTTCTCTCTTGTATCACTCACCCAATTTTTGCCAACCACTCTATCGTATTCTCTTCCCCTTTTTATACTCTCCTCTTAGTGAATCTCTCATGATAGCAGAATCTTCCACACATGTGTGGACCCTACCATCTTTGAGGCTAAAGTGGCTTCTTGTGTCCATGTCACTATTTCTTCCTATCAAATCATTTACTAGAGGTAGGGCCTGAAGTTCTAAAATTGAGAAGATCTATTGGTAACTTGTGCCTGATGCTAGTTTGGTGCTTGGCAACGTGTCCATCCTTGAGTTTCCTCATGTCCTCAGCGGAGATAGTGGAGTTTAAAGTTTGGACCACAACTCCTAGATCACCTTCCCTTGGGCTGGGCCAACTTCAAAATGGGCATCCGTCTTTTCTCGACCCAACTTCGAAATGGTCCTCCCTCCTTTCTCATCACAATAGCATCGTGGGAAAACAATCATGGTTTTATCCTCAACGCCTAGGTAGGCATGCCCCCATAACCATTTCACCCTGGGGAGGCCAAGCACCAGGCAATAAATGTGCTGGATTTGACAGCTCTGCACGTCTGTGCAGCTCTTAAGAGTTGTCCTCTTTAATAGTTGAAATGATTGTTTTTTTGGTTCCTCATGTACATAGATCGAGAGGCAACGTGTGTTTATTTTTCCCGCCCATCCTCAAAACACCTTTCTCCTATAAACACCCCCTCTTCACCCTTGGAAGGTTTTTTACTTTCATTTTTTGCTCCGAGTTATCCGTCTTTCGCCGTTCTTCCATTCCTCGCCTAGAATCCTACTCTTTTAGATTGTTTCCTGTCCCTGTTTTCTTTGTAAGTATCTCATCCTTCACTTCCTCATACATTTATACACCTTTTTTTATTTTTTTTTTTAATTCTACATACACAAGAGCATGGAGTTTGCTCGACTAGTGAATACCCATGAAGCTGCCCTGGCCTTTAAGACCAGGTATAATATCCCCCTAGATGCTGGAATCCAATATTGCCCCCCAAGAGGCAATAGATGATCAAAAGGAGCTTAGGGCAATTATCATTCCCTTGATTGCTGTGATATGGGGAGGAGTTAGTTTCCCTCTCTGTCCTTTCCTATTGCGAACCCTGAGATTTTATAGACTTAGCCTTGACCAGTGTCAACCTAACTTTTACCATGTAGTCATATCCATGGATAGACTAAATAAGCCTTTTGACCTAGGTTTGACCTACCATGACATAAATTTTGTATCCAACTGTTCTAGTAGCCTATCCATAGGTTAATATTTCAAAGTTCGACAAAGCAAAGTAAGGCTCATATTTTGCCTGCTCGATTCCAACAGAAATTTCCAAGATGAGTTCTTGAAGATCATAGGGAATTGGCTAGCAAGGGAGCTCAACTGCCCAACTTCCTTGAGATGGCTAGGTTCGTAGGCCCTGAGCAGGGCATTAGCCCTTTTTTCTCATGTTAATTATTGTCGTATATATACATGAATACGCACACACTCCCCTCCCCCCCCCCCCCTTTCTTCTTCTTTGTTTTTTATATGTTAATATTTGATTAATGTCTTGCAGATCCACATCAAACAAAGTCAAACTTAAACTTTGTGGAGGTGTGCAACCTTAATCGGATTCTTTGCTCAGACGTTTTCATGCACATGGATGGGTAGCACCATGCAGAGTATCTTATTCTCGAGTACATCCCGTCTTATAGGGGTTTTTAGTCGGCCGAGGACGCGACAAAAGCCAATAGTCCCTTACTAGATAACATCAACATTAGATTAAAAGGTTTCCTACCAAAGATCACATCAGCCAAAGCCAGACAGCTTGGCCCCCGTAGGCAACGCAACACTTCTCCTCTACCATTTTCAGACAGTATAATCAATCCCCACCCCCCCAAGCAATCAATATCCCCAAGGCCGAGACAAAATGGTTTAGTGCCGAAATCTGGTTCTTGATGGCTTTACGGCAGCTCCCAAGGATGAATGTTGTCCACTTCTACGGTGTCGACCATAGCTAGGGCCTAACCCCCACCTCTCACCCCAAAAGGTGAAGAATGAAGACTGGTCAAGGGAGTGGAACTCCGCTGATCACGGAAGTTCAGACTGGGCCAAAAGTATCTTAAACTAAGATTTCCAAACAAGGTGGGTAGGTAGATACAGCCCTTGACCCACCCTCCTCGCCATATATCCACGAGTTTCAAGTGCACAACGGTCCCTTGATCAATCACCCCTTCCTTTGGGTGAAAATACCCGTCACTAGAGGAAGGGTGAATGAGGATGGATCACTAACAATGTCGGCAAAGTCCTTCTGCTCCAAGCCAACGTACAGAGCAGGAAAATAAACTAGACCTTGCCAATGCCCTAAGGGTATGGCCTAAGAAAAGTAAAGATCAGACATTGCCATACCCAAGGAATGTGGTCCAAGCAAGGTACAAGATAGATAAATCAAACATGTCCTACATCTAAAGGGCATTGCCAAAGCAAGATACAGGAAAAGTATAGGTCAAACATTGTCATACCCTAAGAATGCAACCAAAGCAAGGTACAAGGAAAGAAAGCCCTAATCTAGAAAGCTATAGACATGGTTCTAAAGAAAAAAGGTTAAGAGAGAGAGAGAGAGAGAGAACCACACGGAGAGGCCAAGCTGCCTAAGCGTGTACATGCAACAAACAAAGAAAACACCAGGCCAGTAGACAAGCAAAAATGAAAGCCAAGAAACAAAGAAAGCACTAAGCAAACAAGCAAGACATGCAAGCAAAGAAACAAAGACATGCAAAGGAGCAAACAAACATGTTATCAAACAAACAAACAAGAACGGGTGTTCTTGAAGGACAAATGTGGGTTTGGATTTAATGTCCATAGTTCCATCATATTGAAGTAAGGATGACATGTGTGCCATCAAGCAAAGTTCCTAAAAGGTACTCGAGATCTCGCGTACAAAGACTTGTGCCAACCCGCACGAGATTTTGGGTAGGAACTATGCTTGAGTACACAAACAACCAACAAAGACACAAGCATGAACAGGTAAACAAGGATGCAAAGATGTAAATAAAAATAAGGAAACCCACAAGAGGTGGCACAAAGCAAACACAAAAGAGGCTAATCATGTTATCACACAAAGTGGAAAGCTAATCATGTTATAAGGCACATACAAAGCTAAAATGATAAGCACCAACATGCAAAGCTAAACAAAGGTGAAAAAGGCAAGTGGCAAGCAAGCCAACATCACTAAGATGTGATCTCACCCATATGGTTGCATCCAAAGAAACCATAAAAGGGGAAAGGATGCAACCAAAGAGACACAAAAGGCCAACAAGCACAAACCCACAAAGGGAAACAAAACATGTGAAGCATGGCAAGGATGCAAGAAGCAAGATCTAAGCCTACAAGCATGGATTCAAAGGTAAAAGCATGGAAAAGAGAAAACAAAACATCACAAGGATAGATAGATCTGAGAAAAGGAACACACAAAAAGCATGTGAAAGAGCAAACAAAGCACAAACATGCAAATAGGAACTAATCCAAACCCTTTATTGTACTCGGGTGTATGGATGTAATCCTAGACCACTAAATTTAAATCTACACTCTACCCAAAAGTAAAACACAAAAAGGAGGCATAAACAAGATGTTTAAAGCTATGAAAAGCACTAAGCATAGCATCCAAACACAACTTTAAGCACATAAAAATGACAAGAAGCACAAACAAAGTATTTAGACATATCCTAACCCAAGGAGGCTAGGCCAACAACATCAAAGTAGTAAAACATGTTAAGAAAGCAAGTAGGAATGTTAGAAAAGCAAAAAATGCTAGAAAGTAATAAAACATGCTAGAAAAATTAAAAGAAAGCAATAAAGAGCTATAAAATTAATTGGGTGTAGATTGTAAATTAAAGGCTACATTTACACCCCTAAACCTCAAATCCAAGGTATATGGACCACGGAGAGGAAGAAGAGAGCAAGAAAACTACCACTTGATGTGTGGAAAAAATGGAGAATCAAAGGTTTTTGTGTGTGTGTTTAGGAGAGAATTTAGGAGGAAAGAGAGAGAAATTTCCTAGAAAGGTGCTCCAAATGCCTAAGAATCGTTGTTTTTTGGTTTTGGAGGGCTTTATAAATGCTTGGAACACTTCTCTAGGCTTAGCGCACCCACTTATATCATGCTGACGTCAATAACTTTGTTTTTCCTCCACCTTTTTGGTTCTGAATTTGATCACTCATTTGAAGGCCTTTCTGAGCTTCGGTTAAGCTGATTCTAGAGGCATTGGAAAGATAAGGATGTCTAGTTTCTAGAAAACTTGCCATTTTGAAAATTCAATGGTTGGATGAAAATTTATAGCCTTGGGAAGCGAACTGATGTGCCTATCATGGTTTTCAAAACATCTCAACCGTTTTAACTCTGATTTTGATTAATGAATAGTCATTAGAAAGGAAATTCAATCATCTTTACAATGATATTGGTTCCAACCCATTCTGGTGATTAGATCAAAATTAGGTTTTCAGTCGCTCTCGAGAGTCAACCTCGAGTCAAAGTTGGCAAAAGTTGACAAAAATCTTCGATAACCTCGGGTTTGATGTAAAAACATGAAAATTTTGTTTTGTGGCGGTTTTGACCATTTTTGACCTTTGGTCAACCTAGGCTGATGGTGTGCTGTCGTAACCAACCAAAAATAAAACCTATACTCCTAAAAATATATGTAGTAGTGCAAGTAAGAATCATTCCCACAGAGAGTATCTAGCCTAATTTTATGCTATGTGAACAAGGATTTTTGGGGGGGGGGGGGGGGTTTGAGTATAATGAAAACAATTTTAAGAAAAACAAGTAAGGAACAATTCAAATTAAAATATCGAAATCAATCAAGAGAACAAACCTTGGTCAAGTCAACATCCACCATCGGAATTTTACAACTGATCATCGATGTAAGTATATATCAATTCATACTTTGAATATTCACCGTCGGAACTATTTTCCTATCTCTCCTTAGTCACAGTTAATTAGAAAACAAGTGATCTAATTAACCCTAACTACTAAACATCCAAAGACAAGCGCTAAAGGTTTAATCTCGTAGCAGCCTTAAGAACTAGAGAGATCGATGAAACGAAACAACACAAGCACAAGCAGTTGTATTTAATTTAGTCGAGCGTTCTTCCTAAGATCTAATAATTTCTGACGCAGCAAATCATTAAATCTTGGTTGCTTCACAAATTAGAGAGATCAAACAATTACAAATTTGATATCTAACCTAGCAGTAGATGGCAACAAATAATAAACTAGTAGGCCTCCTAGTGATTAAACGAGACAATCATTAAAATAGGCACAGAAGAACATCCGATATTCAAAGCATAAATTGAACAATAAAAACAAGTTAGATCTTACAGTTTTATTGATTCCAAGACTTCAGTTTCCTTCGACCAAGTATAAAAGTTTTAGCCACGCAGTGCCATGAAAACTCAAAGGAAAAAAATTAGAGAAGAGGGGAGAGAGAGGCATGTGTGTGTATCCAATTCTGATTTCTCCTCCCCCTTTTACACGTTAACTCCCCCTTTCCCAAGCCTACAAAATCTCCTAAAAATATTCTAAATAATAATATCCAAATTTGACTAATTAAGGAAAAATATTAAAAATAAAACAAAGTCCTAATATAACTAGGAAAGTAGTGTTTTTCAGCTGGAAATTTCGTGCATCAGATCTGGAGGCTTCCAAAAATAAACCGCATTAAATCCGCGTATTAGAATTTCAGGCAAAGGAACATTCCAGAACGTCAGCAGTGCAGGTGCAGCAACTTCAAGCCCTATTTCGACCTTGATGCATCCCGTATCTCTCAAAACTCAAAACATGAAAGTTGTAGAGCTTTGTCTTGGCGTTCCACAGCATCTTGAATCATTTCAATCACAGCTCTGATGAGAGAGTTATGCTCAGATTACGAAACGATGTCAAAGCTGTCCAGAATCGCCCAATTAACTACGTTTTGCACTTAATGCCTCCATTTGCATCCTAAATCAAAATATAAGAATAATGAGTACATTTAGGCACCAAATAAATATAAAAGACTAAATATTAAGGGAGAAAAATATGACATTTTGCATTCTCATCAGCGGACCAAAGGCATTTTGGTCATTTTGAACTAAAATGGCACTTTGAGTGTTTTGATGGCCGAAAGGGTTGTACCATGTCAATCTAGATATTCCTACAGTCCCCTGCTAAAAAATTGATATTTTTTAAATTTTCGGGGTTCAACACGCAAATTGAGGGCAGACAAAATACGGTATTTACAAATAGTATCACCACTCTGCCACATTAACCCTTCTGTGTTGATTTGCTCATTTTCAACATTGATTTCTATTGTGCAAATAGCACCCTACAATCCAAATCAATAACAACAAAAGCCAAAAACAAGTAAAAAGCACATAGAGAATATAAGGAATTGACATGATTCAGCAAAATGATTACCTCCGCAAAGAGAGATAAAATCCACTATACTCAATAACAATTACATCTCATCATGGGTATCCTTTCAACCCTAAAGGAACTATCAAATTACTCTTCTTCTAAGAGTCCCCCATGCAAAGGAAAAACCTTTCCTTCCACGTTATGGAAAACAAACCAAATCTAAATTAGGAATTTGAGACAATTTTCAATTCCTATTCTTGGTCGTCATTTCCTTCAACCCATCTCTCAATGCTAAAATCAGTGCAACTAAATTGGTTTGCGATATACACAATCAAACTATCGATTTTCTGTTTTCATTGTTTTTTGTTGAATTTTCAGCTTTTCAAAAATAATTAGACTAGTATTAATGATGGTGCACCGTTGAATTAGTTGAACCAATTAGTCCGGTCCAATTTTTAAACATGGATAAGAAGGAAAGACTTGAGTCAGGTCTAGTGTCTAATTGCACTTGACTCATTAGGATCAAGATTTTGAAATCAAGACCAGACCGTACGGTCCAACCCGGATAACTGTGAACCGTTCACTAAAGAGGTTTTTTAATCTCAAAAACCGACCTTAATAAAAAAAATTAGTAAACCATATGAACGGAGGTCGAACCGCCCAGGTTTAAGAACCGTGGACGGTTCTAACGGTTCAAATCAGAGCTTTAAAAAAAAAAAATGTACTTAGCTTAGAGTTACAGGCTTACAACACCTTATGGCCATTGCTGAAACTTCAACCACTTCTTCTTTGTCTCCCTCTTTGTCGTTATTTCTGCTATTTCTTCTTAATCTTCTTCTTCTTCTTCTTCTCTCTCTGTCTCGTTCTTTCTGCTTTCTATTGTTTCTTACTTTCTTCGTATTTTTCTTCTCTCTCTGGTTTGCTGATAAATGTCTACTGTCAAATAGTTAACATTTTCTTGAGTTTTGATTTTGTACTATTAGATTCAAATGAGCGGTCACCAATGCTCCCAGTTGCCTCCACTCTTCAAGTTTTTGCTATTATTTATTTTCAAAAAATCATGGGAAATGTGGAATTGTCAGGATCTCTCTTGAAATTTTATTGGGGCTCACAAAAAAGTTGAATGGGCGGAGAAAACAATGTCCCCCATTGTTGAAGGCTTGGAGTTTCCTCTTCTTCTTCTTTTTTCTTTTTTTTTTTCCCGGAAAATACTTGACCATTTTTCGTCTCTATTAACCCCTTTTTTTGGGTCTCATAAAAACAGATTATGAGTTTATCAAATGAGCTTAGGTATGGCTTAACATAATTTAGACAAGCTTGCATTCAAAAAAAATATGTTGAGCTCTAATTAAACATACATATATATATATATATTGAAGCGGTACTTCAATATTGATTTATATCAAAATATTTTATATCTCTTACTAAAAAAACTCAAAAGCAATTTATGTTTGCTTAGGAATTATTATTTCTTTATATTTATTTGGAGTATTTTAATTAATTTTTATATTTTTCTAATTTAATATGTATATATATATTTATATTTATATTTTAAATAATTATTAAATTTATTATGACATCATCACGATTCAATTCCAGTTCGACCTCGGTCCGATCTCAAAAACCTTGAACCTCTCTCTTTTACGGTTCAATGAACGGTCCGGGTTTGAAAATCTTGATTAGGATGATAACACATGTGATCATCTTGATAGGTCTAATACAACTAAACATTGGACCCAAATCTTATCCAAGAAAGAAGTTTCAACGAATCTTCATCCGTGAATGACTGAATGTTGTTGAATGAGAATGAGTAACAAAGTTCCTAACAACTTTCTAAGGCACGCGAAGCCAAAACTTTTTCACTAAGGAGACTCTTTCTTTGCTTTGCTTCTTTTTGCAGGGATAAGTAATTGAAGGCTGTCAAACACGTTTCTACTATTGAACTATTTTTTTCGAGAAATGATATGTCTACAACATTCTTATAATATTTTTACAATAAATCCTAAGTGGCAGGTTATTGCTAGTTGTTATTGTTGGGGCAAAAAAGTAATCTTAGTGTTAGGCTCAAATTTGAACCAATAACAACTAACCACATGTGATATGTTGTAAAAATATTATAAAAATGTTGTGAACATAACATCTCTCTTTTTCTTCTACATGACTGCATGAGGGTTGATTCTAGACCTTAGACCCAAAGAAGAGAGGAAAATATCAAAAGAAAATGAAAATGAAAGAATTGACTCAAAAGTAATGGGCCAGGAGAGGACTTGTAACACAAACATGTCCGCTAATTCTGAGCAAAATCTTTATTTTTATTTTTCCCTCTTAACTTGCCCAATCAATGTTAGCAGACTATTTCATTTTCACCTAAACATTATACTGATAGGCTCTTCTTTTAGAAGCCATAACTCTGAGCGTATAAATCACGCAGACTAGTGGCGTGAATCCGGATTAGCATACAATTTGAAAGTTAATAATAACGTCAAATACTTAAAACATATCATTCAAAAATTCAAAATAACATCAAAGTATTTAATAAATATTAGGTCTATAACGTAGAATTATTTATCTAAAAATAAGTTCTTTAGTGTTAATTTGTAAAGTTTCAACTTACATTTATATCATTTATATATTTTTGTAATTTCTTACACTTTTTTTTTTTAAGTTTAAAATATAAGTTGGATACAAAAGATATTTGACAAATCTAAAATAAATTAATATTTATTTGTTATACAAGTTAAACAAATTGTTATTAAATGAGTCATTTCGGACTAACTTGAATAAATTGGTGTGTCAATTGTGGGTCATGTGGGCTGACTAGCTTATAACATGTTTCTTATTATATCGCTTTCGAATTGATCCATTTATAACCGAACCCGTCAAAGCCCAACCTTTCCTCTTAAAAACTCATGCTGTGTTAGTGTTATACTTACTAGCCGTGTCAAACATTGACACCTCCTATTT
This sequence comes from Quercus ilex subsp. ballota, assembly GCA_032727855.1. Lineage (NCBI taxonomy): Eukaryota > Viridiplantae > Streptophyta > Magnoliopsida > Fagales > Fagaceae > Quercus > Quercus ilex. The sequence goes on from CM064917.1 coordinate 45,728,937, forward strand.
TAGACTTTAGAGGATACATAGTAAAATTTTTAATGACATCGGGATCCCATCACGTCATCTTCGGCAAAATCAACATTGGGGTCCATGATGTTTCCTGACAACAAATAGGTAATATGTTGCAATTTCTAATTACAAATGAGCATATCCAACAGTAATTATTTGGTATTATTATTTAGGTTTAGATTATATATTTGTTGCTTTCTGTTAGATTATATACTAATAAGTAAGAACTAATCGTTAACTATATAGCTATATAGTTAACCAATTCTATATAAATGATAAAAACTATATAGCTAACCAATTCTATACAAAAAGCTCGTATTAAATATTATAAAATATTATGAATTATTTATTTTTACAACTAAAGTGAAAATATATCATTTATTTGGGATCATTTTAATTTAGGCCTTTGAAGTTTAAAATTTTTTATTTAGGCTATAATTATAGGCAAAAATTTAAAAAGAATAAAAACATATTAGACATGTTTTTCCTCACGTGGTTAAAAATTTGTCTACTGTAAGGAAAAAAAAAAGTTCTTATAACAAAAAAAAAAGATGATTATAAGGAGAAAATAATATATATATATATATATATATATATATTAAACAAAATAAATGTGCCAGACGGATATTAAATGTACTATTAAACCCTCTAAGTTTGGAGTCATTAATAATTCTGTCTTTTGCCTACAGAAACTTACAATTTATTCCAATGAGTGTCACAACACTGTTAATGTGTCATTTCCAACAACATCTATTAAAATCTACATTTAATTAATCCACCCCAAAAATGATGTTGCTTTCAACCAATAATAGAAATGAAAAAAAATAAAAAAAATAAAAAATAAAGTGTGCTAATAGTGAAATGTGATGGATCATAATGGAATGGACACTTTGACATTGTTGTAATAAGAATTAATATTGGTTCATCAAAATAAGAATTAATATTGAATACATTTTAGCCTTCATATAAAATTAGCTATTGGATGGAAGAGACACTTCAAGTACATAATTAGAGAGACAAAATTATAAAATTGAGTTTCTAAATACTATGATGAATTAAATCATTTAATTGTTTTTTTTTTTTTTTTTTTTTTTTGAAACTGGAACATTCATCTATTTATAACAGAAGAATCATGATACAAGGTATTCAATTAAAGTAGTCACCCATTTAATTGTATTTTTAAAACAACTGCCGCCTGATTAAAAAATTCCAAAAAAAAAAAAAAAAAAATGCTGCCCGTATGTACAGGCACAGCTCGTTTTTCTATCTTGAAAATTATATATATATATATATATATATATGGGTGTGTGTGTGTGTGTGTACTTTGGAGTGAAAATAATAATAACAGAATTAGCTATTAAAAAAAAAAAAAAACCTTGAAGAATTAAACGGGTTTGGGGCCTCCTGGCAGGTCAACCCATCAAATGGAGGGTCAGGTACGGGTCCCTAGTTAAGACCCTCCTTTGTTAGACGACATATTGCGTCTTCGTGCAGAGTCTCATCTAGATGTATATTAGAAAAATTTAACAATCCCTTTTTCTCTGTCAATGATTTTAATTATTGAATCTAGTATTAATTTAACAAATAAAGTCTTTTGTCATTGAATAAAAAATATGGAGTTCTAATTCTGCTTACATAAATTAAAAAAAATATAAATATAAATATAATAAATAAATAAAAACTGATTACAGTCTTAACCATATAATAAAGAATAATTATCATAATACAGATGCTATATGTTGCAACTTTTATTGCAGCGATGAGAATTGGCATAATATTCATTTATTATGTTATCAAAGTTTACCAATTATATTTATTATTGCATTAATTTTTTAAAACACTTATGTAATAAATGAGTAATACTATAGATACATAAAAATACATAATTTTGTGTTACAACTTGTCACGTGGTGAGTTGTAAGTAGTAGAAATGTGCCCTTACATGACCCACCATTACATTTTCACCACTTACAACTTACCACATAGCAAGTTACGACATAAAATTGTATATTTTTATGTGTCTCTAGCATTAATTATAATAAATTTGTCATAATTTAAAATTTTTTAATACTTTTCCAAACTAAAGGAGTCAAAGTGCAGAATAATAGATATAGAATAGTACTTACTACTTTTCTCCAGGCCACGTGGCCCACGTCTACAAATATACCTCACCGTCTACCCTCATAATCATAAATAAACATTTGTAGACACATTTTTATTATTTATAACACATCATATGGTAAGTTTGATATAAAATTGGACACTTTTACATGTTCTTAGCATTAGAGATAATAAATTTGTAATAATTTTAAATTTTGAGTCATGCTAACAGGTGTCTTAAAGTAATAATTAATAATTTATTTTAAGAAAATTTTAACACTATTTTTATAAAAAATAATTAAAATATTAATTATTTTTTTTATAAAAATTTTTTAAAAATAAATTATTAACTATTACTCGAGAAAATTGGTTAGCATTTTCCATAAAATTTTAATACTACTCCAAACTAAAGGAGCCAAAAGCAAAATAATAGATATAAAAAAGTACGGTTTACCAAAAAAAAAAAAAAAGATGTAAAAAAGTACTTGCTACTTTTCTCCGGCGCCTCAGTCTATAAATATATTCCTTATCGTCTTCCCTCAGTCGTAAATGAACACTCAGCCAATTTCCAAGACTCTCCCACTCTTTTCACTTGTGCTTTCCAGCATGAGTACTTTTCATAAGCAATTTCACAAGCTAATTCTTGCATCCCTGGTTTGGATTCATTATGTAATCTCGATTGCTACCTTCTTCAAACAGGTGGTATTAAGTTCCTTTCTTTTTCATTCATTCTCCAAGCAGTATTATGAGCATGACATGCCTGAAATCAGTGAAGAGTTAGGCATAAACCTCTACAAGCGCAAGCCGGGGAGTAGGGAAGAAGTAGAATGTGCAGTGTGTCTGTGCAAGATTGGGGAAGGAGAAGAGATTAGACAGCTGAGATGTGATCATCTTTTTCACACAGTTTGCTTAGATAGATGGCTTGGGTACAAGCGTTTAACTTGTCCCCTTTGTCGTGGTTCTTTACTTCCATGTACAACCATTACTGAGCCTGGGGTTAGGGTCGAAGTGTTGCATTTTAAATATTCTTCTTTAATTTCAGGTGACCGCGAGACATGGTGGCTACGTTGAATCATATGAAATTGCAAAATATGATGACAACTTATTCCTTGTAATACTCCTCACCCCTGTAATCAATGTGCCAAATGCCAAAATAAATAAATAAAAAGTCAGTTTTTTATTAATTCTCTCTTCTCTCTATTGACTCTCTCTCTCCTTGTAGTCAAGTACAATGGCAGTGGTTCGTGGGTTTTGAATGGTGTGTTCGGGGGTGGGTTCAGTAGTTTTCAGTGGTGGGTTTGGTGGTCAGTGGCAAGGTGGTGGGTTCAGTGGTTTTGGGTTGATTTTTGCAGGGTTGTTTTGATGTTGTGGTTGATTTTTTGGGTTGTGCTAAGTTGATTTTGTGGTTGCTAGGTTGATTATGTGGGTTTGGTTGCTGGACTTTGTCAATAGTTGCTGAGAGACGAAGAGGAAGAGAAAAAGAGAGAGGGGAAGGGAGAAAAATAAAAAATAGTAAAAACTGGGAACCGTCCGGTTAACCGTAAGAACCAGGAAACTGGTATAGTTGAACCGGTTTTGTAGAATGCGCTGAAACTGATGCATTTTGTAGCAAAAAGACAAAAAAATTGCATTTTTTTTTCTCAAATTTAAAACCATTAAGTATGATGATCCAAGACCGTGGGAATGCTCATCAAAAAAAAAAAAAAAAAACCGTGGGAATGCAAAAACTTCACGAAAAGAGAGAGAGAGAAAGATAGAATGAGGTAGAACTTAAAATTAAAATGTGATTCTTGTTTTTTTTTAGCTGGATCGTGGATTACCTCAGCAGCTTCAACTTATTGAAATTTTTTTATTTTGAAATTTGCGGCAGACTTGAAAAATATGAGAGATTCTGAGACCGGGAGTCTGGGAGTTTGAGAGACTTCAAGAGCTAGCTACCGTTTAAAACAAAAAAACGTGGAAGAAGAAATGAGAATTTGAAAAAAAGTGGGGTAGGTAGAATAGTAGAATATTAAGGAATGACTTCTTTTTTTTTTTTCTTTTTCAATGCCTTGTTTTGACCTCCTAGGGCCACGTAGTGCTTACTTTTACAGCTATTGGAATGTGTGCGTGGCTATGAAAAGTAATGGTTAAAAAAATCTAGAAGGAAACGGGTGGTACTGGAGACAAAGGGTAAAGTTAAAAAATAACAAGTTTCCATTTGAAATAGGGTGAAAAATAAAAATTATTTTTTATTTAATTTATTTTTGTTATTATTTATAGATTTTATTATACTTTTTGTCATTATTTAAAGATTTTATTGTACTATTTTAATTAATTTTGATTTTTATTTACAGTACTTTCAATAATAATTTTTTAATTGTAACAAAATAAACAGCATCCAAACATACCTTAAATAAAAAAAATAACTTATGTGAATAGGAAAATGAGATAAGTAGGTGCCTGGATGGCTTTTTTTATTTATTTTATATATATATATATATATAATAAATATTAGTAGAATATTTGATAATATTGTTCTAGTCATTTAAGTATTATGAATTATGTGAGGATGAAAAAGTGTTATGAAAATATGTATTATATTATTTAAACATCACAACCAAACAAGCTTTTAAATTTTAAAGTTTACAAATCATTATTTATAAAAACTTGCGAAGTTAAGTAGATCTTTTTTTTTTTTTTAATATATGATATGAAAATTCATATTAAAATTATTTTAAATATTTTAATTATATTCATTATGACATCACCGGTTGGTCTATCTCAGTTCAATATGGTCTAACCAAAGAATCGAAAATTTAATGTCTTTTTTTTTTTCCCTTTGACCATACCGGTTTTAAAACCATGATTTTGATACAACATCTAGTGCTAGTGCTTTTATTATGTTGTTTATAATCTAGTCAAGACGTGATGTTTGGTTCCTTGAAAATGCATGGTTTTGAAATCCAGTCACTAGTTTGATTTTTTAAACCCACAAAACCGAAAATTTTATTTTTGCTAGAAACCGTTCCAACCGCGGTCAAGCCGTCCGGTCGTCGGAACCGTGCACGAGTTTGCCGGTTTCTTTCCCAATTTTTTTTCCCCTAAAAATGCAATGGTTGTCGGGACTAAAAAGCCGAAGTTACCTCTTTTTCACTGGAACTTTTTGTTTAGGGAGAGACTGACGAGTTGGCCTGAAATAGATTAGAGCCTTTTCCAGATCCGCTTGTCTGGAGGGTGAATAAGTGAAGTAAGAGAGATTGAGGCTAGCCTGGGTTCTGATCGTGAAGTGAGGCAGAGGTGGAAAGAGAGAGAGATGATTGAGAAGTGAGAGCTGAGAGGAAGCGAAAGAGACAGAGAGGGAGGGTCAGTGAGAGACAGAGGGAAAGTGGAGTTCTTTTTTGGGAAGAGAGGCAAAACGTACTGGTGGTAGTGGGATTATTTTATTCTAAAACTTAAAAAGTCATGTTGACTATTCAGCAAAAAGCAAAGAACCATGCAGAATACTGTGGAATGTTCTTTTCTATTTGTCTTGAATGATTTTTAAATAAATTAGTTTATTAAATCTTTTGAGATATTATCTAGCTTGTACAAATTTGTTAAAAATTAATAAGAGAAATTCTACTTAGTCTTCACTTTTTATTATTTATATATATTAAATCTTTTTAAACATTGTATTATTTTAATCAATATTGCTAAATTTTGTACATTTAATTTATTTATTTTTATATTATTAATTATTAAAATAATTACATTAATACAGTTCAACCTTGGTTAAATCTCGGTTCGACCCTAAAAATTTTAAACTTCTCTTTTACAGTTCAATGAACAGTCCGGATTTAAATATCATGTGAAAATGCCTTGTTTTTTATTTTATTTTCTATTTTTAATTTTTTATGGGCCTACCACCCAAAAACAAGATCTATTGAAAAATGAAAGAACAAAAACAGAGCAATCTCATTACAAAAAAATAAGTTTATTTGCTATGGTAAAATTCTTTGATAAAGCACAAAAAGTCGTCCCAAAAAATGTATTACAAACGGCAAAAAGCTGCTAAATGCTATCAACAAAAACTTCATCGAAAAAGTTATATTATTGATAAGGTCGTTGCTAAAACTCATTATCAACCGCAAAAGCCGTCGTAAGTACTTGATATTTTTAGCTGAAAATACAACTTCATACGAGGAAGTTGGACGACCAAATACATTTGTAACAAACTTAGGCCATTTTTAATGGTTTTTTTTTAATGACTAAATGTCATTGTAAATACTTGGTTTTTCTTCGAAAATACAACTTCATACGAAGAAGTTGGACAACCAAATACATTTTGCGATGAACAAAGACCATTGTTAATGTAATTTTTTGACAACTAAAAGCTATCATAAATACTTAGTACGTTTGTCATTGAAAATACAACTTTGTATAAGGAAGTTGGATGACCAAATATCTTTTGCATCGAACTATGGTCATCTAAAATGGGGGTTTCCGCTAGAATATGCACGACGCAACCTTGAAAAACGATGTCAGCTGAACCATTATGTACGGGTTCAAGTGAACCTTGTCTAACTCTTCTAGGCCCTTGGTGTTTCACCTCGTCGCAGGTAAGTCTGTGCGGCAGAAATTTAGGCAGTTGAACATCGAAGTAAGACAAGAGTGGGCTGCCGATCGTCAAAGTGCCCAAGGAATCTTGGTAGTTGGTATAAGAGGGCACGTAACCAAGGATTAGGTGGGACGCTCTCAGTTGCCCGTCGTAATGTACGAATATTTCTAAACGCAAGATGAAGTTAAGCTCCCAAGGCCATACCACGCTAAGATCTAATTGAAATTTTTTGGAAATTGCAATGAGGAATAATGAACGAGTCAATGAAAAATGTATATAATAACAACATTAAAAACATACCCCCAAAAAAAAAAAAATGGTACCGACCTATTTGACGAAGAGAGGTCGGTCAGGTAAGTTCGCCATTCAGCCAATTCCCGCTAACTCTCACAAACTCCCCCGCAGAGTTCCTACTCGAGTCAGGAAGACAGGATATCAACCTAACCATAGTGTTTTAGGTTTGAAGGTAATACCAGTTCTTCAGGCACCACCAAATAGCATATAGGAAGTTAATATCGTGATGGCTGAGGCTGAGGCCATACAGTCGATTAAGGTGCCCTACACAATTGACTACCTTATAAAAGTTAGGTAAACATTGGTTGGGGCTAAGCCCGTAAAAACTAAAGGTCCTAAGCAACAAATGATCTACCGGAAATCTAACCCCACCCTCGAAAATAGACATTAAAGGAAAAAAGACTACATGGGGTAGCCTTTGGTCTTCTATGTCTCCCTCGTGACAATACAATATGTTCACATCACAAGGGATATCAAACCTAGCTTTGAAGGATTCTACATCTGCGTTAGTTTTTAAAAGATACAAAAAACTCATTTTTTCCTATCAAGTTTACTACAAAATAGACCAAGGGAAGAGGACTTACTAATTAACTTCTTCATGATAAGGATGGTCTTGGAAGAAATCTAAGGGCTCGGGAAGAATGAAGAAATAAGACTATGTACTTGAAAAGAACTAAAGAAAAGTATAATGTAAATTGTGTTAGTATTTATAGGAGTGAATGTCATTTAATGCAACTGCAACCAAATAATTAATACAAATCGTTGTTTCTTTTCACTCGCGTCTCGGCAATCGAAGCATCAGATCATCTCTGTTGTCCGATGTAATGGATAATGCCACGCGTGCGCCAAAAAGTGAGCTGTCATGTCTGCTATATTAATTGACTAACGCTTAATCTTCTCGAGACACAACCGTCATTTTTTCAAAAACCTAACCGATCACCAAAGCAAGAATCCCCAATCCTATATCCACTTTGTGAAAATAGGATCGTAGGGGGCTATTGTGGGGGACTTAGGCCCAAGTGATCGGGACCGGCCCACCAAACTTAAGCCCAAGTACTCAAGCCAAAACTAGCTCGGGGGAATAGTGTTGGTGCAAATCTTGTGGGGACGGGCCCAACCCAACAATAAGTGTTCGGTCACACCTCTACCCACTACTAACCATTAAGACAGTAAGAAATCAACAAGGAAGTAGAGAAGTTCAAATTAGACTCGAGTACTAGAAGTGCTTTTAGGAAGTCTTTGCCGAACACTATTTGGTGTCGGAACAAGTTTCGAGAGGATTTTCAAAAGACTTTATGATTCCTTGGGATTCTAAGTGAAAGTGGGGTTGCATGGAACTTGGCAAAATAGTAATAATTTGAACCCCACTACGAAGAGATTATTATATAAGGGGAGTGAGGGCAGATAAGTGGGGGTTGGTGAGTGAATTGCTAGAAAAAAGAAGAAAAGAGTAAGAAGTAAGAGGAAAGGAGGAGAGTATACACAAAAGAGGGAGGGCAAAAAACTGAGCGAAATATACAGTAGATGGTAAAGGACTAAGTCCGAGAATGAAAGGGTTTTTGGGCTAGAAATCACAAGGATACTTGTAGTTGGGCTGTTTAGGCTATGTTTGAAGCTAAATCTATAGAACTATGAGAAAACCCACTAGCAAGTAAATTTGGAGTCCAAATCCACTTCCCAAACTATATACGTTGGTAGGGTTGGGGCAACACATAATCCTTGTTTTCACAAAAATAAAATCCATGTGAAGTGTGAACACCTGGATGTAAATCGTGTTTTTAAGTTATCCAAAATTTTAGTACTTGGTCTATGTATATTCATACACAAAGAAAACTAATAATAGAAACAGAATTGTATACATCTATTCATCAACACAAAATTAGCTACAACATGAAGATGCAACTTGCTCCGTGATTCAATTACATAGCAACAACAAATGGTACAACACAATGGTTGGGACAAATCCATTACATACTTCATTTTTTTTCCCTTTTACACGATATATGATGATAAATACAAAAACATGTCTGTCCTCATTATTGTTGATAAAGTCGTCAACTAATTCTTGCATTCCTCATAGCCAAAATGGGAATTGGAATGGCCAATTGAAATTGAAAATGCAAGAACTTGACCATCTTCCAACACTCTATTCCTCACCTCAGCTACATCCTTCTCTTCCGTGAGTAGGAAGTGAAGGGAATCAGCCCATTCGAAGAGTATTTTGGTGCATTTCTCAATTTGATGAATCGTCCTCAAGACTGCATAGTATACATATAAAATAAATTAACCTCACATCAAAAGTTTTGAACAGAAATTCTTACAAACATCTTATGTGCATTTTCAAAATCAATATTAAAATAAAACAATGAACCACCATGAAACCCAAACCACAATAGTAACAAACTAAAGGGAATGAGAGAAAACTAATTCAAACTAAGAAATATTATTAAGCTAAGAAGCATAGTAGTATTTCAATGAAAGATACTAAGTGATAATCTTTAGTGTTATAAAACAAAAATGAAAGAAAGAAATGAATCTTTGGTAAAGAAATCAAGGAAAGAAAAATAAAATTAATAGATTTGATGTTAAAATTTCCTTAATGACAAAGCCAAGAGACCCAAACACACAACTACAAGCATGCAATTTTCCATTCAATCACAGTACATTCTTCCATATCCATTGTTCAAACCCAAGCAAAATCAAACTTTTCGCACACTTAGGTTGTAAACAATTCGAGTTCTATGAGTATTGAATGCTCAAGTTCAACACACTTGTTTTTTCACACACTTAGGTTGTAAACAATTCGAGTTCTATGAGTATTGAATGCTCAAGTTCAGCTTGAGCTTGAACCAAGCCTTTAAATTATGTTTAAGTTTAAGTTTGTTAGATAGTTAAAAATCTTAAATTTGATTTGGCTTGACTTGATTTATTAGTCAAGCTTGACCTTAAACTCAAGCTTCATATAAAGTTTTTGAGCTCAAGATCAAGCTTTTGAACTTGAGATCCAATATAAAAATATCATCAAAAACATATTAAGTATATTATTAAGTCCATTTGATTTAGACATGTGACCTCAGCTCCCAATTAATTAAATACTTAGGGGGGTTTGTTAGAGTAGTTTGAGAAAGGTTGTTTGTAATTTTTTGAAATACGTGTGGGTAAAAAACTGTATGTAATGTTGTTTAAAATGTGAAAATGTGAGTTTGAAATTATTTTTCAAGCACATATCAAACTTATTATCAAACACATAGACCAACCTAAGTTCAACTTAAGCTTTATTGTTCATGAGCCTGTTCGTGATTTTTTTTTTTTTTTTTTTTTTGGGCTTAGCCCGTTTATTAAACAAATCTAAAAAATTAAGGCTTAGGTTTGGCTCATTTATAAACAAAAAATTATAAACAAGTTTTTTATCGAAATGATTTACTTCATTCATGAGAGATAACATACAACCTTGAATAGAACATGTACCTTAATGTGATGAAATTCAAAAACAAGAATTGAGAAGACCTTCAATCTTCATCTCAATTCCACATGATATCCAAGATGTGTGATCTCTCAATTAATTCTTACATACATTTTTTTTTTTTGGAAATGTCTATTCTAGAGAGATAAAAGAGAAAATTGTTTTCTCTACTTTTAATTGTACGTACCTTTAATTTCCAAAGGCAATTATTTTATTTAATCTTATTAAATAAACAACTAATTATCTAATTGGGCTTACCTTTTTGGTTGGGTTCTAGTATGTGACTTGAGATGAGAGTAAAATAGACAAATAAGCCTCTAGCTCCAATGAGCTTTAGGCTTCCATCAACTCTTGACAAGCCCAAGGTTACTATTAATTATATAATAAATACTACTACAAAAATATAATTGCACTCTATGACTTATTAACAAATTATATTTCAAGAGTTTAATATAATACGATTTGACACATCCATGAAACATTCATAGCGAACAAAGTCATAATAAACTACCACTTTGTAAATCACTAATTTATTCCTTGAATCTCTGGTGTAATCTATTAGTTATATATATATGTGTATATATATATATATTATGAAACATAATTTCATTAAATATAAACTTTAGTAACTCTTTACTAAAGCGGTTGAGCTCAACACCTTGAATAATTAGTTCCTGTCGGATCGTGAGCTATGTCATTTCACCTCAAAACCAATTGGTGATAAGGAAGACACACTCCAATCTTTTTTGACCTTCAACATCACACCACGCGAGCCTATTTTTAGAGTGTTTGTAGAGAATTAAATTGCGGTCTCCCAACAATCACTCCCTCACAATAACACTCCCGTGACTTGAATCCATGACCATGGCTCTGATACCATTTGTCAGATCATGAGCTATGCTATTCCACCTCAAAACTAATTGGTGTGATGAGGAAGACACGCTCAAATCTTTTATGGCCTTTAACATTATACCACGCAGGCATGTTTTTAGAGTGGTTGTAGGGAGTCAAATTGTGGTCCCCCCAACAATTCTTAATAAACTTATCTCAAGAGAACATTTCGTGTTTATATAGAAAGAGATCACGGATTTCATCTTGAGAATATGTGTTCTCTCAACACTTCGAGTGGTTACTCAACATTGAGATTTTGACGGTTTAGATTAGATCCCACTCCAAATATATCAAAACAATCTACATTTTATGATTGGGTTCACAATCTCCTCATGATTGAGAGTTTATGAAAATAGAAGTCGTGAGATTTATTATTCATGTGACAATTGTTAATTGAATAATTATTCTCACAACGGCCTAATCCAATATGTCTTACACACCAACATATCGACTAGAATTTTCCACTACTATGGTCAAAACAAATCATCTTAGTTGACATGTTACACTTTTCGTAAATGAAACACCCAATTTCATCACCTATTACGAATTACGTTTTTTAGCTTACAAAGAACTTGTGATTTATATTTTCTGTAACTAAATCACATAAAATGCATCTTAAAGACTATATAATAATGTCCGATTAGTTCATATACAAATAATCTCATATATTAAACAATTTAATTATTTAAAATATGACAATAAATTGAATTTTAGGGCACAAACTCTAACAATTATGTTGTTCGAAGTACTAGAAGCCAAGAAAAAGGTACATCAACCATAATTGGAATCTTTGGATTATTTGTTTTGACAGGTACAATTACAAAGGTGCTACCAACAATATTGTTTTTATTCAATAATTCAATTAATATTTGTGACAACAATAAAGAACATATAACTTGATCTTCGGATTTTATCATCACCTTTTACTAACATCCATTTTGAATGAATTCTTAACATAACATATATTTTGCTTTCCTCCCTGAATGAGTTGTTATTTCTTTGCCTCTGGTTAGACATTTAAAGTATTTTAAAACAAATTTGAATAATATTCTGAAACATTCTTCAAATTTTCCTAGTCCTCAACCTGTTTTATGATTTTACTTATTTGGACCCAAATTTTAAGCTGATATGCGTGCTTCAATCTTTGTTTTTAAAGCAGGAATGTAGAATTTTTAATTAAATAAATTTGAAATTGTAATATATGCCCTGCTTTTATTTGAACAAGGTCGATTTACTAAAGAGTTCAGATTCGATGACGCTTTCAATTATAAGACAGAGCATGACTTGGATGCAGTTCTAAAAAGGTCAATGGACAATATGCATATAAATCATTTAAAAGAAATCAATGAGACAATAACAAATTACCCTTTTTCCAATGGTAATTGCACTATTCACTAATATACTCAAGGTGACAGCAAATTGCATAATACTAAAGAGTAAAATTTAGCAAAAACTAATGTTTGATAAATTTCACTATAACAATATCAAGGCCTAATTGAATTGTTACTTGCAAGAGCAAGTTTTATAAAAAACTAAGACTTTTTTTTTTTTTTTTTTGGGGGGGGGGGGGGGGGGTGTGGGGGGGTGTGTGGGGGGCGCTAAGCTAATGCTGTTAGGTGCTTTCCTGAAGGCATTGACATAATACTTTGATAATGTCGGAGGGAAAAAGCTTGATGCAGTGCTCCTTACACATGAGACTCCATGGGCGCATTGCAGTAGCTGGAATGATCTCACAATAAAATCATGATCAACCTGAAGGCATAAGAAATTTATTATCTGTGGTATATAAGAGGATTCATAGAGAAGGATTTACAGTGTATGATTCCTATCACCTCTATCCCAAGTTCTTAGACCTTGTGCTACCTTACATGAGGGAAGGAAAGATAGCATATGTGGAAGACATAGCTGAAGGCTCCTGCAGCTCTTGTAGGAATTTTTAGTGGCCACAATGTCAGAAAGCAAGTAGTTGTAGTTGCTCGTGAGTGATCATTTTACCTCCTTTTGCATATGTATTTAAGCCTTTTTTTTTCCTGTGTAACAAAAGCTTATAGTGCTTCTCCCCATTACCATGGTGAAAGCCATTGCTGCTTGACAGCCATGGTAAGTAAATTCTCAGGATTCAATATACTATATGCTGTTTTAATAAGGAATGCTTGTCCGTATATGTAAACATTGAGAGGATAATAGTCTAATTGGCAAATAAACAAAAATTTTCGTGACTGCAAAAGTAATTTCCGGAGTGTTTTGGCAAGGAATTGGGCCTTGATTTGAGCCAAACTGCTTACAGTATGAATGTTTCTATGCATAGTGACTAACATCAAGTCTGGTGTCCGTCTATTTGTTACTATTTCTTAAATTAAGTGTTTACATCAATTAACAACGGCCTTATACACCTTTGTTTCAAAGGTAATATTGAGTGCAACAACCACTTTTGTTTTTCCCAAACAACTATGAAGCACTAACGTTTCTGCAGTGTCAACATAACACCAATATAACTTTCTTTTGCTTTTGATAAGTAATATTGAAAAGCATTATCGTCCTCAAGGGTTTAAACCTCTTTACCTTGATTGCCATAATCTTGGTGGCATTTAACATAATAGCCCCATAGCATATTTAGCACATGGCAATAAACAATTCAGTTGTGTAGAGGGATTTTATTGGTACTTGGTAGAGAGTCTTTTCTCCCTTGTTGTTGTTCAATATCTACTAGGAAGAATGGTAATGTACTGTAACATGTGTTTTGCCCCAAATATTTCTTTACTTCAAGTGATAGGAAGGAAAAAGGAAAGATAGAGAACAGAGGAACGAAAATGCCTCTTTATTTAGAGGGAAATGGATTGGATGATGATTCCACTTCAAGATGAGTATGTCATTAACTCAAGCTTAGCACAAAGAATGAGATGTCACCTGATTTAGTTTCAAGAATGGCTTGACCTCTATGTAGAGATCTAATTTGTATAACCAGAAAAAAGTTTGGTGTTAGGGTATGATGAATAAAATGTGTTAGGCACCAAACATTGCTTAATCCAAAGATCATCCTTTGTTGAGAAAAACAGCCAATTAATATAACGCACAACAGAATTATATCCTTTTACCCTCTATGCTAATTCAATGAATATTTCAAATAAATTAGCTAAGCACAATAACCAATATAAATAAAAATTTCAGCAGCAACCCACAATCAAGATCTCAAATTTTTACATGGAAAACCCTTTAATGAAAAGGGAAAACCACAGGACCTAGTCCAGTAAAATTTTTTGCTATAGAAAAATGGGTTTGCTACAATATTCTCGAGAACAAATGCTAGAGGCTACCAAGGAAAAAAAATCACTCTTGAATTACAAAAAGTTATCCATCACAGTAGGCAATAAGGTGGATGCCAACAGTAACAAGAAGAAAAGATCTCACCAAGTGGCTAGCATTCAAGCCAGCAACAACACCGGTCAATACAAGCTCTCTTCATTAGGAACAACATACTAAAACTTCATCAAAATCGGAACTAAAATGAGCTTCCAATTTTGGCTTGAAACTGGTTGGTTTTGTAGAAAAAAATTCCTGAAATCTTCTTCTGTCTCATACACAGCAACTTTAGTATTGCAAAATTTTCAATGTAGATAGTGCAACTGTAAGGAGAATATAAGTGTTGATATTATTAGAAAATATGAAAACATAAGACGAAGTAATTATTAAAATGAAGTCCAAAAACAAAAACAAAAAAAAATTACTTTCTGAATTTTCTGAGAAATGTTGGATGTGCTAATAGAAATTTAACCATCATGGAAGAACTACAATAAAATAGAGCTAGAAGTTGAAGATACACAAAATCTATGCAGTAAAATATGAATTAATGGTTTGAAACAAAACTCTTTGGATATCATTAACCAAAGAATATGGTAAATATCTAAATACAGAAAGAAAGAAAAAATGGCAGAGAGGAGAACAAATCACGAGCAGTTAGCAGACTTCAAAGTAAAACAGCAAACAGAAGGAAATAGAGGGAACATGCCAGTTTAAATGATTTTAACCTTTATATAGGATGTATCAAATGTTTATCTCAATCATTGGAACATGTAGCAATCTTAAACCCTTTTGGGCTAAACTACATGACCTCTGATTGGGACAATCAAAGATCATTGGTATTTGTAATTTAGTGACACAATGAGCCACTTACACCATAAGCAGATATTGTGACTTCTTGCAAATGTATAAATCATGAATGAATGATAGGTTCTCCAGTTACTGTTTGGGTCTATGATTAAATAGGAGGTTGTGCTCTTCAATCAATGGAAATGGTGGAATTATTTGAAACTCATATGCAACTGACGCTAGAGACAGCATGATCATCGTCGACCATTATTCACAGTGCATGAAATGAAATCTCATGCTGAGTTGAGTGCGCGTGCGCGCACGTGTGTGGATATATATATATTTCTTACAATGGTTTGAAGAATATATAAAAGACGAGGGTTGTGCTAAATTGATGTCTAGCATAAAATTTAGTCACTTGTCATGAATGGATCCTGCCTTTAAGCATCCAAACCCTCTTAGGGTCTCAATTCCTTCAGTTGCCATCACCATCTTCAAATAAAGTATTTTCTACGGTAGCACTACTGTGAGTAATTCATAAAATTCTATGGTAGCACCAATATTATTATTATATTTCCTCTCCACTCCTAGCTCTAGAAGTACATAATGGAAAGAAAAAGCAGGCATATCCTACATCCAATTGCCCTGCACAGCCGTCTTAACAAAATGAACCAGATTATATAAGTTCACTAATATGTAGAGAAAATTGCATGACTTGTAAACAACTTGAAGTGAAAAAACCCTATTATGTCAAATGTGATATGGAATGGTTATATATTTCTTATGTTTAAAAGAATCGAGTATGCTTTTATTTATTTTTTTAGCATCCCAGACAAAAGAAAGTAGGAGAAAATAAAAATAAACTAGAATCAGTAGCTTTTAATCCTTGTTTAAACCATTTAAATATCCCACTAATCAATGCTAATTTGAAAATGTAAATTTATATTGGCATTTCTCAATGCACCTACATTTGCGTTTTAGCATTCTGCTAACGGAATGTTGTTTAGTCTAATATTATTACAAGTCCCTATTTAAGAGAGCTATCCAAATTGATACATTTAGTCAGGTTAAGAGTGCCTCTTTCCATGCTTCTCATTTATATTTTTGCATCATTAGCCACTGACATCTTATAGAAATTGCAGGAGGAAAAGATTGATGGCTCCCTTGAGTTTCTTATCCTGCCAGTGACGAATTGTGGGATGGTCACAACTCAAAAGTGAGGTTTGCCATGCTTTCTGATTTTGCAATTTTTTTTAAAAAAATTTCCCTTCTTGTTGAGATCCTTGTGTATTGCAAAAAGCCAAAATTGGATATTGTGTCTTAATTCAAAAATTGTTCATTGCACTCTACCTCTTTACTAACATAATGGAGATTAATCTAGCATTTTTATTATTTACTGAAAGAAAATAGGTTATTTCTTGTTTCATCAATTTTTGATTGGGTGTCAAGTGTTTTCTTGACTTATGAATTAATGAAATGTGTGGGTAATCCTAACCTTTCAAATCTCTGATTCTTTCCCATTTTCTTAGAGGTTGTTGCTATGGTTAACCCAATCCAGGAGCTGGAACAGGTAGCAGAGAGGTTGATGCAACAAGCATATCAAAGAGGTAGAGCAAAATCAAGTGGTTCCTCTCACAGAGGATGTGTAAGCACCCTTCCTTGGCTTGGTGCTAAAGTTTTCTACAAGAGTGGAAGATTTTTTTTTTTTTTTTTTTTTATGAGAACAAGAGTGGAAGATGAAGTGCAATAAAATCAAGTAGTTCATAATGGTAGGAAATCTTAGTGTTGTTTAGATGAAGTTTAGATCTATAGACAAACTCATTAGGCAGCTAATGTGTATTACATACTATCAACTTCTAGCATAGTGCTTTTAAGAGCTCTTTGAACCATGGATGTGTCTAACTATATTTGGTAGCAATACTTTGTCAAGATGTTTTAAATTTCATGTATTGGCTTTTCTTCTTTTATGGGATTTATGGGTTTACAACATAGGTTATTATGCGTTTTTTGGGACTTTTTTTTACTACATATATTACTAATTTAAAGGGATTTAAATGCTATTTTGGAGTGGTTTTTTTCCCACTAAACTCTTAATTTTTACACTAATATAGACTATGAGATAAAAACTGAAAGTTAACACTGAATCAAGGTGTTAATTTCAAAATTTTAAAGTTTAGGACATATGTTTAAATACCCAATATATTGGCAAGCACGTGCCTTGCACATGCAACTCAAACTAGTTGAAAAGAAAAAAGCCCAAGTAAAAAAGAAGAGATGAAAAGTGAAAAGTACTTAAACTTGTTTTCTGCACTAATTTCAGCTATTCTCCCAGTTGAAAATACTATAAATAGCCCTTTAAGACACGGGACAACGATTCCCTTGGCTTAAATTGAGGGCAACTAGAAATCGGTAAAATTTGTAATTTGGTGAGGTATACGATGAGAGCAGATGAAGCAGATTATTGAAATCATAATTATTGTACACAGTGCTTGGAGAGATTCTAATGTATTAAGGCCTAATACTAATAGTGATGTCCCTGAATGACCTACTTTATGGAAAAAAAAAAAAAAAAAAAAAAAAACATGAACCACCAACGAATGTGAAAGATACAGCACACCGAAACAAACATATATGAGTATTAATATCTGAAATTTTGGAAAATCAATTGAAAGAAAAAGCTAGCAAGTTTATGCCTGCAGATCAAAAATGAAAAGGGAAAATTTCAAAATAACAATTTACTATTTGATTTTCGAAAATGCTAAACTCTTCTTAACATTAAGAAAGATTTAAAAATTTAAAATGTTCAATAGGTAAAAATTCATCAATTCATAGAGTTAAAAGTTAAAACAGAAAAACTTTATTGCTTATTAAATAAGATCTAAATTGCCGGAGCATGACTAGCGTTAGATTTAATGTGTCCTTCCTCCATCTAACTCATAGATTGTTAGTGTCTATAGGTTAATCATGCCAGAATCATTATTATTATTATTATTTTGATAAATATTTTTTAAATATGATTGTAAACATTGAGAAGGTCCAAGGTATAATAACACCATACAGACAGAATGACTTTCATATCAAGAGAGTCAAACCACAATTCAGTGATTTGGCTGTACTCAATATAACTCTATACATTGTTTTGGTGATGTATGAACACGTGGAGTTGACACACATGCCTTTACATAGACTAAAACTTTTGTTTATGTAAATATGTACATTGGCTATAGAACACAGTGATTCTGCAAATACATAAACTGAATAGGGTCTTGTAAAGCACAAATTACGAAGTAAATTATAAATACATATCCCAAGTGGTAAAGAGAAAACAAACCTGAAGTTCCTTGGCATCATTTGTCACCAAGTTCACTATTTTACGAGATGAAATCTTCTTGTGAGCTTCAAAAGGTGGAAACCATATATTAATATATTAGAAGTAGAACCATCAACAACTTCAGTGTTGTCAGAAACTTTATAGGAATGTGAGTTCAAATTTGCTTGCAGTAGTTGAACTGGGGATCACTTAAATCACTACACCCTGCATATGATATGAAAACTAAAGTCAACAAGACCTTCACCCACACAATTCATGCAAACAATGGCAATTATGAGAGTCAAACCACAATTCAGTGATTTGGCTGTACTCAATATACCTCTATACATTGTTTTGGTGATGTATGAACACGTGGAGTTGACACACACGCCTTTACATAGACTAAAACTTTTGTTTATGTAAATATGTACATTGGCTATAGAACACAGTGATTCTGCAAATACATAAACTGAATAGGGTCTTGTAAAGCACAAATTGCGAAGTAAATTATAAATACATATCCCAAGTGGTAAAGAGAAAACAAACCTGAAGTTCCTTGGCATCATTTGTCACCAAGTTCACTATTTTACGAGATGAAATCTTCTTGTGAGCTTCAAAAGGTGGAAACCATATATTAATATATTAGAAGTAGAACCATCAACAACTTCAGTGTTGTCAGAAACTTTATAGGAATGTGAGTTCAAATTTGCTTGCAGTAGTTGAACTGGGGATCACTTAAATCACTACACCCTGCATATGATATGAAAACTAAAGTCAACAAGACCTTCACCCACACAATTCACGCATAAACAATGGCAATTATGACCCAGCCCAAATCAACTATTGCCAAATGTTAGAGAGCTTTAAGCACAAGAACTGATTCATGTTCTGTTGCAGTTTCAGCTCAAGAAATTAAGAAGGCCAGCTTATAAGTGAAGGTTACAAGAGATGTTGAGACAAATAATTTATCAATGGACATCAAAGCAAACTCTAAGAGCAACCATTTCAATATTGAAATTTCCAAATTGCCATAAAATTTTAATTTTGAAAAATGCAAATGGAATCACAACTTTCATAATTGTTTTAGATAATTCACAAATTTCCAGTAATTAATTCAAGAAGCACTAATCTATCCATGGGTGTAGTCTTTGGAGAAGTATAAGAATGGGTTGGGAGATGTTTGGTCAGCATATTTGGTTTGAGGTTGGTGTAGGGAACCTTATTCTTTTTGGCATGAAAGTTGGCATGGCAGCCAACCACTCAAAGATTCTTTTCCGCTTTTATAATGAAATGGTCTCAAATGTTAGACAATGAGCAAAAGATTTCACAAAGGCTTTCTTCAGTTGACTGAAAAGCTACTACTAGCATAAATCATGCAGAAATAAAATTTGCTTATGGATACTGAATAAATTTGTTTTTTAACTTATTATTATTATTTTTTGAGTTTGTTGTTATCTTTAGTTATTTGCTTATGGATTCTGAATAAAATTTACAGAGAAACCTCGTAGGTGATATGATGAGTGAAGCTACAGTGCCTGGCCCTAAATCTAAAAGCGAAAGGCCAGGAAAATCACAGAAAAGTCAGCATGTAATTTCAACCACTTCAGCTGGTGCTAATGGTGTGTCATCCTCACCCACCACACACAAAAAACAGTAGAGATAATTGTTAAAATTTTGAGCATCAATATCTGATCAAGAGTACTGGCCCTAGTTATGAAAAAACAATCAGTTTGATGATTCCGTTTGAAGCTACGTTTGACAATCAGTTTGAATCTAAGTTTCATAAGTACACAAAGACTAGGAAAGCTAAGGTATATTTGAAATTTTCTTTTGTTGCCATGAAAATTTTACATTTATTACTTTATCACTTTAGATTTAAGATTATTGTGGTAAAGATGTTAAAAGTTATGTTATAGAAAGAACACTTTGAGTTGTTAACCGAAGCCCATTTGTGATCATTTATAATTCATTAACCTCAGTTTCTGCTATAAAATAAAAGTAAATCAAATTAATATATGATTGACAGAACTTGCTGTTATTAATGGTGACACAAAGGCATTTGTAATTCTTCTGACTAATGGCAAATATATGACTAGCAATTACTTCGTTATATGAACGTCAGAAACTAAAAGAGTCACAGCGAAGGGTATTCCCATACTGTTCAGGCTAAGCTATAATAACACTAGAAGCACAGAATGACTTTCATGTCAAACAGTTTGAAACCACAATCCAGTGATATGACTGCACTCATGACTCAACACAACTCTATACATTGTAGATATGCACATTGGCTACAGCCACTATGACTCAACAAATATATATAAACTGAATTTGGTCTTGTAAATGACCAATTATGAAGTGAATTATGTACACATAATTCAAATGGTAAGAGAAAGCAAACCTGAAGTGCCTTGGCAACAGTTGTCATCAACTTAATTATTTTCCCAAACGCAAACTTCTCACCAGCTATCTGTGTCAGACCAGAACTCTTTGCAATATGGCCGCCGTCTAAAGGTAAAAACCATATATAGATATATTAGAACCATCAACACCTTCAGTGCTGTCTGAAATTTTAAGTTAAGCTATGAGTCGCAACGCCTCAACATCAAATCGTACAATGTGAAACAAGTTTGGATCTACTTCAACAAATGCATCATTATAAGTTCCAACAGATCAACAACTACATACATACACAGACCACTATGGAGGGATACGGGTTGGAAAGAAGAGAGATTTCGTTAATATGCCAATATACACGTATGAAAGTCTTGGAAGCGTCAGACACATCATGGTCAGCAAACCTACAAAACTAAGTATAGATACCACCGTAATAGAGTTCACTATAGCAGAACTAGCGAAACCACCATGGTCAACCTTATACAAGAAAAGGTGTGAGTTAAAGGTGTATTGTCAATGGCACGAGTTACGAGTTCCTAAGGCACGCTCAGCCGAGTTACCTAGAGATGAACCTGCCAACATACTTGCTCATCTTGAACAAGAGAACAATCAAATGCAAAGACGACTAAACCATTTTCACGCAATCCAAAAAGCTAGGAAGCATCTAAAGGGGAAGGCGCAATAGCGAGCCATCAAGTCTATTAATGAAATTACTGCGTTAGATGATGAAACATATATTTCAAACTTTTCAGATTCAAGCAATGATGATTTTCAAAAATTTCTACCTACGAACATTAGACGTTGTTGTTAATGTCTACACATTATGTGCAATACATAGTGTTGTTGTTAATGTGTGACAAATGATGATTATGTACGTTCAACTTTTGCAACTCTAAAGATTAACTGTTCATTAGTTTTGGCTAAGTTTATGTGAAATCAGTTTCTCATTTCTTCCCTATTGTTCTTTGTTGCTACATTCAAGTAATGTGCTTTGGTTGGACAATGTCCTTTGCTTTGTAATGTAGGAAAAACCGTAGGAAGTGAAATGCCTCCAAATTATATTTATTGCACATTACTTGTAGGAAAATTTAATATATTCAATACATACAGACTCATCCAAACCACATAGACCAACCGCACATATGATTCAATAATACAAATAATTCATTTATATGAGTTGTTTGAGTCGCAGTATCATATACATGTATCTGTGTATCTTAGTTCTTATAGTGTCCTATTTTATATATATACATTACATAAAGACTCGTCCAAACCAGACTAACCACTCACTCACTGAAAATCCATATGGCTCACACAACACACTGTCACAATGATATTTGGTTTGCTTAGAAATAGGGTAAAGGCCTAAAAGCCTTATCAGCCTCTAAAATGTTTCATTCAAGTTATTGGTTTGTTGTAGCATTGCTCCAAAGCTCCCTAATATTGCAATTGTGATGATCGGAAGCCATTAGTGTAAAACTTGGAAGCATAGTTTTCTTCATGTAATTACATTGATGTTGAGAAAATGTAACTACATTTTGTACCTGCAAAGCCTCCTTGAAGTTTGTAAGGGAATATGGGGATAAAACTCTCCAGTGTTGCTACACTCGCTGCACGTAATACTAGCATTTAGCAAGTGAGGTTGGAGAAGGCTAACACAGCTCTACACTATTCAGCCAAGTCATGTTTGCAGTTTTGCATGTGCTGCTTAACAGCTCGGCACTGTTAAACCTTGTTTAGTCATATCATCCATGCTCACGTGAATAAATAGATATGCAACACTTTGCAATGCACTATTTTCAAGGATGCAGAGGATCCCTCAAAAGTGTAAGCAAAATTTTGGGCGTGAGTTGTCCACCATTGCTACACTTGATTGAAGTAGTTTTTCATGTGATGCTCAATAGCTCGGCACTATTGAACCCTGACCACAAGTACCCATCCCCACTCACGTGAATACACAGATGTGCAACCCTTTGCAATGCACCGTTTTCGAGGAGGCAGAGCATCCCTGAATTGGTTATGCATCAATTTTGGGGGTGAGCTATCCACCGTTGCTACACTGATGTTCGCAGTGCTACATGTGCTGCTCAATAGCTTTATCTACATGTGCTGCTCAATAGCTTTACACTGTTGAACCCTATCCAGTCATATCACCTACACACACGCCAATGCACAGATATGCCTTCTTTTGCAATGCACCGTTTTCAAGGATGCAAAGCATGGCTGAAAAGTTTATGATACATTTAACACAGCTCAACATTGTCTCGTCAAGTCATGTCAGATGAAGTACAGGAATGCTGAATAGTCTTCAACAAGACATACCAAACTAGTTAGAGAAAAATCTTAAAACCACATCCATCAGATATAAACCATACTAGTGATCAAAGTCCCAAATTAAATATAAGCATAAACATCACTAGTTTAAAATCTAAACATGTTATCCTAGTACAAACTCTGGCAGTCAACCACTTGAAATATTGAGACACTAAGCACAACAGGCTTCCTCTTGATCGCCTCGAAGACACAGACATCTCCTTCTTCTAAATTATTGTGCTTTCGAAAATGCAACCCATCCCTTCCCGAATCTCATTGCTGAATATGTTTTGATGGAGGGTAATAGCATAAGACATTGAAGTGTGACATCATGATTACATTATGTATAAAGGCTAACCATATTATGCGGCCGCGAGATACCCATGAAAGAAGAATTTTTAGGCTTGAACTTTTCGGCTACTTAGATTGTTCTCTCTCTTCCTCTGGACATGCTACTTATGATGAGTTTGTATCATCTTCATCTACGTATATTATTTCTACCTGATGATCTTCCAATTTACAATTCTTCCTGGGTGGATATTGAATCTCAGTGATAGTCTTATCAAATATAAGAACATGGAAGCTTGAATTTCTATCATATCTAAAGACTAAAATATAACCATAATAGATAAAATGGTATTCAACAAAATCCTGCCAACCATTACAAAACCAAATGTTGTTATCAGCTTTCTTCAATCCCACTTGCCAAATACCACCATAGGGAGCAATGAGTGTAGCTACGGTGGATAGCTCAGCACTGTTGAACCCTGACCAAAAGTAACCATCCACACTCATGTGAATACACAGAGCATCCTTGAAAAGTTTATGCTCAACAGCTTCGCACTGTTGAACCATGTCCAGTCATATCACCTACATGCACGTCAATACACCTTTTGCAATGCACGCTCAACAACTTTTGCAATGCACCGTTTTCAAGGATGCATAGCATCCCTGAAAAGTTTATGATATATTTAACACAACTCAGCACTGTCTCATCAAGTCATGTCAGATGAAGCACATCGATGCTGAATAGTATTAACGTGAATAAATACGTAACCTCTTTTACAGTACACATCACCAGCCCACTGCTGTAGCATAAGCTATAGCCATATCAAATAGCTACCTCAGCAAATCACATGCACCAACAGAAGCCACTGTACAACCAAGTCATGTTTGCAGTTTTGCATGTGCTCCTCTACACCTTGCCACTAAATAATACACTGTCGAGTCATATCATCTTTATTCACGTGAATACTTACCCTTACATATAGTCACATCCACATGAATACTTGCCCTTGCAAAACCCCTATATAAAGTTCCATTTACATCTACCCTTGCAAAACATCTACACATACCGATCTAAAGTCACATTTTCCAATGTCAATGCGCAATTGGATGCTACCTCATTTTCCAGATAACTATAGAAGGGAAAGAGATTCCGACAAAGGGGAATACTATGCCGGATTGTAGCGGGAGTAGGACTTTCGCGTGAATGAGTCCAACGCTCTGCACGATGATCTCCTGCGACTCGGAGTGCCTCTTGTCGACCGTAGCTCGCTCGCATTGCCACGGCGAAACATGCACCAATATGAGCGTGCAGTTACTAAAATAAAAAAAGAAAACAATCTTATAATACTCCGTAGGTCCAGGTATCACATGCTACAACTAGCGGAGGAGCTGGCCGCCACAATGAACAAGCAACTCACTCCAGCGGAACGTAACAATGTCCTCAACTATGAGGACTACCTGTCAGAACGAATGTCTATGTGGTGTGTGTGTTATGTCTAGTGTTAAGTTAATAATGTTAGTGTAAGTTATTTTAAGTTTTTTGTGTTATGTCGTAGGTGCTTATTGAAAATCATCATGTGTGGGAATATTTAACTTTTATGCGTTATGTGAGAATAATCTAGATTACGAATAACGTGCATGCTCCTCACAATCAATAATAAGGTTTACATAGTACAAATGCAACGGTGACACACATACATATAAAACATAGTTAAGAAAAATAGTTCTCCAACAAAATCTAATAACACCATGACACGATTACTCTTCATCTGACATCTCCACGTCTGACTGATAAATGGGATCAGCAAGAAGTGATTGCATGAACTGTGCATGCTCCTACCACCCTTCCTCCACTGACTCTCGAATCTCGACTTGGGTCCGATATCGATTAAGACGTATCTTCATTCGATTATTTTCTTTTCTTATGCGGTTCAGTGCTTTACAAAGTTCGTCGATCGTGTCTCTAGGCATCTGCGATGCGAGTAATTGAGGCACTAGCAACTCAAAACCAACCAGCTCATCATAAAACATTTGATATTCATGAAATAACCAAGCCCACTCCTGTCTCATGGTATTGTGAACATAAGCACTATTTCACAGATTCGGATTGATTGGATAGCTGAACTCATCTTCCAATACCCAATAACAACCCATAGCAGTGAACACATCATGAGGCCTATAGATTTGTGGGTTGCCAGAACCAGACATTGACGCTGAATACAATAACACCAAATGATCAAGTTAACAGTTTGCATCAACTGTTGGTAAATAATGTAATGCTGCATAAGATGGTATACGACAAAGACATTCATAAATTTGTTTACTATTACATGCTAAAAATGAAATACTAACACTAACACTAACACTAACATTTGACCATGTGCAAACACGTTGTTGTTAATGTCTACACATTGTGTTCAATACAAAATGTTGTTGTAAATGTTTGACCAATGTGATTATGTGCAATACAAAATGTTGCTACAATAAAGATTTCATTCTCTTGTGACCAACGTTTACTACAACAAACAACCAAAATCACACCAATGTACTTACGTCACACTCATTCAACCAAAAAAAAAAAATTCAGTACAATATCAAATGAAAATACCATTGCCCTAAAATTCTGGTGTGAGTTATTTACCTGAGATGATATAAACTTCAGTTGAGTCTGAAAGCAACTATTGATCTGAGCAAAGTGGAATTCAGTTCAGCGGAAAGCAAGACACTCTGAATGGGAGGAGGTGTGGAGAAATTATACGAGAATAACTCGATTTTACAGAGTTCGAGTATACTTTATAACTCGATTACTGTAATATTGAGTTATGTTAAAAGCCATATATCCATACGCCTGACACAAAGACAATCTTAAAACAAGTTTAATAAGAGCATAACTCGATATTTGAATAGTCAATTACATAACTCGATTAATGTAAAACCGAGTTATTGAGGGATTGGAAAAAGAAAATGCCACGCTGGAGGTCCAGTGTGGCACAAAGCCAAATATAACTCGATTATTCTATAATCGAGTTATTCGCATAACTCGACTCTAGTATTATCGAGTTACAAAACATGGGTATTCTCCTATTTAGTTTGCGAAAGGGGGCAAAAGGATGTTTAATTTACCCGAAAAAGGCAAAAACCCATTTTGTCCGTCCAAATAGATAATTTTCTCTATTGATAATTTACACATATTTTAGTGGGTTTTAAATTTATGACATTATTAATTATGAGAGGAGAAAGCGATTGAAAATACATTTGTGAATTAAGAAAAAGTCTCACAAATCTTAAGATTTGTGCATTTTTTTTTTAAAAAAAATCTAGAATATAATATAAGAGCTTAAAGAAGTGACGGGGTTCCAAAATTTAATGAAATCTCTCTCTCTCTCTCTCTCTCTCTCTCTCTCTCATGATAGTCGGCAAAATCATGTAATATATAAAGGCAACTAGGGGAACCTTCTTTCTTAATTATTTGGAAAAGTCATTTTCTAGTTCTTTCACAAGCTGCCACTTTGACCTTGAATCAGTCACAATAGTACAGGTGTCTTACGATTTTCTTATCTCAAATTCTCTATAATATCTTGGCTCCTCCCGGCTCCTTTCCTTTTCAGATTCTCTCTTCTTTTTCTCAATAATATCTGTAAATAATTAATTAAATTTGAATTTAAGAACGTGACCAAATTCAAGAAATTTCAACGGAAATTCTAGCATTTTACCCTTATTTTTTAAAAAAAATTAGCAATATGCCCCTATTTCGAAACTATATAAGGATATGCCCTTGTTTCGATACTCGATTACCTTAAAATCGAGTTTCAATGAAATATTTGATTTGTAGAAAATCGAGTTATGCCCGATCAAACTTTAAAAAAAAATAAATAATGATAATAATTTGCATGGAACTTGAGTTCCATACCTATAGCTATGTTTTTATTGTCTATAGTGGCGTTTTTAATGGTTTCCATGCAAATTTTTTTAAGTTTGCTCGGGCATAACCTATAGCTAAGTTTTTATTGTCCTATATTGGCGTTTTTAATGATTTCCATGTAAATTTTTTTAAGTTTGATCGGGCATAACCTATAGCTACGATTTTATTGTCCTATAGTGGCGTTTTATTTTCCTATAGTGGCGTTTTAATGGAACTTGAGTTCCATGCAATTTTTTTTTTCTTTTTTTTCTTTTTTAAATTTGATTGGGCATAACTTGATTTTCTACAAATCGAGTATTTCATTGAAACTCGATTTTAAGGTAATCGAGTACTGAAACAGGGGCATATTCCTATATAGTTTCAAAACATGGGCATATTGCTAAATTTTTTGAAAAATAAGGGTAAAATGCTAGAATCCCCAAATTTCAACCCCATAATCATAGTTCCTTAGGTCAAGAATACGGAAGTAAATTAAAACACATGCAGGGACGGATCCACCAAGGGGCAGGGGGGGCCATTGCCCCCCCTCTCTTTTTCAAATTATCTTTTTTTTTTTTTTTTTTTTGCATGTTCATATTTTAGAGTTTATAGTTGGTCCCCCTCAAATTTTTGAATTGGTCCAAATAGCCCAAGAGAAACTAATCACTTAACCCTTTCTTTGGACCCATGGCCCCTCCATAGTCCAAATACAACACAACAAAAAATCCACAAATCACCAATATCATAATTCAATAACTCATAACCAAAAAAATCTCATAGAAAAAAAAAATTCTCTTACGGGGGTGACAATAATTTATATAACTTTTTAATTGATTTATAAATTATGGGAAAATCAATTACAATATTTAATTTTTTTCCAAAAGATAAAATGCAAAATTATTTTAGAAGCCAATATTGATGATGTAGCATTGCCAACTCTTAATATTAATATCCCAATTTTTTAAAATCCTCAAACAAAGTTTTGAAAGCTTCATTAGTGTGATTTTTAGTTGCATCCAAAAGTATGGGTTTATCATATTGGTGAGTTGGTTAATGTGATAAAATCAACATATTAATTCCAATTATCCAAAATTTGGAGATCCAAAGTTCTCTTCTTTTTTATTCTTTTTCAAAAAGGTTTGAATATCATATTGTAACTTTCAACTTTTTTGGTTCATATTATTTTATTCTTGACTTAAATATTTATAGTAATAAAGTGCAATTGTTTTGTCTACCATGATTTTTTTTTTAATAAACCATGTCACTTGAAATTTTTTTGGTTCATGCTTTCGCCCCCCTAGGTTCAAATCCTGGTTCCGTCCCTGAACACACGGCTCATCACTATTGGAGTTTACTTATAGCACTTTGGTGGTGGTGGTGCGGCCAAAACATGTCACACCAGCAAACTTAGTAAAAATCATATTAATTAATTTGTAAAGATATGTTACTGTCAGAAACTTTTTAAAGAATCCAATATTTCTTTCTTCAGTCATCACAATTTCCATTAAAATCGTATTACCTGTTATGTATTATCATGTGTGCGTTTGAATAAGATTAAATTTCAATTTATTTTGACTGCCAATTTATTTACAACTTTTTTTTGGTATAACTATATTTTTCTTAGTTTATTATTATTATTTTTGAACAAAATAAGTTAAAACTTTGAATGGTTTTCTGTATGCATGCATAAGCATAATATAAAAGCATGACATTAGAAGGGATGAAAGATGGTTTTTTGGCTTCGATGTCTCGGGTATATATATGGGATGAGATTGTGATATATGTACATATATAAGAACTTAGTGAAATGCCATAGAAGATGAGCTTAACATGTTACATGCCTTTCTTTTTTGGATTCTAAGTTTAATTTGGTTCCTATGTTGGAAAATTTTGAAGAGTTCCAACTAATTACTATGTCAGTCTACAAAGACTTTGTTATCATAAGCCTTTACCAGTCTACAATTCCTATGTTATTACGCTTTCATCTCGGTATTTTACTTTTTAAAATTTTGAAATAAATAATAAATTTATTAATTAAATATTAAATAACACCAAAACAACGTAGTTTTGGGAGGAGCTAACGGCAGAGTTAACAGAGGTCTAACGGAGGCCTTGATTGAACACTTTCAAAACTTAGAGGAATGAATTGACAGAAAACAAAGTTAAATGACTAAAATGAATTTTAGTGAAACAAAGAATGTCAGTTTTACATTTTGGCCTTTTTATTTTTATTTTTTTGGATTTCCTCTTCTCAGGCCACTTATTTTTAAGATTTAGATTTCAGTTTCACACTTCCACAAATTAAACTACATTAGACTTTTTGTTCATATCAATTTCTTCAATGTAGAGTGTGTATATGTGTGTGTGTGTGTGTATACATATATATATCAAATAATTCATAATAAATATCTACCATACTGTTTTTTCCTCTATTATTCTATTCTTTTACCACAACCTTACAAGTATGTATTTGTTTACTCTATTTTTTTCCATCAAAATTGAATAGGTTTAGTGTATTTTTTTTTTTTTGTCTTTTGTTTAACTTAATTTTCTTAAGTTTTATCCAATTTATATGGTTATGGTTTGAGAATCAATCATTAAATATGCTTAGACACGATTTTTTTTTTTTTATAATTATTTTGTATATTGTATATGAATTATAGACTTGGGTTCCAATGGATATGTTGTTTCACATTTGTGCATAATATGGTTAGACATGATTTTCTATTATTTTATATATCATATATGAATTACACATTTATGACATGGATTTGATTTAGAGAACAATCTTCTTTTTAGCTTATTATTAAGCATATCTTGATATAAATTTAATGATAAATTTTTTTTTATCTATTTTATTATTTAATTTTACTTAAATTAGAAAATATTTTCTTATTTTTTTAGTTTACACATAATTCTTGATTAAGTCATGCATCGCATGCGTATAATACTAGACATGTATACTAGATATGTAGATTTTAGTATCCAAGTGCCAAATTAGCATGAAAAATGGAAATTGAATTGCCGAATTTGATCTCAAACTTTCTCTCTCTTACCCACTGTTGTAGGCTGCCCAATATTCATCCTTGGTTTTTTCAAGGCTTGAACCTCCTCCCTTAAGAGGAGAAGCAACCACTAGACTAGTCCATACTTTACTGATTATATTGGAAGCTGATATGATTATATATATATATATATATATATATATAGTTTAATATATTTATAGCTTTTTATTGTAAGATTTTATTGTAATTTCTCTTCTCTCAAAATATATATATATATATACCTGAAATTTTGATATTATATATTTGCTTTCACAATCAAGCTATGTTCTCAAAGGATTAACTATATTATCTTTTATCTTTTTTTATTTTTTAAAACATAGTGACATTGTTGGGTTATTTCAATAGAGAAAAATAATTCAAAAAAATTGTTCTATTTTACTTTATTTTTTAATTTCCATTTAATTTCTGGAGAAACTTCTTTTAAAATTGTTCATTTTATTTCTTTCTTTTATTTTATTTTTTCTCATCCTTTAATTTCTCTAGATCTCCTATAGGTAGCTGATTTTGATCTTTGAAGTAGAAAGGGGAAAAGAAAAGTTTGGTTAGTTTCTTGACAACTTTATTTGTTGCTAATACTAATATGGAAGCAATGTTTAAAAGAATAGATCTTCGAAAGAGTTGAAATAGGGAGGTTCAAGGTTTTGAGTTTGAATCAAGGTTCAACCACGATGATGTCATAATTGATTTAATAATAATAAAATAAAATAAATTATATAATTGTCATTTGTGCAGAGCCATAATGATGAGTTTATGGTCGAGAATCTGAATGCTTTGGAAGAGCGAAGAGATATGGTGTCTGTGCAACTTGCCAAGTTTCAACAAAAGTTAGCTCAGACATACAACCGAAAGGTGAGGCCTGGGGAGTTTGTGTTAGGGGACCTCATTTTGCGAAAGGCTGTTGGGAGCATGAAAGATCAAAACGCTGGAAAACTGGCCCCAAATTGGAAAGGACCCTATTGAGTAACAGCTATAGCCAGAGCAAGAGCCTATTACCTAGAAGACTTGGAAGAAAGACCTTTGCCCCGATCATGGAATGTTTATAATTTAAAGAAATACGATATGTGAAGGTAATATAATGTATATGTTACGTGTTTTAATTTATGGATTGGCAAGAACCATGGAAATAGATGAATTTCAGTTAGCTTTTCCTATGTAAAATATGTATGAATAGTAAAGCATCTGTGCACATACTTGACATATATCTATAAGGACAGATATTTGGCCCCGGACTGACTCTAGTCATCGACTAGGTGGAAACCTTAGCACATATCTATTAGGGCAGAAATCTGGCTTCGGCTTGACTCTCGTCATCGACCAGGTGGAAACCTTAATACATATCTATAAGGACAGAACGGCCTAACTCCGGTCACCAACCAGGTGGAAACCTTAACACATACCTATAAGGACGGAAGTCTGGCCTTAGTCTAACTCAGGTCATCGATCAGGCGGAAACCTTAATACATATCTATAAGGACAAAAATCTGGCCTCGGCCCGACTCTAGCCACCGACCAGGTGGAAACCTTAACACATACCTATAAGGACGAAAGTCTGGCCTCAATCTGACTCAGGTCACCGACTAGGTGGAAACCTTAATACATATCTATATGGACAGAAACCTTAATATAGCATCTCCCCAAGGATAACCAAGAGCGGTGCGCCGCGAATGTTGAAATTAAGCATAACGTCGCTGAGCAATGACACTTAAGTAATCTTTTACGTTAATGTCAAAGTGCGGAAGTTACTACCGAAAGCCTAAATTACTTGTTGTTTTACCAACGATAACACTTGTACAATTCTTAGCATTGGTATAAAGATTGATGTTGTTACTAAACATTCGGACTGTTGTGTTACCCAATGTTAACACTTAAGCAATTTTGGCACGAATGTCAAAACATTAATACCATTCCCAAGTGCGTGAAGACTTAGTGAAAATAAGTTGTCAGCATTATCCATTTTCATACAATCACAAAAGAATAAAAAAAATTATTATTAATTAAAACCATTAGTCTTGAACAAAATTTAGAATAGAAACAATAGTTTAGTACACGGATGCCAACCCCCTTTAGGAAATACATAGAATTTTGACAAAAAGCAAGGGGGCAAAAAGAGAGAAAAATACAACAAAATACAAGTTTTTAAAGCAAATCTAGGCTCTCAGGGCATCTGTAACTGGAGGGGTTGGTGCAAGTGCTTCCTGGCCAGCTAAAGGATCAATGGGTGAAGGCTCTAAGGTGACTATGGGATGCGTGACATCCAGTTTTGGTATAGCAGTAGTGGTTCTCAAGTTGTCATCATCTAGCACCACTACGTGGGAATCGATCTACTTAGATAGCTCCCTGGACTCCAGACTCTCGGTGCCCTCCTTTTCGTCGTTGCTATCCTCTCCCTGCTCTTCAGCCTGGGTTTCAACCGTAAGGTCTTTAGGCAAAGGTACTCAGTCGGTACTCCTAAAGGGGGAGTCATTGGGGAGGCCGAGGGCGTTAACTGCAATCATCCAACCTTCCATGAACCCAAACTTCTGGGCCTGAAAGATCACAAGACTAGCTGAGTTTTCAGCGTCCCTGAAACCCCTGTTGTAATAAGTTTTCTTCCAAGCATTTTCTCCGCCTTTGAGGTTAGTGAATTCCTTGTCTCGGGCAGAGAGGATATTGGCAGTCTCCGCAAGCTTATGCTTGGTATCCCCGATCTTACCTTGAAGCTCACTGGCCTTTTGCTCAGCAAGCTCTAATGCCTTCTCAATAGAAGACACTTACCGTTCCATCATGTTCAGCCCCAAAGTCTTCTCTTGCAGGTTAGCATTGGCTACCTGTTTTAGGGCTTTTTCTTCGTTAGTCTCCTCATGCACCCTTTTCAGTCGACCCTCCACCATGTGGGTCAATTAGGCAGCCTAAAGCAACAACAAAGCAAAACGGGGTTATTCAAGCCCAATGGGTAACACTTAGAAATTGAGAGATATGTGAGGGGTACAAAAGAGACCGAGGCAGCAAAACAATTAAAGTTTAGGTGGATATGAAATTTATGACTACAGTGTACCACTTCAATTTAAGCACCAAGTCCTTATATCGGTAGCCTGAATAATGTTCCATATCAGCAGGAAGCAGTAAAACTTGCCCGATGCTGTCCAATAGGCGGCCTTCCTCACCACTCCTCCATGTCTTAAGGTAGGAGTTTAAGGGTAGGACTTTATCCCCCAAGTGGAAGGTGCACTACCACCTGCTTGTAGAACTTAAGGAAGATGTCACTACCTGAGAGCCGATTATAACTGGCTGGCTGAGGGGTTGAGTCTTCCGGGGGGTCTTACCGGTTGGCTGAGTGGTTGGCTGAGTTGAAGTTGGAGGAGGAGGGTCAGCAGTAGAGGGGGTGCTGTCCCCAACCGTAGCGTTGTTAGCACCCTTCTAACGCTTCCTCTGCTGTTGGGAAGTAGGAGGTGTGGTTTATTGAGGGGTAGACTAAGCGACAGCTTGACCTCCCGAGACTTGCGCGGCAAAAAACCAGCAGTCCAAAGCCATAAACCATTTTTGAACCATTTCTTCTACCAGATTTGGTAGGGTGGGCTCTACAAGGTTTGTCTCCTCGGCAACTGGACCCTCTTCATCAAAACCTTCTAAGATGGGAGCCTCCACTAGAGTGTACATTGCTCGGCCTTGGAAGACGGTATCCCTCGAACCGTCTTGTATAGGTTAAAGAGAGTCGTGTTTGACCAATCGAGGACTTAATTCCTCGGTTTCCTTGGAAGTTAGCCCTTTTGGCAAGAACCCAGGCAGCCAAATGTCTAGATATGACAATAGTGGACTTTCGACCGTCAAAGCGCTCAACGAATCCTGGTAGCTTGTGTAGGAGGGCACACAACCTAAGATCAGGTGAAAAGACCTTAATTGCCTATTGTAATGCATGAATATCTCCGAGCGAATGATGAAATTGAGCTCCTTAGTGCGTATTACGTTTATGTCCGACCAGAACTTCTTAGAAACTGCAATCGAGGAGGGGATTTTAGTTAGTTAGATGCCGAGAAAGTAGTAAAATGAATGAAAAATAAATGATGATAAGAATACCAATAAAACAACAAAGGGCAAGGGGCACACGATTTGTGAATGTTCAAGGATCGGTAAAACAAAGTACCGACCTATCCGACGAGGAAAGGTCAGGTAAGTCATCTCTCCATTCAGCCAATTACTACTCACTCTCACGTACTCCCCCGCCGAGTTCCTATTGGAATCGGGGAGGCAAGATATCAACCTAACCATTGTGTTTTGGGTTTGAAGGTAGTACCTGAGCTTTAGACTCCCCTGCATAGCATACAAGAAGTTGATGTTGTGGTGGGTAAGGCTCAGGCCATACAAGCGGTTGAGACGCCCTACACAGTTAACAACCCTATAAAAATTAGGTAAACACTGGTCGAGGTTAAGGCAGTAAAAGCTGAGGGTCCTAAGTAGCAAAGTGTCTACTAAGAACCTTACCCCGCCCTCAAAAATGGACATTAAAGGGAAAAAAACTACATGAGGGAGCCTCTAGTCTTCTATATTATCCTTGTGACAGTATGAAATTTCAACGTCATGAGGGATATTGTATTTAACTCTAAAGGATTCTATGTTTTCCTTAGTCTTCAAAATGTAAGCAAAAGGCATATTGCTAAATCTAAGTAAGTTACGAGGAGATATTCAAGGGAAGAAGACTTACATAGTGATTTCTTGTAGAGGAGAGTGATCTTGTAAGGAGATTAAGGGCTCAGGAACAGGAGGAAGGTAGTATTTAGAACTTAACAGAAACTAAAGAAGATGAAAACATAGATTATGGGTGGTATTTATAGGCACAAGGGTCATTAATGCTAACTGCCCAACTGCAATTAATGCGTATCATCATTTCGCTTCATGCATGCTTCGGTAAATGAAGCGTCAGTTTGCCCAGGCTGTTTGATGTTTCAGGCCCTACCACGTATTTAAAGGAAGTGTACTGTCTTGTCCATTTCATTAAAAAGCAGACTGTTGGCCTTCTCGAGACGAAACCGTCACTTCTCTTGGACGAGGTAGAAACAGATGACCAACCGTGGGATAACAGAACTCTGATCCTATCTCCACTTCATGGAAACAAGATCGTGGGGAGACTATTATGGGTGAGTTGGGCCCAGGCAACCATGTCTGCCCACTTGATCAAAACCCAACATAAAGCCTAAGGCCTATCAGAAGAATTAAACTTGGTACGTAGATAGATAATCAGGCCTGGGCCTTATTATGATGGGCCCAACCCCGAGGTCAGGGCCTTGGCCAAGGAGATGACAAATAGGGAGGTTTTGAATGGTCGGCTAAATCGTGACCAATAATGCCGTAGTTAGGGTGAGACACGAATCTAGTGAGGTCAGTAGCCGAGGATTGGTAGTGCTATTGGGAAACCACTCCCGAACACCATTCGGCATCTGGAACAAGTTCCAATGGAATCATCTAAAGTCGTGAGGATCCCTTAGGATTCTAATGAAAGTAGGAACATGTGCGAAGTGGGGTAAAAATGATGATCATCCCACTAACAAGAGACTATAAAAAGGGGGAAGTGGGTAAAGGCAAGGGGGTTGGGAAAAATCTGGGGGGGTAAGAGTGTGAGAGAAAGGGAAACCACTGAGAAACACTAGGGGAAACACAAAGGAGTCAAGACATGTTTTGGGTCTAAGTTGTAGGATTGAGAGATAACCCACTTATAAATAAATTGTGACCCCATCACTTTGGTCGATACCATTCTGGGTGCACACATTATATATACTCAAATGTTTTATATTAACGAGTTTGCTCACATATGTTTTATTAATTTTGAGATTAACTTATTTAATAATTTAGTTGAGACTTGGACTAGAGGTTGATTCATCTTGTAAAATAGACTTATGAAATGTAGAGGGTCAAAAAAAAAACCTCAAACTTCAAGGGCTAAAAGTGTACTTTAGTCAACAATAATTATGCATTTTTTTATGTTCTAAAAGTTTAAAACAATTAGCAAACCGTGAACACAAACTTGTTTAGATATAGATCTTATTAGAGTCTATAAGATTTATTAGACAATGCTCAAGGTGCTATAAGTCAAAATAAAAGAAAAAGGAAGTTGCAGGTTTAGGAATTCGAATCATGCCAGGTTCGACCGATTGAAAGACAGGTTCTGCAAAATTTAATTAAAGCCTATCAGCTTCTTAAGCCCATTAAGTGATAAGGGTTTCAGATCTATTTCACATAGTATTTAGAGGAAACCCTAAGACATGTTTTGTTATGACTTTGGGGGTGCTCTTTTGAGATCTAAAAAGTATTGTGCCTTCTCATTTCAAAGTCACTACTAGAAATCATTCTCATACCATTACAACCGGTAGATCTGAAGTTGCTACAAAAAGATTATACATAATTAATGATTTAAACCTTCAAGGGTGGTCTTGAAGTCACAAACTGCAGAGTTTGTGTTGCTAAACCTTTGAGTGGGATCTCAAAGTTACAGATGAGGAGTTTGTGTTCAACAAATCCAAGATAGAAGAGTCCATGAAGTCGGAGCTGCACATGGTCATATTAGTAAGTTTTACATGAGGTAGCTTTAGATTTAGGGTTTAATTAATATATTGTAATCTTCCATTCTATTATAGTGGATTTGTTTACCTTAAGAATAGTTAGGTTAAACCCTCCCTAGGTTTTTACCTTGAAACAGTCGGTTTTATTGGTTTTCCTAGGTCATCATATTACTGTCTTTTTTAATACTAGGTAATATGATTGCATGAGTTTAACTTAGATCTGAATAATTAACATAAGTAACTACTTAGCTAATTCATTAGGTTAAATTAATCTATTTTTCAAGGGGTCTAAACAAACAAACAAACACATTCCACCAGACAATTAAGATCTACAACTCCATATATAATTGCAGCGTATTTTGAAATTCTGAATTTGGATGTACAAAAAGGCACCCCAATTTAAAGGAATAGCCCTTTTATTTATAAACCTATAAAATATAATTAATCGCAAACCTTGAATCAACTCTACAATTAAATGTTCAAAGCTGCTATGAATATCTCAATTTAGTCTAAAACCCTTCGATCTGACATCCAAACATTCAGTTTATCAAAAGTCCCAAATTTGGTTTAATTTCGTACTTTAACCATTTCTATTCTTTGATTAGTCTCAAACTAAAAACGAACACATATTGATTTTATTGGATTTTTCATTTTTCAATTTACTTTTATTGTAATATTTACGTCCACAAACTAAAAGTAGAAACTATTTTTAATAAAAATAATATAAGGTTAGTGAATCTAATATTTATAAGTTCATTAAAAAATCACTCTATGTAATTAACTCAAAGATATAATTTTAACTATACTTTTGTTATTAATTATTACTATAGATTTGTGGAGAGATTAAAAAATTTAAGTTGTTGTATTTACTACGTATGGGGAAAGAATCAGAGAATTAGTAAACTCTTGAACAAGCTTGAATTTATTCGATAGCAAAATGAATCAAACTTAAATACGTAATCTGACTTTATGATAAACTCAAATTCGGCTCATGTTCAAAATAAAATTAAATGAACAAATTTTAAAATTCTAATACTCAATTCAGCTTAGTGTCTGTTTGTCAAAGATTATTTTTGCCAACTTATTTTACTATTTGGCGTATTTTTGCTACTATTCATGGGTCTCACTGCACTTTTGATATTATTCATGGGTCACACTGTAATATTTTAGCTAACTTTTACTTTTATCTATAGTACTTTAAGCAAAAAAATTTCAATTTTAGCAAAATAAGGAAATAGCAAACGGACCCTTAGAATGCTTAGAACCCTAAAAAAGGACAATAAAATTCTTCGAAAAGGTGATTCAAAGTAAAGTAGAACAAGTTTTTGAAACCCTATATTATTATCATCATATGGTATAGAATTTTGGACCAAAACATCAACCAAGTTTTTGAAACCCTATGCCATTTCATTAGAACAAGTGCTCATGCAGAGACAAATTCGACGGGATGACAAAATCACCCATGGTCTGTACGTAGAAAGTGACCGTATAATTACATCGTTTAAAACATGCCCAACAATTTAAACGATAGCTCTGTGCGGTACATCTCCATAAACCTTAATTACTTTCTTTTCCAACCCATACAATTTTCTAAAGATTCTCTCTGTCATCCTTTTCATATCTTCATCGATCGTTAGCCCCAAACACATGATGATAAGAATAGTACATACGTAGGTTAATATGTGGTGAATATTATAACAAGAAGATGGTGCTATAATGCAAACAACAATAATAAGGGTGATAGAGAGGTTACAAAATGGGTGTCAATGGAGTGGTGGCAGCAGTTGCTCACAGGAATTGGAATCTATTTTAGTCCAATAAATTTTTGAGCCATACTTTATTTGTCGAGTACCCAATCAAATCAAATCCGAACCCAATCCTGATCGATCAAGTTGGCATTGATTGATTTTAATATTGCTTTCACACACACACACACACACACACATATATATATATTGGTTTGTGGGTGATTCGACATAATTCGAGGCCTAAGATAGTAACTTTAAAAGTAATTTTTTTATATTTAAATATTATTTATTTAATTTCAATATTATAGTATTTTTTTTATATATTTAAAATCCATTTTTCTTAATTTTTGAAAGACAAAATTACTAATTAAATTGACAGTTTCTAATATCTCTTTATCAATAATATGACTAATTTAGTTAAATTTGTATGCCATATATTCATTTGAAAAATAATATAGTCTTTTGTTAACTTTTGTAAATTCTGTATGCAATATATTTATTTGAAAACTAATATAGGATTTAGTATAATTAAGAGCTATCATATTACATATTTGAACATAATTATCATTTTTCCATCGATCAATCATTTTATTATAATTTTTCATTACCATCTAACCCTTTGTGTTGAATCTTATCAAAATCACTATTGCAACTTAACAATATAATTGTCTTTTGACCTCAACTTGCGAAAAAATAGATCAATTCAGCACATAACTTGAATAATTAATACTAACTAAACTAGAGACCAATTTCCATTTAGAGAATCTGTGGGGCCAGCAAGTCTTACGGCCCAGCCCACTTCGTTTCTGGGCCGAAGACCCGAGCTGAGGATGCACCCAAAACCCGAGGAGGAAAACAAGGAGCCCAGGAGCCCACCTTGACAAGCCGAGGATGGCCCTGTCCTCGGGCGTCCGATACCTTCAGACAACCAGCAACGCACTTAAGGGAACCTTCCTGACCACGCCAAGAACAGAGAGGCAGTACCACGCGCCAGCAATGGAAGCCTGGAAGAGGAACATGCTCATGACAAACTGTCACCTCCGCATTTAGTGCACCTGACTACCGCCCTGGCCGCATTAATGAGGAAAGGACTCCGCACCAGTGCCACCTTGGTTGCCACGACTCCCAAAGAGAATGAGAAGACGGTTGATAGGAAAAGCACCTGAGTAATGTCCTGATCGCTCAACAAGTGTAGGGCTAGGATTTGTTGGGTAAATGGTATATAATGTAAGGGAATCCCTCCTGAGGGGGGGGGGAGAGAAAAAGGGAAAAAAGGCCTCCCCGGCCATGGGTCGAGGAGCATCCCCCAGTTGTAAACTATTCTAAGTATTTCTTCAATAAAAGAGAAACGAGTTCAGGCTTCGTGAACGCCGGCCAGCGCCTAAACCTTCGATCCACTCTCTACAAATTCATTGTTCTAGGTTTGTTGGGCCTTTGACCCATATCCTTTGGGCTTGGGCAACAAAAACAGACCCTACAGAATCAAATATCAAGATATGAAAATTAAATATTAATTATATTTAATTTATCTTTGGTAAGGACCTTAAGGTGACGCATGATGAAGAATAGTTGAAATCTAATTTCCAATTTGGGATTTATTCAATTTTTATCCATTAATTTTAAATCATCGATGTTGGTCCCTAAAATTTCAAAAAACTGAAAATTTTGATCCCTACATCTATTTTCCTATTAACGTGACTAATGAGATGCTAAGTTATCTACAATATTAGATGAATTTAGTTGTAATGGTTTAAGAATGGAGTAAATAAATGTTTTATTTATTTATAAAATTTCAATTTTCAAATGTTTTGCTTTTAAAGGTGTAAAAAATCTCGTTATTTATTTTCATAATCTGAAAAGTTAAAAATTCTTTATATTCAGAATATTATTGACTTCTTATACAACTTAAACTGTTGAATTGTGATAATAATTTATGTCTAGGATTACCAACCTTTTTGAACAAGCAGTATAAAATTATAAATTTATCCTTCCTAAAGTAGAGACATGAGTATATATATTATATGTTTATATTTATACATGCATAAGGATATATTATAGAGATTTGGGAATATATATGATTATGTAACTTTATAATATAAATAATCAATTTCATAGCAAAAATCTCAAATAATTTTAACAATAGTGCTGATGAATTTAATTTTTGTAAGTTCATAAATAAAATAATTTTATTTAAACTTATTAGGTGATGATGCCAAAAATTGTCAGTAAACCGCACAATACTCATGTGCTCGAAACAAGGCTTGTGAAACAACAATAAAGAAAATCTTAGGAGAGTACTGGTGTGGTATCGGCCAAAGACCTTCCGAAGGTTAAGTTAGAGAACTTTTTCAGAACTCTAAAGTGCCAGAGCTGGGATGAATTATGCGTACCTTGGTTTGTGAGGGTCTCGAGGTTTTTATAGTAGTGTAAGGTTGGCTTTCGTGCCTTGGTTAAGAAGATGTTTCCTTGTAGGAGAGATCCTCTTTAATTTGCATATTTTACGGAATCCTTTCCTTGTAGGAGTCTTCTTGATTGGGGTTAAGCATGGGGCACAAGATGTTTCCTTATACACGCATGCGTGAAGACCAAGTAAGGCCATGTCAGACTTGTCAAAGGTTTATGTATCCCCTTCAGCTTCTCCCCGTTAGCTTCCTATTTTGTCATTCAAGGCGCCACCATCAGCTTCGAGGTGGAATTGTAGACTTTATGTCATCGTCATCTCTCATGAGTAAAGCTGACGGGTTTATTGGGACCGTCCCTTTTTGCCATATCATGAGTGAATATAAATATTACAAAATTACCCTTATCAGCTACCCCCTACTCCACAACCTCGTCAGTTTTAGTTGACGGGCTATGGAGTTAGCTTTGTGTTTTTTGTTACTAATTATTATTTGTTCAGGAGAAAAGATAGGGCATTTATGGGTGATACCTCGAGCAGCCTTTATTAAATGCTTGAACACGTGGCTTGAGCTAATTGGCCCCGCTTCTGGACGAGGGTGTTGCTTCGTCTTCCGTGCATTTTCTATCTATCTATATATATATATATATATCTCAACTCTTCCCCACATTTCTTATACTTTAATATTTACTGATCTTGAGAAAGAGCTCGTCACCTTCTGAACACCCTACTTCCATCAACCTGCTGATCTCGTCACCTTTGCTGCCACCATTTCTCTGACACCGTCCTTTTTCAAGGAATTGTTTACTCGTAAGTTCTCTTCTCTTTTACTCTACTCCTTATTTTCATTTTTCTAGTTAATCAATTCATAGTGAGGTCGTCAACTTAGGTTTTTAGAATGAATCTGTCGCTTGCAAGTAGTTAGATGTCTAGAGAGGCGACAAATGAACAGTCGTCAGTCCGTGAGGGAATGGGTTACGACGAGGTCTTCCGGTCATATCATGAGCCCAAGGAGGGCTTCTCTTGGTCGTCAGAGGGGGAAATGTTAGCCCAATCTCTTGACGAGGAAGTGCAAAGTTGTAGAGGAGAAAATGAGGAAGGAGTAGTGAGTGAGGGCAAAGATGGGGATGGTGAGGAGGAAGAAGAGAGAGAGAGTGACGGGGACAAAAATGACGGTGATGAGGAAGCCTTAAAGAGTACCTTGGGAGGCCTCGGAGATGACCGTCCTTTCATCCTCCCCAAGAAATGGATTGTTAATGACTTTTTGCTGACGATGTCGGACAAGGTTTTCAACACTTTACGTGACCGTTACCAAATTCCAGACGACATCCCAATCCGTCTCCCTGGGAATTTTGAGAAATTCTATTCAGGGAGGACCACGGACGTCAGCA
The DNA here is from genome assembly GCA_032727855.1 of Quercus ilex subsp. ballota. Taxonomy (NCBI): domain Eukaryota; kingdom Viridiplantae; phylum Streptophyta; class Magnoliopsida; order Fagales; family Fagaceae; genus Quercus; species Quercus ilex. The sequence goes on from CM064917.1 coordinate 45,771,694, forward strand.
TGTACGATGCCATGTTCATGATAGGATTGAGGTTGTCGCCGACGGCATTTCACCGTCAGTTGGCCAACTTTTTGTCCATCAGTCAAATTGCCCCTAATGCTTGGAGGATATTCATTAGGGTTGAGATTTTGTGAGGTCGTCTAAGTGGCGGGAACCGTCAGCTAACTATCAACAAGTTCATTTGGTGCTATCGACCTCAGCATATCGTCTCGTCCCAAGGGATATACCACTTTGTAGCAAGGAAGAAGGGGCTGAAGCTGGTATCTAATATGCCTGACTCTAATAGGAATTGGAAGGGCATGTATTTCTTTGTCAAAGGGACAAACTGGGTATGCCATCAGGAAGAGTGGGAGACGATGCCCTATGGTTTTGACAACACTTGGGCTTTTGTCAAGGATTCAGGTTAATTCCATTTGTTTCTTTCCTTGGTTTATTTGTTTCAAATTTCTAACATTGTCTACTTTTCTTATTTTTAGCTAGTGTTTGTCCACGTATTATAGAGGAGTAGGAAGCCTTTATCCGTCAGGTAACGGAGATCCCGTTGGACGAGCAAAAGTGTTGGGACCTTATTACATTCAACACTTTACACCTTTATTGCAGAGGTCCGAAGCCAACGCCGGCAATTCGTAAGTTAAATGCCTATTCTCGTCAACGTAAGTATCCCTTAATTTCTCCGTCATTTTTGTATTTGTTTTTTGTCGTCACTTGTTCTAATACTCATCATTTGTCCTTTGCAGAAATGGAGGCAACTAGGCTAAGGGCGCAGATGAGGGCAGCCGCTGCTCTTAAGAAAAAGGAGGCAAAAGGAAAGGAGGGGGCGTCCTCGTCAGCCTCTAAGGCTGTCGGTAAGGGGGCGTCTAAGAGGAAGGCTGACGAGAAGGATGACTGCCCATCCAAAAAGGTGTCTGTCACCCCTAGGGAAAAGCATCCCAAGAAAACGTCACCTCCCAAGCCGAAACACAGGGCTGCCAAGGGACTAATGACGACGTCAGGCCCCGTCAATCAGGATTCCGACCGTCATCTTCTTACTCACAAGGACTATACCTTGGAGATGATAGAGTCCATCATCAAGGACAAGGACGTGGACCCTTGTGCTAAGCAAGCGATGGAGAAGCTGGGGGCATCAAGCCTCTTTGACCTTGCTCGGGTATGTTTCTTCATTTCTTTCTCTATTTACTCATTTTTATGCTTAATAACTGACGGTTATTTTGTCTTGTAGGCGTTGGTTCATATGAAAGCTTTGCAGGATTAGTGCATCGCCAAAGAAGGGGTGATTACCCACCTGCATAAGCGCATAAAGATCCTAACCGACAAGCAATAGCAATATAAGGGTGCCGTCCATACCCTCAATCAGAAGGTGAAGGAGTTGAGGGAGAAATTGGAGGAGGAGGGTCGTCAGAAAAAGAAAGAGCAAGAAGTTAAGGCAATGGTGGAAAAGGAGTTGACGGCTCTCCTAGGCCAGGTGGAGGTGGCCAGGGCTAACGCTGTAGTGGAGTTTAAGGCTACGCAGTCTTTTATAGACTCTTGCACCGGTTATTACGATGAGGGGTTTGAGGACTGCCTAAAATAGGTGAAGTCCCTCTTCCCTCACCTAGATTTATCTAAGGTCACTATGGATGATCCCCTGTCGTCAACACTTGTAGGCGACACTATTTTTGAAGAAACTAATAAATCCACCAAGTTAGAGGAGGTTCTAAAAGATGATAGTGTCGTCCTTACCCAACCTGCCGTGGACCAGCTTATCATCCCTCTGACCCCATTGACCAACCTTCCTACTCAAGACGTCCAGGACCTTCCTCCTAAGGGTGACGAAAACCCACAAAACCCCCCTGGCCTCCTGAACTTAGCCTTTTTTTTTTCCCCTCTTTATTGTAAATTTGATCTAATTTCCAGACATTCCCTTTTGTTTTTTAGGCTTTGTTTGTAAAAAATTTACTTTATTTATGGTATTTCATATTCATTGCTTTCAATATGTGTGTTGCTTATTGGTATGTGTATGTTCATTCCTTGCCCTTATGAATCCGTCTACTTTTTGACTTGATAATTTTGATTTGTCCATTTCGAACTCGTCAATTTGTGGGCTAATAAACTTTATAATGAATTCGTCCACTTTGTGGGCTAAGAAACTTGTTCCTTTATGGATTTTAATGTCTCCTCATGTGATGAACTCGTCCATTTACAGACTTTTACCCTCATGATCTAAACTCGTCTGCTTATGGGCTTAATCATGGATCCGTCCACTTGTGGACTTAACAGTATTAACCTTATGGGATGGACTCGTCCACTTTATGGACTAAATCATGAATCCGTCCACTTGTGGACTTGATCATATTAGATGAACTCATCCTCTTTATGGACTTTATAAATCCATCCACTTGTGGACTTAATAATATTAATTAATCCTTATGGGATGAACCCGTTCACTTATGGATTTAATTGTGGCCCGTCCACTTAATTATGGATCCGTCCACTTGTGGACTATAATATTAAGTTATCCTTGTGGGATGAACTCGTCCACTTTATGGACATATAATCATAAATCCGTCCACTTGTGGACGTAATATTAAGTCATCCTTGTGGGATGAACTCGTCCACTTTATGGACTTAATCATAAATTCGTTCACTTGTGGACTAATATTAACTTATCCTTATGGAATGAACCCGTCCACTTATGGGCTTAATTGTGGACCGTCCACTTAATTATGGATCTGTCCACTTGTGGACTATAATATTAAGTCATCCTTGTGGTATGACCTCGTCCACTTTATGGACTTAATCATAAATCCGCCCACTAGTGGACAATAATATTAACTCATCCTTATGGGATGAACTCTTCAACTTATGGGCTTAATTGTGAACCGTCCACTTAATTATGGATCCGTCCACTTGTGGACTATAATATTAAGTCATCCTTGTGGGATGAACTCGTCCATTTCATAGACTTAATCATAAATCTATCCACTATAGATTGGATAAACGCAGAGTAAACATGTAGAAACAAATGAATATGCTAATTATATCTGAATAAACTCCTCTTATTATGATAAATGCATGTAGAAAAATTGTTCTTTAAAGAAAAAGACCTGCCTTTTAGGCTTAAAAAGTGTTGTAGCAAAAACGAACTAAAATAAATTATAAAAAAAAAAAAATAGGGAGTGTCGCTTTTTATGTTATCATCTATTAGTAGTACTTTTGGAGATGCTCGGTGTTCCACGAATGGAATAACTGTTGTCCGTTTAGCGTCTCTAGGTGATAGGTGCCTTTTCTTTGCCATGACGTGATTCTATAGGGTCCATCCCAGCTAGGGCCGAGCTTTCCTTGGGTGGGGTCTCTGGCGGTGCCCATTACTTTTCTTAGGACGAGGTCTCCAACCTTGAAGTCTCTGTCTTTGACTCAGAAGTTGTAATGCTTAGCCATGAGGTCCTAGTATCGTGCGAGTCTTTGCTTGGCTGTCATTCTGACTTCGTCTAGTAGATCAAGTTGTAGATGCATAGCCTCATCATTCTTTCCATCATCATGATTCCCCACTCGATAGCTCGTGAGTCCAACCTCTACTGGGATGACTGCCTCGCTTCCATAAGCTAATCGAAACGGTGTCTTCCTAGTAGGTGTCCTTGCTGTAGTCCTATATTCCCATAGTACACTTGGCAATTTCTCTAGCCATACACCCTTTGCCCCCTCAAGCCAAGTCTTAATGATTTCAAGCAAGGATCAGTTCGTGACTTTGACTTGCCCGTTAGCCTGTGTTTAGACGAGAAAGGAATAATGGTTCTTGATTCCCAATTGCAAGCAAAAATCCCTAAATGAGTCATTGTCAAACTACTTCCCGTTGTTTGAGACCAAGACTCTGGGGATCCCATACCTGCAGACAATGTTTCTCCAAACGAAGCTTCTTACATTCTTCTCCGTAATGGTAACCAAGGCCTCTACTTCTACCCATTTGGTGAAGTAGTCTATACTGACTACAAGGAACTTTAGCCGTCGTATTGCTATCGGGAATGGGCCCATGATGTCAAGTCCCCACTGAGCGAATGGCCACAGGGCTGTCATCGAGGTTAGTTCTTTTGTTGGCTGTCTGATGATGTTGCTGAACCTTTGGCATTTGTCGTAGGTTTTGACATAAGTCTAGGCAACCTTCTGCATAGTAGGCCAGTAATATCCAACCCGAATCAGTTTATGTACCAATGACCGCTTTCCCTGAGTGGTTGCCATAGATCCCTTCATGTATTTCTTTCATAACATAATCCGCTTCTTTGGGGCTTAAACATCCTAGGTACGATCAAGAGAAGCCCCTCTTGTATAGTACGTCCTTTATCAATACAAACCATGCCGCTTGAACCTTCAGCTTTCTAGCGGCCTCTTTATCGTTGGGTAATGTGCCGTCTTTCAAGTAGGAGACTAAAGGGGTGATCCAATTGCTTCCTGAACCTATTTCCTACATGTTGATGACATCTATCAATGGCGAAAGCTAAATAAAGGAGAGTACCTTGTCGGGAATGTCCATGTGTTCTACTGATGCGGCCTTGGCAAGACGGTCGGCTTGCTCATTCTCTCCCCTGGAGATTTGAACAATCTTGGCTTGTAGGTCATCCACCCTTTTCTTTGCTTGCTCCAAATACTTCTTCATCCTCGAGCATTTACATTCGTAATCACCGTTTACTTGGTTTGTGACGACCTGGGAGTTGCAAGGAATAATCACACTTGCGGCTCCTACTACTTTGGCGAGATCTAGTCCCGCTACTAGAGTGTCGTACTCTGCTTCATTGTTGGTCGTAGAGAAGTCAAGACGAACCATGCATTCGATCTCGTCCCCTTCAAGAGAACGAAGTACAATGCCTGCTCCACCAGCTTGTTTGTTGGACGATCTGTTCGTGTGTATTCTCCATTGAGGATACTCTCCTGTCCCCTGGCATTCTATGTTAGCGAATTCCACAATAAAGTCAACGACCACCTGCCCCTTAATGGCAGTGCACGGGTGGTACTGTATGTCAAACTCACTAAACTCTATTGCCTATAATGCCATTCGTCTGGTAGCTTCGGGATTGCCCATCGCTCACTGTAGGGGTTTATCAGTCAGGATGATCACCATGTGAGCTTGGAAGTATGGCTTGAGCTTGCGGGCTGCTGTAACTAAAGTGAAGGCAAGCTTTTCCATTGGTGGGTATCTTTCTTCAGCACCTCAAAGTGCTCGACTTGTGTAGTACACGGGCTTCTGTACCCTGTCCTCTTCCCTGATTAAGGCTACGCTGACGGCCGCCGTGGATACTACTAAGTAGAGGAACATTTTTTCCCCAGGCTGGGAAGGACTTAGCAATGGAGGTGACGAGAGGTAGGTCTTTAGGTCCTCGAATGCCTGCTGACACTCGGTCGTCCATTCAAAAGATTTCTTCAGCATGCAGAAGAAAGGTAGACACTTATCCGTCGCCCTTGACACGAACCTGTTCAGCGCTGCTACTTTGCCGTTGAGGCTTTGTGCTTCTTTCACGCTCCTTAGGGGTGCCATCTCTATTATGGCCCAAATCTTATCTAGGTTGGTCTCGATACCCCTCTGAGATACCATGAATCCTAGGAACTTTCCTGCCGTCACTCCGAAGGCACACTTGCTTAGATTGAGCTTCATGTTGTAGGAACGAAGGGTGTCGAATGTTTCCTTGAGATCCTCCAAGTGATCTTCCTCCCTTCAGCTTTTCATCAGCATGTCATCAACATAGATCTGGACATTTCTCCCAATCTGTTGTGCAAACATCTTGTTCATGAGCCTCTGATATGTTGCACCCGCATTTTTTAGGCCAAATGGCATTACTTTGTAGCAGAAAAGGCCCTGGCTTATAACGAACGAAGTCTTCTCCTGATCTGCTTCGTCCATTTTGATTTGGTTGTAACTCGAAAAAGCATCCATGAAGCTTAATAACTAGTGTTGAGTTGTAGAGTCAACTAGGACATCGACCCGCGGGAGGGGGTAGCTATTTTTGGGGCATGCCTTGTTCAGGTCGGTGAAGTCTACACACATCCTCTATTTCCTACTGGCTTTCATGACCATTACCACGTTTGCCAGCCAATCGGGGTAGTAAACTTCCATAATGAAGTTCGCCTCTTGTAGTTTATGAACTTCTTCCACTATAGCTCGGTCTCGTTCTGGGGCGAATACCCGCTTCTTCTGATGGATGGGTGTACAGCAAGGCGACACATTCAGTCTGTGCACCATGACCGAAGGGTCTATTCCCGACATGTCCTCATGGCTTCAAGCAAATACATCTCGGTTAGCTTTGAGAAAACTTATAAGTGCTTGGCGAACCGTCGAGCTGGCGAGGGTACCAATCCTGGTCATTCGATCAGGCTTGGAGTTGTCGAGAAGTATTTCTTCAAGCCTTTTGACAGGCTCTGTTACTGTCTGGTGTTCTTTTATGTTTATGGCTTGGAGGTGGTCGTCCATCTCCATCATAGCTATGTAGCATTTGCGTGCGGCCACCTGATTTTCATGTAGCTCTCCTACTCCATAATCGGTATGGAATTTGATCATTAAGTGGTAGGTCGAGGTTACAGCCTTCCATGAATTGAGGGTAGGTCATCCCAAGATGGCATTGTAAGCGGACGAGTAGTCAACCACAAGGAATGTTACGTCCTTAGTGATCTGCTGGGGGTAGTCACCCACCGTCATGGATAATGTGACTACATCGAAAGGGAACACCCTTGTTCCTCCCAAACCAAAGAGCGGAGCGTTCGTCGGAATCAGTCACTCTCTATCAATTCTCATCTGTTGGAATGTTAGGTAGTAAAGAATGTCAGTCGAGCTACCATTGTCGACCAGAACTCGGTGCGTGTTATAATCCCCTACTCGTATACTGACGACAAGTGCATCGACATATAGGTGGTGAAGACGTTGGGCATCTTCTTTCGAGAATTCGATGACAGGGTTGTTTATTTGCGCCATCTTTGGTACGAAACTTGTCAGCTGGACGTTCTGAATCATCCTGAGATAAGTCTTACGGGCCTTTTTGGATGACCTAGTAGCCGTTGTGCCCCCTTCAATCATTCTTATATCTCCTATGGGCGGCTTAGGACACTCGTTCTCCTGTTGGGGAGCCTGCTCTTAAGGTGGGTCTGCCCTCTCTTTACTAACAAACCTCTGCAACTTTCCTTGCCTGATACGAGTTTTAATTTGTTGCTTCAAGTTGTATCAGCTAGCTATGTCATGGTCGTGATCACGGTGAAAGAGGCAGTACTTGTCTCTAGACCTCTTATTAGGATCTCCCTTCAACTTGCCGAGAAAGGTCAAGGCTCATTCGTGCTTAATCTGCATCAAGACTTGATCGATCGGGGCAATCAACGGAGTGAACCTTATGAACTTCCCTACAGGGGGCTTGGAGCGTCTATCCTTCCGTCGTTCTCCGGTCCTAGCCATCTTTCGCCCCCTGTCCAACCGTATGTCTTCCTGTCTTTCCCTTTTCTTGGGCTTCTCTTCTCAGGCCAGTAGTGCGTCTTCTGCGTTCATGTATTTGGTCGCCTTATAAAGCACATCTGACATAGTCTTTGGGTCATTCTTATACAGAGAAAATAGGAACTTACCCTTTCGTAGCCCATTGGTGAATGTTGCCATGAGTATCTTGTCGTCCGCTTCGTCAATCGAAAAGGCCTCTTTATTAAAGCGGGTTATGTAAGATCTCAGTGTCTCGTACTCCCGCTGCTTAATGTTCATTAGGCATGCAGTGGACTTCTTATACCTGTGTCCCCTGATGAAGTGTGAGGCAAACTGGGCACTTAACTCCTTGAAGGTACTAATAGAGTTGGGTGTCAGCCTACTAAACTAGATCCTTGTAGATCCCTTCAGCGTGGTGGGGGAAGGCTCTGCACATGATCTCATCTAGCACCCCTTGAAGGTGCATCAGGGTCTTGAAAGACTCTAAGTGATTTAAGGGATCCTTGGATCTGTTGTAATTTTCCACCTGTGGCATACAAAACTTTGGTGGAAGGGGGAATGAAGTGACGGATGCTATGAATGGCAAATCAGTTAGATGGACCAAGTCATCGAGGTCTTTAGACACCCCTCCTTAAGGACGTTCATCATAAAGTCCATCCATTCCTTCATTATCTACATCTTAGCGACTATGTGAGGTGGGACCATATCGGTGATGGATGGCTGGCTCGTGTCCTATCATTCTGGTCTGCTCGGGGCATTGCTACCTTCCGGCCCTTCTTGGTTCCTTCTTTCAGCGCTGGTGCCTTCTTGGTCTTCTTCCTGAGTATTAAGGTCTGCATTCTTTTGGCACAACTGTCCTTCCATGTCATGGTTTTGTTTGGTGAGGCGCTCCACGACAACGGCGAGAGTTTGAACCTGTCTCTCGAGGGTGGTCGCGCGTGGTTCGTCTCCTTGAGCATTGTTAGTGGTTGCCATCGAGTGAGTGAGCACCATGCAACTCTTTGTCCAGGAAGTGATAGTATGGCTTATAAGTCGCAAATGTTTCCCACAGACGGCACCAACTGATGATGCCGAAAATCGTCAGTAAGCCTCACAATACTCACATGCTTGAAACAAGGCCCGCGAAAGAACAACAAAGAAAACCCTAGGAGAGTACCGATGTAGTACCGGCCAAAGACCCTTCGAAGGTTAAGTTAGAGAACTTTTTCACAACTCTAAAGTGCCAGAGCTGGGATGAATTATGTGTACCTTGTTTTGTGAGGGTTTTGGGGTTTTTATAGTAGTGTAGGGTTGGCTTTCATGCCTTGGTTAAGAAGATGTTTCATTGTATGAGAAATCCTCTTTAATTTGCATATTTTACTGAATCCTTTCCTTGTAGGAGTCTTCTTGATTGGGGCTAAGCACGAGGCACAAGATGTTTCCTTATACACGCATGCATGAAGACCAAGTAAGGCCACGTCAGACCCGTCAAAGGTTTATGTATCCCCTTCAGTTTCTCCCTGTCAGCTTCCTGTTTCGTTATCCAAGGTGCCGTCGTCAGCTTCGAGGTGGAATTGTAGACTTTATGTCGTCGTCGTCTCTCATGAGTAAAGCTGGCGGGTTTATTGGGACCGTCGCCTTTTGCCATATCATGAGTGAATATCAATATTACAAAATTATCCTTATCATTAGGTGATATAATTACATTGCTTAAAGTTACACCAAATGTAACTTGATTTTGATCTATCTAATTAACTCAAATAATATAATTTCAATTATGATTTAGTTATTAATTATTAGTATAGATTTGTGAAGGGATAATATTTTTTATTCATTGTGTTTGTAATATATATAAGGTAAGAATAAAATAATTAAGTATATAAAATTTAATTAATTACATAAAAAAAATTTCATTTTTCTTACAAAATTTTAGTATATGGTGTTAAAAAAAAATTAAATAGAAAATTATAACTCGATTTTCCAATTAGAATATTAAAAAAGCTTGAAAACGTATTTTAACTTGGTGATTTCGAGTTTGGCCCTTGAAAGCTCGAAAATGTGTTAAAAACACAAGAGCTATTTAGACCCTCAAATTAAAGTTACGGCTCGATAGATTTACTCTAACTTAATACTAAGTGCGGAATAGAGTAAATGCAAGCGAATAAGTTGATAGGCCAAAAACGAATTGACCCCTTGTGATAAATTAACCAATTAATTTAGTCAAGTGAATTAATTAAGTTAATTAACATGCAAATGCGTGGTAGCACAAACAAATCACCAATAAACTAATTATGCAGCAGAAAATAAATAACACGGTGATTTGTTTACGAATGGGGAAAACCTGACGGCAAAAACCCCACCGAATGATTTTCAGGTCACCACTCCCGAAACTCCACTATTATCACAACAAGCGGTTACAAGTAAAGGAATCCCAAGTACCTTACCAACCTATAGTTGAACCCTTACCCTAATACCCAATTGGACTTGTTCTGTAGTGACAATTTCCCCTTTTGATGCACGGCTCCCAAGTACGTGAATAACCAATGCGCAGATCCCAGTACGCGACTTCAATACCAACTAGAAAGAGTTGTTGGCTGCAAAGTTCTTTAGTTCATCCACCATGAAGATCAAGAATATGCTTAGTCACAAAACCCAAAGGTGCACATACACAGCAACTTCTTCTAGAATGATGAACTAGGGCAAGAACTTCATCTCCGGTCACAATTTGCTTGAACAAAGTTTTCTCAATGCTTATGCAACTTGTGAACTCTTTGACGGCCCTTAAAACAATCCTTTTATATGTCTAGGGTTAGGAGAAAAGAATGCCCAAAGACACATTCACGAATCCCAAGAAATCAGATCAGAATTTCTGATTTTATAAACCTCGACAGATAGCAAGGTGTCGAGCAGCTATCGAGCAGTTGTCGAGCTTTAATGATTCAGCACTTCTTCAGTTTGTTTCTTGGACAGACTTCATGACTTCAACACTTGATTTTGAAACCTTGTTTCTTGAAGTATTAAAAACATCTAGAACTACTCAATTACAAGTTGAGTGTGTTTTGTCAAAGGATTAGCCAATTACATAAATGAATGACATATGTTCTTAACAAGTGAAACACATGTCCTAACATAAGTAAACAAGCTACTCTAACCCATAATCATTATAACATAGCAGTAAAATGAAATGTAAAAGAGTAGGGAAGAAGAATGCAAACACAAGATAACACGTCAATGTGTTATCGAAGAGGAAACAGAAGAACTCGGAGAAAAACCTCTCCGCCGCCCTCCAAGCAGTAATCGATCCACTAGAAAATCAGTTGGGATACATGGGTTAGCAAGAGACCCTCCAAGCCTAATCTACCCGATGCACCTAAGCCCTCCAAGCTCCTACTCCAACAAGGCTTCTCGGAACCGTGTTTGTCTAGCTCTCCGAATCCCGCAATACGCCTGATTGCATCCGCCAAAGCCTAGCTTCTTCCAATGCTTCCCAGCAGTACCAAAACCTCACTGTACACTCTGAAAGGGTATGGTAAGTGTTTGAGCTATCAACCTCTCAATGGTATGAAAATGGAGAGGTAGGAGTTGAGGAAAATCCACAAGCAATTGTGTAGAGAAATGTGTGTATAACAATCTCTAACTCTCAGAGTTTGTGGCTAGGGTTAGTATCAGATAGGACAATCTGGCAAAACAGAATGTTTTGCGGGTGTCTCGCGAGAAGGCCTTACTCACGACATACTCGCGAGATTCTCGCAAAAACCAGCTGTCTCCATCTTGTCCTGACTCTTCGCATTCTAGTCATGTGCAGGGCACATGCTTCACTTCGCTGGATGCTTAGTCGCGAGCTAACCGTGAAAAGACTTTAGTCTTCAATTTGCCTTGAGTCTTCACACGCTCTCTCTCTCTCTCACAGCCCTTATAATGAAATCCCACATTAAATACAGGGTACAAAAGATTGAACATAATTGTAATCAAATTTGGCACGGAATTAAAGCCAACAAAACATATAATTCTAAATTGCAACTTTATAGCCCATATTCGAAATGACATTAAATAAACTATTTAAAATTATTAGATTCAGTACAATCACTTCATGGACAACATTTTGGCACCTCTATATTATTCTTATTATTGTTGCTGATTAGCATTATCGTACCACAATATCTTGTTACTATAATAGCCACCACATTATAAGGTAATATTCTTACCATCTTGTGGCTATGGGTTGATGTTAAAAATATCAAAAAGATGACAGAGATACTTTAGAAAATAATGGCACTGATTTAGTGATTCAACAAAAAATAAAATAATGGTACTGTTTGGACTCATGAAAGAGGCCAAAATGGTCAAATACCACTGTTTACCGAAATATATATATCAATCTATCACTGTTTAGGAAATATGTAGAGATTTACCACCTTTTTAAAACTCGAGTTTGCTGTGTAACTCAAGCTCCAAAAACTTGAGTTTATTAAAAAAATTGCCTTCAAAATTGACAGAAAATTTGTTATGGAACTTGAATACCATAAAAAATTTTCAAAATTTTTCCATAGAACTCAAGTTCATGGTACTTGAGTACTATGGAAAACTCGAGTTCCCCAAACTCGTGTACCTAAAAAGTGGTACATCCCTACATATTTTCAAGACAATAGTAAATTGATATATATTTTGGCTAATAGTCCAAGAATGTATTGACCCCTTATGATAAATTAACCAATTGATTTAGCCAAGTTAATTAATTAATTCAATTAACATGCAAAACGCGTGGTAGCACAAACAAATCACCAATTAACTAAATATACAGCAGAAATTAAATTGACACGGTAATTTGTTTTCGAATGGGGAAAACTTACACGACAAAAACCCTACCGGGTGATTTTAAGGTCACCACTCCCGAGAATCCACTATTATCAAAACAAGACATTACAAGTAAAGGAATCTCAGTACCTTATACCAACCTACAGTTGAACTCTTACCCTAATACCCAATTGGACTTGTTCTATAGTGGCAATCTCTCCTTTTCAATGCATAGCTCCCAATCTGTGACTAACCAATAGATGTGCGGATCCCAGTACACAACTTAATCACCAACTTGAGAAAGATGTTGGCTGCAAAGTTCTTCAGTTCATCACACGATGAAGATCACGAAGCTCTACGATGTACAAACACAGCAGTTTCTTCAAGCAAAAGATGAACTAAGGCAAATTCTGTCCCTGGTCACAATTTGCATGAACATAACTTTGCTTCACACTCGTGTAACTGTGACTTTTTACGGCCCTTAAAATAATTCTTATATATGTTTAAGGTTGTGAGAAAAGAAAACCCAAACATATACACACGGATTGGATGAAAAACAGTTTTGAAAAACTGATTTTCATAAACCTCGATAGATAGCCATCTATCGAGCTAGCTGTCGAGCCATGGGCTGAAACAGCTTTTAAACCTCGATAGATGCTAACTATCGAGTTTTAAAATCCAGCACTTTCTCACTTAATTCTTGGACAGACTTGCATAGTTTTAACACTTGAACTTGAAACCTTATTTCTTAAAGTATTAAACACATCCTAGATCTACCCAATTACAAATAAAGTGCGTTTTGTCAAAGGATTAGCCAATTAAATAAAATAGTGACATATGTTCCTAACATTGAATCACATATGTCCTAACATTAGTAAATAGTTCTAATATGACATTTTGGCCCATGGAAGAAGGCAATTATGAAGAAGGGCATATTGCTTAAATTGACAACCACGTTTTAAAGGATGTAATGCACTTCAACTTTTTCTTTTCATTAAAGTCTAAAGATATGGTAAGAAATGGTGGGTAAACAATTTTTTCAGAAAACATTTTCTCAATAAATTCTAGGCAATAAATTGTTACTGCATTTAATTTAAACTAATTACTAAAATTACTTTTTTGTCCATTAATAACAACCAGTAATAAGCTACTAGTTAAGATTTATTGTAAAATTTTTGTAAATATATCATTTCTCAAAAAGATATTGTTATTTAAATTGACACTTTTAAATGATCTATTGCATACACAGTAACTTTTTCTTTTTCCCCTTCATTGTTGTTGTCATTTTCTTTTTTTGGTTAACTTTATATATATATATATATATATATATATAATTTAAATTTGCACAGTTTGAGCTTTTTTTTTTTTTGGATTTTTATATTTTGTTCTTTTTTTTTTTTTGAGAGAGAGAGAGAGAGAGAGAGAGAGAGAATTAATCTTTTCTTCTTCTTTTTTAAATATGAAAGCTCGAAACCGTGTTGAAAAACACAAGAGCTGTTTAGACCCCCGATTAAAAATACGGCTTGGTTGATTTTACACTAACTTAATACTAAGTGCGGAATAGTGCAAACCCAAGCGTATAAGCAATACAACTACTCTAATCCATATTTAAAGCAACACAGCAGTAAAAATGAAATGAACAAGAGTAGGGAAGAGAGATGCAAACACAGAAAACACCAAGACGTGTTTTCAAAGAGGAAACCGAAGAACTCGGCGAAAAACCTCTCCGCCGCCCTCCAAGCGGAAATCGATCCACTAGACAATCAGTTGGGATACATGGGTCAGCAAGAGACCCTCCAAGCCTAATCTACCCGATGTACCTAAGCCCTCCAAGCTCCTACTCCAACAAGGCTTCGCGGAACCGTATCTTGTCCTAGTTCTCCGGATCCCGCAACAAGCTGCATGTTGCATCTGCCATCCTTGGCTTCTTCCAATGCTTCCCAGCAACTCCAAAACACTCTCTACACTCTGAATAGGTGTGGGTTGTGTTTGGGTACAAATCTCCTCTCAAGCTATGATAATGGGAGAGGGATGGAGAAGAGACTACTATGATATCTCACTAAGGAGGAGTATCTCTCTCTAAAAGGATGGGTGTGTGTGTTGTAGAAAACCTATCTAGGGTTTTTCTCTCTAAATAGCCTCTCATACATTTGTGGGTAATGAGGGTATATATAGTATGGGTGAAGGGTAAGAAAGTCACTCTTAAAAAAGCTTCCAGGCAGAATGTTTCGCGACTATCTCGCAGGAAGGCCTTACCCGCGAGACACTCGCGAAAACGACAGCCTGGCACGACTCTTCAGCTTCCAGTCATGTGCTTCTCACATGGCTCTTTCGCGGCTTAGCTTCCAGCGACACACCCGCGAGATCCACTAATCTTCAATAAAGCTTGAGTCTTCACCAACTTGATACTAAACCCAATACAATTAAATTCCACAAAATACAAGGAAATAAAATAAAGTAATTACAACACATTTTGTCATGGAATAAAGCCAATATAAAACATAGTTGTAAATCACAACTTTACAAAATACATGCAATATTTTGTGTTTAATTTATTACCTCCTTCACTAGGGCCTTATTTCCTGATTTTCTTTCTTTGATTTTTTTTCCCTTATTTATTAGTTATAATTTGGGGGTTGAATTAATAGATTTTACAGAACTTTTTTCTTTTCTTTTTTAATGAATCAAATAACTAATATAATTGATTAATTCAATTACCCAAATTGATTAATTATTCAAATTACATGAAGGCACAAACATATCACCAAAATAAACTAAAGTCCAGCAGAAAATAAATTTGATACGGTGATTTGTTAACTAATGAGGAAAACCTCTTACAAAGCAAAAACTCCACCGAGTGATTTTTTAGGTCACCACTCCCAAGAGTCATTTATCAAGAATCAAGTGGTTACAAGTAGATGGAAGATGTACCACCAGATATCACTATTGTTTTACAAACTGATTTTACCAGCCATCATTAATGAAAATCACTATCTTTCTTCTCAAAAATAAATAAATAAATAAATAAAATAAATCAATTCAACACCAAACATTGTCTTGGCTTAAAACAAAAAAAAAAAAAAAAAAAAAAAAAAAAAAAAAAAAAACCCAATTTAATCTAAAATCTGATTAAAAAATAATAGCAAGCCCAACAACAAAAATTAGTGATTTGTTAATCTTAAATTTCATAAAAAGACAATTTCTTTAGAGGGAGTGTTTAAAGTGTAAACACTAAAAGACAATAAAGTGTGAGATAGTGGAAGTAAGGTGTAGGACAGTGAAGAGTGAAGAAAAATTTTATATTTACCTTTTTAATGATTGTATTATTGTAGTGAATTCTTAATAAAGTAATGCAAAATATACAACAAAAATTTTCTTAATGGATTACAAAGACCAATAAGTTGTGAAAGTTGAGTTGAATTGTTAAATAAAAAAATTGAAAAAGATTAAAGAAAAAAGTAATAAATAATAAATTAAAATATTTTAAGCAATAATAATTAAAGTTCACTTAACAACAATAATTATTAACTTTATCATTGTAAGTGATAATAGATGATTTCCAAGATTGAATTTTAGCAACACTAGTCTTCATTGTACTAAGAAACAATATGCCCAATAAACTTATAGTTTATCTTTTATTTATCTTGTTGTTCAGTGAATAAATTTTCTAATAAAGAAATCACATATACCACAACATTCATCTCATACCTAAGATTCATTATCAGAAAGAAGTCATGTTAACTTGAAAATTTTTCCTTCGGATCATGGGTTACGAAAAATTTCAACTTATCATCCTAATCATCAAGATGAAATAAGAATTGTTATTTACAAAAAAAGTTCTTGTCAACCTCTTCAACACGAATTTGAATAACTCTGTGGTGACTCTACATGAAAGTCAAGGTGGTCACAGGACCACCCTAACTTGCAAAATAATTGTATATATATGCTTGCAAAAAAAAAGTTTATATAGTAAACTAACCTATTATGACCACCCTTATAAAAATTTTGAACATCCTGACTTGGAAATCATAAGAATTGGGTTAAAAAAAAAAATTGTAATGCTACATTCACAACATTATCACAATAATTTCCCAAAAAATCTTATATGGTAAGCTATTACTGATTTTAATTTGGGCCCAATACTAACAAATTTTCTATCTACCAATAACAATTTGTCAAATAAGATTTATTGTGAAAATGTTGTGGTTCTTGTGGACATTAAAAAAGGTTTGAATAACAACAATAAAATTAGGCCATATAACAATGATAATAACCAAACAAAAAATAAGTTTAGACTAAACAACAAAAAAGTGAACAAATTGTTCAACAAAAAACCTTTTAAAGAAAAAAAAAACTCTAATAATTCAAATTTGTAACTTGTTTAACCCATTATATTAAAATTATGTTCAATTTCATTCTCCCTTAAAAAATGGTACAAAGAGAAATATTGTAATCTTGAGTTCTCCTTAGTGTTGCCGGTAGTTATGCTGTCTAATCTTTATGGTTTTACAGTCGCAACAATCTTTCTATTCTTAGCAACTCGACTCGCAGTTGTAGCAAATAATATCTCTCTCTCTCTCTCTCTCTCTCCATTTTTCTCTTCTCTATTATAATTTCAAACTCTCTCATTTTATTATTCTCATCTCAACATTCTTAGATTTTACTTTATCTCTTATCAATTTTTTTTTTCTTTTTCTCTTTATAAGTAGAAAGAAATTGTAATACTTCATCTATTTACATGTATTTTTTTGTAATATTGATATATTCAAAATAGTTTTTTATTAAATTTTGTATCATTTAAGTTTCGTATTGACCACCTTAAAAAAATATTTCTAAAGCTGCCACTGGAATGACCCTCCTAAAAAATATTCTTGAAGTGGCCACAATCTCTAGTGGCAACGGTGGAAATGGAAATTAATTGTTCTTTGTACAAAACTGAAAATACTAGAGACCAGCTTTGTTAATAAACTGGACCGAAAAGATTGATTTCTTCTAAATACACGTACGCATGGCTTATCAGCAATTATAAGATGCTAATTGCTTCTTTATATTACAAATGAGAGGCTAATGAATTTACCAGTGGGGGGGCTGATACTGGATACTAGATTGGTTGTATGACATTGATAGCATCGCCTTCTGTTATGTTGGTGACTTGATCAGAACATAGTTGTGGTGAGAGAGATGGATCTTTTGGTGTATTTGGGGTTTGGACTTTGTGAGGATTTTTTTTTTTTTTAAATTATCTATGGTTTTAAAAAACGGTATGAACAAACTAGAAAAATGACTAATTACTGGTTTTTTGGTCCGTCCAATGGTTGAATTGGTGACATCATAATTAATATAATTAAAATAAATAAATAACGTAAAGGAATTTAAAGACAAAACATAATGTAAAAGTTTGAATTTAAAGGAATTTAAGGACAAGACATATCGTAAATGGGTAAAAGTTTGAATTTGAAGGAATTTAAAGACAAGACATAATGTAAAATCTTGAATTTAAAGAAATTTAAGGACAAGACATATCGTAAATGGGTTGGTTAGAAATTCTTTTTTTAAAGAAATTTCTGCTAAATAAGTTCTAATGTTCTCACATCCAAGCTTATGGGTTCTTTTCTATATTGAGAAATGGGAGTCTTAAAGACTTCTACCATTTTCTAGGAAACATATCCATCTATGGTAAATCACCATATTCCCACTAAGGTTGGTCGTTCACGAGGAAAAATCCTCCGCATACACCTTCTAGTTAGGAAGATGAAGATTTATCATAAATGTTGAGTTGTTTTCTCAAGTGAGAAGACAACAAAAGAAAAAAGTTAAAAAACAATTTTTTACAAGTGTAGGGAAAGCTTAAAATAAAGAGCAAAACAATAAATAGAGAAATATATAACAATATGTAAAGAACAAGATAGTAGATGAACAACATAAAAAATGGAGAGCATTTCATATATATATATATATATATATAATGATGTATTTACAAGGAAAGAAGGAAAGGAATGAGTATAGCATTAAACAAAGCTAACTCATTTTTGTTACATGTCTTACCAAGCTTACCTAAGGTTTTGGAGGTATGGAAATAGTGCAAAAAGGGCTGGAGTTTCTGTTTAGAGATGGATTTCCTAAGGGAAAAAGAAAGAAACAAAGGCTAGAGAGATTTTTAAGAAAAAGAGAGAGAGGAGAGAATTTATGCCTATTTTTCTTATTTTTATGTGTAATTGCTCAAGAGAGGGTATTTATAGGTGGGGGGAAATTGGAATGGGGTGCTGTATGCAACACCCCTTACCTAGCCGCACAGGGACCTGTGGCTGGGTAAGGTGTTTTGCCTTGCAATCCACACTTTCTCTTTTTTTTTTGTCTTTTTTTCCTTTCTAGTCCGATTTTGGAGGCCTTTCTGAGCTTGAATTTCTTTAAACTTTGTGTCCTTGGAAAATTTTGGATGTCTAGTTTCCATAGCTTCTAACCTTGTTTGACTTGGAGCTATGGTCGTCAATATATCTTATTTGGAAGGGAGATGATGCAATGTAGAAAATTTAGTAGCACCATTTTTGAAAAATTCATTTCTCCCAATCCGTGGCAGATATCACCGAGCCCTTTTTATAGGAAGTAGATGGCATATCATACTTCAATCTTATTCAGTCATATCACTCTGGTTGTGGCTAAATCAGTACTGTTTTTTGCATGAAAATGCCCTAAAAACAACTCTTTTTTACCTAAAAATAATAATACATTTAATTAGGATTTTGATATTTTCTTGATATCTTATCTATTTTAAATCTAATTTTGGCCTTTGAATTGTCATTTCGAAAGGAATTTCATGAAGTTCAAGATGGTCCAAAATTTACCTCAATCGGCGGTTGGATCAAAAAATCAACGTTTTAACCATTCCAAGTTAGGGTTTTGGTCAGCATTGGGGCAAATTTAGCTAGAAATAGCAAATTTGATTTTGGATTTTTTTTCCATCATTTAATTAGGGTAAATAGGATTTTTTTTTTTTTTTTTTTTTCCATACTGTTCCCAACTTTTGGTTTTCAAAATTATCGTTTTCAACCTTTTTTGAGATTTAAATCACTGTTTTGTCGCGTTAATCATGGACGGACAAAATACGAGATCGAAAGCATGCAATCGCTTTTATGATTACTTTTGCATCCACTTCAATGATCAGTTTCTGCAATCTATGCAACACAAAAACTTCTATTGCCCTTCTTAGTGCCAGAAATTTGCTATTAATGTGAATTATCTAATATTTTTCCAACCCATGCCTCTAGACACTCTCCTTTCGAATTTCTTGCTACCCTTACATAAGTGGCTTCCCTATCTCTCCAGGAAGCATACAAATTGATCTTTTTCAATATGTGCGGAAGGAGATCATATAACTCTATTGTTTATTATGCTCTTATCAAGTTAATTTGCATTTGATTCCTAGTTACAATCTAGAAAAAGAAAATTACAAGGATAACCATAATCTATCAATCCTTAATCTAAGTTCGGATGTTAAGTTACAGGGTTGGGAAGGTGTTAAGCACCCAACCTACTTGGTGAAACTAGTTTTCTACGTTGTGGTGGCCAATATCATATAAGATCATTCAAATAGTAATCTTTATTTTATTTTTTGAATAGAATAGTAATCTTTATTTTTAAACATAAGAATAATATAGGAAATTGGACTTCTATTTAGGAAAAGTTTCATTTATTTTATAGCAGACCACAAAAGAAAGCACACCAACAACTGTGGGACGGAGGAAAAAATAATAATTTGAATTAAATCCTTTAGAGTTTTAGGTAATTTCAATCACAGATTTTTCAAATAGCCAATTTTTTTAAAAAAAATATTGATTACTAATAAAATTTAATTCTGTTATTATTATTATTTAGAAGGATAGATAGAATGGTTAGAAATTTATTATATAGTTACTTTGAAAAGGAAAGTGATAAGTCAGGTGGCAAAGCAGTTAGACATGGAAAAGGCATATGAAAAGGTTGAATGGAATTTCTTTTTGACAGTATATGAAATTTTTAGGGTTTGGGCAGAAATTCATCACACTAATCTTGCAGTTTATCACTACCGTGAGTTTCAAATTATTATTAAATGGCAGCCCATTTGGGGTAAAATAGGCCCCTCTAGAGGTTTTAGAAAAGGTAACCCACTTTCACCCATCCTATTTATTATTTGTGCAAAACTGTGGTCTACATTGTTATCAGGAGAAGAACAGTTGGGCTCCTTTAAATGTGTCAAATTATCTAAACAACCCCTCCCATTACCCATTTAATGTTTGTTAATGATTGATGTTGTTTTGCAGTACTAGAAGAATAGAGGTAGAGGTTATCGCTGATTGTGTAGGAAAATATTGCAAATTGTCTGGGCAAACAAAATTTTGGCACATTCACATCAAGTAATGTTTCTGGAGCTTCACTCTAAAGCTTATTAAGAAATTAGGGCGACATGACAACTAATTTGGGAAGTAGAAAAACTTACTTTAGCTTGTGGTAGGTCTTGACTTACTATTTTAGATTGCCGTAGAAAGTAGAAAAACTTTGGTTATGTTTGGTAACAGTTTTAATTTTTTATTTTCAAAAACTTATTTTTGGAAATATAAAAAATAAAACAATTTTCTTGTATTTTTTAAATCAAAAACATGTTTGGTTAGTTGAAATTAAAATAAAAAAAAATTGAAGAAAAAAATAGAAAATACTAAAATATGTTGTTACTAAGATTTGAATTCTAATACTAACTCATTAAATGAGATAGATTCATTAAATTAAATGCGTGTTTTCATTAATTTTTGAAAATTAGAAACTGAAATTAACATTTTCCATGTTTTCAGTTTCCTTCACAAATTAAATTTTGAGAATAATTTTTATTTTATGTCCATTTTGAATTACTAAATAAGTTTTTTAGTTTTAAAAATAAAAAATTATTTTTATAAAAAAAAATAGTTATCAAACATACTCATTCTATTTTACACTGTGGTCCCAGATTTTTTTCGTTAGCTTTTGACAGGTCTCAAGACTCTCCACTCTGAATTCACATCAAATTTAATAAATTTGACTTTGGACTCTTGATTTCCAGTGTTCCGTGCGCAAGTCTATAAATACCTTCCTTTTTCCCCAAACGAAATATACCAAACAAACGTGTGTTTTGCTAGGTTTCTCAATTACCGCACTTGTGTCTCTTCTAATCCTAATCATCTTCTACATTTTACGTCACCACTATTCCAAGCTAGTGTGTCCAACAATCATAGCTACCCAATTGAAATGGGCATGGGATTTGTTGCTTTACCATTCTCTCTTTCCCCAAGCATTGTTGTGAGCGTGAGTTGCCAGATATGAGTGAAGAACTAAACATAGTCCGGTACGAGTTGATGCAAGGGTCCTCATGTGAAGAAGAAGAAGAAGTAGAATGTGCTGTCTGTCTATGTAATGTTGAAGATGGAGAAGAAGTTAGAGAGTTAAGATGTAACCATATTTTTCAGAGTTTGCTTAGACAGATGGGTCGATTACAAGCAGTACTCAATCTGTCCCCTTTGTCGAGGCTCTCTACTTCCACGTTTTACTACTGTTGGTAATGGTGAGTTCGAGATAGAAGTACTTTTATTGAAGTTTTGTTCTCTCAGCTCCCGTGACCGCGAGATCTGGTGGCTACGCTAAATTATTAATGGCTTCAGCAAACTGTGCTTAAACTAAGCTATATGATGTGAATCATGATTCTCATACCGTATGTGTTCTTTTCAGTCGCTGTCAATTAAGTGTTAATAGCAATACCCTTGGTGTTACTTAAAAAAACTATATTGCTAATTTTAGCTACTAATATCTCAAAAAATGGGCCATATTGATGTAGCCATTCCTAAAAAATTTATCAACGGTGCCAGATTACTGTAGCTCATAGTTATTTATAAAAAGGAATATTATAGTCGTGGTCTTATTATTTTAATCATTTTTAAATATCATTCATTCATTTTTTTTTTTTTTTATCTACTCTCCATTTCTCCCACAGTTCTCATTCACACATTTTGGTTGTGGCTAAACGTGAGATTTTTTTTTTTTTTTTTACACTGTACGATGTGGTTGCCAGTTGCCACAATAGTGGTTGTGGCTGGTGGAGTGATGGTAGAGGTGGTCGTAGCTTGCTAAAGTTTTTGTGGTGGATTTTTTTTATTATTTTAATGATTTTTTATATTATTTTAATTGAAGTGTCGCTTAAATAGAGTCACTGACGTTGAATGAATTATAAAGTGAGCTGTTAAAATAAATAAAGTAACTTTTTGAGTTCTTAAAAGTTAAAAAATATAACTCTATCAATGTAGATGCTCTTAATTTGTATCTCAAGTCTCTCTCTCTCTTCAAATTTCCCCTCACTCGTAGCAATATCTTTATTTATAAAATTAGCGATATAAAATGCTTGGTTAATATAAAGGCCAATTCATGCATATGTTACGGACTTGGCTGGCTAGCACAGGACAACACTAGACAACAGTACATGTTTCACTTTGTACGTATGGCAAAACGGGCGGGTCAGTTCAGGTCGGGTTAATCAGGTTTGCGGGTCAAACGGGTTATGAGTCAAAACGGGTCATTTTTAAACTGGTCAATCGGGTTGCGGGTCGGGTTGGGTTTACCAGTATTTTTCAAACAATTTTTTTTTCCAATTACAAAAACAAATCAATGACAACCTATTTAGAGAGAATGAATAAAATCAATTAAGCAAATGAATTGCACTTAATGCTACTTTTCATATCCTTCCAATTCTGATAGTTTTGAGCATGACAAAAATTATTTATAGTCATAAATTCATGATGAAAAAAGTCTTCAATGTTAATAGTTCACTGTCAAAATGCATATAATTACAAGTTTACATCTTCAAAAAGAGATAGATTTTAAAACAAACAAAACAAGTAAGCCAACAAAGCAGCAAGTTATCAGTCTTCTTAAGTGCACATGTTCCTGTTGCATTTAAAATAATAGTAAAGTTAGATTACTTAGAAAGATAAACTAAACAAAAAAAAAATTAAAAATAAATATAACATATTAAGTAAAGAAGAATAAGTAAATATTTTATAAGAATTACACCTCAATCTCAATCTACTCAACGTTAGTAGCAGATTCAGCACTGCAAATATTCATACTTGCAAATTATAGCTCAAGTTGACCAATTTCGTCAGCATCTTCATCTACCATACAATATTTTAATATAACTTAATAAAAATTGAAAGTAAATCAATAAACAATTAAAATTGTATAATTATGATTATAAAAAAATTAAATTATGACTATGACTTTCAACTTTGCCATTTGTGGCTTTGTGGCTTTGGTCCTTTGGAGTTTGGACAATGCACTACTGCTCAACTGAATGAGATTTTTATTTTTATTTTTTTAATGGCTGTCTCTTGACTGATGAGTGTGATGACTCTTGACAGCCTTGGTCGTAATGTGTTGTAGGTAATTGGCAAGCACAGAAGCTAGGCTAGCTAGCTGTTATTGGTACTTTTGATGATTTTTTTTTTTTTTTTGGGGGGTACTTTTGATGAATTAAATAGTCATTCTTTGTAATATATTAATTATTAGTTTTGGTACTTTGTGTTTTATGCACCTAGTATTAAAACGTAATTAAAATATTTTTTTAGTGAATTTTTTTTTAACGTGTGGGGTCACGGGTTATCCGGGTCGGGTCATAAAATTCTGACCCGTATTGCCATCTCACTATTTGGTGGATGAGTCCATGCCAAGTTAAGTTTTAGACTTATTTACCCCTACCTGCCAAGTGCATAGATTAGCATCTTTAATGTTTTTCTTCTTTTTTATGAAAAATAAAAGACTAATTTTTTATTATATTTTTAAGGAAAAAAATAATAATAAGAAGCTTCTAAAATCAATGATATCAAGTTCATGGCACATGTTAATTACTCAACCATTCCTCGCCAAAGCACGGATCTACTTTTTTTGTTTTTTTTGTTTTTTCGTATGTATAGAGAATCTAAGGACTTGTTTAATAGCAGCATTTAAGTATTGGTGTTCAGTTTTTAATATTTTAGAAATATATATTTAAGTGTTATAAAAATACGTGTAAAAAATATTATTATTGTTTAAAAATTAAAAACTGTTATTTAAACAACAGTACCAAACAACCCTAACTATGTATGAAATATGAACACGTAATAAACCTACTTCGCTTTTCGCCGGACGATATAATGACCCCATTTTAGAGAAAATTCGTCTGAAACTTGAGACAAAATATCATCCTCGGAATTATTTCAAAAATTTTCTTAACAAACTTCTATCACAGTTTAGGAAGAAGAAAAATAATTTGACTTCTAATTTCGATGACATGAAATTCACGCCCTTGTCAATTTATCGTGCTCCTCGTAAGAACTCACACCACGTTTTTCATGTCAACACATCACGTTTTTCATGTCATGAGATTATAACAGGTATATGTGGATGAGCTATATTATATATACAATAGTTTTTATAACAAATTTCACATCTGGGAGATTATTATTTATTTTCACCCAAAAACTACTCCTAATATTACTTTATCATCACTATTGTACACATTTGATTTAATGGTTACTTCACAAATATAAGTATTTTTAGGGTGTAGGAGAGATAAGTGAGTCTCTAGGAAGGAGTTTTGGACGCATACACTTAGATTCAGTGGTGGCTTCAGAAATTTTTTTAGGGGGGTTATTTAGAAATTTAAATTAAACAAAATTTAATAAAAAAACTTAAATATATTGATTTATTGACACAAAAAAAGAAAAAGAAAAAAGAGTTGCAAATACATAAAATGTTACAATTTCCTTCTACGAGTTTCTATATTTTGAAATCATTATAAGATAGTTCATTATCAATTGCTATTATCTATTGTCAATGTGGGTAGATATGACCATTTTATTTTATTAAGTTTGTATAACATTTTTATTTCTATGCAGTTGTCACTATCTATTTGTCATAGTTTTTATAAAAATATTTTAAACTAAATGGCAAAACTCAACCCACTTGCACTATATGAATTATTGACTCACATAGCCACACACATCCATACATTAATAATACACTCAAAGTTTACTTAACTAATCAAATGCTTGAATCTCTCTCATGAATCTCATATCATCTCTTTTCTCTATTTGACTATCTCACTATCTCTGATTCTAAGAGTAAAGAGTGAGTGTTTGTTAGTTGTGCGTACGTGTCTAATGTGTGCATTTTTTTTTTTTTTTTTTTTGGGGGTTATAAACTAATTTGTGTGAATTGTGATGTGTGTGAATATGTGCATGTATAGTGTAAATATAAAATAACTTAATATAATTTAATAATCAGGAAATCCAGAGGGTTTGATACATGTGTGTGTATTGTTATCATGTTATAATAATTTTTTGTTATAAAGTTAGTGATCTGAGAAAAAAAAAATAGTATAGTTAATATTTGTTTAGAGTGTGCAACATTTAAGCCAAGTTGTGCAAAAATATTTTAATGGTAGATTAAACATGTAAAAAGTTATTTATATATATATATATATATATATATATAATTTCCTTAATAAAAAGTCAGGGGGTTCACTTGAACCCTCTGAAATACATCTAGTGCCGTCAATGCTTAGATTAGGCTAGAATAAAATTTTATTTCAGATTTAAAAAAAAAAATAATACTACTTTGTCATCTATCATTAACAACTTGCCATTTTAGGAACTGAAATTTATTGTCAACTAGTGAAAGTCTTGTGCATGGCTTTAATCATAAATATTTTTTATATATATTGTGGTGGCGTTTACCTAACAACCTTGGGCTGTTTTGGGCTTAAGCCCCCAATTTATTTGTACTCTGGGTAAGATTACTGGCTTACAATGGGAGATTCCAAAAGTAGTTTATTGTTGTAATGGATCACACTTTTGTACTAATCTGTTGTTGGGTTGTTAGATTCAAGCCTAGCCGAGAATGCACCCAATTAACCAAATTTCCCTTCTGAGATCTGAGCAGGACCACTATCTCCGAAAATTGTATTCTTGTCCTTCTCTCTTGTATCACTCACCCAATTTTTGCCAACCACTCTATCGTATTCTCTTCCCCTTTTTATACTCTCCTCTTAGTGAATCCCTCATGATAGCAGAATCTTCCACACATGTGTGGACCCTACCATCTTTGAGGCTAAAGTGGCTTCTTGTGTCCATGTCACTATTTCTTCCTATCAAATCATTTACTAGAGGTAGGGCCTGAAGTTCTAAAATTGAGAAGATCTATTGGTAACTTGTGCCTGATGCTAGTTTGGTGCTTGGCAACGTGTCCATCCTTGAGTTTCCTCATGTCCTCAACGGAGATAGTGGAGTTTAAAGTTTGGACCACAACTCCTAGATCACCTTCCCTTGGGCCGGGCCAACTTCAAAATGGGCCTCCCTCTCTTCTCAACCCAACTTTGGAATGGTCCTCCCTCCTTTCTCATCACAATAGCATCATGGGAAAATGGTCATGGTTTTATCCTCGACGCCTAGGTAGGCATGCCCCCATAACCATTTCACCCTGGGTAGGCCAAGCACCAGGCAATAAATGTGCTAGATTTGATAGCTCTGCACGTCTGTGCACCTCTTAACAGTTGTCCTCTTTAACGGTTGAAATGATTGTTTTTTTGGTTCCTCATGTACACAGATCGAGGGGCAACGTGCGTTTATTTTTCCCGCCCATCCTCAAAACACCTTTCTCCTATAAACACCCCCTCTTCACCCTTGGAAGGTTTTTTACTTTCATTTTTTGCTCCAAGTTATCCGTCTTTCGCCGTTCTTCCATTCCTCGCCTAGAATCCTACTCTTTTAGATTGTTTCCTGTCCCTTTTTTCTTTGTAAGTATCTCATCCTTCACTTCCTCATACATTTATACACCTTTTTTTATTTTTTTATAATTCTACATACACAAGAGCATGGGGTTTGCTCGACTAGTGAATACCCATGAGGCTGCCCTGGCCTTTAAGACCAGGTATAATATCCCCCTAGATGCTGGAATCTAATATTGCCCCCAAGAGGCAATAGATGATCAAAGGGAGCTCAGGGCAATTATCATTCCCTTGATTGCTGTGATAGGGGGAGGAGTTAGTTTCCCTCTTTGTCCTTTCCTATTGCGAACCCTGAGATTTTATAGACTTAGCCTTGACCAGTGTCAACCTAACTTTTACCGTGTAGTCATATCCGTGGATAGACTGAATAAGCCTTTTGACCTAGGTTTGACCTACCATGACATAAATTTTGTATCCAACTGTTCTAGTAGCCTATCCATAGGTTAATATTTCAAAGTTCGACAAAGCAAAGTAAGGCTCATATTTTGCCTGCTCGATTCCAACAGAAATTTCCAAGATGAGTTCTTGAAGATCATAGGGAATTGGCTAGCAGGGGAGCTCAGCTACCCAACTTCCTTGAGATGGCTAGGTTCATAGGCCCTGAGCAGGGCATCAGCCCTTTTTTCTCATGTTAATTACTGTCGTATATATACATGAATACACACACACACTCCCCCCCCCCCCCTTTCTTCTTCTTTGTTTTTTATATGTTAATATTTGATTAATGTCTTGCAGATCCACATCAAACAAAGTCGAACTTAAACTTTGTGGAGGTGTGCAACCTTAATCGGATTCTTTGCTCGGATGTTTTCATGCACATGGATGGGTAGCACCATGCAGAGCATTTTATTCTCGAGTACATCCTGTCTTATAGGGGTTTAGTCGGCCGAGGACGCGACAAAAGCCAATAGTCCCTTACTAGCGAACATCAACATTAGATTGAGAGGTTTCCTACCAAAGATCACACTAGCCAAAGCCAAACAGCTTGGCCCCCATAGGCAACGCAACACTTCTCCTCTACCATTTTCAGACAGTATAATCAATCCCCCCCCCCCCCCCAAGCAATCAATATCCCCAAGGCCGAGACAAAATGGTTTAGCGCCGAAATCTGGTTCTTGATGGCTTTACGGTAGCTCCCAAGGATGAATGCTGTCCACTTCTATAGTGTCGACCATAACTAGGGCCTGACCCCCACCTCTCACCCCAAAAGGTGAAGAATGAAGACTGGTCAAGGGAGTGGAACTCCGCTGATCACGGAAGTTCAGACTGGGCCAGAAGTATCTTAAACTAAGACTTCCAAACATGGTGGGCAGGTAGATACAACCCTTGACCCACCCTCCTCGCCGTATACCCATGAGTTTCAAGTGCACAACGGTCCCTTGATCAATCACCCCTTCCTTTGGGTGAAAATACCCGTCACTAGAGGAAGGGTGAATGAGGATGGATCACTAACAATGTCGGCAAAGTCCTTCTGCTCCAAGCCAACGTACAGGGCAGGAAAATAAACTAGACCTTGCCAATGCCCTAAGGGTATGGCCTAAGAAAAGTAAAGATCAAACATTGCCATACCCAAGGAATGTGGTCCAAGCAAGGTACAAGATAGATAAATCAAACATGTCCTACATCTAAAGGGCATTGCCTAAGCAAGATACAGGAAAAGTATAGGTCAAACATTGTCATACCCTAAGAATGCAACCAAAGCAAGGTACAAGGAAAGAAAGCCCTAATCTAGAAAGCTATAGACATGGTTCTAAAGAAAAAAGGTTAAAAGAGAGAGAGAGAGAGAGAACCACACGGAGAGGCCAAGCTGCCTAAGCGTGTACATGCAACAAACAAAAAAAACACCAGGCCAGTAGACAAGCAAAAATGAAAGCCAAGAAACAAAGAAAGCACTAAGCAAACAAGCAAGACATCCAAGCAAAGAAACAAAGACATACAAAGGAGCAAACAAACATGTTATCAAACAAACAAACAAACAAGAAAGGGTGTTCTTGAAGGACAAATGTGGGTTTGGATTTAATGTCCATAGTTCCATCATATTGAAGTAAGGACGACATGTGTGCCATCAAGTAAAGTTCCTAAAAGGTACTCGAGATCTCGCGTACAAAGACTTGTGCCAACCCGCACGAGATTTTGGGTAGGAACTATGCTTGAGTACACAAACAACCAACAAAGACACAAGCATGAACACGTAAACAAGGATGCAAAGATGTAAATAAAAATAAGGAAACCCACAAGAGGTGGCACAAAGCAAACACAAAAGAGGCTAATCATGTTATCACACAAAGTGGAAAGCTAATCATGTTATAAGGCACATACAAGGCTAAAAAGATAAGCACCAACATGCAAAGCTAAACAAAGGAGAAAAAGGCAAGTGGCAAGCAAGCCAACATCACTAAGATGTGATCTCACCCATATGGTTGCATCCAAAGAAACCATAAAAGGGGAAAGGATGCAACCAACCAAACAAACAAAGAGACACAAAAGGCCAACAAGCACAAACCCACAAAGGGAAAATTTAGAGCCTTGAGAAGCGAACTGATGTGCCTATCATGGTTTTCAAAACATCTCAACCGTTTTAACTCCGATTTTGATCAATGAATAGTCATTAGAAAGGAAATTCAATAATCTTTACAATGGTATTGGTTCCAACCCATTTTGGTGATTGGATCAAAATTAGGTTTTCGGTCGCTCTCAAGAGTCAACCTCGGGTCAAAGTTGGCAAAAGTTGACAAAAATCTTCGATAACCTCGGATTTGATGTAAAAACATGAAAATTTTGGTTTGTGGTGGTTTTGACCATTTTTGACCTTTGGTCAACCCTAGGCTGATGGTGTGCTGTCGTAGGCAACCAAAAATAAAACCTATACTCCTAAAAATATATGTAGTAGTGCAAGTAAGGATCATTCCCACAGAGAGTATCTAGCCTAATTTTATGCTATGTGAACAAGGATTGGGGGAGGGGGTTTGAGTATAATGAAAACAATTTTAAGAAAAACAAGTAAGGAACAATTCAAATTAAAGTATCGAAAACAATCAAGAGAACAAACCTTGGTCAAGTCAACATCCACCATCGGAATTTTACAACTGATCATCGATGTAAGTATATATCAATTCATACTTTGAATATTCACCGTCGGAACTATTTTCCTATCTCTCCTTAGTCACAGTTAATTAGAAAACAAGTGATCTAATTAACCCTAACTACTAAACATCCAAAGACAAGCGCTAAAGGTTTAATCTTGTAGCAGCCTTAAGAACTAGAGAGATCGATGAAACTAAACAACACAAGCACAAGTAGTTGTATTTAATTTAGTCGAGCATTCTTCCTAAGATCTAATAATTTCTGACGCAGCAAATCATTAAATCTTGGTTGCTTCACAAATTAGAGATATCAAACAATTACAAATTTGATATCTAACCTAGCAGTAGATGGCAACAAATAATAAACTAGTAGGCCTCCTAGTGATTAAACGAGACAATCATTAAAATAGGCACAGAAGAACATCCGATATTCAAAGCATAAATTGAACAATAAAAACAAGTTAGATCTTACAGTTTTATTGATTCCAAGGCTTCAGTTTTCTTCGACCAAGTATAAAAGTTTTAGCCACGCAATGCCATGAAAACTCAAAGGAAAAAAATTAGAGAAGAGGGGAGAGAGAGGCATGTGTGTGTATCCAATTCTGATTTCTCCTCCCCCTTTTACACGTTAACTCCCCATTTCCCAAGCCTACAAAATCTCCTAAAAATATTCTAAATAATAATATCCAAATTTGACTAATTAAGGAAAAATATTAAAAATAAAACAAAGTCCTAATATAACTAGGAAAGTAGTGTTTTTCAGCTGGAAATTTCGTGCATCAGATCTGGAGCCTTCCAAAAATAAACCGCATCAAATCCGCGTATTAGAATTTTAGGCAAAAGAACATTCCAGAACGTCAGCAGTGCAGGTGCAGCAACTTCAAACCCTATTTCGACCTTGATGCATCCTGTATCTCTCAAAACTCAAAACATGAAAGTTTTAGAGCTTTGTCTTGGCGTTCCACAGCATCTTGAATCATCTCAATCAGAGCTCTGATGAGAGAGTTATGCTCAGATTACGAAACAATGTCAAAGTTGTCCAGAATCACCAAATTAACTACGTTTTGCACTTAATGCCTCCATTTGCATCCTAAATCAAAATATAAGAATAATGAGTACATTTAGGCACCAAATAAATATAAAAGACTAAATATTAAGGGAGAAAAATATGACATTTTGCATTCTCATCAGCAGACCAAAGGCATTTGGGTCATTTTGAACTAAAATGGCACTTTGAGTGTTTTGACGGCCGAAAGGGTTGTACCATGTCAATCTAGATATTCCTACAGTCCCCTGCTAAAAAAATTGATATTTTTTAAATTTTCGGGGTTCAGCACGCAAATTGAGGGCAGACAAAATACGGTATTTACAAATGGTATCACCACTCTGCCACATTAACCCTTCTGTGTTGATTTGCTCATTTTCAACATTGATTTCTATTGTGCAAATAGCACCCTACAATCCAAATCAATAACAACAAAAGCCAAAAACAAGTAAAAAGCACATAGAGAATATAAGGAATTGACATGGTTCAGCAAAATGATTACCTCCGCAAAGAGAGATAAAATCCACTATACTCAATAACAATTACATCTCATCATGGGTATCCTTTCAACCCTAAAGGAACTATCAAATTACTCTTCTTCTAAGAGTCCTCCATGCAAAGGAAAAACCTTTCCTTCCACGTTATGGAAAACAAACCAAATCTAAATTAGGAATTTGAGACAATTTTCAATTCCTATTCTTGGTCGTCATTTCCTTCAACCCATCTCTCAATGCTAAAATCAGTGCAACTAAATTGGTTTGCGATATACACAATCAAACTATCGATTTTCTGTTTTCATTGTTTTTTGTTGAATTTTCAGCTTTTCAAAAATAATTAGACTAGTATTAATGATGGTGCACCGTTGAATTAGTTGAACCAATTAGTCTGGTCCAATTTTTAAACATGGATAAGAAGGAAAGACTTGAGTCAGGTCTAGTGTCTAATTGCACTTGACTCATTAGGATCAACGTTTTGAAACCAAGACCGGACCGTACGGTCCAACCTGGATAACTATGAACCGTTCACTAAAGAGGTTTTTTAATCTCAAAAACCGGCCTTAATAAAAAAAATTAGTAAACCAAATGAACCGAGGTCGAACCGCCCGGGTTTGAGAACCGTGGACGGTTCTAACGGTTCAAATCAGAGCTTAAAAAAAAAAAATGTACTTGGCTTAGAGTTACAGGCTTACAACACCTTATGGCCATTGCTGAAACTTCAACCACTTCTTCTTTGTCTCCCTCTTTGTCGTTATTTCTGCTATTTCTTCTTAATCTTCTTCTTCTTCTTCTCTCTCTGTCTCGTTCTTTCTGCTTTCTGTTGTTTCTTACTTTCTTCGTATTTTTCTTCTCTCTCTGGTTTGCTGATAAATGTCTACTGTCAAATAGTTAACATTTTCTTGAGTTTTGATTTTGTACTATTAGATTCAAATGAGCGGTCACCAATGCTCCCAGTTGCCTCCACTCTTCAAGTTTTTGCTATTATTTATTTTCAAAAAATCATGGGAAATGTGGAATTGTCAGGATCTCTCTTGAAATTTTATTGGGGCTCACAAAAAAGTTGAATGGGCGGACAAAACAATGTCCCCCATTGTTGAAGGCTTGGAGTTTCCTCTTCTTCTTTTTTTTTCTTCTTTTTTTTTTTCCGGAAAATACTTCACCATTTTTCGTCTCTATTAACCCCTTTTTTTGGGTCTCATAAAAACAGATTATGAGTTTATCAAATGAGCTTAGGTATGGCTTAACATAATTTAGACAAGCTTGCATTCAAAAAAAATATGTTGAGCTCTAATTAAACATACATACATATATATATATATATATATATATATATATATATATTGAAGCGGTACTTCAATATTGATTTATATCAAAATATTTTATATCTCTTACTAAAAAAACTCAAAAGCAATTTATGTTTGCTTAGGAATTATTATTTCTTTATATTTATTTGGAGTATTTTAATTAATTTTTATATTTTTACTAATTTAATATGTATATATATTTATATTTATATTTTAAATAATTATTAAATTTATTTTGATGTCATCACGGTTCAATTCCGGTTCGACCTCGGTCCGACCTCAAAAACCTTGAATCTCTCTTTTTTACGGTTCAATGAACGGTCCGGGTTTAAAAATCTTGATTAGGACGATAACACATGTGATCATCTTGATGGGTTTAATACAACTAAACATTGGACCCAAATCTTATCCAAGAAAGAAGTTTCAACGAATCTTCATCCTTGAATGACTGAATGTTGTTGAATGAGAATGAGTAACAAAGTTCCTAACAACTTTATAAGGCCCGCAAAGCCAAAACTTTTTCACAATGGAGACTCTTTCTTTGCTTTGCTTCTTTTTGCAGGGATAAGTAACTGAAGGCTGTCAAACACGTTTCTACGATTAAACTATTTTTTTTTTAGAAATAATATGTTTACAATATTCTTACAATATTCTTACAACAAATTCTAAGTGGTAGGTTATTGCTAGTTGTTATTGCTGGGGCAAAAAAGTAATCTTAATGTTAGGCTCAAATTTGAACTAATAACAACTAACCACCTGTGATATGTTGTAAAAATATTATAAAAATATTGTGGACATAACATCTCTCTTTTTCTTCTACATGACGGCATGAGGGTTGATTCTAGACCTTAGACCCAAAGAAGAGAGGAAAATATCAAAAGAAAATGAAAATGAAAGAATTGACTCAAAAGTAATGGGCCAGGAGAGGACTTGTAACACAAACATGTCCGCTAATTCTGAGCTAAATCTTTATTTTTATTTTTCCCTCTTAACTTGCCCAATCAATGTTAGCAGCCTATTTCATTTTCACCTAAACATTATACTGATAGGCTCTTCTTTTAGAAGCCATAACTCTGAGCGTATAAATCACGCAAACTAGTGGCGTGAATCCGGATTAGCATACAATTTGAAAGTTAATAATATCGTCGAATACTTAAAACATATCATTCAAAAATTCAAAATAACATCAAAGTATTTAATAAATATTAGGTCTATAACGTAGAATCATTTATCTAAAAATAAGTTCTTTAGTGTTAATTTGTAAGGTTTTAACTTACATTTTTATCATTTATATATTTTTGTAATTTCTTACCTTTTTTTTTTTTTAAGTTTAAAATATAGGTTGGATACAAAAGATATTTGACAAATCTAAAATAAATTAATATTTATTTGTTATACAAGTTAAACAAATTGTTGTTAAATGAGTCATTTCGGACTAACTTGAATAAATTGGTGTGTCAATTGTGGGTCATGTGGGCTGACTAGCTATAACATATTTTTTATTATATCACTTTCGAATTGATCTATTTATAACTGAACCCGTCAAAGCCCAACCCTTCCTCTTAAAAACTCATGTTGTGTTAGTGTTATACTTACTCGTCGTGTCAAACATTGACACCTCCTATTTTAGACTTTAGAAGATACATAGTACAATTTTTAATGACATCGGGATCCCATCACGTCGTCTTCGGCAAAATCAACATTGGGGTCCATGATGTTGCCTGACAACAAATAGGTAATATGTTGCAATTTCTAATTACAAATGAGCATATCCAACAGTAATTATTTGGTATTATTATTTAGGTTTAGATTATATATTTGTTGCTTTCTGTTAGATTATATACTAATAAGTAAGAACTAATCGTTAACTATATAGCTATATAGTAAACCAATTCTATATAAATGATAAAAACTATATAGCTAACCAATTCTATACAAAAAGCTCCTATTAAATATTATAAAATATTATGAATTATTTATTTTTACAACTAAAGTGAAAATATATCATTTATTTGGGATCATTTTAATTTAGGCCTTTGAAGTTAAAATTTTTTTATTTAGGCTATAATTATAGGCAAAAATTTAAAACGAATAAAAACATATTAGACATGTTTTTCCTCACGTGGTTAAAAATTTGTCTACTGTAAGGAAAAAAAAAAAGTTCTTATAACAAAAAAAAA
Source organism: Quercus ilex subsp. ballota (assembly GCA_032727855.1). Lineage (NCBI taxonomy): Eukaryota > Viridiplantae > Streptophyta > Magnoliopsida > Fagales > Fagaceae > Quercus > Quercus ilex. The sequence continues at coordinate 45,806,808 of CM064917.1, forward strand.
AAAAAAGATGATTATAAGGAGAAAATAATATATATATATATATATATATATATTAAACAAAATAAATGTGCCAGACGGATATTAAATGTACTATTAAACCCTCTAAGTTTGGAGTCAAAAATAATTCTGTCTTTTGCCTACAGAAACTTACAATTTATTCCAATGAGTGTCACAACACTGTTAATGTGTCATTTCCAACAACATCTATTAAAATCTACATTTAATTAATCCACCCCAAAAATGATGTTGCTTTCAACCAATAATAGAAATGAAAAAAAAATAATAATAAATAATAAATAATAAAGTGTGCTAATAGTGAAATGTGATGGATCATAATGGAATGGACACTTTGACATTGTTGTAATAAGAATTAATATTGGTTCATCAAAATAAGAATTAATATTGAATACATTTTAGCCTTCATATAAAATTAGCTATTGGATGGAAGAGACACTTCAAGTACATAATTAGAGAGACAAAATTATAAAATTGAGTTTCTAAATACTATGATGAATTAAATAATTTAATTGTATTTTTTTTTTTTTTTGAAACTGAAACATTCATCTATTTATAACAAAAAAGAATCATGATACAAGGTATTCAATTAAAGGAGTCACCCATTTAATTGTATTTTTAAAACAACTGCCGCCTGATTAAAAAATTCCAAAAAAATAAAAAATAAAAATGTTGCCCGTATGTACAGGCACAGCTCGTTTTTCTATCTTGAAAATTATATATATATATATATGTGTGTGTGTGTGTGTGTGTGTGTGTGTGTGTGTGTGTGTGTGTGTACTTTGGAGTGAAAATAATAATAACAGAATTAGCTATTAAAAAAAAAAACCTTGAAGAATTAAACGGGTTTGGGGCCTCCTGGCAGGTCAACCCATCAAATGGAGGGTCAGGTACGGGTCCCTAGTTAAGACCCTCCTTTGTTAGACGACATATTGCGTCTTCGTGCAGAGTCTCATCTAGATGTATATTAGAAAAACTTAACAATCCCTTTTTCTCTGTCAATGATTTTAATTATTGAATCTAGTATTAATTTAACAAATAAAGTCTTAAGTCTTTTGTCATTGTATAAAAAAAATGGAGTTCCAATTCTGTTTACATAAATTAAAAAAAATAAAAATAAAAATAATATAAATAAATAAAACTGATTACAGTCTTGACCATATAATAAAGAATAATTATCATAATACGGATGCTATATGTTGCAACTTTTATTGCAGTGATGAGAATTGGCATAATATTCATTTATTATGTTATCAAAGTTTACCAATTATATTTATTATGGCATTAATTTTTGAAAACACTTATGTAATAAATGAGTAATACTATAGATACGTAAAAATACATAATTTTGTGTTACAACTTGTTACGTGGCGAGTTGTAAGTAGTAGAAGTGTGCCCTTACATGACCCACCATTACATTTTCACCACTTACAACTTACCATATGACAAGTTACGACATAAAATTGTATATTTTTATGTGCCTCTAGCATTAATTATAATAAATTTGTCATAATTTTAAATTTTTAATACTTTTCCAAACTAAAGGAGTCAAAGTGCAGAATAATAGATATAGAATAGTGCTTACTACTTTTCTCCAGGCCACGTCTACAGATATACCTCATCGTCATAAACAAACACGTGTAGACACATTTTTATTATTTATAACACATCATATGATAAGTTGTGATATAAAATTGTTTACTTTTACATGTTCTTAGCATTAGAGACAATAAATTTGTAATAATTTTAAATTTTGGATCATACTCTTAAAGTAATAATTAATAATTTATTTTAAAAAAATTTTAACACTATTTTTTAAAAAAAATAAAAAAATAATTAAAATATTAATTATTTTTTTTATAAAATTTTTTTAAAAATAAATTATTAACTATTACCTGAAGAATATTGGTTAGCATTTTCCAAAAAATTTTAATACTATTCCAAACTAAAGGAGCCAAAAGCAAAATAATAGATATAAAAAAGTACGGTTTACCAAAAAAAAAATATATATATATATATATATAAAAAAGTACTTGCTACTTTTCTCCGGCGCCTCAGTCTATAAATATATTCCTCATCGTCTTCCGTCAGTCGTAAATGAACACCCAGCCAATTTCCAAGACTCTCCCACTCTTTTCACTTGTGCTTTCCAGCATGAGTACTTTTCATAAGCAATTTCACAAGCTAATTCTTGCATCCCTGGTTTGGATTCATTATGTAATCTCGATTGCTACCTTCTTCAAACAGGTGGTATTAAGTTCCTTTCTTTTTCATTCATTCTCCAAGCAGTATTATGAGCATGACATGCCTGAAATCAGTGAAGAGTTAGGCATAAACCTCTACAAGCGCAAGCCGGGGAGTAGGGAAGAAGTAGAATGTGCAGTGTGTCTGTGCAAGATTGGGGAAGGAGAAGAGATTAGACAGCTGAGATGTGATCATCTTTTTCACACAGTTTGCTTAGATAGATGGCTTGGGTACAAGCGTTTAACTTGTCCCCTTTGTCGTGGTTCTTTACTTCCATGTACAACCATTACTGAGCCTGGGGTTAGGGTCGAAGTGTTGCATTTTAAATATTCTTCTTTAATTTCAGGTGACCGCGAGACATGGTGGCTACGTTGAATCATATGAAATTGCAAAATATGATGACAACTTATTCCTTGTAATACTCCTCACCCCTGTAATCAATGTGCCAAATGCCAAAATAAATAAATAAAAAGTCAGTTTTTTATTAATTCTCTCCCCTCTCTATTGACTCTCTCTCTCCTTGTAGTCAAGTACAATGGCAGTGGTTCGTGGGTTTTGAATGGTGTGTTCGGGGGTGGGTTCAGTAGTTTTCAGCGGTGGGTTTGGTGGTCAGTGGCAAGGTGGTGGGTTCAGTGGTTTTGGGTTGATTTTTGCAGGGTTGTTTTGATGTTGTGGTTGATTTTTTGGGTTGTGCTAAGTTGATTTTGTGGTTGCTAGGTTGATTATGTGGGTTTGGTTGCTGGACTTTGTCAATAGTTGCTGAGAGACGAAGAGGAAGAGAAAAAGAGAGAGGGGAAGGGAGAAAAATAAAAAATAGTAAAAACTGGGAACCGTCCGGTTAACCGTAAGAACTAGGAAACTGGTATAGTTGAACCGGTTTTGTAGAATGCGCTGAAACTGATGCATTTTGTAGCAAAAAGACAAAAAAATTGCATTTTTTTTTCTCAAATTTAAAACCATTAAGTATGATGATCCAAGACCGTGGGAATGCTCATCAAAAAAAAAAAAAAAAAAAAAAAGAGACCGTGGGAATGCAAAAACTTCACGAAAAGAGAGAGAGAGAAAGATAGAATGAGGTAGAACTTAAAATTAAAATGTGATTCTTGTTTTTTTTTAGCTGGATCGTGGATTACCTCAGCAGCTTCAACTTATTGAAATTTTTTTATTTTGAAATTTGCGGCAGACTTGAAAAATATGAGAGATTCTGAGACCGGGAGTCTGGGAGTTTGAGAGACTTCAAGAGCTAGCTACCGTTTAAAACAAAAAAACGTGGAAGAAGAAATGAGAATTTGAAAAAAAGTGGGGTAGGTAGAATAGTAGAATATTAAGGAATGACTTCTTTTTTTTTTTTCTTTTTCAATGCCTTGTTTTGACCTCCTAGGGCCACGTAGTGCTTACTTTTACAGCTATTGGAATGTGTGCGTGGCTATGAAAAGTAATGGTTAAAAAAATCTAGAAGGAAACAGGTGGTACTGGAGACAAAGGGTGAAAGTTAAAAAATATCAAGTTTCCATTTGAAATAGGGTGAAAAATAAAAATTATTTTTTTATTTAATTTATTTTTGTTATTATTTATAGATTTTATTATACTTTTTGTCATTATTTAAAAATTTTATTGTACTATTTTAATTAATTTTAATTTTTATTTACAGTACTTTCAATAATAATTTTTTAATTGCAACAAAATAAACAGCATCCAAACATACCTTAAATAAAAAAAAATAACTTATGTGAATAGGAAAATGAGATAAGTAGATGCCTGGATGGCTTTTTTTATTTATTTTATATATATATATATATATAAAATAAATATTAGTAGAATATTTGATAATATTGTTCTAGTCATTTAAGTATTATGAATTATGTGAGGATGAAAAAGTGTTATGAAAATATGTATTATATTATTTAAACATCACAACCAAACAAGCTTTTAAATTTTAAAGTTTACAAATCATTATTTATAAAAACTTGCGAAGCTAAGTAGATCTTTTTTTTTTTAATATATGATATGAAAATTCATATTAAAATTATTTTAAATATTTTAATTATATTCATTATGACATCACCGGTTGGTCTATCTCAGTTCAATATGGTCTAACCAAAGAATCGAAAATTTAATGTCTTTTTTTTTTCCCTTTGACCATACCGGTTTTAAAACCATGATTTTGATACAACATCTAGTGCTAGTGCTTTTATTATGTTGTTTATAATCTAGTCAAGACGTGATGTTTGGTTCCTTGAAAATGCATGGTTTTGAAATCCGGTCACTAGTTTGATTTTTTAAACCCACAAAACCGAAAATTTTATTTTTGCTAGAAACCGTTCCAACCGCGGTCAAGCCGTCCGGTCGTCGGAACCGTGCACGAGTTTGCCGGTTTCTTTCCCAATTTTTTTTTCCCTAAAAATGCAATGGTTGTCGGGACTAAAAAGCCGAAGTTACCTCTTTTTCACCGAATCTTTTTGTTTAGGGAGCGACTGACGAGTTGGCCTGAAATAGATTAGAGCCTTTTCCAGATCCGCTTGTCTGGAGGGTGAATAAGTGAAGTAAGAGAGATTGAGGCTAGCCTGGGTTCTGATCGTGAAGTGAGGCAGAGGTGGAAAGAGAGAGAGATGATTGAGAAGTGAGAGCTGAGAGGAAGCGAAAGAGACAGAGATGGAGGGTCAGTGAGAGACAGAGGGAAAGTGGAGTTCTTTTTTGGGAAGAGAGGCAAAACGTACTGGTGGTAGTGGGATTATTTTATTCTAAAACTTAAAAAGTCATGTTGACTATTCAGCAAAAAGCAAAGAACCATGCGGAATACTGTAGAACGTTCTTTTCTATTTGTCTTGAATGATTTTTAAATAAATTAGTTTATTAAATCTTTTGAGATATTATCTAGCTTGTACAAATTTGTTAAAAATTAATAAGAGAAATTCTACTTAGTCTTCACTTTTTATTATTTATATATATTAAATCTTTTTAAACATTGTATTATTTTAATCAATATTGCTAAATTTTGTACATTTAATTTATTTATTTTTATATTATTAATTATTAAAATAATTACATTAATACAGTTCAACCTTGGTTAAATCTCGTTCGACCCTAAAAATTTTAAACTTCTCTTTTACAGTTCAATGAACAGTCCGGATTTAAATATCATGTGAAAATGCCTTGTTTTTTATTTTATTTTCTATTTTTAATTTTTTATGGGCCTACCACCCAAAAACAAGATCTATTGAAAAATGAAAGAACAAAAACAGAGCAATCTCATTACAAAAAAATAAGTTTATTTGCTATGGTAAAATTCTTTGATAAAGCACAAAAAGTTGTCCCAAAAAATGTATTACAAACGGCAAAAAGCTGCTAAATGCTATCAACAAAAACTTCATCGAAAAAGTTATATTATTGATAAGGTCGTTGCTAAAACTCATTATCAACCGCAAAAGCCGTCGTAAGTACTTGATATTTTTAGTTGAAAATACAACTTCATACGAGGAAGTTGGACGACCAAATACATTTGTAACAAACTTAGGCCATTTTTAATGGTTTTTTTTAATGACTAAATGTCATTGTAAATACTTGGTTTTTCTTCGAAAATACAACTTCATACGAAGAAGTTGGACAACCAAATACATTTTGCGATGAACAAAGACCATTGTTAATGTAATTTTTTGACGACTAAAAGCTATCATAAATACTTAGTACGTTTGTCATCGAAAATACAACTTTGTATAAGGAAGTTGGATGACCAAATATCTTTTGCATCGAACTATGGTCATCTAAAATGGGGGTTTCTGCTAGAATATGCACGACGCAACCTTGAAAAACGGTGTCAGCTGAACCATTATGTACGGGTTCAAGTGAACCTTGTCTAACTCTTCTAGGCCCTTGGTGTTTCACCTCGTCGCAGGTAAGTCTGTGCGGCAGAAATTTAGGCAGTTGAACATCGAAGTAAGACAAGAGTGGGCTGCCGATCGTCAAAGTGCCCAAGGAATCTTGGTAGTTGGTATAAGAGGGCACGCAACCAAGGATTAGGTGGGACGCTCTCAGTTGCCCGTCGTAATGTACGAATATTTCTAAACGCAAGATGAAGTTAAGCTCCCAAGGCCATACCACGCTAAGATCTAGTTGAAATTTTTTGGAAATTGCAATGAGGAATAATGAACGAGTCAATGAAAAATGTATATAATAACAACATTAAAAACATACCCCAAAAAAAAAAAAAAAAAATGGTACCGACCTATCTGACGAAGAGAGGTCGGTCAGGTAAGTTCGCCATTCAGCCAATTCCCGCTAACTCTCACAAACTCCCCCGCAGAGTTCCTACTCGAGTCAGGAAGACAGGATATCAACCTAACCATAGTGTTTTAGGTTTGAAGGTAATACCAGTTCTTCAGGCACCACCAAATAGCATATAGGAAGTTAATATCGTGATGGCTGAGGCTGAGGCCATACAGTCGATTAAGGTGCCCTACACAATTGACTACCTTATAAAAGTTAGGTAAACATTGGTTGGGGCTAAGCCCGTAAAAACTAAAGGTTCTAAGCAACGAATGATCTACCGGAAATCTAACCCCACCCTCGAAAATAGACATTAAAGGAAAAAAGACTACATGGGGTAGCCTTTGGTCTTCTATGTCTCCCTCGTGACAATACAATAAGTTCACATCACAAGGGATATCAAACCTAGCTTTGAAGGATTCTACATCTGCGTTAGTTTTTAAAAGATACAAAAAACTCATTTTTTCCTATCAAGTTTACTACAAAATAGACCAAGGGAAGAGGACTTACTAATTAACTTCTTCATGATAAGGATGGTCTTGGAAGAAATCTAAGGGCTCGGGAAGAATGAAGAAATAAGACTATGTACTTGAAAAGAACTAAAGAAAAGTATAATGTAAATTGTGTTAGTATTTATAGGAGTGAATGTCATTTAATGCAACTGCAACCAAATAATTAATACAAATCGTTGTTTCTTTTCACTCGCGTCTCGGCAATCGAAGCATCAGATCATCTCTGTTGTCCGATGTAATGGATAATGCCACGCGTGCGCCAAAAAGTGAGCTGTCATGTCTGCTATATTAATTGACTAACGCTTAATCTTCTCGAGACACAACTGTCATTTTTTCAAAAACCTAACCGATCACCAAAGCAAGAATCCCCGATCCTATATCCACTTTGTGAAAATAGGATCGTAGGGCGCTATTGTGGGGGACTTAGGCCCAAGCGATCGGGACCGGCCCACCAAACTTAAGCCCAAGTACTCAAGCCAAAACTAGCTCGGGGGAATAGTGTTGGGGCAAATCTTGTGGGGACGGGCCCAACCCAACAATAAGTGTTCGGTCACACCTCTACCCACTACTAACCATTAAGACAGTAAGAAATCAACAAGGAAGTAGAGAAGTTCAAATTAGACTCGAGTACTAGAAGTGCTTTTAGGAAGTCTTTGCCGAACACTATTTGGTGTCGGAACAAGTTTCGAGAGGATTTTCAAAAGACTTTATGATTCCTTGGGATTCTAAGTGAAAGTGGGGTTGCATGGAACTTGGCAAAATAGTAATAATTTGAACCCCACTACGAAGAGATTATTATATAAGGGGAGTGAGGGCAGATAAGTGGGGGTTGGTGAGTGAATTGCTAGAAAAAAGAAGAAAAGAGTAAGAAGTAAGAGGAAAGGAGGAGAGTATACACAAAAGAGGGAGGGCAAAAAACTGAGTGAAATATACAGTAGATGGTAAAGGACTAAGTCTGAGAATGAGAGGGTTTTTGGGCTAGAAATCACAAGGATACTTGTAGTTGGGCTGTTTAGGCTATGTTTGAAGCTAAATCTATAGAACTATGAGGAAACCCACTAGCAAGTAAATTTGGAGTCCAAATCCACTTCCCAAACTATATACGTTGGTAGGGTTGGGGCAACACATAATCCTTGTTTTCACAAAAATAAAATCCATGTGAAGTGTGAACACCTGGATGTAAATCGTGTTTTTAAGTTATCCAAAATTTTAGTACTTGGTCTATGTATATTCATACACAAAGAAAACTAATAATAGAAACAGAATTGTATACATCTATTCATCAACACAAAATTAGCTACAACATGAAGATGCAACTTGCTCCGTGATTCAATTACATAGCAACAACAAATGGTACAACACAATGGTTGGGACAAATCCATTACATACTTCATTTTTTTTCCCTTTTACACGATAGATGATGATAAATACAAAAACATGTCTGTCCTCATTATTGTTGATAAAGCCGTCAACTAATTCTTGCATTCCCCACAGCCAAAATGGGAATTGGAATGGCCAATTGAAATTGAAAATGCAAGAACTTGACCATCTTCCAACACTCTATTCCTCACCTCAGCTACATCCTTCTCTTCCGTGAGTAGGAAGTGAAGGGAATCAGCCCATTCGAAGAGTATTTTGGTGCATTTCTCAATTTGATGAATCGTCCTCAAGACTGCATAGTATACATATAAAATAAATTAACCTCACATCAAAAGTTTTGAACAGAAATTCTTACAAACATCTTATGTGCATTTTCAAAATCAATATTAAAATAAAACAATGAACCACCATGAAACCCAAACCACAATAGCAACAAACTAAAGGGAATGAGAGAAAACTAATTCAAACTAAGAAATATTATTAAGCTAAGAAGCATAGTAGTATTTCAATGAAAGATACTAAGTGATAATCTTTAGTGTTATAAAACAAAAATGAAAGAAAGAAATGAATCTTTGGTAAAGAAATCAAGGAAAGAAAAATAAAATTAATAGATTTGATGTTAAAATTTCCTTAATGACAAAGCCAAGAGACCCAAACACACAACTACAAGCATGCAATTTTCCATTCAATCACAGTACATTCTTCCATATCCATTGTTCAAACCCAAGCAAAATCAAACTTTTCGCACACTTAGGTTGTAAACAATTCGAGTTCTATGAGTATTGAATGCTCAAGTTCAACACACTTGTTTTTTCACACACTTAGGTTGTAAACAATTCGAGTTCTATGAGTATTGAATGCTCAAGTTCAGCTTGAGCTTGAACCAAGCCTTTAAATTATGTTTAAGTTTAAGTTTGTTAGATAGTTAAAAATCTTAAATTTGATTTGGCTTGACCTGATTTATTAGTCAAGCTTGACCTTAAACTCAAGCTTCATATAAAGTTTTTGAGCTCAAGATCAAGCTTTTGAACTTGAGATCCAATATAAAAATATCATCAAAAACATATTAAGTATATTATTAAGTCCATTTGATTTAGACATGTGACCTCAACTCCCAATTAATTAAATACTTAGGGGGGTTTGTTAGAGTAGTTTGAGAAAGGTTGTTTGTAATTTTTTGAAATACGTGTGGGTAAAAAAGTGTATGTAATGTTGTTTAAAATGTGAAAATGTGAGTTTGAAATTATTTTTCAAGCACATATCAAACTTATTATCAAACACATAGACCAACCTAAGTTCAACTTAAGCTTTATTGTTCATGAGCCTGTTCATGATTTTTTTTTTTTTTTTTTTTTTTTTTTTTTTTTTGGGCTTAGCCCGTTTATTAAACAAATCTAAAAAATTAAGGCTTAGGTTTGGCTCATTTATAAACAAAAAATTATAAACAAGTTTTTTATCGAAATGATTTACTTCATTCATGAGAGATAACATACAATCTTGAATAGAACATGTACCTTAATGTGATGAAATTCAAAAACAAGAATTGAGAAGACCTTCAATCTTCATCTCAATTCCACATGATATCCAAGATGTGTGATCTCTCAATTAATTCTTACATACATTTTTTTTTTTTTGGAAATGTCTATTCTAGAGAGATAAAAGAGAAAATTGTTTTCTCTACTTTTAATTGTACGTACCTTTAATTTCCAAAGGCAATTATTTTATTTAATCTTATTAAATAAACAACTAATTATCTAATTGGGCTTACCTTTTTGGTTGGGTTCTAGTATATGACTTGAGATGAGAGTAAAATAGACAAATAAGCCTCTAGCTCCAATGAGCTTTAGGCTTCCATCAACTCTTGACAAGCCCAAGGTTACTATTAATTATATAATAAATACTACTACAAAAATATAATTGTACTCTATGACTTATTAATAAATTATATTTCAAGAGTCTAATATAATACGATTTGACACATCCATGAAACATTCATAGCGAACAAAGTCATAATAAACTACCACTTTGTAAATCACTAATTTATTCCTTGAATCTCTGGTGTAATCTATTAGTTATATATATATATATATATATATATTATGAAACATAATTTCATTAAATATAAACTTTAGTAACTCTTTACTAAAGCGGTTGAGCCCAACACCTTGAATAATTAGTTCCTGTCGGATCGTGAGCTATGTCATTCCACCTCAAAACCAATTGGTGATAAGGAAGACACACTCCAATCTTTTTTGACCTTCAATATCACACCACACGAGCCTATTTTTAGAGTGTTTGTAGAGAATTAAATTGCGGTCTCCCAACAATCACTCCCTCACAATAACACTCCCGTGACTTGAATCCATGACCATGGCTCTGATACCATTTGTCAGATCATGAGCTATGTTATTCCACCTCAAAACTAATTGGTGTGATGAGGAAGACACGCTCAAATCTTTTATGGCCTTTAACATTATACCACGCAGGCATGTTTTTAGAGTGGTTGTAGGGAGTCAAATTGTGGTCCCCCCAACAATTCTTAATAAACTTATCTTAAGAGAACATTTCGTGTTTATATAGAAAGAGATCATGGATTTCATCTTGAGAATATGTGTTCTCTCAACACTTCAAGTGGTTACTCAACATTGAGATTTTGACGGTTTAGATTAGATCCCACTCCAAATATATCAAAACAATCTACATTTTATGATTGGGTTCACAATCTCCTCATGATTGAGAGTTTATGAAAATAGAAGTCGTGAGATTTATTATTCATGTGACAATTGTTAATTGAATAATTATTCTCACAACGGCCTAATCCAATATGTCTTACACACCAACATATCGACTAGAATTTTCCACTACTATGATCAAAACAAATCATCTTAGTTGACATGTTACACTTTTCGCAAATGAAACACCCAATTTCATCACCAATTACGAATTACGTTTTTTAGCTTACAAAGAACTTGTGATTTATATTTTCTGTAACTAAATCACATAAAATGCATCTTAAAGACTATATAATAATGTCCGATTAGTTCATATACAAATAATCTCATATATTAAACAATTTAATTATTTAAAATATGACAATAAATTGAATTTTAGGACACAAACTCTAACAATTATGTTGTTCGAAGTACTAGAAGCCAAGAAAAAGGTACATCAACCATAATTGGAATCTTTGGATTATTTGTTTTGACAGGTACAATTACAAAGGTGCTACCAACAATATTGTTTTTATTCAATAATTCAATTAATATTTGTGACAACAATAAAGAACATATAACTTGATCTTCGGATTTTATCATCACCTTTTACTAACATCCATTTTGAATGAATTCTTAACATAACATATATTTTGCTTTCCTCCCTGAATGAGTTGTTATTTCTTTGCCTCTGGTTAGACATTTAAAGTATTTTAAAACAAATTTGAATAATATTCTGAAACATTCTTCAAATTTTCCTAGTCCTCAACCTGTTTTATGATTTTACTTATTTGGACCCAAATTTTAAGCTGATATGCGTGCTTCAATCTTTGTTTTTAAAGCAGGAATGTAGAATTTTTAATTAAATAAATTTGAAATTGTAATATATGCCCTGCTTTTATTTGAACAAGGTCGATTTACTAAAGAGTTCAGATTCGATGACGCTTTCAATTATAAGACAGAGCATGACTTGGATGCAGTTCTAAAAAGGTCAATGGACAATATGCATATAAATCATTTAAAAGAAATCAATGAGACAATAACAAATTACCCTCTTTCCAATGGTAATTGCACTATTCACTAATATACTCAAGGTGACAGCAAATTGCATAATACTAAAGAGTAAAATTTAGCAAAAACTAATGTTTGATAAATTTCACTATAACAATATCAAGGCCTAATTGAATTGTTACTTGCAAGAGCAAGTTTTATAAAAAACTAAGATACTAAAGAGTAAAATTTAGCAAAAACTAATGTTTGATAAATTTCACTATAACAATATCAAGGCCTAATTGAATTGTTACTTGCAAGAGCAAGTTTTATAAAAAACTAAGACTTTTTTTTTTTTTTTTTTGGGGGGGGGGGGGGGGGGGTGGTGTGGGGGGGTGTGTGGGGGGCGCTAAGCTAATGCTGTTAGGTGCTTTCCTGAAGGCATTGACATAATACTTTGATAATGTCGGAGGGAAAAAGCTTGATGCAGTGCTCCTTACACATGAGACTCCATGGGCGCATTGCAGTAGCTGGAATGATCTCACAATAAAATCATGATCAACCTGAAGGCATAAGAAATTTATTATCTGTGGTATATAAGAGGATTCATAGAGAAGGATTTACAGTGTATGATTCCTATCACCTCTATCCCAAGTTCTTAGACCTTGTGCTACCTTACATGAGGGAAGGAAAGATAGCATATGTGGAAGACATAGCTGAAGGCTCCTGCAGCTCTTGTAGGAATTTTTAGTGGCCACAATGTCAGAAAGCAAGTAGTTGTAGTTGCTCGTGAGTGATCATTTTACCTCCTTTTGCATATGTATTTAAGCCTTTTTTTTTCCTGTGTAACAAAAGCTTATAGTGCTTCTCCCCATTACCATGGTGAAAGCCATTGCTGCTTGACAGCCATGGTAAGTAAATTCTCAGGATTCAATATACTATATGCTGTTTTAATAAGGAATGCTTGTCCGTATATGTAAACATTGAGAGGATAATAGTCTAATTGGCAAATAAACAAAAATTTTCGTGACTGCAAAAGTAATTTCCGGAGTGTTTTGGCAAGGAATTGGGCCTTGATTTGAGCCAAACTGCTTACAGTATGAATGTTTCTATGCATAGTGACTAACATCAAGTCTGGTGTCCGTCTATTTGTTACTATTTCTTAAATTAAGTGTTTACATCAATTAACAACGGCCTTATACACCTTTGTTTCAAAGGTAATATTGAGTGCAACAACCACTTTTGTTTTTCCCAAACAACTATGAAGCACTAACGTTTCTGCAGTGTCAACATAACACCAATATAACTTTCTTTTGCTTTTGATAAGTAATATTGAAAAGCATTATCGTCCTCAAGGGGTTTAAACCTCTTTACCTTGATTGCCATAATCTTGGTGGCATTTAACATAATAGCCCCATAGCATATTTAGCACATGGCAATAAACAATTCAGTTGTGTAGAGGGATTTTATTGGTACTTGGTAGAGAGTCTTTTCTCCCTTGTTGTTGTTCAATATCTACTAGGAAGAATGGTAATGTACTGTAACATGTGTTTTGCCCCAAATATTTCTTTACTTCAAGTGATAGGAAGGAAAAAGGAAAGATAGAGAACAGAGGAACGAAAATGCCTCTTTATTTAGAGGGAAATGGATTGGATGATGATTCCACTTCAAGATGAGTATGTCATTAACTCAAGCTTAGCACAAAGAATGAGATGTCACCTGATTTAGTTTCAAGAATGGCTTGACCTCTATGTAGAGATCTAATTTGTATAACCAGAAAAAAGTTTGGTGTTAGGGTATGATGAATAAAATGTGTTAGGCACCAAACATTGCCTAATCCAAAGATCATCCTTTGTTGAGAAAAACAGCCAATTAATATAACACACAACAGAATTATATCCTGTTACCCTCTGTGCTAATTCAATGAATATTTCAAATAAATTAGCTAAGCACAATAACCAATATAAATAAAAATTTCAGCAGCAACCCACAATCAAGATCTCAAATTTTTACATGGAAAACACTTTAATGAAAAGGGAAAAACCACAGGACCTAGTCCAGTAAAATTTTTTGCTATAGAAAAATGGGTTTGCTACAATATTCTCGAGAACAAATGCTAGAGGCTACCAAGGAAAAAAAATCACTCTTGAATTACAAAAAGTTATCCATCACAGTAGGCAATAAGGTGGATGCCAACAGTAACAAGAAGAAAAGATCTCACCAAGTGGCTAGCATTCAAGCCAGCAACAACACCGGTCAATACAAGCTCTCTTCATTAGGAACAACATACTAAAACTTCATCAAAATCGGAACTAAAATGAGCTTCCAATTTTGGCTTGAAACTAGTTGGTTTTGTAGAAAAAAATTCCTGAAATCTTCTTCTCTCTCATACACAGCAACTTTAGTATTGCAAAATTTTCAATGTAGATAGTGCAACTGTAAGGAGAATATAAGTGTTGATATTATTAGAAAATATGAAAACATAAGACGAAGTAATTATTAAAATGAAGTCCAAAAACAAAAACAAAAAAAAAATTACTTTCTGAATTTTCTGAGAAATGTTGGATGTGCTAATAGAAATTTAACCATCATGGAAGAACTACAATAAAATAGAGCTAGAAGTTGAAGATACACAAAATCTATGCAGTAAAATATGAATTAATGGTTTGAAACAAAACTCTTTGGATATCATTAACCAAAGAATATGGTAAATATCTAAATACAGAAAGAAAGAAAAAATGGCAGAGAGGAGAACAAATCACGAGCAGTTAGCAGACTTCAAAGTAAAACAGCAAACAGAAGGAAATAGAGGGAACATGCCAGTTTAAATGATTTTGACCTTTATATAGGATGTATCAAATGTTTATCTCAATCATTGGAACATGTAGCAATCTTAAACCCTTTTGGGCTAAACTACATGACCTCTGATTGGGACAATCAAAGATCATTGGTATTTGTAATTTAGTGACACAATGAGCCACTTACACCATAAGCAGATATTGTGACTTCTTGCAAATGTATAAATCATGAATGAATGATAGGTTCTCCAGTTACTGTTTGGGTCTATGATTAAATAGGAGGTTGTGCTCTTCAATCAATGGAAATGGTGGAATTATTTGAAACTCATATGCAACTGACGCTAGAGACAGCATGATCATCGTCGACCATTATTCACAGTGCATGAAATGAAATCTCATGCTGAGTTGAGTGCGCGTGCACGCACGTGTGTGGATATATATATATTTCTTACAATGGTTTGAAGAATATATAAAAGACGAGGGTTGTGCTAAATTGATGTCTAGCATAAAATTTAGTCACTTGTCATGAATGGATCCTGCCTTTAAGCATCCAAACCCTCTTAGGGTCTCAATTCCTTCAGTTGCCATCACCATCTTCAAATAAAGTATTTTCTACGGTAGCACTACTGTGAGTAATTCATAAAATTCTATGGTAGCACCAATATTATTATTATATTTCCTCTCCACTCCTAGCTCTAGAAGTACATAATGGAAAGAAAAAGCAGGCATATCCTACATCCAATTGCCCTGCACAGCCGTCTTAACAAAATGAACCAGATTATATAAGTTCACTAATATGTAGAGAAAATTGCATGACTTGTAAACAACTTGAAGTGAAAAAACCCTATTATGTCAAATGTGATATGGAATGGTTATATATTTCTTATGTTTAAAAGAATCGAGTATGCTTTTATTTATTTTTTTAGCATCGCAGACAAAAGAAAGTAGGAGAAAATAAAAATAAACTAGAATCAGTAGCTTTTAATCCTTGTTTAAACCATTTAAATATCCCACTAATCAACGCTAACTTGAAAATGTAAATTTATATTGGCATTTCTCAATGCACCTACATTTGCGTTTTAGCATTCTGCTAACGGAATGTTGTTTAGTCTAATATTATTACAAGTCCCTATTTAAGAGAGCTATCCAAATTGATACATTTAGTCAGGTTAAGAGTGCCTCTTTCCATGCTTCTCATTTATATTTTTGCATCATTAGCCACTGACATCTTATAGAAATTGCAGGAGGAAAAGATTGATGGCTCCCTTGAGTTTCTTATCCTGCCAGTGACAAATTGTGGGATGGTCACAACTCAAAAGTGAGGTTTGCCATGCTTTCTGATTTTGTAATTTTTTTTTAAAAAATTTCCCTTCTTGTTGAGATCCTTGTGTATTGCAAAAAGCCAAAATTGGATATTGTGTCTTAATTCAAAAATTGTTCATTGCACTCTACCTCTTTACTAACATAATGGAGATTAATCTAGCATTTTTATTATTTACTGAAAGAAAATAGGTTATTTCTTGTTTCATCAATTTTTGATTGGGTGTCAAGTGTTTTCCTGACTTATGAATTAATGAAATGTGTGGGTAATCCTAACCTTTCAAATCTCTGATTCTTTCCCATTTTCTTAGAGGTTGTTGCTATGGTTAACCCAATCCAGGAGCTGGAACAGGTAGCAGAGAGGTTGATGCAACAAGCATATCAAAGAGGTAGAGCAAAATCAAGTGGTTCCTCTCACAGAGGATGTGTAAGCACCCTTCCTTGGCTTGGTGCTAAAGTTTTCTACAAGAGTGGAAGATTTTTTTTTTTTTTTTTATGAGAACAAGAGTGGAAGATGAAGTGCAATAAAATCAAGTAGTTCATAATGGTAGGAAATCTTAGTGTTGTTTAGATGAAGTTTAGATCTATAGACAAACTCATTAGGCAGCTAATGTGTATTACATACTATCAACTTCTAGCATAGTGCTTTTAAGAGCTCTTTGAACCATGGATGTGTCTAACTATATTTGGTAGCAGTACTTTGTCAAGATGTTTTAAATTTCATGTATTGGCTTTTCTTCTTTTATGGGATTTATGGGTTTACAACATAGGTTATTATGCGTTTTTTGGGACTTTTTTTTACTACATATATTACTAATTTAAAGGGATTTAAATGCTATTTTGGAGTGGTTTTTTTCCCACTAAACTCTTAATTTTTACACTAATACAGACTATGAGATAAAAACTGAAAGTTAACACTGAATCAAGGTGTTAATTTCAAAATTTTAAAGTTTAGGACATATGTTTAAATACCCAATATATTGGCAAGCACGTGCCTTGCACATGCAACTCAAACTAGTTGAAAAGAAAAAAGCCCAAGTAAAAAAGAAGAGATGAAAAGTGAAAAGTACTTAAACTTGTTTTCTGCACTAATTTCTGCTATTCTCCCAGTTGAAAATACTATAAATAGCCCTTTAAGACACGGGACAACGATTCCCTTGGCTTAAATTGAGGGCAACTAGAAATCGGTAAAATTTGTAATTTGGTGAGGTATACGATGAGAGCAGATGAAGCAGATTATTGAAATCATAATTATTGTACACAGTGCTTGGAGAGAATCTAATGTATTAAGGCCTAATACTAATAGTGATGTCCCTGAATGACCTACTTTATGGAAAAAAAGAAAAAGAAAAAAAAAAAACATGAACCACCAACGAATGTGAAAGATACAGCACACCGAAACAAACATATATGAGTATTAATAACTGAAATTTTGGAAAATCAATTGAAAGAAAAAGCTAGCAAGTTTATGCCTGCAGATCAAAAATGAAAAGGGAAAATTTCAAAATAACAATTTACTATTTGATTTTCCAAAATGCTAAACTCTTCTTAACATTAAGAAAGATTTAAAAATTTAAAATGTTCAATAGGTAAAAATTCATCAATTCATAGAGTTAAAAGTTAAAACAGAAAAACTTTATTGCTTATTAAATAAGATCTAAATTGCCGGAGCATGACTAGCGTTAGATTTAATGAGTCCTTCCTCCATCTAACTCATAGATTGTTAGTCTCTATAGGTTAATCATGCCAGAATCATTATTATTATTATTATTTTGATAAATATTTTTTAAATATGATTGTAAACATTGAGAAGGTCCAAGGTATAATAACACCATACAGACAGAATGACTTTCATATCAAGAGAGTCAAACCACAATTCAGTGATTTGGCTGTACTCAATATACCTCTATACATTGTTTTGGTGATGTATGAACACGTGGAGTTGACACACACGCCTTTACATAGACTAAAACTTTTGTTTATGTAAATATGTACATTGGCTATAGAACACAGTGATTCTGCAAATACATAAACTGAATAGGGTCTTGTAAAGCACAAATTGCGAAGTAAATTATAAATACATATCCCAAGTGGTAAAGAGAAAACAAACCTGAAGTTCCTTGGCATCATTTGTCACCAAGTTCACTATTTTACGAGATGAAATCTTCTTGTGAGCTTCAAAAGGTGGAAACCATATATTAATATATTAGAAGTAGAACCATCAACAACTTCAGTGTTGTCAGAAACTTTATAGGAATGTGAGTTCAAATTTGCTTGCAGTAGTTGAACTGGGGATCACTTAAATCACTACACCCTGCATATGATATGAAAACTAAAGTCAACAAGACCTTCACCCACACAATTCACGCATAAACAATGGCAATTATGACCCAGCCCAAATCAACTATTGCCAAATGTTAGAGAGCTTTAAGCACAAGAACTGATTCATGTTCTGTTGCAGTTTCAGCTCAAGAAATTAAGAAGGCCAGCTTACAAGTGAAGGTTACAAGAGATGTTGAGACAAATAATTTATCAATGGACATCAAAGCAAACTCTAAGAGCAACCATTTCAATATTGAAATTTCCAAATTGCCATAAAATTTTAATTTTGAAAAATGCAAATGGAATCACAACTTTCATAATTGTTTTAGATAATTCACAAATTTCCAGTAATTAATTCAAGAAGCACTAATCTATCCATGGGTGTAGTCTTTGGAGGAGTATAAGAATGGGTTGGGAGATGTTTGGTCAGCATATTTGGTTTGAGGTTGGTGTAGGGAACCTTATTCTTTTTGGCATGAAAGTTGGCATGGCAGCCAACCACTCAAAGATTCTTTTCCGCTTTTATAATGAAATGGTCTCAAATGTTAGACAATGAGCAAAAGATTTCACAAAGGCTTTCTTCAGTTGACTGAAAAGCTACTACTAGCATAAATCATGCAGAAATAAAATTTGCTTATGGATACTGAATAAAATTTGTTTTTTAACTTATTATTATTATTTTTTGAGTTTGTTGTTATCTTTAGTTATTTGCTTATGGATTCTGAATAAAATTTACAGAGAAACCTCGTAGGTGATATGATGAGTGAAGCTACAGTGCCTGGGCCTAAATCTAAAAGCGAAAGGCCAGGAAAATCACAGAAAAGTCAGCATGTAATTTCAACCACTTCAGCTGGTGCTAATGGTGTGTCATCTTCACCCACCACACACAAAAAACATAGAGATAATTGTTAAAATTTTGAGCATCAATATCTGATCAAGAGTACTGGCCCTAGTTATGAAAAAACAATCAGTTTGATGATTCCGTTTGAAGCTACGTTTGACAATCAGTTTGAATCTAAGTTTCATAAGTACACAAAGACTAGGAAAGCTAAGGTATATTTGAAATTTTCTTTTGTTGCCATGAAAATTTTACATTTATTACTTTATCACTTTAGATTTAAGATTATTGTGGTAAAGATGTTAAAAGTTATGTTATAGAAAGAACACTTTGAGTTGTTAACCGAAGCCCATTTGTGATCATTTATAATTCATTAACCTCAGTTTCTGCTATAAAATAAAAGTAAATCAAATTAATATATGATTGACAGAACTTGCTGTTATTAATGGTGACACAAAGGCATTTGTAATTCTTCTGACTAATGGCAAATATATGACTAGCAATTACTTCGTTATATGAACGTCAGAAACTAAAAGAGTCACAGCGAAGGGTATTCCCACACTGTTCAGGCTAAGCTATAATAACACTAGAAGCACAGAATGACTTTCATGTCAAACAGTTTGAAACCACAATCCAGTGATATGACTGCACTCATGACTCAACACAACTCTATACATTGTAGATATGCACATTGGCTACAGCCACTATGACTCAACAAATATATATAAACTGAATTTGGTCTTGTAAATGACCAATTATGAAGTGAATTATGTACACATAATTCAAATGGTAAGAGAAAGCAAACCTGAAGTGCCTTGGCAACAGTTGTCATCAACTTAATTATTTTCCCAAACGCAAACTTCTCACCAGCTATCTGTGTCAGACCAGAACTCTTTGCAATATGGCCGCCGTCTGAAGGTAAAAACCATATATAGATATATTAGAACCATCAACACCTTCAGTGCTGTCTGAAATTTTAAGTTAAATTTTTCTTGCACTAGTAAAACCAAGCCCCCAACCCAAACTTGAAATGAAAAATTAAGAGCATCACCCACCCAATTCCACATTCTTATGCAACTAAACTCCATTTTCCCACAATAAACTCACCCTCATAAACAGCGCAATTATGACCCAGCCCAAATCAACAAAATCTACTGTTAAGTTTTAGATAGTCCTAATCAAAAGAATTGATCCATGAACTCTTACAGTATCAAAATGTGAAGGTTACAGGAAATGCTGAGCCAAAGAATGAGTATTTGGACACAAAGTTGAATAGAACCAAGCCAATTTGCAGCAATCACAAAAAACTAAATTATATAATGCTTTTAGTGACTTCTCGCAAACGATTGCAGATAATTTCAAAGATTGAAGAAGAAGAAGAGTAGAAAATTTCCAAGTGTTGCCATGGTGGTTGGTGAGATTAATTTCAAAAGCCATTAATCCAAATTGTAGTATTTATATATTGTCATCAATGGAATGGGGTTCAATTAAGTATTCATTCCAGGAATACTCTCTCACCCGTTATGAATATAAGAGAATAGAAGAGGATATAGACTTACGGAGAACTGATTTCAACCCATGGAACGTGGCTAATCTTGATCCTCTCATTGTGTTCAAATCTGGGGCAATCATAAATCACCAGCTTTTTCAATTGGGTGAGGCGTTGCATGGCTTCCTTGGTGGGCAGATGCACCAGGTTCCAGCAACACACAAGATACAGCTGTTGAAGAGAAGAAATATTGCCCAACGACTCTGGCAAATCTACCAAATTTACGCCTATCCACAGAATTTTAAGGGCAATGAAATATTGAATTTGGTCCAGGAGAGTATCCGGCCCCCTAATAAACTTGAGACTTCGGAGGGAGAGTTGAATGGAGGAAGTCTTGTCTCCTCCTCCTCCGCCGGCTGAGGTGGAGTAGTGATTCTTCAAGAGATCGTCCATGTTCATAGACTGACTTTGCTGTTGTTGTTGTTGTTGTTGTTGGAGCTCAGCAAGCATAGTACAGAGTGAACAATTAGAAGACTGTCGTGGCAGATCCGGATTCGTCGTTACAACTACCTTCGACGACGGGACACCTGGCAAATACCTCAGGTCACACCAAACCACTACCAACTTCTGAAGGGAAGCGCAGGTGTTCAGTGAGTCTGGCAAATATCTCAGCTTCGGACAGGCAAGTAAGGTGAGCTCCTCTAGGCAAGGAAACACCGACACCTCACCTGCACTTGTCCACTCTTCTAAGACATACATGTCCTTCAATTTAAGTATTCTCAATGCCGGAAATAATATTGTATTTTTGCAACTCTCATCACTGTAAAACTCGCTTCCTATACATCTTACCTTCCCCATTCCAGATATTTCAAGAACCCTAAGACAGGGTAAATGCCCCAGAGTAGGAACTCCTTCACAATTCTTGAAGTCTCCCAATTTGATCTCAATCAAATTGTGATGTAGCGACAAACCAACCCATGATGGGAATTCCTTTCCTCCGTACCATTTAATTGTTAAGCTTTTCAAATTTTGGTGAGGCTGGAGGCCTTCCAACACCTTTTCATCTTTATCTCTATAATCTTCTTCTTCTTCATTCCAGTATAATCCCAACTTGAATATTTCCTTTTCTTTTAATTTTGCACTTTTGGCTTCTTCCTCATCTTCCACAAAACCTAGATTGTGGATGTCTATTTCTCCTCTCAGATTCTTTAAAGCTCCCAATTCTTCGATGCTATGACCTTCATCTCGACCCACAACAAAAATTGACAGTGTTTGAAGGCAAGTCAACAGCCCCATATTCTTAGGCATACGGAGAGGAGCCTTATCAATATAAATATGTCTCAAATTAATCAAATTGCTTAACTCTTCTGGAAGCCCTACGAATTGAAAACACTTTTTGATGGTTAAAGTTTGCAATTTGTAGAGTTTGGTGACGGATTTTGGTAATGTCTTAATTTTAGCATGTGAGATGTGAAGAAGCCTCAAATGTATCAAATGCTCAATTGAATTTGGCAACTCTATTATACTGTCTCCATATAACTTTAACACACGTAAGCTTTTAAAATTTGATAATGTGTTGCCAAAGTCAGCATAATCTGAAACTAAGCTGCGCAATTTTGTGAAATCATCTCCAATAAATGGAATTATTTGTGTTGTTTGGCCAACAAAGTGGATAAATAAACCTTGTGCGTTGCCAACATTATCCATTGAAGCTCCCTCCAAAATTAGAGTTTTAGATTTTATAATTGAGAGTGCAAAATCATGCACCAAATCATGCATTTTGCAGCTAATAATGTTACCATACTCATCCTTTCTAGCATCTTGAAAAAAGGAAGTTGCCAACAAGATATTGAAATACAAGTTACCAATATCCTCCATCATCGTACAACTTCCATTAGATGATTCAAGGAACCCTTCAGCCATCCAATGTTGAATAACTTCATCCTTTCTAATGTTATAATCTTGAAATTTTGCACAATATGCAAAACATTGTTTTAAAGATGGTGTTGGAAGATTATCAAAGCTTAACCTCAATATCTGGAAGAATCTATCAGTATCAACATCCAATAAATCCCAAATTTTATTATTTTGAATTGATAACCATTCACTTTTATCATATTTAAAGCACATTATTCCTCCCAAAACTTTTGCAGCCAATGGAAACCCTCCACTTCTTTCAGCAATCTCTCTTCCAATAGACTCCAAATCTGTAGTTCGAGTAATTTTTTTATTTGCAAATGCTCTTTTTTCAAATATGGACCAACATTCATCTTTTGATAATTTTTCCATATAATATTGGGGTTGTGTCCCTATGATATTTGCGACTTCATCACTACGGGTTGTTATAATAATATTATTTCCCGTATTTGAACTAAAATTGAACAAGTTACTCGTTAACTTACTCCATTCCTCATGATTATCAATCCACACATCATCAAGTACAAGAAGATATTTATTCCCAAACAATATTCGAAGTTCACCAAGTATTTCATCTTCACTTTGGAGGTCTTCCCAGACTAAAAGTTGATTTTCATCAGTAGATTGAAGAATCTCACATAAAATCCTTTTAAAATTAAAATTCTTAGTGACACATACCCATGCTAGTACATCAAAATGTTTCCTTATTAATTCATTGTTATAAACTTCTTTTGCTAAAGTTGTCTTTCCAAGACCTGCCATACCCACTATAGGAAGAATAGAGATACATTGATTGCTTGCATTAGTCAACATGTTCACTATTTTTGAGACATCATATCCTCTCCCTACAATTTCTAAATCATTGAGGTAGGAGTCTACCCCTCTATCCAGGCTAATCTTGGGGATTGTATCCATAGACCCCACTCTAAGACCATTCTTAATTGTATCCAATAATCGATCGATGATGGTCTTCATTTTGTTTTCTATATTGAAGGGGGATGTGATAGGATTAAAGAGTGAAACGCCAACACTTTCCATTATTTGGTTTTGAGATTGAACCTCTTGCTTAAGAATCTCAAACTCATCTAGCACATCGTCAGTATCATAAACTACATCTCTAAACTCCGCTAACCAGATCCTCATAGGTTCATCAGTTATTTGCCATTTCTCAGTGTCTTGTAACACAACTTGAATCTTGGATAATGAGACAAGAAGCTCAATTAGCTGCTCCTTGTAACCCAATCCAGAACCAATATGATCAATAACAAGTGATCTCACCTTGGCTAATAGTCCTTCCACTGCAACACTAACGACGATTTCAGTGCTATATTCTTCGTTACTCTGCACAAAAGAAATTAGTATAAAAATTGCTTGCCAAAGTGTAAGAGTATGGTTTTGTAAGAAATAAACAATTATGTTTTGTGTTAAAGCTATAGATAATCAACTGTGTAATAATTTTTTGATATTGGATTTGAGGAATTTTTACTCTCCTTAGCATTGCCTGAAGTGGATGTCGTCTTAAGCTTTTTGTTAGGCCCCTTAATCTCTAGATAAGCTTTTGCATGAACATTATTCAGTCATTTTTGTACAAATATCGATATCAAGACCTTTAACTTTTGTCAAGAATAATTTAATCCTTGAAGCTCCCCTAGGAAATTTATGTTCACAAAACTTACATATGAAATAACCATCTTCTTCCTAAGCGTACTCCTGAAATTGATCTTTCTTTCTACTTGTATTTCTATCTCCTTGAATATAAATAAATAAATAAAGAACATAATATCATGAATGAATATATGCTTTTGTTTTATACCATTTACTAACTTTTATTAGATTAATATTTTAAAATCTCATTATTGGATTACAGATTCTCTTAATTCTTAATATACATGCCAAATTCAAGTTATTTAAAAAGTCAATAACCCTTTTCCCTTTTTTTTTTTTTATAAATAATTTGACAGTTACAATAGGTAAGGAGAGATTTGAATTCAGAATGTCATGAACATACCAAGAAGTGCCAGTCAGTTGAGTTACAAAGCTCTTGACATCAATAATATCCCACTTTCATTAGAGTTGAACTTAATGATAGTAGTTTGGAAACTTTATTTATTTTATTTTATTTTATTTTTTTGTTTAAAAGAAAATACATTAAATAATGTTTCCTTAAAAAAAAATAGATTTTCTAAAGAGGACAACCAATTTGGGACGAATGAGTCTAATGACGAGAATACATGGAGATAGTATATCATGTTTCGGGTGTATATGCCATCTGTCTCACAACAGCTGGGTCCCACAACTGTGTGGGACCCAGCTATTGTAAGAGAGATGGCATATACACCCGAAACATGATATAATTTTTCGAATACATGGACTTAAGTGGCCGACAATAAGTTCTTTAAAAAATGTACAAAGTTGGGGAAAAAAAACCGCTAAGCTGTTTCTTAAAAATAAAATAAAGGTTGAAAATGAAAGAATGAAAAGGAGACATTAGTGGGTAAATAGATAAAGCCTTTTTTTTTTTTTTGGGGGGGGTGGTGGGGGGTGGGGGGGAAGGTCAACAAATGTCTCAATTAATGAGAATGTTTAAGAACTTTAGAGGATGAACTTGACAAGCCTATAACGTAGAGTAGACTGTAGAGTACAATTTTGTTAGAAATAAACAGTTAGTACTGAATACAAATCTTTTATCCGATTTTCTATCTTTTGCTCTATTATCTAAGCTATATTATACATAACATACTCACTTAAGTTGTGTAAGTAATGTGGGATGACTACCTTCTTCTCCTCCCTCCCCTTAAATTTCAGAAACAAACACACACATTCTCTCTCCCCTATGTGTGTTTGTTTCCACATAAAATAAAAATAAAAATAAAAATGCAACAACACCAAGCCAAAACTCTTGTAACTCTTTGGCATAAGCTACTCTTGTTTATTATGAGAAATTGGATTCAAATCCTCTTTCTCCACTCTTATAACTATCAAATTATACAAATAAATAAATAAAGTAATAATGCTAAGAATTTTGTAGTTTAATGACAATACACTTCTCCAATGGAAGAGAGCATGAGTTCAAACTCCTCTTCCCCACTTGTTCCAAGAAAAAAAATTCATTAAATAATAAGAAAATTTATTATAATGTTTTACTTGATCCAAATCAATGATTGAAAATATTATCACAAGTTCATATCCAAGATTATGATGAAATATAATCTAGAAATAAAAAATTTACATCTTTACTCACCTTTTCAAACACTCTGCTTAATGTGGCATCCTTTGATATTGAAGTTGAGTTGATTTCCCTCTTTTTATCTTTGTTTGAAGTTGATGCACTCTTAAGTTTTTTTTTAGGTTCTCCAACTATTAGAGAAGCCTCCTCTTGGACCTCTTTAGACACTTTTGTACAAATATCAATATCGTGACATTTAACTCTAGCCAAGTGACATTTAATTCTTGTAGCACCCCCAACAAAATCACGTTCACAAAACTTACATTTAAAACGACCTTTTAGATCTTCAGCATACTCCCAAAATCGATCTTTCTTTCGAACCATATTTCTTTTCCCTTACAATAAATATATAAAGAATTTAATATTAGAATAATAAAAAATTGATAGTAAAAATGAATATATAGAATAATAAAATTAATTTAAATAAAATAGATCTATAGAATAATAAAAATAAGCTCTGTTCTAATATGTTTAAAAATATTATATAATTATTTTATGATGTCTATCAAAATCACCCTCAAGTTTTTTGCTACGCCCTCTAATGGCTAGATATACATCATCATCAATAAATCTAATCCTTGAAACACATCCATCAAACTTTTCCTCTTATTTTGTTTACTGTGTTAAACTATAATATTTAGCCAAGAAAATATAAAATCTATAGCATGAAAGACATGTCAGAGTGCACTTAGTCACTTGCTCTATTAGTTCACAAACAGGTAGATGCAGCAAATGGACGCGGAGAGAAAGAGAAGAGGTAAAGTCTGAGAACAATAGCATTATATTATAACGTGTTTTATATCACTCGCCGAAAAGAAAATGGTTTTTTGGCTTCGATGTGTCGGGTATATATATGGGATGAGATTGTGATATATATACATATATAAGAACTTAGTGAAATGCCATAGAAGTTGAGCTTAACATGTTATATTACATCCCTTTCTTTTTTGGATTCTAAGTTTAATGTGGTTCCTATGTTGGAAATTTTAGAAGAGTTCCAACTAATTACTATGTCAGTCTACAAAGACTCTGTTATCATAAGCCTCTACCAGTGTGTGATCGATCATCTGCCGCTGCCACCCAAAAAGGTATTTTAGCACAAACATAGCAGATGTTTACTTCTATGGGTCAAAGTCTCAAACCATTGGAAGCATTAATCGGAGGCCCTTTTTACATACAGCTTTGTTTCAAAAAGCTTCATGAGAATCTTTGTTGTAGCTTTCCTTATTTTTTATGGATTATTTATGCAATTGTTTGTTTATTTATTTATATCATAATTAATAGATTTTTTTTTTTTTTTATGTGTCCAACTTCATTTGAAAAAGAATAAGAAAGTCTTTTTTTTTTTTCTTTTTTCTTTTTTTTATCAATGATTGTTAAAGGTTTGAAACATGCAGGATAACAAATGTTAAAAAAAAAACGACTAAAAATTTTAATTTTTTGTGTATAAATAAAAAACATATAAGCGGTAAAAATTTTATTTTATTTTTTAAGTTGACAACAAAGTTTCAAGTATATATATTCTCAAAATTTTTTAAAATATTGCAATTTGATATTTTATGAGTATATTAACCAAAATGTTAAAATTCACATATGTTGTATTTGAGATTTGTCAAGCTACTAAAATTCATTTCATGAGAATCATGAGTGGAATTTGACCCCAAAAAAAAAAAAAAAGAATTATTCATGTATAAAAACCCTCTAACAGGTAAATAATTATAAGAAATAATTTTTTATTTGCTTACATATATCCCTTATTATTCATATTAATGGGTTTTTTTATTATTTAGATTGGTTTCAAATACTCATATACATTTTATCCTCCCTAAAATAAAATCATGGCTTCACCATTAATCATGTTCTTAATTGAACAAGGTTTATATACTAAACAACTTTAGATTCGATGAGATTTTCTAATTTCAACTACACAAAAAGGCATGACTTAGATGAGGCTCTAAAAAAATGAACCACATAATAATTCAATTTATTATAGGTGTACCACAAAGGGGGAAATATGTAATTTAGCCAAGTAAATAAAGATTTGGAGTTCAAACTTTTAGTTTTAATTTTAATGACTTGAATATAGTAGACTTGAATTTTTTTTCCCGTGTTTGATATATAGATTTGGAATTATTAACGGTTAATTAAACTATTTATTCAGCCAAGAAAAAAAAAAGGAAAAAAAATGGACAGGAGGAAAGACATGTGAGAGTGCACTTACTGTAATAGCTTGAAAATAAGTAGATGCAATGAACGGAGTTCAGGAAGAGCAAGGAGAAAGAGAAAGAGAGAAGGTAATAATGGTCTGAAAAGAACAAGAGGAAGAGAAGAATAGAAGTAATAGAGCAATGTATAACTTTTCTAACATTTGCCTCCCATTTCTTCAATTATTGGAGGTCTTGGCCCACCATTTGCAGAAAGTTTGTATATTGTGCATGCGTAGCAAAAGTAGGAGTAGGAGGTGCTCCACTTGCCAAAAGATCGGCTTTATTTTTTTTTGAAAGCCAAATCAAACTTCATTCATTTAAACCAGATAGATCAAAATACAAAGCATCTCGGGCTGGTGGTGGAGAATCTTCCAACCACACAGCCTCCTCATCTAAAACATTTGCATACCGAGCTAGAGAATGTGCTCCTGAATTGGCATTGTGCTGAATACAAGTAAAAGACACAAAGTGAAGACCTGCTGCTAAATGTCGAATATCATCATAAACAACCCCCAAGCGCGACCAGATTGGAATATTTGACGCTACAGAAGACATAACCACTGAGTTGTCCCTTTCCACAATCAGCTCTGAAAATCCAGCATCAATAGCGAACTCTAAAGCTTTCCGGCAGACCAGCACTTCTGCTTCCTCACTGTCAGAAACTACTTCCCCCCTCGATGACAAGGTTGCCATAACCTCCCCAGCTGCATTGCGAATCACCGCACCAAACCCTGAACCAGTATCAAATGTTGCCGCATCAAAATTCAGCTTATATAGCTGACCCGGTGGAGGCTTCCAATTCTGCAGAAAACCAGTAGATGCCAAACCAGCTACCAATAAAGTCTGAGCATCACGGTATTCTTTTAGATAATCTGTGGCCCTCTTATTTAACTGCACAGGATGTTGCATGCTCCCACCATATAATAACGTGTTTCTATGGTGCCAAATAAGCCAGCTTTGGACTAAGAATATCTCAAGTTCCTCAACTGATAATTTGGCCATCATCCCTTGAAAAAGCTGCATAAAATCATCAAACACTGAACCACACTTCTGTATCCGAGCAGTGGACCCAGCCCAAACGTCTTGAGCGGCACTACAATCCCATATTGCATGAACTATAGTCTCCGGGCTCCGTTTACATAGTTCGCACTTATCCTCCTGCAGCACCTGTCGACGAGCTAGGTTCACCTTTGATGGCAGAATATTAAGGCAAGCCCGCTAGCCAAAAACTTTGATTTTGCTAGGCACATGGAGTTGCCAAAGCTGATTCCAAGTTCGGTGATCTCTCCTCGGTACTGAACACTCTTCCCTCCCATTGGTATCGCCATCCAACATACGGGCCACATGATAACCTAACTTAACCTCATACTTCCCCTTGCGACAAAACTTCCACACCAATCTGTCTTGTACCAGTCTCCTGCTCAATGGAATTATAAGGATTGCCTCAGCATCAAACTGATTGAAACACGTATAAATCCTCTCCCTATCCCATCTGTGCACTCTCCAATCAATTAAATCCGATACTCTCCATTCCCATTCGTCATTCTCAGTTGGAAATAGCACCTTATTCTCAGGATGATTTGGTATCCACTTGTCTTCCATTACTCGAATTGAGGAACCTGTACCCACCCTCCAATAGCAACCCGATTTTAAGATATCTTGGGCAGCCAACACACTCTTCCAAACATAGGAACTGTTAGGACAATCAGTCGCCTCCAGAAAACTACATCTTGGAAAATACTTGGCCTTGAAACATAAAGATAACAGTGAATTTTGGTCTTGGATCAGCCTCCAACCTTGCTTTGCCAGCATAGCTAGATTAAAGCTCCGAATATCCCTGAATCCCATACCACCTTCCTTCTTTGGTTTTGTCAAAAAACTCCAACTCTTCCAATGAATTTTCCGTTCATCACCAGATTGCCCCCACCAAAATCGTGCACAAAGAGCATCAAGCTCATTGCAAAGCTTTACCGGTAACAGGAACAGTCCCATAGTATATGTTGGAATTGATTGGGCAACTGCTTTGATAAGTACCTCCTTTCCGGCACGAGAAAGCAATCTGCCTTTCCACCCCTGGAGTTTTTTCCACACCCGTTCCTTAAGATATGCAAAAGTTTGATATTTCAACCTCCCTATCAAAGTCGGCAACCCCAAATAAGAATCAAATCTATCCACTTCCCTTACTCCCAAAGCTTGTTTAATTTGTTGCCTCTATCCCTCAGAAGTATTACTGCTAAAATATGCAGATGACTTCTCAAAATTAATACATTGTCCAGAAGCTTCTGCATACAATTTCAGTGTGTCAGTAATCACTTGCACTTCCTCCTGATTTGCCCGGCAGAAAATTAAGGAATCATCTGCAAAAAGCAAGTTAGAAATACAAGGAGCTCTTCTGCAAATTTGGACCCCATGAAGCCGTCCCTCAGATTCTGCTTTGGAAAGCAAAGACGTAAACCCTTCTGCACACAAAAGAAACAAATAAGGTGATAAAGGGTCCCCTTGGCGGAGCCCTCTTGAAAGGATAATATTTCCAAATGCTCTACCATTAATGCGAACCGAGAAAGAAGGGGTGGAGACACAACTCATCACCCTATTAATCCATTCCTCCGGAAATCCCAGTCTAATCATCATGCCCTTCAAAAAATCTCACTCCACTCGGTCATAAGCCTTACTGACATCAAGTTTCAAAGCTAGGGCTCCGGTCTTCCCCTTTTTTCTCCCATGCATAGCATGTAAGGTTTCATAAGCTAGCAACACATTATCAGTTATGAGTCTTCCTGGCACAAAAGCACTCTGTGTGGGGGAGATCAACTGGGGTAAGATAGTTTTTAGTCTATTAGCAAGCACTTTAGAGATTATTTTGTAAATAACATTGCATAAGCTAATGGGTCTGAAATCTCTCATCTTCTCCGGTGACTTAACTTTCGGGATAAGAACAATATGAGTATAATTTATTTCAGGTAACATAGTTCCAGAGTTCAGAAAATCTAACACTGCAGAACTAACATCATTACCAACTATATGCTAGAACCTTTGATAAAAAAGAGCATTCATACCATCAGGTCCTGGAGCTTTAGTAGGTCCCATCTGAAATAATGCTGCTTTTACTTCCTCTCCAGTATACGGCTTAGACAACTCCTCCTTCATATTTGTAGTCATCCTCTGGGGAACTGTATTCAGACATTCTTCCATTCTTTCACAAGTACCTGAATGAAAAATTGTTTCAAAATAGTTAATAGCCACCTCTGCCACCTCTCCAATATCCTCCACCCAATTACCATGTTGGTTTTGAATGCCATGAATGAAATTTCTCTTGCGCCTTTGAGAAGCTTTTGAATGGAAAAACTTTGTATTCCTATCACCATGCTTCAACCAGGATACTCGAGAGCGTTGTGCCCAAAAAATTTCTTGCTTAAGAAGGAGATCATCCAATTTTTTGCTTGCAACCAATACCTCCTCCCTACTTTCCTCCGTTAACTCTTCTTTATTCAACATTTCAATCTTTTTAGTTAACATTTTAATTTCATTCACAGCAGGAGCTGTTTTGGCTGAACCCCAAGCTAGTAAGTCTGCCCCACATCCCTTAATTTTGTCCACTGTTGCACATAACCCACCAACCTCACCACCCGAATTGGTCCAAGAATCCAACACCACTCCTTCACAATCCTCCCACAGCAGCCAAGATTCTTCAAACCTGAAACCACGAGGCCCACCACCCCTAAAATCACAGTCTGTACCTGTCTGGAGAAAAATCGGCACATGATCAAATGCATGACTGAACCCGTGGGTGAGAGTACTAGCTGCAAACTTCTCCTTCCATTCACGGTTTACAACAGCACGATCCAGTCTTTCTCTAGTATTAGCTGCCCTCGGTCTTTTATTATTCCATGTAAATTGGTACCCTTGGAAGCCCAAGTCAAATAAACTACACCGCTCCAAAGTTGCCTGAAACTCTTCCATCTGTTTATACTGAGGTGGATGGCGACTTTGCTTTTCAGACTGATGCAAAATCGCATTAAAGTCACCTATACAACACCACAGCCCCTCCACAAATGAGGAAATATGTGATAAAAGTGCCCAGGACTTCTTTTTCTCACTTGCTTCTGGCCACCCATAGAACCCAGTCAAAAACCAAGTGAAACCATCATCCTCAATCACCTTCGCCAATATATGGTTTTCAGTGAAATTAATAACCTCCAACCGAACTTCAGATTTCCATAACAATGCTAAACCTCCTCCAGAATAAGGCTTCTTAACAATAAACTTATTCGGAAAAGGCAATTCCCTACAATGATTAGCAAAACCTTCTTTATCTAGTCTAGTCTCCATTAGGAAACAGACTGTGGGAGCTTGATCCTTCACTAGCTTGTGAAGGCTTCGAACTGTCCAAGAGTTCCCAAGCCCTTGGCAGTTCCAACTGAGGAGTTTCATTGTGTCCGGCAAGGGTGCGTGGGCACCCCCGCCGATATCTTTGAATTAGATTCTACACTGCTTCTCCCTCGCTTCAGTACTTCAAACTGCTCATCCTCAATTTGGTTGCTGCCTTCTCTGTCTGTACTCCTCTTTCCCAAAACAGACTTAGCCCCTTCTTTAATAAATTCCACCGGTCCAATTTCCATGCGCCTTAGCCTAGTCCACGTTGCCTTAGTTTTTGGGCTTTGAAGTCCATTTCCCACGTCCACACTAACCTCATGCATGGGCTCAATCCCTTCAATACCACCCATAATGTTTGAAATGAGGCCCACACATACTTTTTCAGTTACACCTGAACCCATCCCTTCCTTATTCGTAACTTCCATCCCATGAATCTCGGATGCCACGTCAAGCGATTCCCTCTCTGTTCCGTGATTCTCAATGCGTAATTCCTCACGTAATTCATCATGTTCCGTAGGGTTTGGCACCTTCTCCCTGCCGTCCGCCACCTCTGTTTCATGACTGGCTTGAGCCTTCCGATATTCATTCCGGTGATCCTCCCCATCTACTTCTTCCCTTGAAACATTCCTGCGAGGAGGTGAACGATTCCGGCCACCCCAAGCCTTCAGCCACTCACCGTATGGACAGCTCACATCCCCCTCCTTCTTAGTTGCTGTGAAGTATGATGCACAGTGCTTCAAGTCATGTCCCAGTTGTCCACAATAATGGCAAAACAATGGGAGTCGTTCATACTTGAAAGAAACCCAGTGCCTCATACCCTCTGAACCAGCCAAGAAAGCACCCCTTCGAATTGGTTTTGTTAAAGGAACAGCAACTTTAACCCTCATAAAATAGCTCTGCCCCTCCGTTCTCTGTTTCTTCTCCACTTTGACCATAGTTTACTGCCCACCGCCTCTGCAACTTTAGGCGACACCAGATCAAACGGAGCACCCCATATTTGTATCCAAAGGGAGATTGAATCAAACTTGATGTTTTCCGCCGTCATCCCTACTTTCCATTGAAGCAATAGCAGAGCCTGATTATCAAAGGACCACGGCCCTCCCTTAAACACCCAGTTCATCGCAAACTCAGATTGGAATTTGAGTTGAAATAGATTTGTTCCCACCTCCACTATTTGGACAGCCTCTTCCAATCCCCATGCTCTTTTCAATGTAGTTATGGCCGCCCTCTTGTTGAAGGGACAACACGTCAGGAACTTCCCAATCAAACTAAGTGCACAGTTCTCCAGCCCTTCTTTTCTTCCTTCATCCAGAATATCGATAGTCTCCTCTTCATCTGTAGTCAATCGCATGTTCTCCAGTATACTCGAAACTTCATCTGCCATGGTAGCGTAATTATGAAAGAAAAGAAAAGTTAAACCCTTAGAAACCCTAAGGGAGGTATATCTCGCACTAACGAGAGAGAAAGCTCCTACCAGCGAGGAGAGAACGGTGAAGGATTAAGATCGGCTTTATTAAAACTACTTTTAGTATTTTAATAAAACACGCAATATTGTCCCTTTGTTTTTCTTGTTGGACTTACTCTTCATACACTGACTTTTTTTTTTTTTTTTTAATTTCATTTCATTTCATTTCAATTTTTTAACTTTATTTTTTGTCAATTTAATTCTTTAAATTTCAAAAATGTTCAATCAAGACATCCGTTAAACCTCTATTAACTCTACTGTTAGCCCCATCCCAAGTACTGTATTTCTAAAATAATTTTTTTTTTTTTTTAATGAAGCATAACGAGAGAGAGCAAGCAAGTGATCGAGACCCCAGTAGATTTGAAACTGTTTGATAAATCAAAATCCAAGCCTAAACTTTGAAAAGTATTGAGTCCAATATTCTCTAGCAAACAAAAGTATAGTCCAACAAAGATAGTACACTTCCATAAAAAAAAACAAAGATAGTACACGTATTGTGAAGAAACTTCCAGCAAAACTTTTATAAATCTTGCTTGTGTTTATCCTTGTATTTGTGGATGAAACTTCCGGCATAGAACTATCCTGGAGCCGACGAAAATGCTTAAAAAATATCTGCTTTCAGATTTCCACATCTTTGACCCAGCACTTGCTCGCTCTCTCAGCCCGCTCTCTCTCGATCTCACAATTTCTCTCTCATCGGGTTAGGCTCCTGGGTACGTTGCTACACTTTCATCTCGGTATTTTACTTTTCAAAATATTGAAATAAATAATAAATTTATTAATTAAATATTAAATAATACCAAAACGGCGCAGTTTTGGGAGGAGCTAATGGTAGAGTTAATAGAGGTCTAACGGAGGCCTTGATTGAACACTTTCGAAACTTAGAGGACTAAATTGACAGAAAATAAAGTTAAATGGCTGAAATGAATTTTAGTGAAACAAAGAAGGCCAGTTTTGCATTTTGGGTTTTTTTTTTTTTTTTTTTTTGAATTTCCTCTTCACATGTCACTTATTTTTAAGATTTAGATTTCAGTTTAACACTTCCACAAATTAAACTGACATTAGACTTTTTGTTCATATCAATTTCTTCAATGTAGAGTATGTGTGGGTGTCAAATAATTCATAATAAATATCTACCATACTATTTTTTCCTCTATTATTCTATTCTTTTACCTACAACCTTACAAGTATGTATTTGTTTACTATATTTTTTTCCAACAAAATTGAATAGGTTTTGTGTATATTTTTTGTCTTTTGTTTAACTTAATTTTCTTAAGTTTTATCCAATTTATATGGTTACGGTTTGAGAATCAATCATTAAATATGCTTGGACACCTTTTTTTGTATTATTTTTGTATATTGTATTTGAATTATAGATATGGGTTCCGATGGTGATGTGTTGTTACACATTTGTGCATAATATGGGTAGACATAATTTTCTATTATTTTGTATATCATATATGAATTACACATTTATGACATGGATTTTTTTTTTTTTTTTTTTTTTTTTAGAGAATCACTTATGACATGAATTTGATTTAGAGAACAATCTTCTTTTTAGATTATTATTAAGCATATCTTGATATAAATTTGATGATAAATTGTTTTATCTATTTTATTATTTAATTTTACTTAAATTAGAAGATATTTTCTTATTTTTTTAGTTTACACATAATTCTTGATTAAGCCGTACATCGCATGCGTATAATACTAGACATGTCTACTAGATATGTAGATTTCAATACGCAAGTGTCAAATTTGCATGAAAAATGGAAATTGAATTGTCGAATTTGATCTCAAACTTTTTCTCTCTTACCCACTGTTGTAGGCTGCCCAATATCCATCCTTGGTTGTTCAAGGCTTGAACCTCCTCCCTTAAGAGGAGAAGCAACCACTAGACTAGTCCATACTTTACTAAATCATATTGGAAGCTGATATGATTTTATATATATAATTAGTTTAATATATTTATAGCTTTTTATTGTAATTACTCTTCTCTCAATATATATATATATATATATTCCTGAAATTTTGATATTATATGTTTGCTTTTACAATCAAGCTATGTTCTTAAAGGATTAACTATATTATCTTTTATCTTCTTTTTTTTTTTTTTTTTTCTTTTTTAAAACTTAGTGACATTGTTGGGTTATTTCAATAGAGCAAAAAAATTCAAAAAAATTGTTCTATTTTACTTTATTTTTTAATTTCCATTTAATCTCTGGAGAAACTTCTTTTGATGTAGTTCATTTTATTTCTTTCATTTTTTTTTTTTTTCCTCATCCTTTAATTTCTCTGGATCTCCTATAGGTAGCTGATTTTGATCTTTGAAGTAGAAGGGGGAAAAGAAAAGTTGGGTTAGTTTCTTGGCAACTTTATTTGTTGGAAATACTAATATGGAAGCAATGTTTGAAAGAATAGATCTTCAAAAGAGTTGTAATGGGGAGGTTCAAGGTTTTGAGTTTAAATCAAGGTTCAACCAAGATGATGCCATAATTGATTTAATAATAATAAAATAAAATAAATTTGTAAAAATCAGTAACATTGATTGAAAAAGTATCTATTAAAATTTAAATAATTTTTAAACATATTACATAAGTTAAAAAAAAAAGATATATATATATATATATAATCATACAATGAAAAACTATAAATATATTAATTATAATTAAAATTTATTTATTTTCATTGATATAAGATAATTAACACTTTTTGATATTACTAACAGAAATGTTCAAAGTTTGAATTCACCATCCTTTTTATTACTAGTATATAATCCATGCTTACACATAAGAATGATGAATTGTAATGGTGTTATTAATTTTAGTTTGAGTTATTAAATATATAGGACATTAGTTCAATTAGGACATTTGGAGGTATTAAAATGATTTTTCCTTGCAATTTTAATGATATTGGTTACGCCATGTTTCTCATCACACTGCTATTATGTATATACATTGACTAATTTCTCAAAAAATTTTAAAACCCAAATAAACCCAAAGAAAAATAGTTTGAAAACCCAAACAATGACTGGTTTATTACCTGGATTTGGGTCCCTCGAACAACCCGATGCTCGTCTCGATTTATTCTTGCAGCACGATTTGTATATTAAATGTAGATGGGGATTTTTCGTGATTCTAGGACTCGTGAGGAAAGTCTTTAAGGGAAAGTGGTTTTGATCCTTTATGTTGTGATTTCTATTAAAATGTGTTTTTCTAACGTCTGAGGGTGAGGTGGGTAACAGGAAGCAAACAGATTGAAGCTCGGGTGGGCAAGTTATTAAGTTTTGAACTATGGGTAGGCAAAGTGCAAATGGGTCAAAGCACAGGTGGGTTTACTGTAATTTCCCCTTAATTTTTTCATCTTGTTTTTCTATGTTGTGTTAATAAAGCATTTATTTAGCCAAGAAAATACAAAATCAATAGCATGAAACACATATGTTAGAGCGCACTAACCCTAGTAGTTTGCAAACAGGTAGATGCAACCAATGGACACCAACAGAAAGAGAAGTGGTAGAATCTTGGAACTGGGAACTAGTGGGAAAAGCATGGTTTTTAAACCCAGACCGGACCGTACGGTCCGACCCGGTTAACTAGGAACCTCTCACTAATACGGTTTTTTTAACCCCAGAAATTGTTCTATGTAAGAAAAGCAGGAAACCGTTTGAACCAAGGTTCAGGTTAAAACTATTTTTATTTAAAAAAATAAAAGCATTTACAAACTCACAGCACCGAATCACCATTGTTGAAGTTCCAATCATAAGATTCTGTCAAATGTTGAACTTGCATTAACGTTCCGGTAAGTTTCAAGCGAAAAATGCTTTTCGCCATTGAG
Organism: Quercus ilex subsp. ballota; assembly: GCA_032727855.1. Taxonomy (NCBI): domain Eukaryota; kingdom Viridiplantae; phylum Streptophyta; class Magnoliopsida; order Fagales; family Fagaceae; genus Quercus; species Quercus ilex. The sequence goes on from CM064917.1 coordinate 45,844,713, forward strand.
TGCTTCTGCCTTCTGTGAGATTTTTTTGACAACCAAAAAAAAAAAAAAGAAAAAAAGAAAGAAAGGAGCAGCCACTGCACGGTGACAACGTAATGCTCTTCAAGATTTTTTGACCAAAAAAAAAAACTAAAACTGTTTATATGAGTGAGACTGAGAATGATGCAGAGGAAGAGTGTTGTGAGGAGATTTGTGAAGAAGAAAGAGAGAAGGGGAAACACTTGAAGAAATGTGTAGACATTGGGAAAGTAAAAAAGAGGCATTGGGAAGGTAAAAAATTTAAATGGGTGGATGAGAAAAATTTAAGATAATAGTAAAAAAAAGAAAAAAGAAAGAGATAAAGATGTAGAATTAAAAACGGTGGAGGAGATAAATCAATCAATCAAACGGTGGAGAAGAAGGGGGAAAAAAAGGAAAAAGAAAAAACGGACTGGACTAGCTTAGGCAATTGGAAAAGTTCCCTTCTCACGTCACTTCCTCTTTAGTAGTTATCATTGATTGATTTTTTTATTAATTATAAAATGGGTTGAGTCCGGATTATGTATAACTTATAATTGAGGATTAAAAAAAAGTATGAAATTCTTAAAATTTATAGCAATTTTTACCAAATAATTAAATTTATATACATGAAAATAATATATATTATCAATTTTTTACTAATTTAATTATTTATTTATATTTTAAATAATTATTAAATTAATTATGATATCATCATGGTTCAACCTTGGTTCGACCTCAGTCTGACCTCAAAAACTTAAACCTCTCTCCTGCTCAATTCTTTAAACGGTCCGGGTTTCAAAACCAGGGGGAAGAGTAGAACGAAGAAAAAGAAGTACTTTGTTAATGCCGAATAGAAAACTAAAGAAAGAGAATAAGTTTTTTTTGTTTTTGCTTTTTTTTTCCCTGATGAATGAAAGTACGTATAGCAACTTTAATTTGTAAACCTAGTGCAGACAATAATTTTTACCTAACTCTAATAGCTCATAAAATATTACAATTTTTGCTACATGAACCTACCATTCTTTTTTCGCTCCTCACAATTGCTATCAAAACTATTGTAGCAAAAAAAGTGCAAATTTATTTATGAAATTTAGTACATTTCAAAAAAAAATTTAGAGCTAGAAGTAAACACAAATGTTTTTAACTCCAATTTGCTAATACAATTATTTGATTAATTTGCCTTAGCCCTCGTTTGGGAGGAGGGAAAGAAATGGAATGGAAAAAAATGAAAAGAAAAATGTTAGAATATTCTTCCCTTCCCTTGTTTGGAAGTTTTAATGGAATGAATGAAAAGTTCATTCCCTTGTTTGAGAGTTTAAGTGAGAGAGAATAAAATGGGTAGGAATGAACACTCATTCCTCTCTATTTCCTTAAAATATCAAATTTTCATTCCTCCCAAAATTGGGAAGAATGGGAGGGAGTGGAATTAAATTTAATGAATTTTTTTACTAAAACTCCCAAAATACCCCTATATATTCACCCCTTTATTTTAAAATAGGAGTTTAATAGTGTTAGGACATATGTGTTTCACTTGTTAGGAACATATGTTACTATTTTATATAGTTGGTTAATCCTTTGACAAAATGCACTTTACTTGTAATTTGGTAGATTTAGGATGTGTTTAATACTTCAAGAAACATGTTGTTCAAGTCTAGTATTAAAGCCATGAAGATTGGACCAAGAAACAAGTGAAGAAAAGCCATTCATTAAAGCTGAACAGATAGCTCGACACCTGCGGACAGATAGCCCGATAGCTGCTCGACACCTCTCGACAGCTGGCTATCTATCGAGATCTTCAGTTGATTGTTATCGCAATCTCGACACCTTCTTGACAGCTGGTGGATCGATCGAGAAAGCTCTTGTCTCCTCGACAGCTCCTCGATAGCTTCTTGATAGTTGTATCTGTAGATGTTTAAATATCGACATCTCCTCGATCAATCGAGGTATCTATCGAGGTTACGGAAATCAGAATTTTCAAATCTAATTTTTGGGCCAGGCTTATGTATTTGTGTAGGGTTTCTTTTCTCACAACCCTAGACCTATATAAGGCTTATTTTAGAGGTCGTCACAAGAGAAAATACAAGGAGAACCATGGTTTTAAAAACCGGTACGGTTAAAGAACCAGAATGGAGAGTGATTTTCGGTTTTATGGTCAGACCAATGGTCTAACCGATGATGTCATAAATAATTAATTAATAATTATAAAATATAAATAAAATATAAATAATTTTATAACTAATATATTAACTAAAAATTTAATTAAATAACAGTAAAACATTAAACCTTAACTTTAATTTATAAGAAATGATATGTTCACAATATTTTTACAACAAATCCTAGTGATACTAGTTGTTATTGTTAGAGAAAAAAAGTAATAATAGTGTTAAATTCAAATTTAAACAAATAACAACTAATCACCTATGATTTATTATAAAAATATTGTAAACATAATATCTCTCTTAATTTATACATTAGACAATGAAACTCAAGCCCCCTACAAAAATTATTCTAAATATTCTTTCATTTTTCAAATAACAAAAAGTCAACTGTGAGTGACAATATCATGCCCACTTGATATTCTTTTCCACCACATATCCTACTCCGACCTTTACACGTTGATGCTCCACCTACCACATATTTTGAAATCTTACATTCACACCTTGGTTAATTAAAAGCTCTGAACTAGTTTCTTCTTTTACTTTTCTCTAATATTTCACCTCTTTGCCTTTAATACTTCTGTCTCTCTCTCGTCGATATATGCGCATCAGTTCATGTGCAAGTCTACAAGAGCAACAAGAAAAGTTCTTAAACTGAAGTGGACAGATTGTACTTGCATCTCTTTGGTTTGGGCTTCCTCAGTTCCTTGGTTCTTCCTCAACTGTGTCAACTCATAAATAGTAAATCTGATGTTTTTGGTATCAATGTGGGCGTTTTAGGCTTCACAGCTTTAGACTTAACAGCATCTTCAAAGTCAAAATCTTTCCTCTTCTTAAATCTAAAACAAAATCTCTTATCTTTTTTATTTTTTTTTGTCAAAAACAGTGTTAATAAACAAAGCAACTTAAAACCGGTTTAACCGTACCGGTTTCCTGTTTTCTGGTTAAACCGGTGGTTTTCCCGATTTTTTCGAGTTTTCCTTAACTTCCGGTTTTTAATTATAACCGGACCGGATTAAGGTCCGGTTTCTGGTTGAACCGGCTGAATCGGCCGATTCGGTTCGGTTTTTAAAACTATGAGGAGAACATATGCAAAAGGTGATTGAAGCCTTATTCTTTCTGAAAGAAACTACTGCGTCTTTGCGTCTTAAGATTTTGTAACCAAGTGCTTCTTGATCTTCATTCTTGATGAAGTGAAGAACTTTGCAGCCAACATCTTCTTCTAGTTGGTGATTGAAGTTGCATACTGGAATCCGCGCAATTGGTTAATCACGTATTGGGATTCGTGCATCATCAAAGAGTGGTGTTAATATATTGAAGAGTTCAAAGATTCTGAAGCAGTAGAAAGTTTTTGCTATGAGTTCATCTACGAGGATTGTAGAGTCTAGGGACAAATGTTTTGTACTAGATTTGAAACTTCTTTTTACTATAGTGGATTGCTTTTGGGGAAGGTTTTCCCCCAGATTTTTTACTGTGAAACTAGTTTGTTTCATTGGTTTTCCTGGGTCATCATATCTTGTCTTATTTATTTTTCCGCTGTATGATTTTAACATGATATTGATGTTTGTTTGTTTTTAACAAGTTTTATTCATAATAAATCTAATTAATAACTTGGGTTTAAAACTTGTTAATTATATCAACCGGGATCTAAATTTCCCAACAAGTGGTATCAGAGCAGGTACACTCTGCTTGGATTAATTTCCTGAGTGTGATCCTTGACCCCTGTTGTCATGGATCATGGACAATCTCTTTTGATTCCTCCTTCATTTGATGAAACTAATTATGCGTACTGGAAAGTTCGTATGAAAGTCTTTTTGCAGGCTCTAGGTGAACAGATATGGCAAACTGTTGAAGTTGGCTGGATTAAGCCTAAAGAAGCGCCGATGGATTGGGATGATGCAACAATCATAGTGGCAAATTTGAATAGTAGGGCCTTGAATGCTTTGTTTTGTAGGGTAACCAATGAAGAATTCAAGAAAATATCATCCACAGAAGTTGCCAAGAAAGCATGGACCATTCTCGAGACCACCTATGAAGGTACCAAGGCAGTAAAGACTGTGAAGTTTCAACAACTCACTAGTAGTTTTGAAGAAATAAGGATGGAGAAGGATGAGACCTTTGATGAGTTTTATACTAAACTCAAGGATATTGTGAATTCTGCTTTCAATCCTGGAGAATCTATTGCAGAATCCAAAATTGTTAGGAAAATCCTTAGGTCCTTACTTGAAAGATTCCATGCCAAGATCACCGTCATTAAAGAAACAAAAGACATTGATCAAATTCTTTTGACTGAGCTTGTAGAGAACCTTCAAACCTATGAGATGGGATTAGGCTCAATGGGAAAACGTGGAAAGAGTAAAAACTTGGCTCTCAAGGGTATAGAGGAAGAGATTGAGGACTCTGAAGATGAAGATGAAAGTGAAGATGAGGATGAGGATCTATCCTTCGTAACTGATGAGATTATCAAGCTTCTTCAATTTAGGAAAAAGGATAAAGGCAAACCTCCTAGGAAATCTAAATCCTTTAGGAAGGCAAGAATGAGAAACCTCTCATCTAATGCCATGAGTGCAAATGTTTTGGTCATATGAGGATAGAGTGTTCAAATTACCTCATGAAGGAAAAGACTGAGAAGTCAAAAGATAAAGGGTTGGTTGCTACCTAGAGTGATACTGAGGATGACTCTTCTGATGAGTTTGTGGATGAATATCGTCACGTTATGGCCTTTGCTGCTTCAACTGATAAGGTGATTGTGGAGAGTGTTAGTGACAGTGAGGATTCTTCTGATGATGAAGTATCCAAGAAGATGGCCCTTCAAAAAGCCTATGATAAGCTATACACTAAATTCATAAAATCTGAAAAGACTTCTCATTTTTGTAGAAAATAGCTTAATAAGGTAAAAACTGAAAAAGCTGATCTATTAGTCAAACTAGATGAGACTACAAGGTTAGTTGAAATTCTTATTGTGGAGAACACCTCATTAGAAGAGAATGTCAAGAATCTTGAGGTTGAACTCAGTCAAGCTAGAACTTAAATAGAAAGGATGTCTAGTGCAAAGTTTGATGAGGTCTTGAGTGCTCAAAAGCCTAGTTTTGATAAAACTGACTTAGGATATGCTGTTTCCTCCAGCGCCTCCTCTTCGACGGCTTTTGGATTAAAGACTGTCTTTGTGCCCTAATCTGAGAAATGTAATAAATGTATGAAATCCAAAACTGATTTAACTAATTCTAAATCCTTTGTTAGACCTCATGTTTATCACCATTGTGGTGTTGCTGGACACATTCGTCCTAATTGGTTTAAATTGTATACCCATAAGTAATTGTCCAAACGGTTACATGTTTCCTCTCAAGGACCTACATCTTTGTTTGGAGAGTTATTAAAGTCTTGAACTTTTTAACTCAATTTCAGGAGAATCTTAATTCTTCTATGTCCTTTAGTAGACATACTAGGACACGTGTCTTTTCATTTTCACAGCCAAATTCTCGTACTGTGTGGATAAGAAAGGAGCCTAAGACTTAATTGTCTTTTCTGTTTGTCATCTGCTTCAATTCTTTCTATCTAAAGTATGATTCTTTTTGCTTGATTTCTTATCTGTTTATGGAATCATGCTTTCATGCATCTGCACCCTTCTATCATGCTTTCATGCATCTGCACCCTTCTATCATGCCTTCATGCATATGCATCTTTCTTTATACTTTTATGTTGTTTGTCTGTTTTTGTTTGGTTGTTTAGTTTTTATTTTGTTTTGTTTTCAAAATAAAAATAAAAAGAAAAATCAGAAAAATACAAAAACAGTGTGTTTGTGTACATTGGTACTTGTGTACCTTGGATGGCTATCAAAACAAAATTTTCTAAACTTTGTATCTTTTGTAGCTTAGATGAGCATCCCTATGCACAACTAAGAAAGTGAATTTTGTGGCTCTTGTTTGTGATGAGTAAGATTAAGTTATCTCTTGTACTTAACATTCATATCACTCTTTTTGACGGAAAAGACTAGAAAATCGTAAGAGACGGGCATAAATAACCATCTCACCACTGTTGCCCGCCAATCATAAAATGACACATGTATGCTTCGGCATAGCAAAAGTGCAGCGTTAATGACATTTGTGTGCTTCAGCATAGCAAAATTGGAATGTAAAATATCAAGAGTATTTCTTTTCTCTCTCTTATATGCCCATGCATGATATACTAAATAAAAGAAAATATGCAAAGAAAATAAAAAGCAAAAAGATTAAAATGCTTTAAATATGATTGTAAGTGTGTATTCTAAGAGATGCGAGAGTTATAGGATGTACCTCGAAGGTGATAGTCCCCATCAAACAGTTATGATTGTGTGTGAGTTAAAGTGATTTTCTCATATCTCAAATCGTCATAACATGTATACACATATACAATCTTGCGATATTTTTCACACATAACACGCAATATTCTTTGCTACTCTTGATACATGTGCAGGTACAATATGATTTGGCCATCACAAGGTTTTACATTTGTTAATGTATACTCACTAAATTGTCTTGACTTGTTTTTTAAATATAAAATTGGTTAAATTTGTTTAGTGTGTGTATGTGTTTTGTGATTTATGTGCTTAACATTTTTCTTGTTGAGAGATTTGTTTTTCACATGTTTTGCATCTTTCTATTATCTTGTCATCCATAGCATCTTGTTTCATTACATTCATGCATTAATATGGATTTATTGTGCCCCCTTGATTATCCTTGATCATCTTTATGTTTCTCGGGTGAAGTTTTCTAGCTTCTTGTACCCTTTGTCAATCATGAAAAAATGGGGAGAAATTGTGGAGAATATGTGGTTTCTTTTTAAGATTCTACATGTTAGGGAGAGAAATACATTCCTTTGTAAAGGGGAGATGTGTTTCATCTTGTTAGGGGGAGTGCTTACCTCCTTCTTCTTATACCTTGGGTCTTGTGACCATATTTACATACATTGTGCTTATCTTTGATATTTATATGATGATGTATGTCTTCTTCACCTACCTCTACATGTGTTGTTTCTTTTCTATCTTTATACACATGTTTCTTATTACTTGTATGCAATTTATTATTTCTGTTTCACACAAAAATGCCTTGAAGAGTTTTGTTTAAAGTGTTTCAGAAATACAGGTTGTCAAAGTCTACCTGCCATAAACTCTCTTCTTGCAAAGTTTTTCAAGAGTTTGTGTTAAAATAGATTTTATTGTATTCAACAAGTGAATATGAGTTGAGTGATTTATAACTTCTCTCATATGTTCATTTGTTTGTTGTGGTTTTGTCATGGATTGCCAAAGGGGGAGATTGTTAGGACATATGTATTTCACTTGTTAGGAATATATGTTACTATTTTATGTAGTTGGCTAATCCTTTGACAAAACGCATTTTATTTGTAATTAGGTAGATCTAGGATATGTTTAATACTTCAAGAAAAATATTGTTCAAGTTTAGTATTAAAGTCATGAAGATTGGACCAAGAAACAAGTGAAGAAAAACTGTTCATTAAAGCTGGACAAATAGCTCGACACCTGCGGACAGATAGCTCGACAACTGCTCAACACCTCTCGACAGTTGGCTATCTATCGAGATCTTCAGTTGATTGTTATCGCAATCTCGACAGCTGGTGGATCAATCGAGAAAACTCCTGTCTCCTCGACAGCTCCTCGATAGCTTCTCGATAGCTGTATCTGTCAATGTTTAAATATCGACACCTCCTCGATCGATCGAGGTATCTATTGAGGTTACAGAAATCAGAATTTTCAGATCTGATTTTTGGGCCAGACTTATGTATTTGTATAGAGTTTCTTTTCTCATAACCCTAGACCTATATAAGACTTATTTTAGAGGCTATCATAAGAGAGAATACAATGAGAATATATGCAAAAGGTGATTGAAGCCTTATTCTCTCTAAAAGAAACTACTGCGTCTTTGCGCCTTAGAATTTTGTAACCAAGTGCTTCTTGATCTTCATTCTTGATGAAGTGAAGAACTTTGCAGCCAACATCTTCTTCTAGTTAATGATTGAAGTTGCGTACTAGAATTCGCGCAATTAGTTAGTCGCGTACTGAGATTCGTGCATCATCAAAAAGTGGCGTTCATATATTGAAGAGTTCAGAGGTTCTGAAGTGGTAGAAGGTTTTTGTTGTGAGTTCATCTATGGGGATTGTAGAGTCTAGGGATAAAGGTTTTGTACTAGATCTGAAACTTTTCTTTACTATAGTGGATTGCTTTTGGGGAAAGTTTCCCCCTAAGTTTTTTACTGTGAAACTAGTTTGTTTTATTGGTTTTCCTGGGTCATCATATCTTGTCTTATTTATTTTTCCATTGCATGATTTTGACATGATATTGATGTTTATTTGTTTTTAACGAGTTTTATTCATAATAAATCTAATTAACAACTTGGGTTTAAAACTTGTTAATTATATCAACTGGGGTCTAAATTTCCTAACAAATAGTAATATTTTTCAAAAATTGATTTCATTCTTTTCCCTCTATGTTATTCCCAAACAAGGTTACTTACATTCTATTCATTTTTATTTATTTCCATTCATTTATTTTAAAACATCCAAATAAGGTTACTTAATTCCATTTTTTTTCTTTTTCATTCATTTCCCTTACTTAAATATATTACATTTCATTCCATTCCTTTTCATTCCTTTATGATCATTTCATTCCATTTTATTTATTCCCTTATAAACTCCCAAACGAAGCAATTGTGTGAAAAGTGAACCTCAAGATCTGAAATGCACTTGTCAAATTCAGCACAAATGATATGAATAATGAAATAAGAACAGCTAGTTGTGGTAGGATCATTAGACCACTAAACTTATAGTAGGACTAAGAATTGTGACACGATCATGTACATGAGAATGCCTTCAAAATAAAATTGTGATGTGAACAATGGTCACCCCCGCCCCCCTCTCCCCCTCCTTTTTGTTTATCCCAAAAAAAAAAAAAAGTTTGTAACTTTGGCAGCTTGTCATTAGTTTGGGCCCTATAAGTCTTTATCCTAGTCCCTCCAGACCGTAAACTCAAGTCAAACAAAATTCCTAAGTTGGGCCGAAATTCTTCATGCTGGTCTTAAGCCCATCAAAAATTGAAAATAAAGCAGAACACTTATCTGTCCTGAAAGCCGTAAAGGTCTTTTCACTTGTAACTTGTAAGCACCTCCCTGTTATTGCTTCAGACCAAAATCCCATCATCTTAGATAGCAAAGAAGGAGATAAATAGTGGCCCTAAACCCCTTTTCTCCTTAACAAACCCATAATTGATTGTTATTGGATTTTTGTGAGTGGCTTCTGGCTTCTAGTTGGGGATTTGTGCTGTGTAATATAGTATAGATTATTTTCTGCCTATATAATAATAATAATAAAAATGTATATATAATAATAGATAGTGGTTTTTTTTTTCCTTCTTTTGCTAAATTAATAGTGTTGACTATTGAAGTATTTTAATATATAATTTATGAATTTACTTTAGTTAGTTATGAATATTTTTTATTAGCTTTTTATTTTTTTTTTACCCAGTAATCTAGTTTGAGTAGTTATTATAGATGCAAATTAATTTTGGAATTAATAGCGGTACATCATTAAGGAATTTTATTATATTTATGAAATTTTTTTTTTTTTGAGTACTCAGTAATACTTATTAAAACACACACAAAAATAGTAATACTAGTATTTTAAACCAGGTTTATAATAAGTACAACTAGACAGGGGAAGTAAATCCTACATAATAAAGTTACTAATTATTAGTTACTGATTATAGATGCTACACTAATTATTTGTTGGCACCCAAAAATTGAAAAAGCGTAAGTCCACCACAAAACCAAATCATGGGCCTTATGCGAATGCAAGGGATCCATGGTTCAACAGGACCAAACCCAGAAGAAAGAAGGTTGGGGCCTATGGTTACAACTATGAGAATGAAGAAATGCCTTGAATAAGGTGCAAGTGACCCAAGAAAAGGGGTGTAGAAGAAAGTGTCATTAAATAAAACCAATCTAAAGCCCAATAGATGGGTAAGCTTGAGGGTTCATCGGGAAACGACCACAAAGGTCTGAGTTCCCTCGTGGAAGAACTTGAAAGGGACAAATGACCCCACCATAACAAGGTCAGATCAATGCATTACAAAATAAAATTCTAGAATCCCAAGAGAAAGATAGGGGCTATTTGGCACTGTTATTTAAACAATATTTTTCAATATTTAAACAATAATAACACTTTTGACGTATATTTCTATAAAATTCAAATACGTATTTTCACAACATTGAAAACTAAACAACAATATCTAAACACTGTTATCAATCGGGCCTATAGTGTCATGCATCACCTAAGCAAGGATTCACCAACCATTGAAAGAGAAGATCAAGGAACTTCAACTGGAAGAAAATCACAGGAGAGGAAAGACCCCCAACAACTTTAGTGGATTATTCAACCAAACCAAAGAGCATCTACACAATTTGTGGTCAAGAAGTTCAAACTTTGTGAAGTCACCATCGCAATCATAGAACCTTCACAATGTTGTCCTCACAATCCTGTGAAGGGACCCATGCACGTTGACCCTAACCATTGCATGGTCTGCTTGGGGAAGAAGTCTCATATATGGAGAAAGAGCAAACATGATTTCAAGGAGTAAGTTCCCAAGAAAGTGAAACAAGAACTGAAAGAAGAAAGAACCACATAGAGATCCCACTCCAAGGGTGAACAACAAAATCAAGGGAAAAAAAGAGAGAAAATGGTAATTTCAGATCTCTCAACACTAGTATAAAAAGAGGATTAGCCATGCAAGAGGTGGCAATAAGCAACACACAGAGAAAGAAAGTATTGTCACTCAAAGATATAGATAGCTAAACCAAGATTTTTTTTTTTTTTTAAAGAAAAACACTATAGAAGGAGAAATCCATTTTTGTAGTACGTGTATTTGGGACTACCACAATGGTCTCAGATCCCAAGTCTCATAAGTCTTGTGTACCCTTTGGGTCTATTGAAGTATGTGGAATTTGGAGTTTAAAGGCCTTGTAGTTCTTTCCATGGGAATCGGTATTCGGATTCTATGGCTAAATAATAAAATTCATTGAAGTATTTATTTTCTCTCTAACAATACTTTTAGTTCCTTCAAACACAAACACATATTGTTGTGTCTTGAGTTTGCTTGTGCACAGATTGATCTAGTAGAATTATCTTGTTTGGTTGCGATGGGACCAAGCCTAGTTATCTATTTTTTGGCTTCCAACAGTTTGTAATGTTTAATATTTTACTTAACATAGCATTAAAATAGTCACTAAGATATTGAGTAGATGAAGGCTATTACTACTAAGAGCAAAAACTTGCTAGTTTTATGTGGAAAGGTTCAAATGGCCCAGTAAGTGAATAGCTTGGGTTGTCATTTGCAGTAACCTATCGCAACAAAATAATTTGTTGCAATATGTTTCCAAGGCCAATTTATTAAATAGTTATCATGCCAGTACCCTATTGCAACAACACAATTTGTTGCAATATTGCAACAAAACAATTTGTTGCAATATTGCAACAATCAAATTTGTTGCAATTATAAGTTTTCCGAGTTACTCCCACATATTTATTACAATAAAAATATTGTTGCAAAATTTTTTAGCAACAATATACATGATGATTTGTTCCCAATAACCTTGGGCTGATTAGGCCCAAACCCTTAATTTACTGGTATCATGGGTTGGGCTTATCCCACAATGGGAGGTCCAAGAAGCAGTTAGTGGTGTCACTGAAGATTTTACGGTGGTGCTCCAGTACTAGACTGCCTTAAACTCAGCTCCGCTGTAGAGGCCGTCAAACAGCCGAGCTCCCTTTAAGAAGTTCAAGCAGGACCTTTCCTCTCCCCAAAATAGAGTTCTCTCTCTCTTTCTCTCATGTCTCCCCCCCTAATTTTTGTTCCCCTCCCTATCTGCTCCTCCCTTTCCCTATTTATACTCTCCCTTGAGTGGGATAGTTATGATGAGGGAATCTTTGACATGTTACCAATCATGCTTTTGTCAAAAACTTGTGTTATTGTTATTGTAGTTTTGACTTTTGATGCCTGATGGTGTGTTGGCATGTGAGGGAGAGAAAGAGAGGAGAGTTTTCCTTGAATTGACTTGTAAACAGAGTGCAGATAAAACACAATAAAAAAAGTAACTTGGACATAGAAAATTTTCCAAGACACTCAAGAAACTCATAGGAAGCTGTAGGCTTGGCTTAATCATCAAAATACCCTAAGGTACTCGAGTTTGTAAAACTCTAGAATGCATAAAAATTTAATTACCATGTGACCTTCTTAATTACCAAATTCCAGGTCATGGTGGCAATTCCAGGTTAGTGGGTGCCACCGAGGCAAATTTTTATAAAACTTGATTTTCATAAACTCAAGTAATGGGTCAAACTTGAGTTTCTCAAACTTGATTTTTTTTTTTTTTTTTTTTTTAAGTGATAAATTGCTAAATATTTATTAAACAACAGTAGAACATTAATTATTTCAGCCAAAGATGGTATTTGGCCATTTTTGCCTTCAACATTTTACTTCCAGGTCTTTGTGTACTTCTCTAATGTTGTTGCAAAGAATTAGATTAGGTATCTTCAATCTAAAAAAGTTAAATAAAAACAAAATGGAGCCCAAAAATAAAAAGGAAGCTTGAGAATGTTAAAAAATGAAAATGGGATGTGATAAATTCTTTTTTGGAAAGCAAGGCCCAGTACAAGATTGTGCGCCTGGTTTCTTCATCACAATGATGCACAAATGCTATTTTAACGACAAAAGGCTCTTTCATGGGGATTGCTTCCCTTGAGACAACAAATAGTGAAAATGATTTAAAGCTTTTTGACAAAGGATCAATCGAACATTGTGTTTCTACTAACATTGTTGTGGTCATTTTCTGAAAATGCTTAGTGGATTAACCTAAACATGTTTAGGGTAAGGTAATATTGAAAGTTTCATTTGAACTTCAAAGTTTATGGTAATATGGAAAGTGTTTTTGAACTTTTGTTTGTTTTGAAGAAGATTTTTAGGCACATTATTATAATGGACTATTATCTAACCTCTTAATTTAGTTATGTTTTGTTAAGTCTTTTTATTATAGAGAAATGTTATGCACACATCATTTTCATAACATTTTCACAATAAATTTGAGAAAATTACATTTTACTACTCTAAACTATAGCTTAGATTACACTTTGCACCTTAAACTTTAACACTTGTTAAACTTTGACACTTATTACACTTTGTACTCCGACGTTAATTCCATTGTTATGTTGGATAGAAATTTATAGCACATGACTTGTACACGAGTTTTGCTTAAATGGCACAAAGTTAAAAAACCAAAAACACCCTCTTCCCAATCAATTAAAAACAAAAGTCTCTCTCTCTCTCTCTCTCTCTCTCTCTCGGGTGCATGCATGGCCTATCTGCTCTCCCCAAAAACTAGCCATTATTATAATGACCATCTCATGCTATAATGACCTTATGGGCTCCACACCTTTGGAAGAACACCTAGATGGCCAAGACCCTTCGAATGGTGGCGTGTTTTTTATGGATTGCAAACTCTTGCAAAAATTTGGGAATTTGATAATTCTTTGTAGGAGGCATTTGATGATGCTTGGTATTGTATGTGTCAGAACATAGTGGAAATTGCTTCTTCAGTGTTCGGGTCCTTTGTTTTCACATTATTTGGGCTAGTGTGGTGATGCCCAAGTCTGTGTATTGGGATGTTGGAAGGACGTTTTTATTTCCATAGCGAATCTGTAATACGCACGCACCAGACAGAGAGAGAGCTAGCCTAGCTGGGTAAAAAATAAATAAAGAGGTTTTTGTCTTTAATTGATTGGGAAAAGGGTGTTCTTGGTCTTTTAATTTTGTTTCATCTAAGCAAAACTCATGTACAAGTCATGTGCTATAAATTACTGTAGGGAGTATTTTCGTTGTGCGTTGGGCTGGGCTGCCTCTCGCGGTAATAGGCCCGAGTATTCTGAGTAAGGGAGTTGAGACTGGTCCAACTGCAATTCAATTTGGTTCGACTTGTGCGCAAATGTTGAGTCCAAGTCTAAGGGAAGACGCAGCAAAGTGGGCTTATCCTCTGTTTCTGCCGCAGAAGACTTTTCTCCAGTTTCTGCCGCTGGATTGACGTTTCTGCCGCAGAAGGAACTTTTCTCCGATTTCTGCCACAGGTTTGACTTTTCTGCTGTGCAGCAAAACTTTCTACTATGCAATGAAGCTGTCTGCTGTACAATAAAGCTTTCTGTTATGCAGTAAAGCTTCCTGCCGTAAAGCCTTCTGCTGTGCAATAGAGCTGTTTGCTGTACATTAAAGTTTTCTACTGTGCTTTAAAGCTTTTTGCCGTGTGAATGACTACTCTTCATTTTTACTGCAGAAATACTTTTCCATTTCCTTGGCTCGGCTTGTGTGCAAACCACACCACGTCTGCTAAAGTCTGTTTATAAGCTCACAGCAGGCAGAGTCACTGTTAAGAGGTTATGGCAAGCAGATATAATATAGATAATGTAAAGAAAGTACAGTCACTATTCCTGCCACAATAAGTAGAGTAAATGACTTAAAAGGCCTCACGTTCAAAGAATAAAATTTAAACAAGGGGTAGAACGAGGTTAGTAGAATCAAAGGAATGGGTCTGCTACACCAAGTATTACCACGGGGCTCTAACCAGGGAAGGGAAAACTGCTCCCTCAACGTAAGTAACTTCAGAGAGGAAATTAGTTGCTTTGAGAGGCTAGCCCTAAATGGTGTGTGCTCGAGTATAAACCATTTGCCTCTAATAGAGGGCAAGGCTATTGAGGGAGAGAGGAGGTTAACTCATTTGGGTGCATGCCTGCCATAAAACACTCTGTTTTTCTTTCTTCTTCCTTCTCTGTTCTTTTGTTTATCTTTTCTTTCTTTTTCTTTCTTAGAATTCTTTTTTCCTTCCTCCTTCTTTTTCCTTTCTTTCTTTCCCCCCCTCTCTTTCCCCCCCTTTTTGTACACAGCCACGGGTCTCTTATATAGAGCCTGTTGTGACCGATTTTACTGTTCTAGCCCCTTAATGGCCATTGTCTGATATGAGAGCCTTTTGCCGACCACTTACCGAGTCAATGGTTCTGACTACCACCATTGACCTGTGGCTGTTAGACAACGAAGGTTCCTTTTCTACTCGTCCAATGTGTACCCTCTCCCTCTCGGTCTCTCATGGCATGCACCCAGTGGTTCTTACCCACCCTTACCTCTTTTGGGTGGCATGTCATCCTAGTAGTACTGTGCCCACCGAAAGAGCCCAAGCAAGAAACACAAGAATGGGTTTTCACTATTCTCCCCACCGCCAGACCGTGCCCTCTCCCATGACCTCACCCTTTCCCATAGTGGCTGGGTATAGGCTGGTGATGCCTAGGTTGTACGCGTGCTTTACCTTCTTGTTATTTCATACGTTTGTCGAGATCTGAGAATGGGTGCGCATATCCTGCTGTGTGCTTTTTGGCTTTTTCTGGTGTGGGTTGCATCTCCAACGTTTATGACTTGTCCCTTTCTTGGGGGGTTGGGCCTTGTTGAATCATTGGGCCTCCCTCTAGTTTGGGTGTTTGCTACATGGCTTGGCATTTCCTGCCATACCAGATTGTTGTTCCTACTGCTGACACGTCCTGTCGTTGCTTGTTTCTTTTCACTGTGCTTCTTTATATTAGTTTTCATGCCTATCTTTTTTATACAAAAGGATTTGGGCCTTTGTGGGCCAAATAATGTTGACTAGATCAAAAGGGTCTTGGGCCCAATTTATCTTTATCTGTCGAAGTCATTCTGCCAAAGAATTGTATTCTACGGCAGATCTGTATTTTGCAGCAGATTTGTATTCTGCAGCAGATTTATGTTTTGCTGTAGATTGCTTTCACTTGCACTTCTTTCTTTGGAAATTTCTTGCTCTTCGGTCTTCTTGGTGGGTCTTTGGGCCTAATTTATCTTCATCTGCCGAAGCCATTCTGCCAGAGAATTGTATTCTGCAGCAAAGTTGTATTCTGCGGCAGATTTGCGTTTTGCAACTTACTGGGCTTTCTTCCTCATGGGCTTTTGGATATGGATTCACAAAATTAGGCATCAACATTCAGCCCCCTAAGCATATGGATTGCTCCTGCAATTCGTATGCGAAAACTCATGCAGTTTTCTTCTGTGGGTTGTTTCACCACTCACATGCGAATGTCTCTCTTCTTTTCTTCACGGGCCTGCTATTTCAATCTTTACTCTCCTTAGGCAAGTCGTTCTCTTTCTTTCTACAAATTTATGACCCTCCAAGGGTAGCCGAAAAAGTTGCTCTTCATGAGGGAGGTGGTTTTGTTGCTGTCACACCAAAGTGAGTTTGTTGAAAGCTTTGCATCTCTTTCTGCTGATCGCCTGCGCATTATTATTTGACTTGTGCCTGCTGGACCTCTTTGGGCCTGCTGTATGCTTTCCTTTTGCTAAATTCTAGTAGTCCAGTACTCTCATTGGGCTTGTACTATGCTGTTTCGGGCTTTCTTGGCTTATTTCATTGCTTTCGAGCTCCTTTGTCCCATTTTATCCTTTTGGGCATCCTCGGCCCGTTTCATCACTTTCGGGCTCCTTTGTCCCATTCAGGCTCCTTTGTCCCATTTGAGCTCCTTTGTCCCATTTTATTATTTTGGGCATCTTCGGCCCGTTTCAATTCTTTACTCCCATGGGCCTTTACTAACTTCATTGGGCTTCCCCGGCCCAATTACCTTATTCTCATCCTTGGGCTCATGGGCTTGCCATCAACCCCTTACTTTCTTTGTTTGCATTACTTCGGGCCTACTGTGGCTCATTCTTTCTTTTCTACATCATATACTGCCCATGGGTTTGCTTTCTCTCTTTCTTGGCTCCTTTAAGCCCGTTTGCTTTCTCAAGGCCCATTTGTTTATTTCATGGACCTGTGATCCATTATTCCTGCCATTCGAGCTTAATGGTTTTCTTCTCAATTTACTAACTCTTTTCTTCCCATATGGTTTTCATTCAAAGGGATTGTTGATGATGATGATGTGTGCATCCTTCTCTTCATCATTTCTTTGCTTGTTTCTTGGTTTGCTTCTTCGAAATTCTTTTTGATCTTGGACTTCTACAATGGTGCTCATTTCTTTATGTCTGTCGCAATTTGTATACTTATTTCTTTACGTTTTTGCCGCAGCACGTACTCATTTCTTTGCTTTTGTAGGGATAAATACTCATTTTTCTGCTTCCGCAGAATATGTAGACACTTTCTGCTGCAATACATGCACTTATTTCTCTGCGTCAATACACCTCTTACCCTGCTTCTACTAGAGCAGCATCTATACTGTAGGAAGTGAAGGTTGTAGCGGATTCTGCGACAGAAGAATTAGGCTTGACTGCTTACTTTCCCCACATATTCCTTAGTATCATCTCTTCATTCTTCCATAAGTGTAGTTGCTCTCTAAGAATGGTTGGAAGACATAGATGTCATGGAGTCCTTTCTTGTTGGGTTCTTCTTCATTATGATGTTCTACATCTCTGTAGAATGCTCAAAATTGGCTCTTTGGATTCTTTGATTCTTCTTTCTCTTGCCAACTTCACGAATAGCACTTTGTGGAGCAAGGATCCTTCTTACGGTCTTCATTTTTCTTTTCTTTTAGCCACCTAAGGTCACTTCACTTTGGGCTTCATTCATTCTCTAAAAATAGAGAAAGTGTTGTCTTCTACTACCTTCACATCTAAGCGGACGACTAAAAAGAGTTTCATCAAAACAGCTCTGCCACTTCACTTTCTTCAAGTATAGTTCTTTCACAAGAGGAAAGCTTCCTCTAAGTGTGTAGATCAAAGGGTGGCTTCACTCCCTTTTTCTTGTGCCTTCTTCTTCTCTCTGCATTCACACATCTTCATTTCTTTTGCTCAAAACAAAGCGTAGGGCTAACATTGCAAGCCTTCATCATAGTAGAGTACTCTTTTATTTGCTGATAATACTTTCTGCTGTGTTGAAGAACACATGTATTCTTTGCCAAGATGAAGTTTCTACAGAGAAAGATGTTGGGCCTTTGCTGTTTGCATTGTGGGCTGTTTCTGATCTTGCCATAAATTATGGTTTTGCTGCAAAATTGATTTTCTACAGAAGCGACTGAGTCTGCCACTCATTTTAAGGCGCCTACAAGTGGTGCCGTTACAAATATTTTTCCAAGGGGAAATAAGGATGTTCTCATGAGAAATCTTCACTTTTTAAACGTTTTCTTGTCATTCTGCCACAACAACTATTGATTCCTTCGTGTTAGCTTTTTTTTTTTTTTCTTCTCTAACATATTCTTCTTGTCATTCTGCCATAGGCTTTAGTCATCCTTTGTCTATTTCTACGGCTACGCTCTTGGGCCTCTTCCCTCCTTTCATCAAGCACTTCTAGGTTTTCATACCTTTTTGCCGCAAAGACCTCATTTTCTTTTTCCTTTTCCCGCATCTGCATAACTCTCAAAGACGGAGTCATTTCTTCTACCGGGCCCATTACCTCTGTCCCATAGACTAAGGAAAAGAGTGAAAACCCTATGGCTGACTTTGGCGAATTTCTCTAGAGCGTCTAGCAAATGCACTGCCCATCCTCTTGTATACTCTTGGCTCATTTTGCTGATGATCTTTAAGCCCCCAAGTGTGGAAGGGCCATGGGGTGACCATGCTGTGTAAGTTCTGTGGACGAGTGTAAATCAAGTTGGCCCGTAGTTGGCAACTGTGGCATTTTTTTTTTTTTTTTTTACAAATTCTGCCGTGTCTTTCTTCATGGTAGGCCAGTAGTAACCCATTTGTAGCAGGCATCTGTAAAGCTTTTTCTTCCCCTAGTGCTCGCCACACTCTCCTGAGTGTACTTCTTTTATCATTTCTCTTACTTCTTCAGGGCCCAAACACCTCAAAGGGTCCCCGTCGTACCCTTTTTTGAAAAGGACCATTTTATGCAAAAAGTAACGTGTTGCCAAACTCTTAAGCTTGTATCTTTCATTGTGCTTTTATGGCAGGATGCCTTCTGTTAAGTATCGTATGAATGGGCTTCTCTAGTCTTTGCTGATGAACACAGTGTAACTTTTCTCTCTGTCTGCGCCAAGCTGGCAGGTCCCGCACTGGGTTTGGACTTGGTCTGCTTCTTTACCCATGCTTGGCCAATAGAAGCCTGCCCTTTGAAGTCTGCGGTAAAGGCTGACCTCTTCGCAGGATCCGTAAGTCTTATCATGTACTTCTTTCAACTTTCTCTAGGTCTCCTCCTGCCGCACACATCTGGACAAGACCCCGCCTAGCATCTTGCAGTACAATTCTCCTCTTACCAAGGCGTAGTCTTTTAGCACCTTTAGTTCTATGGCGTCTTCTTCCTTCATCAAGGCCTCCTTTATGGGGATCCGCCAATCTCCTTCACACTGTTCCTCCTGGAACTTTTCCTTCAACATCTCAATAATAGCCTCTTTCCTCTTGCTGACTTCCATCCTGGTGCTATCCCCTTCGAAAAATTATTTGTGAGCCAAATGCGACCAATGCATCCACGAACCGATTTTCGTTCCTTGGAGTATGCTCTATTTCAAAGATTGAAAATTTTTCCTCCATCTTCTGGGGCAATCAATGCACCTATGGCATACGAGTTAGTGGCTAGGTAGAGTAACAATGGCTTTTTGCGGATTGGGGCTTGCACAGCATGAAGGTTCATCATGATCTGCTGTAGGCTTTTGAAGGC
Source organism: Quercus ilex subsp. ballota (assembly GCA_032727855.1). Lineage (NCBI taxonomy): Eukaryota > Viridiplantae > Streptophyta > Magnoliopsida > Fagales > Fagaceae > Quercus > Quercus ilex. The sequence goes on from CM064917.1 coordinate 45,864,533, forward strand.
TGCCTGCTGTATTTCATTCTTCAAAGTTTTGCCCCTTTTATCTCAGCGTGGAATACCCTAGCATGCAGTGTGGAACACCCTGGCAGGCTGGACCACTAGCTTGGCCTCGGGGTCCACATTCAATGTATGCACTATTAGCCCAAGATTCCATCCTGGCATTTTCACTGTAACCCCCTGTGAAGAGATCTTTGAATTCTTTCAGCAACAGTATCAATTCTGATTTTTCTTTTTCTGTCAAACTTGCACTAATTGAGATGGGCCTTGGTCCTTGTCAAATAGACCCTAGGTCAACTTGCTTCATTTCTTCTTCTGCCACAACCTATACATCATTTTCTACCACAACTTCTTTGTTTTTTACTTCATTACTCTCCTCCTCCAAACTTTCTTGAACCACGCAACACACCAAATTTTTGTAGAAGATACCTGATGTTGCTGCTTCATATTGTTACTCTAAGCACTTTGCGATAAGCGTTCTAAATTTACTACAGAATGGGCCTTAGCCCCCCCGACATGTGAGACAACTGGATGAGTCTTTATCTTTTTGAAGAAGACTTCCCAAATTTTGTTGCAGAATGAGACAACCCCCAGTATACGAGAATAAGCCTTTAGCTTTCAGCAGAAGGCTTCCCATGTTTGCCGCAGAATGAGTTTTAGCCCCTAGCATGTGAGACAACTGGATGAGCTTGATATCACCTTCTCTTGGTGTTGATGCTCCATCATGTGGTTCATGCATTCTTTAGTAAAAAAAAATTAGATGTCATGGATCTACAAGTTACCATATTGTAGAAATTCTTCGTTGCTAGAGAATTTTGGGAAAAAGTTACTTCCCAAGCATGCTTTGACTTCATTCCATTGCAAGCACAATTACCTCCCATGTGTTTTCTGCTACATAAGATTGTGGCTATAGCTCTTCTGCAGATTCTTTCTAAAGATTTGCGATCATGGCTCCTTTGCGGGTTTGATTGAGTGTAACCCCCATTATGGGCTTTTGCCAAGAACTCACAACCATGGTTCCTTTGTTGACTTTTAGTCAAGAATTCATAACCACGACCCTTTTGCTGGCTATTACTACCAAGACCCATATTTCATAGGTTTCTTCTTTGCTTGCTTTGAGTATGGACATATTTAGATGGAGCTTGCTACATCTCTTGCTTCATGGTTGGCTAGTAATAGCCAAAAAGTCAGCGGCTTCTAATATAAAATTTTCCCATGACGTACCCACATCTTTCTGGGACATCATGCTTCTTTATTCTTGTGACAGAATGCCCTTGCAGCAGAACGCCTTCAATAAAAAAAAAAAACCATGTAATAGTTTTCTGCAACAATAAGATAAGCAACTCTATTCACGGTAGGATGTGTGTGAGCAATTGTTTCTGCTATTTTCCTCTTGTACATAAGCTAAAAGAAGGAGCTTTGAGTTTGTCACTGTTGCAGAGTTCTTCTAGGGTGAGACACGGGCACCAATGAGCTTCATGACTTGAAAAGTGATGGTGGAGTTGCATAGTTTGCAGTACAAGTGATCTGATACATTTTTTTTTTTTTTTAGAAACATCATAAAGATAATGATCATTAATGCCACTCTAGGCATAAATCCTCTAAGGTGCTTCGCAGAAAACTTCTCAACTCTTCAAGGTTGTTGAATCGGTTTGCTAGACCCAATAATGGACAAAGAGCAGTTTGCAAGCAGCTTGTAGTTTGGGCTTCTTTATGGAGAGTATGCAGTAACTAAGTGATTGGCTTCATTCCAAGGTCTGGATTCAATTTGGACACTTCACCACCTTGTCACATGCCTTCAATATATTCTTTGATTGAAAGCAGATGTTTCGATATTGCTGAATCGATTACTTCTCCCTCCTCCCTTCATTGATAATGATATATTTACTAATGTAGTAGCAAAAGATTGCTTCAGCAAAAGTGAACATGAAAGGCTTTGTATGCACCTCTCTTGCTTTGAGAACAAGTCTCAAATTTGTTGAATAAGATCTAGACTCGAATTTCTTGCTATAACAGAATTGTCCAGTACCCTTTTACACATCTTCACACTGTTGGTGTTCCCATGAATTCTTGATGGGGGCAATGATCACTTTTGTTGTAGAAGATAACCACATTGGATTTGTGATTGCACTTAGAAAGTTCAAGAATTCAATACTGAATTTTGTGGTAGGGTATTCTGCGAAAAGACCTGCTGGAATACAAAATTTTGCTGTAGAATATTCTACCGCAGAATATTCTGCTGTGAGCAATCTGCTGAGATATCTGCACTTTGGCTTTTGAAACTTTCTGCTATGAAACATTCTACCAATGAACATTCTGCATTTCTGAAATTCTACTGCAAAATATTTTGCCGATGTACATTCTGCATTTCTGGGATTCTGCTACGATCTGCTGATGAACATTCTGGAATTTTTCTGCTATAAAATATTCTGCGGACGAACATTCTGCACTTTTGAGATTTAGCAAATTCTGCTGTGAACAGTCTGTCGAAGGATTTGCACTTTCTGCTACAAAATTTTTGCAAAGGGACATTTTGCACTTCTAGAAAAGTCTACTGGAGGATACTTCACGGAGGAAATAGTTATTTGCAACAGTATAGTAATGGTGAAAATTTTCCTTTGGCTACAATAGTTTCATTTTTTTTTTCTAGCTTTTGGTTCTTGAAGGGAAGTATAGCTAGAATTACTAGCATAAAAAAAATGATTGAAACCTTGTGAGGGAATGAAGGGATTCTTCTCCTCTAAGTGCTAGACCTGAAGGTGGAGATGGAGAGAGTTTAGAAAGCTTCTAGTGCTTCCTTAAAATAAATGAAAGCAAAAAGTGGAGGAACTTTTGGTTTTGCATGTTTGAATAAGTGGCTTGCCACATGTCTCACATGCATGACAAGGAAAACAAGTGGCATTTACAAGATAGGACCAAGTATTGTAAAGGCCTTCTATTGTAGAGTTCTCAAGATATTTATGCTCTATTTTAACATTGCTATGTTCTGCCATAGAATTCTACTATGGCACTATCCTACTGTAACGTTGCTGTATTCTGTTACAGAATTCTGCTACGGTACTGTCCTGCGGTAACGTTGTTGCAATGTTTTGCCATAGAATTCCGCCACACTGTTGTGATATTCTGCCATAGAATTCTGCTATGGGACTGCTATGACGTTTTGGATACTTTCTTAAGAGTATAGCTTGGAAGGTTTAAGAACATTTGCATGTCTTGCTTTGGTAAGGACTTGGAAACATGTTTGCGAGGAAGAAATTTCTCATTCTCCCCATCTTGATCCCAACTCCCTAGCGGAGTCGCCATTTTAATGTAGGGGGCATTTTCGTTGTGCGTTGGGCTGGGCTGCCTCCCACAGTAGTAGGCCCGAGTATTCTGAGTAAGGGAGTTGAGACCGGTCCAACTGCAACTCAATTTGGTCCGGCTTGTGCGCAAACGTTGAGTCCAAGTCTGAGGGAAGACGCAGCAAAGTGGGCTTATCCTCTGTTTCTGCCATAGGATTGACGTTTCTGCCGTAGAATGAACTTTTCTTCGATTTTTGCCATAGGTTTGACCTTTCTGCTGTGCAGCAAAACTTTCTACTATGCAATGAAGCTGTCTGCTGTATAATAAAGCTTTCTGCTGTACAGTAAAGTTTCCTGCTGTAAAGCCTTCTACTGTGCAATAGAGTTGTCTGCTGTACATTAAAGCTTTCTACTGTACTTTAAAGTTTTCTGCCGTGTGAATGACTACTCTTCATTTTTACTGTAGAAATACTTTTCCACTTCTTTGGCTCGGCTTGTGTGCAAACCACACTACGTCTGCTAAAGTCTGTTTATAAGCTCACAGCAGGCAGAGTCACTGTTAAGAGGTTATGGCAGGCAGATATAATATAGATAATGTAAAGAAAGTACAGTCACTATTCCTGCCACAATAAGTAGAGTAAATGACTTAAAATGCCTCACGTTCAAAGAATAAAACTTAAACAAGGGGTAGAACGAGGTTAGTAGAATCAAAAGAATGGGTCTGCCACACCAAGTATTACCATGGGACTCTAACCAGGGAAGGGAAAACTGCTCCCTTAACGTAAGTAACTTCAAAGGAGAAATTAATTGTTTTGAGAGGCTAGCCTAAATGGTGTGTGCCCGAGTATAAACCGTTTGCCTCTAATAGAGAGCAAGGCTATTGAGGGAGAGAGGGGGTTAACTCATTTGGGTGCATGTCTACCATAAAATACTGTTTTTCTTTCTTCTTCCTTCTCTGTTCTTTTGTTTATCTTTTCTTTCTTTTTCTTTCTTAGAATTCTTTTTTCCTTCCTCCTTTTTCCTTTCTTTCTTTTTCCCCCTCTCTTTCCCCCCCCTTTTTGTACACAGCCACGGGTCTCTTATATAGAGCCTGTTGTAACCGATTTTACTGTTCTAGCCCCTTAATGGCCCTTGTCTGATATGAGAGCCTTTTGCCGACCACTTACCGAGTCAATGGTTCTGACTACCACCATTGACCTGTGGCTTTCATACAACGAAGGTTCCTTTTCTACTCGTCCAATGTGTACCCTCTCCCTCTTGGTCTCTCATGGCATGCACCCAGTAGTTCTTACCCACCCTTACCTCTTTTGGGTGGCATGTCATCCTAGTAGGACTGTGCCCACCGAAAAAGCCTAAGCAAGAAACACAAGAATGGGTTTCCACTCCTCTCCCCACCGCCAGACCGTACCCTCTCCCATGACCTCACCCTTTCCTTTAGTGGCTGGGTATAGGCTGGTGATGCCTGGGTCGTACGCGTGCTTTACCTTCTTATTATTTCATACGTTTGTCGAGATCTGAGAATGGGTACGCATATCCTGCCGTGCGCTTTTTGGCTTTTTCTAGTATTGGTTGCATCTCCAACGTTTATGACTTGTCCCTTTCTTGGGGGGTTGGGCCTTGTTGGATCATTGGGCCTCCCTCTAGTTTGGGTTTTTGCTATGTGGCTTGGCATTTCCTACCATACCAGATTGTTGTTCCTGCTACTGACACTTCCTGCCATTCCTTGTTTCTTTTCACCGTGCTTCTTCATATCAGTTTTTACGCCTATCTTTTTTATACAAAAGGATTTGGGCCTTTTTGGGCCAAATAATGTTGACTGGATCAAAAGGGTCTTGGGCCCAATTTATCTTTATCTGCCGAAGTCATTCTACCAAAGAACTGTATTCTGCGGCAGATTTGTATTCTGCAGCAGATTTGTGTTTTGCTGTAGATTGCTTTCACTTGCACTTCTTTCTCTGGAAATTTCTTACTCTTCGGTCTTCTTGGTGAGTCTTTGGGCCTAATTTATCTTCATCTGCCGAAGCCATTTTGCCAGAGAACTGTGTTTTGCGGCAGATTTGCGTTTTGCAACTTACTGGGCTTTCTTCCTCATGGGCTTTTGGATATGGATTCACAAAATTGGGCATCAACAATTACCATCAAACAAGTAAAATTAATGTCGATGTGCAAAGTGTAACAAAGGTTATAATTTAGAATACAAAACTTGCATTCGAATAGTTTATAGCGCAAAGCGTAATCTAATGTATAGTTTTGAGTAGTAAAATGTAATTTTCCCCAACAAATCCTGTCATGTTTCTCTTTGGAGAGCACTTACTGATACCCTTTTTTTTTTTTTTTTTTTTTAAAGACGAGACCAATCTCCATTTATGCATGCATTGCTTCAAGAAATGATTTACATTTAGGTGACCTATGACACTCCAACAATGGTTTTTTCCGTATTCCATCAAGAATGAGTAACAACAATTTTCATCGAAACATATATACATTATTAGTTTTTTGGCCAATTTGGTGCTTAAAAATGAAGTTTACTTAGAATCACTCTCATTGAAACCTCACGTTATACATATAATACTTCATTACGTGGGTTCAATTTATACCAATAGGACTAAGGCCTTAATCATGTGGGAATTTGGCATCAACAATTCAGCCCAGTTAGGCTTGAATCACTATATATATGCGAATGGTTCTGATAAAATCAAACATGTCTTAGACTTCCGTCTAACGTTTTTGGTTTCAAGAGTTGAGAGGCGAGTTAATACCAAATATTCAACGCAAATTGCAAAAATTTAGCTATAATCCTGATCAAACAATTCATTGTGCTTAGAAAAATTAACAATTTCTGGTCACTCACAGAGGGGTCTTATTAGCTTCTATTCGTCAAATGAGAACTTCCCAGTTGTTGGGTCTTCTATTCAGTAAGAATTTATACACAAGGCAAAAACAGAAAGGTTTCACAGTTTTAAGGCCACAGAGAAGGTTCCTACCAAATCAGGTTAACAATGAGGCTCATAGCCTCATACGACCATCCATGACAACATTATCACATACCGCATAATTATACCAGAGCCTTCATCATTGGATTGTGTCGTGTGTAATACACAATTGCCTCTAATGAGAACTTCCCAGCTGCATCTCCACATGCTTCCAGTATGTAACAACCAATTCCCTGCCCTCTCTCATCATTATCATCATGATTTTAGTCTATCATCAATCTATCATACCTCATCGATGCCAAGATGCTTTCACAACTATGCATACTGTTGCAAATAAATATTTTTATATATCACATCATCCACGAAGAAGAAAATAAATAAGCAAGGCCAACAGGTCATTGATCCCAGTAGAAAAAGCAGATTCCTATAAAGGGTCTAAACAATCCATCAATGGAACCAACTACTTCCTATGCCTCATCTCTGTTAAAAGGCAAAACATCAACAATTTACACCACTTAGGGGGGAGGGGGAGAACCCCCCCTAACCCCTTATTGGTGGTCTATGCATGAGTTGGGAGCACTTATATAATGAGGTATTTGATACCTTTAATACAGGAGCACCACTAGAGTCTTAGTATTTACGAACAAAAAAGTTTTAATTTTTTTTTTTAGGCGGTCATATATATGCGTGCGTTTCTTTGGGCTAACTTCAGCATAAAATTTGTATATCAGGTATAGTTATTTAACCAACGTCCCAACAAAGTTTGTAATGGTATAAGTTTGATCTTATTCTTACCAAAAAAAAAGAAGTTTGGTCTTATTAAGAAAATTAATTAATTAAACTTGAAGAAAAAAGTTTGAGTTCATTAACTCAAAGTTCGGTAAAGTTTGATAACAAAATAAATGAAGGAAATTTCAACATATTAATGTCCAACTTTGCTCGATTCCTTTATAACCCAGCCTTTGATCTTATTCAGCAAATTGACGAAATTAAACTTGAATAAAATAGTTGAGTTAACTCAAGTTCGGTAAAGTTTGGTAACAAAATAAATTATAACCACAAATTTCAACTTCTTAATGACTTTAGTTAGTTCTTCCCGTGGAGAGTAAAGGTTAAAATGTTTATCCAAAGAGTAAAGGTTAAAATCCTTCATGCACTTAATGTAAACCCTCCCCCCCCCCCCAAAAAAAAATCATATATATGTCCCTACAGAGTTGTAGAGTCCGTTTGGATACAACTTATTGTTGCTGAAAGTTGTTGAAAACTAATTGTTGCTGAAAACACTGTAGCAAAATAATTTTTAAATGTATGAATAGTACCATAGGACCCATTTTTAATATTTTTTAATTGTAAACAGTACATAAACAGTGCGTGAACAGTGCACGCACTGTTTAGGCACAGTGATTTTTGTCTCTAAAAAGTCAATAAGTCCGGCTAAAAAAAAAAAAAAAAATACAGAAAACGCAACCCCACAATTAGTGAGAAGAAGTGATATCCAAACCGGCTAGTAGTTTCACTAATAATTTCTTACACGCCTCAAATTTTGACCAAAACAATCATATATGTTTGAAAATTACTTATTTATGTTTATGTTAGTTTATCATATATATAAAGCTAGAGAAAATCTAGTTAGATTATCAATTGGAGTCTAATTTTGCATCATCTCTTATAATTTTTTAATTTCTGTGCACAATGAGTTATTAACACAAAAGCCCAAGAGGAAAAAATAAAAATAAAAAATTGTTTTGACTTTGAGAATGCATTGACGTGATTGTTGGCAATAGGGATTTGGAAATATTAAAAGAAAATAATAATGAAAATGGAATTTATACTTAAGTTGGACTTAGCAGTTAGCTTAGCTAGGTTTTGCTCCCGTCTAAATCAAATCTAAATCAAAATAAACTAAACTCTAGCACACCAAAAAACTAATAATATTTGCTATCAATTTTTTTTTTCTTATAGTATTATTATTATTTTGATAAATTCTTATAGTATTATTATTATTATTATACAAATAGTGGTTGGACAAACTAATTTGACAATTTTATGGATAATAATTTAAATAATTTTTTTCATTTATTTCAAATGAAATTATATTTATTTTATAAGTATCTATTTTATATTTTCAAATATACAAACACTATATATATAATGTGTGGGGTTACAAACTAATATATTATATATTCAAAGCTAAAACTAAGAGAAAATCTAATTAAAATTTTAAATTAAAGTCTAATTTTGTGTCATATGTCAAATCAATTTCTTAATTTTTTATACAAATACTTATCACTTATTGAAATTAAACAATCGATGATTTTATTAGAATTATATTAAAGGTGGCAACACATTCAATAAGAATTTTAAATAAATAAATTTATATATATATATATATATAAAGAATTCTATAGCATGTTGAACTTAAAATTTTTATTTATTTTAAGACAACTAGAAAACTCCTTTAAAAAGAAAATAAAAACCTTATCATTTGAAAGAGGGAATATTATTTTGAATATGAATTGAGTAAGACAATTCAAGAAAAGTCTCTCTAAAATTATAACTAAAATACTTAAATCATAATTATTATTAACATAACTGATAATTTAGGGAAAATTAAACTCTAAGGATATAATTTGAAAGAAAAAATTGCTAGCCTCTAACAATTGAACTCTTTTTTTTTTTTTTTTCCAATGCCTCCACCAAGAATAAAAATATAATGATCAAAACCATAGTTTACAAAACTGACTCTAAAGGATAACACAAAATTGACTCTAAAGTATAACACAAAGACCAAAGATTTAAAGCAGACATAATAAAAGAAAACCAAATAATATTACAACAAATTCCAAACTATGGTAGTCCAAAAACAAAAAACAAAACAAAAACAAACAAACAAGATAAAATGTGAATTTTCAAAAAAAAAAAAAAAAAACAAAATAAAATGAAATAATAATACTAATAAACTACTACCCTCGAGATAGAGCTAGGGTTGCATGATATCAAATTTGAAATACCAACAGTATAGTTGACGAGTAATTTGATGACAAATATCCTTATATTTAAAATGTGCTTCAATTTGTGCTAAGTGTCATTCTATTTCATTTGTAAAATTTTGAATGTATAATAATAAATTTTAACCTATTTTAAATCTATCTAAAACTACTTTTAGCTCGTTCTATTTAGGTCTCATTTGCAATTACTTCTAATCTATTTAAAACCTAGATTTCTTTACAAAAACTTATTATTAGTTCAAATATAAATTTCAACGATAAATTATATTATGTTCATGATGAACACAAGGAAATCAGTAGGCGGAATGTCTTGGGCGTTGATGATCTCAAGGTTACTTGGAATGTCCTGAAAAGTAAACACAAAATCAGAGGAGGCCGGGGAAGACCGGCCAAGAATCCTCCGATGGTAAAGTCAGTATTTTTGGAATTCCAATTTGTGTGGAAGTGTCTGAACTGCTTACCCTTTCGTAGGCGAATGCTTATATAGCACCCATTTTGGACAGTTACTTGTTTAGCAACTGCTCCTATCATCGAGGAGTTCGGAAGACTTGGAGGTAACCTCCATAATTGCTATGGAAGTTACATGAACTTGTTTCCTGTAACCATTATTTGGAAACAGTTTAAGGTAAAGGACTTTGATCCTTATGTTCCGGGCCAAAGTACCGAGCTCATCCTGAGCTCGCATGGGGAAGACGTTCTTAGAATGTAAGGAGGTCGTCTAAACATTTTTTGAACGGACGACCTCCTCATGAACGAGTATGCTACATTAGCACGGAGTATCTTTCCTACCCTTGGTCTGTTTGTTTTGTTTGCCTTGGTCGACCATTATGGACGAGTCTGAAGTTAGGTGATTATTATGCACCATCAGTTGCCCCCTTGTCCATGGGTCGTCTAAGGAAACGTATGCTTTCAAGTTATTCCTTAGACGAGCACATTTATGCAAATGGTTAGATGTGCCACGTGTCACAATCTTATTGGTGACTGGTTATCTCGATTCATTTTCTCGAGGAGTACGCCACTTGTCGTTCTCTGGTTGGTTGTGTTGTTTCAAGTACTTAGGTCAGCTGCCTATAAATAGTGGAATTCCTCCTCTACCCTTTACATTTCTCAAATTTTTCTTCTTGACATTCCTCGTCTAGAGCCTCGTCTAAAAGTTTCTTCGCGTCTATAGTCCTCTTCCGTCTAGAGCTAAGTATTCTCTTTCTTTTCATCTTTAGGTTTTTAGTTTCCAAAAAATGTCTGAAACTGTTACTTCTTCGTCTAGCAGTAGTACAGAGAAAGCTATAGACGAGTATTATGATACAACCAATTACAGTGGTTCTAGTAATAGTAGCCATAGTAGTGAGGGGGGTTCCACGGACGAGGGATATACCTATGGTGTCCCTGGGTTCCTTTTAGAAGTTATCCAAGAACAACTTAGGAAAGCCTCTGGTTCTCAAGCTGGCACCCCGTCCAGTGTCCCTCCGTCTAGTCCTTTGGACGAAGAGGAGACTGTCTATAGTTGTGCAGTAGGTATTCTTTCCAAAACGAATGAGCAAAGGCTTAACAACCTTAGGACATGGTACCAGATCCTGGATGAGCTTAACCCTAGATTGCCCGTCCGTGGAGAATGGTGCTGCAACCCCCGTTTTGGAATAGGCATCTATGAGGCTTATTTCTTGGGGGGTCTTAGGTTGCCTTTGAATGCATTTGCTAGAGAGTTACTGATTAGGTTAGGTTTAGCTGTATGTTAATTCAACCCTAATGCATGGAGATTAGTTATCGCTATGCAAATTTTATGGAAGGAAGTATTTGGTCCTCTTACTGTGGACGAGTTCCTCTTCTGTTACAAGCCCTTAGAAATAAATCAATCCTTTAGCTTTTACCAATTCACAGCTAGAGGTAAAGATTGTAGGTTAATTAAGTCCTTGGCCTTGTCTGACAGGAATTGGAAGACGAATTTTATCTTCGTCTTCGGTTTTTGGGCAGGAAACCCTATGGACGTTGGTAGGGACCCTTTCGCTCCTTACTCTGGGGGCTTAGGGAACCTTTGTCCTGAAGGTACGTCCCTTCCCTTTTCATTTTCTTTTTCCATTATCTTATTTTTTATTTGTTTCTAACCCTTGTTTACTATTTGCTTTACAGGTGTTAAATGACCGTCCTTAAGTAAATTTTACCATGACCGCGTCCACAGGGCTCGTCTTCACGTCGATAGCAATTTTCATTCTTTGGTTACTCTACGACGTCTTGCCAAGTGGGGACTTGGTCTTGAACCATCAGCCGAGGCTATTGCTCACGAGGTCACAGTGTGAAGGTCATTTGAACATCCTATGTCATATTTCCTTATCTATTTATAATTCGTCACTTATTGTTATTGTTATTTGCTTTAGGAATGTCAACAATGAAAGAAAACAAAGGGAAAGAAGCTATGGGTGAAGGGAGTCGTCCTAAGACTCAGTCTCAAGCTCGTCTGTTGGCTGGGGACAAAAGGAAGTCTTTGCCTAAGAACCTTGATTCGGGAAATCTCCCTAGCTGACGAGGCAAAAAGGCTAAGCATGGGTCGTCCAAGGCAGGAGTCGTCCAACCTAATCCTCCTACGCCTCAACCGTCCCTCCAAATTTTTGATGTGGACTCGTCCACCCTAGTTGGGGTCACTCCATCCAAAACTCCTTCATCCAAGACTACTATGCCTGCCTCGTCCCAGCCTTCTCAAAGGATTCCCATGAATCTCATTGAAAATGAAGACTTAGCCTAGGAATGTTTTGAGAAGGCTGTGTCTGATGAGGACATAGCTATATGTTATGACATGTCCTTGAAGGACTTTGAACACTCTGGTGTTCATGATCTTTTTAAGGTATGTAATTTCATTTTTTTTCCTTGTCTTTACTACTTTATATATATATATATATATATATATATATATATATATTTTGTCTAACCATCATTTTTGTCATTTACCTTTTTTATAGGAAATGTCAAAATTCATTGCGTCGTCCAGGCAGGCCACATAATTGGACAAGACGAGGATCTTGTTGGAGACGAGAGTTCAGAAGGTGAAAGACGAGTTCAAGAAGTGGGCTGAGGTAGCGGCTAAGGCCAAGGAGGAAGCTAAGGAATTGCAAAACCACGTTGAGGAGTTGAAGACTGATGTCATAGAGAAGGATACTCGTCTTGATCACCTCCAAAAGAGGAATGACGAGTTGAGTACCCTTCTTGAAAAAGCAAAGGGAGACACAGTTGCAGAGTTCAAGGCGTCCAAGCAATTCACTGACATGCTAGACTGTAACTATGCAGCTGGATTTGAAGATTTCAGGATGGACGCCATGGAGAACTTCCTGAAATTGATTTCAGTTCTATCAAACTCAACCTCACTGCTGCTACCAGCTCTCTCCTTCAAACTAACTCCGAGGACATCAATGTGGAAGACGACGCTACTACTCAGCCACTTCAGGATGACCCCAATGCTAATGCCCTTTCTTCATAAAGACGAGACCTTTACATTTAGATTATCCTTTGTATTTTTATCTTTTTTTTTTATTTTATTTTTTATTTGATCCATTGTTTTGGATCTTTTTATTGTAGCCCAATTATATTTATCTCGTCCATAGTTTTAGGACAAGCTTCTAAACAATTGCCTTCTAGGCTTTTTATTTAACAAGGGTTTTTGGACAGTGGTTGTCTACCTCTTTTTTTTATTTTTTATTTTTTTTATTTATTAACTTTATGGATGTTTGTTTCCTTTCTATCATTATGTGAATGAATGTTGTTTTTTCTTAACATTGATTTTATCCTTGGTTCGTCCATGGTAGAAATTGTATTTCTTATCATTCATTCATTTTTTTGAATTTTGCAAGTTATTTTACAAGTATAACTCGTCTTTGGGGATGACAACACTTTTTCCTCAGCTTCATTCGTCCTTAGACTTGGCAACTGGTTTTATATTCCATCCATGAAGCCTAAATTTTTACTCGTCCACAAAATTGGATTGTTATAGTTGGCGTCCTGTTCAACATGAAATATTCATGTGCATTTCCACGTCCGTGGGTAGGACTAATGCATTAAAGTCTTTACCTCGTCCATTGTTTGGACAAGTATGCCTTGTTTTTCCTTACTTTACCCTTAGGGAAGCTTATAGACGTTACATCTCTGTGTCTAGAGAATTTACTCGTCTTGGGCTTTTAGCTTTCTTGTGGATTAATTTGAATAAAGACAATATGAATACTAAGAATTCACACAACATTATGTACATAGCATAAATATTGTTCATAGGTGAGGCATGTGCTTAGAAGTTAATGCCATTAGGAAAATTAATAAACACAGAACTCCATAATTTCATCCATAGCTCACAACACACAACTCTAAAAACTTAGGAAATTAACACATGCATAAAGCTAATATTTAAACAGACTTCAAAACAAACTTTAACTGCTCGTCCTAGGTAATGCTTGTCTAGGCTGGGACCTTACTGGTAATACCTTCTCAGGTGTTCAACATTCCAAGGGTGCTCCATTTTCCTCCCGTCCAGGGTCTCCAAGTAGTAGGATCCTTGCCTTTTACAGTTGATAACTCTATAAGTTTCTTCCCAATTAGGTCCTAATTTCCCATGAGTTGGGTTCTTGGTCGCCAAAGAAACCCTCTTCAAGACGAGATTTCCTATGTTGAACCACCTTGGTTTCACCATTGCATCATATTGCCCAGTCATGAGGTTTTTGTACCTTGCTATCCTTTGCTCTGCATCTGTCATTACCTCGTCTGTTAGATCAAGGCTTAAACGAAGTTGTTCCTCATTATCCTTATCTTGATATGTCATCACCTTGTGATTGGCCATATGCACCTCTGCGGTTATGACTGTTTCACTTCCATAGGCCAGCTTGAAAGGAGTTTCCCCTGTAGGGGTTCTCACCGTCCTCCTATATGCCCACATAACACCTGGTAGCTTGTCTGGCCATACTCCCTATGCCCCCTCAAGCCGAGTCTTGATGATTTTCAACAAGGATGGGTTTGCAACTTCAGCCTGGCCGTTTGCTTGTGGGTGGGCGGGTGAGGAGTAATGATTTTGAATTCCGAAGTATTCACAGAAGTCTTTGAAGAGTGCATTGTCAAATTGTCGTCCATTATCGAATACCAACACTCTAGGCACCCCAAACCTGCACATAATGTTTTTCCAGACAAAGTTCTTAACATTTTGTTGTGTGATATTTGCTAAGGGTTCTGCCTCCACCCATTTTGTGAAATAATCAATGCCAATTACCAAAAACTTCATCTGTCTTGTACCGAGTGGGAAGGGACCCAAGATGTCTAGGCCTCATTGTGCAAAGGGCCATGGGGCTATCATTGGGGTGAGGTACTCTAATGGTTGTTTGGGGACGTTACTAAACCGTTGGCATTAATCGCAGACCTTAACATATGCCTTGGCATTAGCTTGCATATTTGGCCAATAGTATCCTGCATGGATAACCTTGTGGACGAGTGACCTGGCTCCTGAGTGATTGACACATGCTCCTTCATAAACCTCCCTTAATACATAGTTTGCCTCGTCTAGAGCTAAACACCTAAGATAAGGCTGAGAAAAGCCTCTTTTATATAACACCTCGTCCATAAGGACGTACCTGGCCGATCTGACTCTAAGCTTTCTAGCCTCGTCTTTCTCTTCTGGAAGTTGTCCGTCCTTCAGGTATGATATAATTGGGGTCATCCAATTTCCTCTGCTCTCTACCTGTTGTACTTCTAGGATATCTATACTTGGTATATACTGAATCTCATCAAACTTGTCCATGGCTTCATTTGCTGAGGCTTCTTTCGCTAAGGTATCTACTTCCACGTTCTCTTCCTTTGGGATTTGAACGAATTCAGCTTCCTCAAATCTCTTCATAAGGCGCATCACCTTATTAAGGTACTTCCTCATTCGTTCTTCCTTAGCCTCATATGTCCCATTTACTTGGCCCATGATCAACTGAGAATCTCCCAAGACGAGTATTAACTTTGCTTTTACAGACTTAGCCAACTCTAGCCCTTTGAGGAGGGCTTCATACTCAACTTCATTATTAGTTGTTTGGTATTGCAAACGAACTTTTGTTTCAGTTTATCTCATTTTGGAGATTGTAGAACCATACCTATTCCTCCTGCATGTTGTATAAACGAGCCATCCACATGAATGACCCACTTCTTACTGTTTTCATCTCATCTAAATCATCATAATTTGGGGTAAACTTTGCAATGAAATCTGTTAGGGCTTGAGCTTTTATGGCATGCCTTGGTTGATATCTGATGTCAAACTCACTGAGCTTGACAGCCCATTAGATCAGTCGTCCTGCAGCTTCCAACTTGTTCATTGCTTTCTTAAGCGGATGATCGGTCATGACATTGATGACATGAGTTTGGAAGTAATGCCTTAATTTCCTGGAAGCCGTTATTAATGCAAAAGCCAACTTCTCTATTTGTGGATATCGTCCTTCCGCTCCCCTTAGTGCTCTACTTGTATAGTACACGGGCTTTTGCACCTTGCCTTCCTCCATCACCAATGCTGAACTTATGGCATGCGGACTGACTGTTAAGTACAAATACAACTCCTCCCCCAACACCCACGAACTTAGTAAAAGAGCCATTGTGAGGTACGTCTTCAAATTTTCGAAAGCTTTCTGACACTCGTTAGTCCATTCAAACACTTTTTTAAGAATCTTAAAAAATGGCAAACATTTGTCAGTAGCTTTAGAGACAAACCTATTAAAGGTAGCAATTCGCCCGGTGAAGGATTGAAATTCTTTGACATTTCGCGGGGGCTTCATGTCCAGTATTGCTTGGATCTTATCAGGATCTGCTTCAATCCCCCTATGCAAAACCATAAATCCAAGGAATTTCCTCAATGATACTCCAAAAGTACATTTGCTGGGATTCAACTTCATGTTGTACTGTCTAAGTGTGTTAAAAGTCTCCTGTAGGTCGTTTAGGTGCCTTCCCTCGTCCAGGCTCTTTACCAGCATGTCATCTACATAGACTTCCACGTTTCGCCCAATCTGTGGACGAAACATATGGTTAACCAACCTCTGATATGTTGCCCCTGTAATCTTCAAACCAAAGGGCATCACTTATAACAGAACAAGCCTTGACTGGTGACAAAGGATGTCTTCTCTTGATCCGCCTCGTCCATCCTTATCTAATTGTATCCGGAGAAAGCATCCATAAAACTAAGTAACTTGTGACCTGCAGTAGAAGCTACCAATTGGTCAATGCGTGGCAACGGGTAGCTGTCATTGGGGCAGGCTTTGTTTAGATCAGTGAAGTCCATACACATTCTCCACTTGCTGTTTGCCTTCTTAATTATTACTACATTGGCTAACCAATCTGGATAATAAACTTTTGATAAACTTCGCTGTGGTTAACTTCTGAACCTCTTCTTTGATAGCATTGTCTCTTTCAGGGAAAATACCCTTTTCTTCTGTCGCACGGGCTTGGAAGAAGGATATACACTCAATCGATGGGTAATGATGCTAGGGTCTATACCTGGCATATCCTCATGATTCCAAGCAAACACATCAATACTCTTCTTCAAGAAACGGACGAGATCCTCCTTAGTCTTCTCTTCCAAATCAGCTTCAACCCTGGTACACCTCTCAGGGTTGTTTTCGTCCAAGGAAATATCTTCCAAGGCTTCAATGGGCTCTGTCACTACTCTCCTTTCTTCAATATTCATCGTCTGAACTTGCTCGTCCATGGCCAACGTGGCCAGGTAGCACTCCCTTGCTAACAGCTGATCTCCCTGCACTTGTCCTACCCCATGCTCTGTTGGAAATTTGATTGACAAGTGGTTAGTAGACGTGACTGCTTTCCAATTATTTAAGGTTGGCCTTCCAATTATAGCATTATAGGAGGACGAACAATCTACCACTAGGAAATTCACATCTCTGGCTACCTGTTGTGGATATGCCCCCACCACTACAAGTAATGTAACAGTACCCACGGGCTGCACCTTCATTCCTCCAAAGCCTATCAAGGGCGAGTTTACTAGACGAAGTTGATCTCGTCCGAGCCTCATTTGCTAAAAGACAAGGTAATATAAAATGTTTGCTGAACTTCCGTTGTCCACCAATACCCTTCTGGTTGTATAGTCGGCAATAAGCAAAGTAATAACGATGGCATCGTCATGGGGGTGGTGAATTCTTTCAGCATCCTCGTCTGTGAATGTAATTGCTTGCTCGTCTGTGGTCCTCGCCTTTGGTGATCGTCCAGAGAGCTGAACATTCTGCACTACTTTAGGTACGTCTTTCTTTCTTGACTTGGAAGACTGACCTGTTGAACCTCCTATAATAACTCTTATCTCTTCGAGCGGGGGTCGCGACGATTCTTCTACTTTCCCTTTCAACTTTTCATCCTTGTGCTCTCGTCCAAGGAAATTTCTCAACTTTCCTTATTTGATAAGATTTTCAATCTGCTGTTTTAAATCAAAACATTCGTCTGTGTCATACCCATGGTCTCTGTGGAAGCGACAATACTTATTCCTGTTGCGTTTGTTAGGATCTCTTTTCATTTTCTCTGGCTACTTCAAGGAAGGATCATCCTTGATTTGCATAAGAACTTGCTCAAATGGCATGTTCAAGGGGGTGTATTGTTGATTCCGTGCCGAAGAGCCTGGCTTCTTATTATCTCGATCTCTCCTCTCTTTCATTCGTCCCTTCTTTAGATGAGGACCTTGCTCGGAGTGGCGCGTGGGGTTTGTTTCCGTTCTCTCAGCTCTCTTCCTCTTCTTAGCTATGATTGTGTCTTCTGCATTCATAAAGTTTTAGGTGAAATGGATGAGTTCAGCCATGGACTGAGGCTCTTTCTCATAAAGCTTGCGTATGAATAAGTCAGAATTAACCCCATTATGGAAGGCCGCTAATAATAGCTTGTCATCTATCTCGTCCACGGTCAGGGCTTCCCTGTTGAAGTGAGTGATGAAGCACCGCAGGCTTTCATTCTCTCCTTACTCTATGGTTAACAGGCTGGACAAGGAACGCTTGTGTCTTTATCCCCCAATGAAGTTATTAACAAACAACTTGCTTAACTCTTTGAAAGAACTTACTGAATTCGGGGGTATTTTGCTAAACCAGACTTGTGCCGGACCTTAAAGGGTAGTAGGGAAGGCTTTACACATAATTTCATCCGAGACCCCTTGAAGGTGCATCTTAGTCTTAAAAGTAGCAATGTGATCAAACGGGTCACGCGTTCCATCATACGAATCTAAGGAAGGCATCTTGAATTTTGAAGGCAAGGGGTGACCATTGATGGAAGCCGTGAAGGGGAAATCTGTTCGGTGAACTAGATCTTTTATGGGATTTGCTCTTCTCATGTTCTCCCTCATCTCATCCATAACCTTCCTCATTTGGTCCATCTCCCTCTCCAAGTGTGGCACCCTTCTTGATGTGGTACCCCTTAATTGGCTTCCAGGCTCTGCATTTCATCCATCTCCCTGGCTCTGGCCTTGCTCTTCTCTATAGGCTTCATGCCGTTGCCTCTTGAGATTAATCTCCTTTGTCAATTCTTGGTTCTGGCGAGTTAACTCCGCCATAATGGCTACCATGGATTGCACATGTTGAACAGAGGATGGTTGCATGGCAGGCGTAAATTGACGATCGCAGTGGGGATTACTAGAGGTATCCCTACTCTCTTGATAGCCTGGACTAGTAGCCATCGATCTTGTCCTAACCATTGCAACCTTTTGTTGGAGAAAGGAATTGTAGAACTCAAAGATGAAATCTAACAAAACTCTTCCCACAAACGGCGCCAACTGATGAACATAAGGAAATCAGTAGGCTGAATGTCTCGGGCGTTGATAATCTCAAGGTTACTTGGAATGTCCTGAAAAGTAAACACAAAATCAGAAGAGGCCGGGGAAGACCAGCCAAGAATCCTCCGATGGTAAAGTCAGTATTTTTGGAATTCCAATTTGTGTGGAAGTGTTTGAACTGCTTACCCTTTCGTAGGCGAATGCTTATATAGCACCCATTTTGGACAGTTACTTGTTTAGCAACTGCTCCTATCATCAAGGAGTTCAAAAGACTTGGAGGTAACCTCCATAACTGCTATGGAAGTTACATGAACTTGTTTCCTATAACCATTATTTGGAAACGGTTTAAGGTAAAGGACTTTGATCCTTATGTTCTGGGCCAAAGTACCGAGCTCGTCCTGAGCTCGCATGGGGAAGACGTTCTTAGAATGTAAGGAGGTCGTCTAAACATTTTTTGAACGGAGGATCTCCTCACGGACGAGTATGCTGCATTAGCACGGAGTATCTTTCCTACTCTCAGTCTGTTTGTTTAGTTTGCCTTGGACGACCATCATGGACGAGTCTGGAGTTAGGTGATTATTATGCACCATCAGTTCATATCTTATTTAAAATATACACAAATGAAATAAATTTATTGCATCACAATAACAAAAATTAAGTTAAGAAGTAAAATAATATATTGTTTTCAAAAATAATATACACAAGCATGAACAATTTGCATTTTCTACTAAAGAGTATTTTATAAGGCTTTTTTAAGAGTTAAAATATATAATAATGACCATATTTAACTTATGTAGGAAATATAAAATGTATCTAATTAACCTAATTGAAACTTAGCCCTCAATATCCTCAGTGGAGTCGTCATTGTGAGAGACCGCGTCCCCGGCCCTTTTTTAGGATGTTGTGCCAAACTCACGTAAATGGGTGGAGTCGTGTTATTGCCCTTCAAAATGGAGGTTTGACTGATTATATTTTCCCCTTTAGATTAAAGGTTTTACAATGGAGTCGTCACTTATTTAATTATTGGAATAAATAAGAAAACCAAAATTGAAAAATTCTTTATTTTATTAATTTGAAATTTAATTTACATTGATCATAAGAAATTACATGGTTTTGGTCTTAGATACAATTAAGATAAAGTACATGACTTTGTTTCCTAGTTACTATCTAAAAATTGAAAATTTCATGGATAAGAATTTGATCTACTAACTCTTGATCTAAGCTCGGAGGCTATGTTACAAGGTGGGAAGGTGTTAGACACCCACCTTGCCCGGTGAAACCGATTTTCTAGACTACGGTAGCCAACATTCATATCATATCATATCATCCAATATGTCAATCAATTGCATGTTGAATTTAATGTTTGTACATGTGATAAACCCTAATTCAATTTATTAAGTATTGCATTTGGATCGAAAAATAAATTTAGTGAATGTATGTGGATGGTGACATCCTAGATTTGAGGATTTGAAAGAATTATGAAACAAACATCTTTTTCATATTTTTGATGTGGATTTTAGGGGTGGCAATTTTTATCCATATCCACGAACCCGCCCATTACCCACATTATTTGGATAAGTCTTAACCCAACCCATTTGAACATTTGGGTTAAATGGGTAAAGACCCATTTGGTTATTTAATTAGATGAGTCTAAATGGATAAATCCACTAATATCCATTAAACCCATCTAAAATTTTAAAAAATAAATAAAAAATAAAACCCAAAACATTCGGCCCTCAATCAAACAAAAAAAAAATTTCCTAGTTTTCTCATCATCCAAACAGAGTAACAAACACAAAACCAAAAATAGCACAGACGGTTTTGTCAGGAAGGACGGAAAGGTCTCTGAGAGTGTCGATATCGTCCACGGTACCGCCGAGCTTCTTCACAATCTTGATATCTCAAAGATCGACGATATCGGGTTTCACCGGATCGACTACGGAGAGAACGGAATCAACAGCGAGCGGAGCGAGGAGACTGGAGTACTGACTAACGACCTTGCTGTTGAGAGAAGTGGAAGCAGACTTGATGAGAGACTCACGATCAGAGAGCTCGACGGGGATGGCCATAGCGGTGAGGACATCGATGGCTTTGAGAGCGGCCTTATGTAGAGAATCGGAAATAACCATAGGGTGAATATCGTGGGAGAGCAGAGAGAGGCACTGACGGAGGAGAGCGCCGAAGATGACGATGACTGTGGTGGTGCCGTCACCGGCGGCGGAGTCTTTGGACTTGGAGAGCTCAGCGGCAGTGGAATCACTATCTTTAATGGACTTTTTCTTTGTCCTATTAGATTTCTTTTTCTCACAGTATTTCACTGCTCACTAATTAAATGGGTTAAATGGGTGGGTTCCTAATTAAATGGGTTGGACGAGTAATGGATAATTAATTTATATATAAACGGGTTATAAATGGATAAATGGGTAATTACAGACTCAACCCATTTATAACCCAACCCATTTATGACCTAACCCGCCCATTTGCCACCTCACTGGATTTAAGATCAAAACTAATGTTATACATGAACATGTGATGAATAACTAAGAACATGTGAATAACACATAAAAACATTTAAGAACATTCAAACATATTCAAGAGAATTTAAATAATTATTATCATGCTCTAATCTCAAATTCTCATCATGGCAATATAAAAAACAAGTTAGGGAAAGAGATTATACCTTCATGCAAGATCTATATGATAGAGGAGGAGACTCTTGGTGGAGGTCCTAAGGGTAGAGGAAAAGAAGAGCTACGAAAGGGAGAATGATTCTCACTTAATACCTTAAGTCTCAAGAAGATCAAGATATGACAAGACTACTCTATTTCACTAGAACTCAAGAGAAGAAAAGAGATGGGGTTGTTATGTCTTAGAATAGAGGAGATGGGGAGTTATATAGTAGTGGTGAAGAAAATATGAACAAAATGTCATTTAATGAGGGTTGACAAAGAATCATAAACCTACACCTTATTTTAGCTTTTAGGGAAATCTAGTGCATTAAATGTAGAGATTGGTGAGAGTGAGGATGTTAGGAACAGAGTTGCTGAATAGTTGAATTCGAGGTCAACCAATCCTCCAAGAACAGAGAGAGAGATGAATATAGAAATAGAGAGAAAATTAGAGAGAGAAATTGAGAATAGAGTTGAGAATTGGAATTAAGAATCAAGTTCTGATACAAGCTCTTCTCTTCCTAGCCTTTTAATACTCTCTCCTGGCCTTGCTCTCTAACTGCCTAACTGCCAAGCCAGCTGTCAGCCAGCTACCAACATTCTAACAACTAACCGTATTTAACTAACTCTTATTTGGGTACAATCACTAATGCCAACTCAGCATATAATGCCAACTAAGCAATTACAAATTATTCTAATAACAGGTACACCTTGGCACAACCACCTAATGCACCACCTGATGCCCACCTCATCAGCTACTCCTGCGTGCCTCATCAGCTACCAACACCCTCACCTCACCAGCACTCCACATGCAGCATCACACGTTTCCTCATGTAGCAACATACACATAACTAACCATCACCACACACCATCCATCAGTAACATACTCACACTACACAGTCACACATTCTAACAATTTCCTCCCCTTCAAAACACCTTGCCCACAAGGTGAGGGAACTTCTGTTGGGGCACAAAAAGACTCTCCCAAGTAGCATCATCCTTGCTTTCATCTTTCCACTGCACCAGCACCTGAGTGATAAGTCTACTCCTCAACTGATGTGACCTGGTAGCTAAAACAGCCACTGGTTCAGGGTTAGGAATCTGATCCACAGTCACAGCAGGTAAAGCAGGCCTAGGAATCACTTGAGCACCTAATTTAGCTTTGAGATTTGAGACATGGAACACAGGATGGATTTGAGAACCTGCAGGCAAATCAAGCTTATAGGAAACCTCTCCAACCTTTTGCACAACCTGGTATGGTCCATAAAAACGAGGGGCTAGCTTGCCAAACTTCTTGGACTGAATTGAGGACTGCTTATAAGTTTGCAATCTAAGATACACCCAATCTCCCACAGCAAAGGACCTATCCACCCTCTTCTTATCAGCAAACAACTTCATTCTCTCCTGTGCAGCCTTCAAATTGTGCTTGAGCAATGAAAACAGTTGCTGTCTATCTTGCAGAATTGAATCCACAGCTACCACCCTTGTAGTTCCTAGAACATAATCCACAAGCTTAGGAGGAGGATATCCATAAAGAGCTTCAAATGGAGTCAGCTTAAGAGAAGAATGGAAGTTAGTGTTGAACCAGAACTCAGCCAAAGGAAGCCAGTCCACCCAAGCTTGAGGTCTGTCAGCAGCAAAGGCCCTCAAGTAATGCTCCAAACTTTTGTTCACAATTTCAGTTTGGCCATCAGTTTGAGGGTGGTAAGAAGATGACATGGCTAAACTAATACCTTGCAATTTCATCAATTCAGACCAGAACTTAGAGGTGAATACTGGGTCCCTGTCACTTACAATGGTGGAAGGCAGTCCATGTAACTTAAAAACGAATTGCATGAACAACTGAGCCACCTTAGCAGCAGTGTAAGGGTGAGCCAATGGAATGAAGTGAACATATTTAATGAATATGTCCACAACAACAAACACCACTGACTTCTGCTGAGATTTAGGCAGCCCTTCCACAAAATCCATGCTAATGTCAAGCCAAGGCCTATCTGGAATGACCAAGGGCTGTAACAAACCAGCAGGGAAGCAAGTCTCACTCTTCAACCTCTGACATACATCACATTCCTTAACCAAATTCTTCAAGTCCTTTCCCATACCAAACCAATAGAAGTCCTTCTTGAGTCTATGGAAGGACTTTAAATATCCAGAATGACCCCCTAAAGGGCTATCATGCACTTGCTGCAAGACAAGAGTTTTTAAAGTCTGGTTTGAACTTCCCAAGTATAGCCTTCCCTTGTAAAACAATAAATCATTACAAAGTGTGAACCCCACTAGAACATTCTGCCTTGACTTAATTGCCTGAATTGTTGGCTGGATGGCAGGATCAATGTCATAGCTTGCTTTGAGATCATCAAGCCAAGTAGGAGTAGGGAAGGAGATAATACATAGAGTACCTACTTCACTACCAACAGCATCAACATTCCCAGTAGCTTCTCTTCTGGAAAGTGCATCAGCAACTAAATTTTCTTTACCATGCTTATACTCAACTATAAAAGCATAACCAAGTAATTTGGTAATCCACTTTTGCTGAGCAGGGGTACCAATCTTTTGTTCCAGTAAATATTTCAGACTTTGATGGTCTGTCTTGATTACAAAAGGTCTTCCGAGGAGGTAAGGTCTCCACTTCTTCACAGTCACCACTAAAGCCAACAATTCCTTTTCATAAGTGGAAAGGGCAAGTGCTTTTCCCTTCAAAGCTTGACTGTGGAAGGCAATGGGCGTTTTGGTTCTGCATCAAGACAGCACCAACACCCAACCCAGAGGCATCACATTCCACAACAAATGGTTTGGTGAAGTCAGGGTAAGGCTAGCACAGGTGGACTGCACATAGCATCTTTGAGCAATTGGAAGGCATGTGAAGCTTCAGGAGTCCAAATGAAGGAGTCTTTCCTTAACAAAGTAGTTAAAGGAGCTGCAATTAACCCATAGCCCTTCACAAACTTCCTATAATAGCCAATCAAGCCCAAAAACCCCCCTCAAAGCCTTGACATAATGAGAAATAGGCCATTGCTGCATAGTAGCAGTCTTCCTTGGATTTGTTTTCACCCCTTCACCAGAAATTATATGTCCTAAATACTCTACCTCCTTACAAGCAAACACACATTTTGATTGTTTGGCATACAATTGATGATTCATCAAAGTTTCTAACACCAATTTAAGATGACCAACATGAGCAGCCAAATCCTTACTATACACAAGTATGTCATCAAAAAACACCAATACAAACTTCCTTAAGTAAGGTTTAAAGACTGAATTCATAAGTAACTGAAAAGTTGAGGGTGCATTGGTTAACCCAAATGGCATCACCAAGAACTCATAGTGACCCTCATAAGTCCTAAAGACAGTCTTTGGAATGTCTTCCTCCTTCATTCTAATTTGGTGATATCCGGATCTTAAATCCAATTTAGAAAAAACAGTGGCACCAAATAGTTCATCTAACAACTCATCAATGACAGGTATGGGATACTTGTCTTTGATGGTCTCTTGATTTAAGGCTCTATAATCCACACACATCCTCCAAGAACCATCAACCTTCCTAACTAGAAGAACAGGTGAAGCAAAGGGGCTGCTACTATTTCTAATAAATCCCACAGACAACAACTCCCTAACAATGTTCTCAATTTCATTTTTTTAATAGTAGGGATACTTGTAAGGCCTCTGAGACACAGCTTGAGCTCCCTCCTTCAAAGTGATATGATGTTCATGATCTCTTAAGGGAGGCAAACCCTCAAAAGCAGCAAAAACAGCTTGGTACTCCATTAACAAGGTAGCAATAGCCTCAGGAATTTGTACCTGCCCTTCTGCAGACAACATTTGAGGTTGCAACTGAACTGAAATCTGGAGGATCAATCCTTTCTTCACTGACTGTTTCAAAAAACTGTCACCATCTTGCAGTTGAGAATTAGCACTCTTCAACCCTTGTAATTGAACATGCCTGTGACCATAAGAGAAATTCATTGTGAGCAATTTAAAGTCCCACTGGATTACTCCCAAGGTTCCTAACCACTAAGTGCCCAAGAGTAAGTCACATCCCCCCATTGGAAGCACATGTAAGTGTACCAAGAATTCCTCTCCTTGCAACAAGATAGATACTGCCTTACAAACACCTTGAGTTTTAATTACATCACCATTAGCAACCTTCACTTCCAGAATTTGAGAAGTATCTACCTGAATATGTAACTGTGGAACCAGAACAGCATCAATAAAATTGTGGGTACTCCCTGAATCTATCAGGATCACAAAGGACCTCTGATTAATCTTCCCTATGACTCTCATCATTCCTGAAGTAGGAGTGCCACTCAATGCATAGAGAGTAATCTCTGCATCTTCTTGATCTTGTCCAAGTTGTCCCATCTGTTCTGCATATCCCTTTTCCTCCAATTCAGTTAAGTGAATTCCAGAATTTACATTTCCCTGAGCCAAGTCTACATGATCCAACAGGAATAACATGGCATTCTTGCACTTGTGGCCAGGAGCCCACTTTTCATCACAATTGTAACACAACCCCTTCTTCTTCCTTTCCTCCATTTGAACAGGAGAAATCCTCTTAATTGGTAGCCTTGGTTTAGACTTTTGGAGGAGCTCCTAGAATTGAAGGCCTTCCTTGATCCCCTTGAATCTTGAAAAACTTCCTACAACTCCCATTATACTCTTCCTGAATTTTTGCCAATCCAAAAGCCTCATTCAAGGATTTAGGATTAAGCATCCTCACTGGCAGCCTTATCTCATCTCTTAATCCGCTTAAAAAACAACTCAATTTGTGAGCAGCAGATAAGCCCTTAATCCTATTTGACAACACCTCAAATTGGGCCTTATACAATGACACTGAGGCAGTTTATCTCAGTCTAGTAAGCGTTTCCATAGGATCATCATAAGCCGTAGCACCAAATCTGATGTGCAAAGCTTGAATCAATGACTCCCAATCCGCAAAAAGACCTACCTCTTCACTATCTTGAAACCATATTAGAGCCTCACCATCCATATGGAACGAAGCTAGCATCAATTTCTCAGCAACTGGTGTATTATAATACTTGAAGTATTGGTTGGCTTTGTAAAGCCAACTTGCAGGGTCTTCTCCAAAGAACCTTGGAAATTCCAATCTCACTGGGCGAGCCATAACCATTGTTGATGAATTTGCATTCCTGTGTTCACCAAATGTTGGAGATTGAGACATTCCACCTTGATCAGAACCACTTCTCTGCACCAGAATTGCTAATTGCTGATTCATTTCATTCATTGTACGTGTATGCACTCCTTGGACAATACGAATTTCTTGAATTTCTTTATCATGATGGCTACGCATTTCCTGAATTTCCTTATCATGATGATCACTTGAAGTTCTCAGTGAAGCTAGAGCCTCCTGAATTGCAGTAGTAGTTGAACGTGTTTCTGCCATGGCCGAGGAAAGCCTTGCTCTGATACCAAATGTTAGGAACAGAGTTGCTGAAGAGTTGAATTCGAGGTCAACCAATCCTCCAAGAACAGAAAGAGAGATGAATATAGAAATAGAGAGAAAATTAGAGAGAGAAATTGAGAATAGAATTGAGAATTGGAATTAAGAATCAAGTTCTGATACAAGCTCTTCTCTTCCTAGCCTTTTAATACTCTCTCCTGGCCTTGCTCTCTAACTGCCTAACTGCCAAGCCAGCTGTCAACCAGCTAACAACTAACCGTATTTAACTAACTTTTATTTGGGTACAATCACTAACGCCAACTCAGCATATAATGCCAACTAAGCAATTATACATTATTCTAATAACAGGTACACCTTGGCACAACCACCTGATGCACCACCTGATGCCCACCTCATCAGCTACTCCTGTGTGCCTCATCAGCTACCAACACCCTCACCTCACCAGCACTCCACATGCAGCATCACACGTTTCCTCATGTAGCAACATACACATAACTAACCATCACCACACACCATCCATCATTAACATACTCACACTACACAGTCACACATTCTAACAGAGGAGCAAGCAAATTCAGTTTTCCCGTAACTACTGTAATAGCCTGTAGAGCAAATTTCAAAAAAATCATATGTTACTCAATTTTGATTGGAATTGTCTCGTTCCTATGCTCAAATTGAAATCCTAGATGTCTATTTTTTGGGAAAATTAACCTCATTTATAGATTCAAAATATTCTGAGAAATATCAACGAAATGATGAGCAGAGGTCATTTGTTAGAAAATAATTTCAACACAATTAACATTAATATGTCCAAAATTAGTTCCCAATTAACATTAATAGGCTCCAATCACTCCTATTTCAGAATTAATTAGTTCCAAATTTACTCTAATTAAAAATATAATTGCACAAATTACTCATTAAATAATTAATGTTTGACTATCTAATTAATTAAGTATGTGCAACCTTACCATAAAATGTAGTCCTAGCCAAGCAAATTATGACACGTCATTAATCTCAAATTGATTATAATTATATCCAATTGGAATTAATTGTTCATAATCATATATAGTCGGACTCAATTTATGATAGTGCATATCGGCCATTTAAACTTGATTTGATGATAACTTTCAATCTGATGGTTCAATTAGGGCTTATGACCAGTTGATTTAATCATTACAACATCAAGGTCATTTTGGTGAAATAAGATTAAGAATCTAACGATCAGAATTAAGATGCATATTTCTAAGGTGAAATTACCCTTTTACCCTCCATGTGAGATTAAATGCGGGTTGCAAAATGGGGTGTCAACAAATAGTAAATAGTATTTAATTGATATAAAATTTGGCATACGTCTTATGAACATAAAAAAACATGTAATCCAATAGTGGGAGTTTAAAAATATTAATCTAATAAAAGTTATTAAGTTATATAACATTGCATAGAGTTACATCAAGTGTAACTTGATCTTAATCCATAATAGAGACTAGTTTTGATAAAATCCTTCAAACTGATGAAGTTCTCTAACTAAAATAAATAAATAAAAACCCCACTTTAAAATGGTGACATGTGTATTTTCAAACACAAACCCATGATTTGAGATTTTTTTATATATAATAAAACTCAACTAACCCAACTTAACCATCTTTCTCAAAAAAAAGAAAAAAGAAAAAAGAAAAAAAGACTTAACCATAGGTGGTGTGAGGATTAGTTGGGTCAAGTTGGAAGGATACACGTTACATTTTAAAGTAATTCAAAGAGTTTCTTTACAAAATAGTCCCTATTAAAACATGAGAATTGTTACGTCTATAATATTTTCATAACACTTTTGCAACAAATCCTGAGTATTAAGTTGTTATTGGTTATAATTTAAACCTACTACTAAAATTACTTTTATTTTCTCACCAAGACTAGATAGTAACAACTTGCCAATTAAGATTGAACAAAGTTTGGCTACAAACTTGGTTGTAGTCAATGACTGTAATTGCCACTAAAAAAAAAAATTTAACATGACTACATTTTTGAAAATATAGCAATTAAATTACATATTCTTTATGTTTTTAACAAACATATCAAATTTTGTGTCAATTAGTGGCAGCTTTAGGAATTGTTTTTAGGGTGATCACTAAGAAATTTAAAGTATAAAAAATCTAATAAAGCGAAAACTTCAATATTTGCTACAACTGTGAGTCAAGTCACTAAAGAGAGCAATATTAGTGCGACAGCAAAGCCAAAAAGAGTATAATTGTCATCACTATCAAGGAGAACTCACAACCATAATATTTTTTTTAGTACCATTTTTTAAGGTAAAATGAAGGGTAAACTACATATTTGGTCCCTAACTTTTGTATTATATGTCAATTTAGTCTCTAACGTTTCAAATGTGTTAATTTAGTCCCTAACTTTTTAGTGTTGTGTCAAAATGATCTCCACTGTTAAGTTACGGATGAAAAATCCTGACGTGACTAATAGTTCAAATAAAAATTATTCTAATGCCACTTAGGTTGCCATGTGGACTGCCACTTTTCTTAAACTTTTTTTTTTTTTTTGACATCAATGATAGAAATATATTAATAAAGAAAGAGAAACAGTATACAAAAGAAACTTGGCCTAAGAGCTGTAAGACAAAAGGCCATGCAAGCCATGCAACGTGGCCGACAGTTTCTATGAAAACCAACAAAAACAATAAAATAAGTATAAACTGAATAAGACACATTGTGTTTTCGCTAATGGTCTTAGCAAGGAGACGAAAGGAAGCATCAAGCTTTCTGCCTTTGCACAAGATCTTTAACAAGCTTCTGGTACTCCCCCATCAGGTCATTTGCTTGCTTAAGGATCTCCCTTGGATGGGGCTGTGTGTGTTGGAAGTGGATACGGTTTCGCACTGTCCATATCGCCCATGCAGTTATAGCCCATATCTCAAATTCCTTCCCCGATAATTTCTCCATCATCTGTCTTGTAAGAAGGAAGAAGCTAGTCTCTGAGGAGCTTGTTTTTTGAATTCTGCCCCTAACCAGCGCCCACACGTTACGGGCTAGAGGGCATTCCCACAGAATGTGTCCCGTTGTTTCTTTATGCTGTCCACACACAATACAGATAGGGTCTACTTGCACTTTCTTTTGAACCAGGTTTGCTCTAGTTGGCAAGATGTTAGAGCATGCCCACCACAGAAAGCTCCTTACCTTGGGCGGTACATTAAGAGACCATATTCTTTTCCACATCTTCCGGTCCAAACTAGCTAGGGAGTGCTCTCCTGTTTGCGGGTGGTGGAGTCTAAGAGCCACCTGGTAGGCCGTTTTTACTGAAAATATATTTGCCTTATTTTCTTTCCATATCAGTCTATCCCTCGAGGCCACATTACTTAGCTTGTTCTTTAGTATATCCTCCCTTGTATCTGGTTCAAAGATGGCATGCACCTTTCCTCGATCCCATTGGTTTGTAGTAGTGTCAATGAGGTCAGCCACCTTCAAATTCTTATCAGCCCCAGGTTTGAAGTTTGGTGATCGGGGCAACCACTTATGAGTATTGACACCAATCGTTTGTCCATTACCCACCTGCCATATAGACCTTTCCCGTATCACGTCTCGTGCTTGCAACAAACTCCGCCATACCATAGATGGATTTGCTCCTAATTCTGCATCCAAAAAAGAACATGAGGGAAAATAGTGGGCCTTGTACACACGGTAAAACAATGAGTGCATTTCATGGATAAGGCGCCATGCTTGCTTTGCCAACATAGCCAAGTTAAAGGCGTGTATGTCTCGAAATCCCATTCCTCCTTTCCTTTTTGACGTGCATAGTCTTCCCCAATTAATCCAATGTATTTTCTTCTCATCCCTAGTTTGGCCCCACCAATACTTTGATAGAGCAGAGTTTATCCCATCACAGACTGATTTTGGAATTTTGAAAATGCTCATCGAATAGGTGGGAATTGCTTGGGCTACAGTTTTGATCAACACTTCCCGACCCGCCTTTGAGATGTGCTTCTCCTTCCACCCCATGACCCTTTTTGTGACTTTCTCCTGCAGCTCTTTGAACGTGGAAATTTTTGATTTTCCTCCTACCATTGGCAACCCCAAATACCTCTCACAGCCATTCATAATTTGTGCCCCCATCAAAACTTGAATCTCCTCCTTCACCTCATGTCTTGTATTTCGACTAAAGAAAAGGGACGTCTTCTAGCGATTTACGGCTTGTCCAGAAGCAGCCTCGTACTTGGCCAAGATATCAAGCAAGCGATGACATTCCCCTAGAGTGGCTTCACAAAAAAGTAAGCTATCATCGGCGAAGAGGAGATGTGATAATTTGACTCCACCTCGACACGACATGATGCCGTGCATTTCTCCATTTTCTGTGGCTTTCCTCAACATAGAAGACAAAACTTCAGCACATAACAAAAAAAGATAAGGGGAAAGAGGGTCACCTTGTTTGATTCCACGGGTCGGAGTAATATGTCCTCGAGGCTCACCATTAATGAGGACCGAGTAAGTTGCCGTTTGCACTGTTTCCATGGCCATGTCCACCTACTGTACAGGCAATCCTATCTTAATCATTATTTGCCGGAGAAGGCTCCATTCAACCGGGTCATATGCTTTGCTAATGTCCAACTTCACTGCCATGTGCCCAATCTTCCCTTTCCGCCGGTTCCGCATCCGGTGTAACATTTCAAAAGCCACTGTGGTATTATCAGTGATAAGTCTATTTGGCACGAATGCACTTTGGGCATCGGATATGACATTTGGCAGAATTGTCTTCAACCGATTAGCAATGACTTTTGAGACCATCCTTGACACCACGTTGGCAAGGCTGATGGGGCGATACTCACTCATGTGCTCAGGTTTATTTTTCTTTGGTATGAGTACTATGTGGGCTAGGTTCATTTTGTGTAGACACCGTCCAAAATGCAACACAGACAACACAGCTAACGTAACATCGGGGCCAACAATGTGCCAGAATTTCTGGAAGAAGTACGGTGACATACCGTCAAGGCCGGGGGACTTAGACGGGTGCATTTGGAAGAGGGCCACCCTCACCTCCTCTTCGGTGTAAGGGAGCATTAACGTGCGTCGCATACCATCTGTCACAACCCTGTCGACCTTGTCTATTACTTCAGTCATATGAGTAGTGGCAGATGCTGTGAAGAGAGTCTGATAATAGTCCACGGCAATCTCTGCCACTTTATTCTCCTCCGTTTGCCACCTCCCATCCGAATCCACCAATCCTTCAACGTGGTTTTTTTGTCTTCTATGACTCGCCCGTTGGTGGAAAAACCTGGTATTTTTGTCGCCAGTCGGTAGCCATATAGCTCGGGAGCGTTGTCGCCAAAAAACCTCTTCTTGCTGCATGAGCTCGTTGACTTCTCTCCTTGTCTGGTTAATGCATTCCACGTTAATTCCATAATTGGAATTAATCAAATGCTGCAACTCTTGTTGTTTGGCGTTCAGGAGTTCCCGTGTATTCCCGAAGGCACCCTGGCTTCACTTCACAAGGTCCAGCCGGCATTTCTTAATCTTTTCGAAGAGACAAAACATTGGGCTCCCAATTGGGTGGGATTGGGTCCACGACCTTCGTATCTGGTTTTCACACTCCTCATGGGCCACCCACTTTTCCTCAAACCAGTGAACTCTCTTTCGCCGACGCCTTGATTGAGCAATCTCAGTTTCGAGTAACAGAGGGTCATGATCAGAGTAAGAGGCCGTTAAATGTCTAACTTTTGCAGTCGGAAACATTTCCCTCCACTTCGAGTTCGCACATGCTCTATCCAATCATTCCTCCACAAATGCACTCCCTGGTCTACCGTTCCTCCATGTATATTTGTACCCTTGGTATCCCAAATCCGCTAAGTCACAGTGCAACAAAGTGCTTCGAAAATCCTGCATAGGCCCCAATGACTTAGGCACCCCACCACCTTTTTCCTCAAACAACAAGAGTTCATTAAAGTCACCAATGCAAACCCACGGCATGGAGGCCCTAGAGTGGAGATGCCGCAACAAAACCCAAGTTTCCCTCTTCCTTTGATCCTCTGGATGGCCATACACTCCGGTCAAGCGTCATTCTACCTGTAAGGACATCATGATATTTACGTCAATATGATTAGGAGAGTAAGTCTGAGTGTCAACCGTAATACCGTCCTTCCATAACAAAGCCAGGCCCCCACTTCGTCGCACACTTGGCACCGCAAGCATGGACTGGTACCCAAGCTCATCTCTAATCGGAATCATCTCTTCTACTGACAGTTTAGTTTCCATAAGGAACAAAACTGTGGGTCTCTTCGAACTCACCAAGTCTGCGAGAACCCGAACTGCCGGGCGGTTCCCAAGCCCCCTACAGTTCCAACTCATGATACTCATTGCGTTCGACGGTGCTGCCTAGCAGCCACCGCCGATCCCAAATTTTCTGCCATAAGCTTACCCAACGACTTTGCTTCCATCTCTAAGAGCTTCTGCTTCTTGTCATTGTGCGAATCATCAGGAGAGAGTACCTCTTGTTGTTTCCTTTTAGGTCCTAGCACTATCTCGCTAGAGAAACTAGCGTTCATGTTGTCTCGGGGAGGCCCAATACGACGCCACGTACCATGCACAGGTTCGGTTTTGTTTGTTACATTGTGGCAAGAGGGAAAAGTAGTGTTTTCAGGGGCTTTGGGAGGGTCAAGAATGTGTGTGGGGCATGGAATATTGGGATGGGTGGGGGTCAGAACGTCAGTAAAACTGTTTGATGGGACAGTTGACTTTGTGGTGTGAAAGGAGTTTTTTTGAAGGTCCGGTAATGGAGTATAGGCCAGCTGTGGGGGTGGATTAGGTGTGCTTGAGGTTGGGGTGTAGTGTAGATCATGGTCAAGGTCCATACTATTGGAATGGGTGTTGGTCAGAGTTTCAGAACTATCATTTGATGGGACAGTTGACTTTGTGGTGTAAATAGAGTTTTCATGAACATCTGTTAATGGAGTATGGGCCATCTGTGGGGGTGGATTTGGTATGTTTGAAGTTGGAGTGAAGTTTAGATCATGGTCAAGGTCCGTAATATACGTGTTAAATAGATTTGGGTCCGATAATATTTCCTTATGTGTTAGAACAGTTTTGGAAGTTTCAGCAGGAGTCACAGTTTCCTTACGTGTCGGTGTAAATCCGGAATTTTCGGCATGAGCCCCGGTGTCCACAGTGTGAGCCGTAAATGGTGGGTTCAATGATGGAGGTGGCATGGTTTCCGTCAGAGGTGATGGCCGCATAAATGGTAAC
This sequence comes from Quercus ilex subsp. ballota, assembly GCA_032727855.1. NCBI lineage: Eukaryota > Viridiplantae > Streptophyta > Magnoliopsida > Fagales > Fagaceae > Quercus > Quercus ilex. The sequence continues at coordinate 45,898,811 of CM064917.1, forward strand.
GGTGTGGGTCGGTGAGGCTGAGGTGGGGCTACGGGTTGGGAAGTTGTGGTGCGCACCAGTTGTAGTTGTTGTATGGCGGCAAAAGAAGCTCTCAACCATAGGCCATATTGTTGGTCATTCTTCTGCAGAGATTCACCACTTTTAGTCCAGAGCTTACAATCCTTCTCATCATGATTCAAGCGACCACACCAGTAGCAGAAGATGGGTAGGCGTTCATATTGGAAGGAGATCCAATGGGGATCTGAGTCACCCAAATCCACATACCTTCCTCGGCAGAGGGGTTGTTCAATGTTAATGCTAATCCGAACTCTAATGTAGCGTCCTCGACATTCCCCAGATGGTAACGCCTCAACTTGTTTAACTTTGCCTATGCTACTACCTATAGCTATAGCATTGTCTTTGGTCATACGGCTGATGGGGAGGTTATGGATTTGAATCCAAAAAGAACTTGTATCAAACTTTGCGTCGTCCACCGATTCAGAGGTACTTAGTTGATAGAGACCTATCAAATATTTGTCAAAAGACCAGGGTCCTTGCGAGAGGACTTTTTGCGCATCAGCTTCATGGGTGAACAATAGCAGAACCGTGTTTGAAGCCAAATCATGGACCTCGAAGTCTTGGACGAATCTCCACATGCTCTTAAATGTGCGTGACAACGCCTCCACATTAACACGGCGTTTGGTGAAGAGCTTCGCCACCAGTGCTCTGTTATTAATCTCAAAAACAGAGGTTAAAAGGATGGTTTGGCGTTCTTTCATGTGGAGAGAGAGGCGGGCACACTGCCCTGTGAGATCGTCCATGGATGAAGGCTTTGTGTTTCCTTTTTGGCGGTATAGATGAACAGGAGAGAGGAAGAGGGAAGGCAGCAGCTAGAAGTAAAGATCCACGGTTCCACCAAGGCAGGGGAAAGAGGCGGCCATAAAGGCTAGGGTTTCACCATCGCGGCTTTCCACAGGAGAGCAAACACGAGAGGAAAAAGTTGCCCTTACTTTTGGAACTTAAAAAGCTTTAAGCAATGGTTTTTTTTTTTTTTTAATAAATAAATAAATGAATAAATAAAAACCAATCCACGTGTAATCAACACATATCTTCAATCTCATTTTCTCTTGGTTCTTTTTCATTTTTCCACTCAAATTTATCTAGAAATAATCACTTAAAAAAACAACATAGAATAAAAAATTAAACCTAGCCACCAAGAAAAAATCTCATTTTCTTGACATCCAAATAAAAGCCAAGAACCCAAAACAGGCCATTTGATTTCTTATTTTTTTTATTCAAAGAGTATAGTGCCTAACAGTAAAATACACTATAATATATACTAGTATAATTCAATCTTTATGAAGAAAACAAACAAATAAAAAACAAAATAGAAGCTTTATTGATTTTGAGTTCATAAAAAAAAATTAAAAAAAAAAGGTTCATCAAAAAATAAAAAAGAAGCTTTGCCATCTGAAGTTGGTACACATTGCCCGCTATAGTGGAGATTTTAGATTCATTCATATTAGATGAGAATATAAAAAGGGTAAACACTTTTTCAGTCCTCCATGAGAAAGGATTTTCGTCGTTGTCAGAGCCAAGCAGATCTTGAGTCGAGGGAACACTTCATGCTGAGGCGGTTGAGGACGAGGTGGATCTCGTCAATGGAGATGAGGCCATTCTAAATCGGGTTGTAGAGCTGGAAGGCGTTGAGAAGCTTGGAGGCTCCGTTGTATCTCGGGCTAGCAGTTTATGAGGCGATTCAACTTCTCACCGGTGAAAGCAATGACTTCTCTCCTCTCTGGCAAGGTTTCACACAAACAACAATGCAAAGAGAAGTGATTTAGTGTTTCTGGTTTGTTTGGCTTCCATATGAATGCCTAGAAAGTGCAAAGAGTAAAGTGTAAAAGAGAAGGAAAATGATATTCAAAGTATGGTGTACCCGTGGATTGTTTTTTTTTTTTTTTTTTAAGTCCATATGTCGTTCTAGGTGGCATGAAAATAATTTTTTATTGAAACCGGCCACATCAGCATTTTTTATCCATAACTTAATGTAAGGGATCATTTTGACACAACACAAAAATGTTAATGAATAAATTGACATATTTGAAATATTAGAGACTAAATTATTATATGGTGAAAAGGTTAGAGACTAAACATGTAGTTTACCCAAAAATAAAATTAGTAGTGGTGTGCAGAAAACTCAACGACTTGCCAAGTTGGGTCGGTTTTTAGGGCTTGGTGGGTTGGGTTGGGTTACAAATTTTTTTTTATAGCGGGTCTGGTTGGGTTTGGGTCATAAAATTACAAACCCGCCAAACCCGACCCGACCTGCCCATATTTAAAATATATTATATATTTAATAATTAAAAAAAAAACTAGCTGTAAGGCACTTATATATATTTAAATATATATTATATATTTAATAATTTAAAAATAAAACCAGCTGTAGAGAAGCACTTCCTTGGTTTCTCCTACTAATACTAATTTAATATATATATATATATAATATTATATAATTAAATTTTTTTTTAAATAATTAGCTCTTCCTATCCCATATAAAAGCCAATTAGTTCACACAAATCTTAGTAAATTATTATTGTTGTTTAGTAATTAGTGTTGTTTGCCTTTAAGAAGTTATATTGATACTAATTTTTTGGTTTTTTTAATATATTAATATTTATATTTTTTTCTACTCAATTTAATAATAATAATAAAAAAATTTGTCAAACCCATGGGTTCAACCCGACCTAACCCGACTCATATGGGTTGGGTTGGACTTATGTGATAGGTTGGGTTGGGTCAAAAAATCCCCTCAACCCGACCCAACCCGACCCATACACACCCCTAAAAATTAGAGATTATTTTTATTGAATAGGTTGAACAGACTACAAATATGAATGATTAGCAATTTTTATCTTTTAATTTTATAACAGGCTTTTTGTTGAATAATTTGTTTACTTGTTGTTTGGTTTGGTTTTTTCTTGTTTTTGTTTGGTTTATGTTTGTTGTTATTTGGGCTAATATATTTATTTGTTGTTATTTGAGCTTTATATATATATATATATATATATATATATAAAAGGGATTATAGATTATGTTTGAGAGCAGAATTAATTTTGAAATAATGTCATGTCCACAACATATTTACAATAAATTTTATACAAAAAGCTGTTATTGGTAGGTAAAAAAAAAAAATCAGTATTCATCCCAAATTAGAATCAGTAACAACTTATTCTCAAAAAAAAAAAAAAAAAAAAACAAAATAGTAACAACTTACCAAATTAGATTTGTTGTGAAATTATTGTAAAAATATTGTGACTGTAGCATTACTCTTATTTTTGTTGAACTCAAAATTTTCTATTTCTCAAGTTAGGGTATTTAACGTTTTTATTGGAGTGGACACAATAGATTAGTTTAGCATTAAATATTTTTTTGGCAAGTTTATATCTATTTTTTTTTTACAACCTTGGCTTACATGTGAATCCGTTCGTAGTATCAATAAGATGTTATTTACTATTCAATTCATAAATTTATTTTTTAAGCATAATTTTAAATTACAAAAATTTAAATTTTTAAAAATTTATTTAATTAATATCATAACTATTGATTTATCAAAATTTACATTCAATAAATAAAAATATTGAATGAAAAATGAAGAAGTTATTTGCTGCCCAAATTTTGTCCAGTTGGGAAAACGTAGCTTGTCATTCTTTTAAAATATAGTGTCCGACCCAAACCCTATCAGACTTGACCCACTATAAATGTGTTTTTGTTATAAACCCTAAGGGAAGGAAAGATTAGAAGACGCAACCGTTCCAGAAGCAGCAATGGGGAGCGTTAAGCCGGAGAAGAGCCGCTCTCTCAAAAACCCTAAAAATAAGCGAAAGAAACCTCTCGCCCCAACCAACCTTAACAACAAGAAGAAGTCCAAGAAACCCCGAATCCAAAACCCAGAAACCAACAACAACAATGAAATCGTCCAAAAGGTACAACAACCAGCATCAGCGTCTGAGCAGCTTAGTTGTTTCCTCAACCAGTTCCAATCCGCCAATGGGGTCCAGCTTTCTTCTCTCGAATTCGAATCCCTCAAAGGTACTACTACTTTTCATTGCGCTCCGTTTGGTTGTTCAGCAAAACCCAAAACCCAAAACTAAAAATAAAAATGATTGTTATTTTTTTTATCTTTAAATCAAGTAGATACTTGCATTGTGGAGTTGTCTCAAGACACGGACCAGGATGTTGAAAACTTGGGGAAACATATGAAGGCAGCGTTTGGGGCATCATGGAAAGAAGTGCTTTGTGGAAAACAGGTTTTGGAAGGGAAAGTAGATCCTGGGAGTCCAGCACTTCTTGTCGTTAGTTCATCTGCCTTAAGAGCAATAGAACTCCTAAGGTTTCTTTCTTTCTTTACTTTTTTGAGCTAATTGTCATAGTATTGTGGATAAATGCTGTGTTCACGATATTTTCATAGCAAATCATAGGTGATTAGATTAGTTATTATTGGTTTAAATTTGAATCTATCACTAAAATTACTTTTTTGCCCCACTAATAACAACAAGAACCGTTTTCGTTATGAAAATGTTATGGACATAACATTTCTCATATATTGCCACTGTCGCATTTATAAATCTCACTGACCATTTTGTTCATTTGTGGTACTCAAGGGGTTTTCGCTCGTTGACTAAAGATTGCCATGCCATAAAGCTGTTTTCGAAGCATATGAAGGTTGAGGAACAGGTACTTTTGCCTTCTGATGCTAGTTTTGATTTGGGAATACATATATTATTGCTCGATTTTAACCGTTGAAGTTTAAAAGTAATCGTTTTTAGTCCCTTAGATGATGTGTTCTAACTAAAAATTGACATGTAATCATTCCATAGGGACTAAGATTGCTCTCCTTTTCAATTTAATTGTGGTAAACTGGTAATGCAACTTTTGTTTGTGTGGATATGGGGAGGTTTGTATATATTCGATGGATACATGAGGTTAAGATTCAGCAAATGGAATATTGGAGTTAATGCCAAACAAGGAGAGAGTGAAAGGAAGTTGTTTGAGAATTTTGTAATATATGATGTGCCAAAATGGTGTGGTTTGGATTCATTGTTCTAGTTCAAGTTACAATAAGGATTAGGGAAGCCTAGTAGGATTTAGATTAAGGCATTGAGGAAGTGCATGACAAAGTCTCTGTGAATCCCGGCTAGTTATTGATAATGTGTCTACTAATTACCTGATGAAGTTTTAGTTTCTATACTATCTTGGTCAACTTTGAAAGAAGCCAAAAGAAGTAGCATTATTTAAGATGGAAAAGGATGTTGAGATTTTAGTGTAGAAAAAGGCAAATGGCAATATTTGTCTGAGTGAAGCAAGGCATCAAATTCTAAATATAGCTATTATACTAAGAATGAACTCAAATCATACGTGTCTAATACCCTGGAATTTTATATTAAAGTCTTTGTGGCTCTACAAACTACATGAGAAAAAAATAAATCAACAATAAGCTTTACAACAAGCTAGGCACAGTTTGAATCAATGCTGGAGTGCTCTTGTACATGTTAATGTTATGAGCTTATTTTTGTTGTTTAATTGAGATAGGTTGTTGCCTTTTCTCACAGTTATGAGCTCTGAAATTTTCTTCATCTACTCTCTTTCTCTCGCGGTATGGATACATTTTTAACAATTTCCTCCAAAAGACTTTCAATAAAATTTTTTATTATTATAAAAATTTCAATCAAAGCATTGTTGATGCAATTGGAACCATAATCTTTTTCACTGATTATTATATAATTATATTTTCCATGTTAGTGCTTTTTTTTTTGGGATTGGTTAGTTACACTCCCACCCAATGGGTCTTGAACCCTCCACCTCACCCTCCACCTACCACCTAACACTTGTAAGGGGAGGAAGTGACAATTGTGTTGGAGCTCATTGGCAATTTTTTTTTTTTTTTTTTTTCACGTCTTAGTGACCTTTGTTAGGCATCCATCTGTGGTGAGATGACTGGATTTAGTGGTTTTATTGGACTTTGGGAAATGATGCCAAAACTTAAAAAGAGTGACTGAAGCATAAGCTCTGCTGAATATTATTGCACGTCAGTCTGATCCCAAATTCTCTGTGGTTCTTTTATATTGATATACATACATATATTTTTTATTTTTTCTGATAATCTTTTGTGAATAGTGACAAGATTGGTAGTCTCTTCTATGTTCTTGTTTGTGTTAATGGGTTGTTGTGGTAAACTTACATCATTTAACTTTTGTAATTTGTTGTTTATTTCGGACTTTGGGAAGTGATGATAAGATAAAAACTGATTTGAAAAGTCACCAGCAATGCTGAAATTATTCATTTGCACGTCAGTCTGATCCCAATTTTCAATGTTTATGACTTATCTATTCCATATTAGTGTCTATTTTTGTACTTTACTTCTTAGCGACATTTGTTAGCTATTCTACTATCTGTGGTGAGATGACTGGATTTAGTGTTTTTATTGGAGTTTGGGAAATGATGCCAAAACCAAAAAATTGTGACTGAGGTGTAAGCTCTGTTGAATATTATCAGTCTGATCCCATATTCGCTGTGGTTCTTTTATAGTTATAGACACATATTTTTCATTTTTTTCTGATAATCTACTGTGAACAATGACAAGACCTGTGCTCTCTTCCATGTGTTTGTTTGTGTTAATGGGTTGTGATAAAATTACATTATCTCATTTTTGTAATGTGTAGCTTATTGTGGACTTTGGGAAATGATGATAACATAAAAACTGATTGGAAAAGTCACCAGCAATGCTGAAATTATTCATTTGCACGTCAGTCTGATCCCAGGTTTCATTGGTTATGACTTATCTATTCCATATTAGTGTCTATCTTTTATATTTTACTTCTTAGTGACATTTGTTAGCTATCCAACCATCCATGGTGAGATGACCAGATTTAGTGTTTTTATTGGAGTTTGGGAAATGATGCCAAAACCAAAAAATTGTGACTGAGGCGTAAGCTCTGCTGAATATTTTTTGCACGTCAGTCTGATCCCATATTCTCTGTGGTTCTTATATATATATATATGTATTTTTTTTTTTTGGAGGAACTTCTATAGTTATAGACATATTTTTGGTTTTTTCTGATAATCTATTGTGAACAATGACGAGACCCATACTCTCTTCTATGTGTTTGTTTGTGTAATGGGTTGTTGTGATAAAATTACATTATCTCATTTTCGTAATGTGTAGCTTATTGTGGACTTTGGGAAATGATGATAACATAAAAACTGATTGGAAAAGTCACCAGCAATGCTGAAATTATTCATTTGCACGTCAGTCTGATCCCAGGTTTTATTGGTAATGACTTATCTATTCCATATTAGTGTCTATTTATTATATTTTACTTCTTAGTGAGATTTGTTAGCTATCCAACTATCTGTGGTGAGATGACTGGATTTAGTGTTTTTATTGGAGTTTGGGAAATGATGCCAAAACCAAAAAAATTGTAATTGAGGCGTAAGCTCTGCTGAATTATTTGCACTTCAGTCTGATCCCATATTCTCTGTGGTCCTTTTATAGTTATAGACACATATTTTTGGTTTTTTCTGATAATCTATTGTGAACAATGATAAGACCCATACTGTCTTCTATGTGTTTGTTTGTGTTAATGGGTTGTTGTGATAAAATTACATTATCTCATTATTTTTAATGTCTAGCTTATTGTGGACTTTGGGAAATGATGATAACATAAAAACTGATTGGAAAAGTCACCAGAAATGCTGAAATTATTCATTTGCACGTCAGTCTGATCCCTGGTTTCACTGGTTGCTCCTCTGAATTTTTATGATCTGAAATTCTGTGTGATGCTTTGATATTTATATGGATATATATATTTTTGTTTTTCTGATCATCTGTTTGAACAATGACAAGATCTGTTCTCTCTTCTATTTGTTTGTTAGTTTGTGTTAACGGGTGGTTGTGATGAAATTACATAGGCCTTTAAATTACATTTTAATAAATCCTTACTATAATGAGAAATAACAAAATTTATAAATCTTCTTCCAAACAAATATAAAACAAATATTTGGTAGTGTTTTTCACTTCCAACTCAAAGATTTGGTAGTGTTTTTCACTTCCAACTTTTTTATTTCACACCCCCCCCCCCCCCCCCCCCGCGATCTTTTTCCCTACATTGGGCATAATTAGATATTGAGAAAAAAGCTATCATGAGCTCTCTCCAATATTGGGTCATTTCATGTACCAGTGTACATGCTCCTAGTTGCCTGAGAGATAATAGTATGAGGATCCCATGGTCATAGATTTATAGAATAGTTCAACTGGATTAATTGACACATGCTGGTCAAAGTTAGGAACTCTCTTATTTGACTTCTTTTGATCGACGTAATTATATTACTTTATTATAGCATGTGATATTTTGAGTGAGTTTTCAGCTAATTTTATTGCAAGTGTAATTGCCTAATGTAGTGCATTCTTTTTTCTTTCCTCTCTCATTTGGTGCTTGAATTCTTCACTTGAAGGTAGTTTAATAGAAGGTCCCTGCGGACACCCTCATGGTATTTCTTAAAAAAAATTTGTTTGGTTGTTTTGGCATAGATCTTTTAATGGTTATCTGACATGTCATTCTTGCAAGCTTCTAGTTTTTTTAGTTTGATATAATTTTTCCAGTTTATTTAGTCTTTCCCTTCTGCCTATTGTTGTCTGGATTCTTATATTAATGGTTAATATTATTCCTTCTGGATGATGCAGGTATCCTTGTTAAAGAATCGTGTTAATATTGCTAGTGGTACACCAAGCAGGTTAGTTATTCAAGAATGTTCTTTTCTTAGGGCATCCCAGGCTGCATGTTGCCTACCACTGCGAGATTGTTGCTGAGCCAAATTATGCATCTTTTACCTTTTCTGTCTCCAAGCTCATTTCTTTCTAACCTTATTGATTAATTTATTATCATTACTTTTCTTAACAATAACAGGATAAAGAAGCTAATTGACATTGAGGCTTTGGCACTTTCACGGTTAGCAGTGATTCTGCTTGATATACACCCAGATGTTAAGGGCTATTCCTTGTTTACGCTTCCACAAGTCAGGTTTGATTTTGATTTATTAGTAAATCCATCTCCATCTTGTCATTATGCTTTTATTACTCTATCCTTTTTAATTGTTGCAACGGTTCTCTATTTCTCAATTTTTCTAATTGGGTACTCCATCGAGGTCTCCTTAATAAGGTTTGTTTGATCCCTGAAAATTGCATTTGAAAAGTACACTAAAATTTCTTTAAAAATCAACATTCTACTTTATTTTTCTTTTGGTCCAATATTATATTAAGGAAGTATATTTTCTCAAAAGCTATGCCCTAACCCACAACTCATGCTTTTTATTTGGCAGAGATGAATTTTGGGACCTGTACAAGAACTATTTTCACCAACGACTACTTGAAGGTGATCTGCGTATTTGTCTCTATGGTCCGTTACCAAGTGGCAATGAATTTAAGGGGAAAAAGAGTTCTTGAGGGATGATTATGTACAAATTGAGTCAAATGTGACGCTTGTATCCTTTTAATTTTGTTTGAGCCCAAATGCTCGATTCCTTTCAAGTTTTGACCGAACCGTAGCAGAAATATAGAGCACCATGTAGCTTATCTATATAAAAATTAGTTAGTAAAATGAATTATTCACTTGTTTCTTCTCTCTTTCCTATTCTTGTCACCCACCCTCCACTCCAGTAGTTATCCATGTCTGCTTGTTTATTTGTGCTTGACAATAGTACGATCAATGCCTTACTTTATGTTAAATGTATTATGTTACAATGAGTTTAAGTTATTGCGTGAGAATATATTTTAATAGATAAAAACAAGAACCTGCCATCGGTTGTACAAGTCGGGGTATTCAACTAGCCAATACCCCTCCAACTACCAGTTTGGTGTGGTGCATTGACGATGGGGAGTAACAATTGATAGTGAGAGAGGGAGAGAAGTGACCATCATTGATGAAGATTATGGCTGTTAACGGCCAGATCTAGAGAGAAGAGGGAAAAACCTATACTCTACACCTTATAAAAAAAAATCCACTACCTGACTGCTGTGTGTCAATGCTGGAGACGTCAGTAGAAAGTTGGCACGAGAGACCTTTGCTCAACTTTTAAGCCCGACAGTCTTTTTGGGTGAAGATCGTGGCCTTCCATGGCCAAATTTGGTGATATGTCATAGCATGCACTAACAACCATATCCAAAGACTACTTATACTCCTGCGAAGTAAATTTAAGATTTTAGATGAGTAAAATGCCCTTATATAGATATATACATATATAAAACTAAAGCCTTTGAAACTCTCACAATTTCTCATAATTTTTCACATCAGCACAATATTTAAATAAAATTTTCATTTTATTTAAATAAAATTATTTTTGTTTAGTTCAAACTTAACCATAAGTGAAACTCTATTTCTCTAATAAATACAACTTAAAATCAAACTCAAACATTGATAATCTATATAAAAACAAAAATTATGATAGGACTAAAAAAAAAAAAAAAAGAGACTAACGTTAAAAAAAAAAAAAAAAAACTCACGTCGATAATCGTGGGTTTCGTTTTTGGGTTGAAATTTTTACTAATTATTTTTTTTTTATATTGTACATGGCAAATAAAACATTGCTATTTTTTTGGAAAAAAATCAAAGATGCAACCTATGTCTTCTGGTCTAGGGAACGGTAAATTTTTATTTGGTATGTTATATATAAATCTGTTGAATTTGGTTTAGTTCTGAAGTAGAATTTGAGGATTCTATAACTTTTGAAGTATTAAGTCTTGGGGTTTTTGGTATTTGCGTCTCAGTAGGTTGATCTTAATTCTTCACCTTAAATACTTTTTATTTAGGTTCATGTGATTTTTTGTTTTCTTATTAAAAGCTATGGTTTTTGGTTGATAAATTATTTGTTTGGATTCAACATAAAAGATAATAGAATTAGGTATTATAATTTTGATATTGTTCCATATTTTGAATTGTCTATATTGTTATTACTACGAGAAAGTTATATTGCTACTCAAATTTGAAATTTGGTGTGTCTTCCTCATATCATGGTCTTTGTTTATATATTTGCAGTTTATATTAGTTTTGAGTGCGTGTGTATATATAGCTATTGGGAGTTTTGCTTTATTAATTTAAGAACTGTAAATTATTTTGTAGGTTTTGGTAACTATGCAGTTGCAACTCACTAACGTTCAATGTTAGACAACACTTCTAAACGATGGAAAAGTATAGAGTTAAATATTTATTCATTTTTTTAAAAATAATAACTAGCAAAAAATACTAACAAGCAAAATGTCTATTTACTCATTGTTGAATTTTTTTTTAGAGTCAATAACTTTTTCGTACATCGCACAGTTTAGCGTCTAGTTTCTTCAAATAAAGAAGCACTTTCACTTTCAAAACTGGTAGACGTGGGCTCGTGTCATAATAGGATTCTAACTTATTGTAGCGCTTGTCATCCAGTAACCTTTTCGAAGGCTTAAAAAACTCAAACACATTATAGGTTGACTTTACATAATCTCTCAAGCAACTAGTGAAGCATTCACTCAATTGTGGTAGCAATATTTGCACAAAGACTATGCCTAATGCATATATCTTTTCTACTTTTTCTTATATGCATCTACATAAGCTTTTTACTAGTTCTAGAATTTCTTAAATTGATTAGCTTTTTACAAAGTTCTAAAATTTCTTAAATTGATTAAAATGGAGAAGATTAATACATGAAAATTGAGAAGTATTGTCAAGATAATAGCAAGAATCTTTTGTATTAGTAAAACAATTTTGATAGCATTGCTCAGAAAACAAAAACTATGAACAAATATGAAATTACTACCATAATTTTTTTTTCTTTAGGACAATAAGTGATAAATGATTGTTGGGTTGTTTTCTTCTTCTTCATATTTTTTTTTTTGGTAAGTAGTTGTTTTGGGTCATAATGATGGTATTACTAATCAAATTCTTTATTTTACTTTTTGATCACTATATTTCTGTTTACTTTCACATAGGTCACACTTTTTAGCAAGTGTGACTATATAATTCATCTACTTGGATGCTTTCCTTGGTAATTCTACAATCAGAGATGCATTATTCTTTAAGTCTAATTTATACTTTATTGCTTGATGGTTGACAAATGATAATTTATAATTCAAAATCTTTCTCTCTTCTTTCTTACTAGGACCTGTTTAACAACTGTTATCATATTGTATACACCACAATATGAATTGGATTTGAGGGTTTATTTTTTTTTTTTAAGGCTTGTTGCACCACAAACAAGTCCGCTCTTCAAAATTTTCTTTTGTTCTCTTCTTCTACTATTTTCTTGGCTGATTTGTTAAAATTTAAAATTTGTGTTTGGCTTCATCTTGCTAGGTTTTTTTTTTCATGATTATTGGTTTATATGTTGTAATTTGGGCTAAAGCTAAATACCTAGAAGAGATCAAATAAGATATAGTTTTAGAGCTACCACATAAATATTTTAGAGAACAAAAGTATTAAATGTATGAAATTATCAGAAGCTCAACATAATGAAGTGATTCCATGGTATATAAAAAAAATTTTGGACACGTATAAACAATTCTATAATTAATATGTTTGCTTTCCCATGCCCCTTTTATGTTATTTATTGGTCGACTAAGCTTTACTACACATAGTTTCCTCATTTTTTCACATTTTTTAAATTGTGTGGAAAGGAAAAAAAAAAATCAATATATGTTTTGGAGAGAAAAAAATTGTAATAGTTGGCTCTCATATATGAGTTTAGTGATTATCAAAATATAAATTATTATAACTTTGTTCAATAGTTTTTATGTGATATAATGGAAACAAAGTTTGTATAAAATGCTCATTAACTTCTCCAAAAATGGGTAATAATGTTAGTTTTCATGTGAAATAATCAAGATTCATTTTCATTTTCTAATAAAAATTATATATTTTCCTTTTTTTTTTTCTTTTTTTTTTTTTTGTGTTTTGATGCATATCTCAATATATTATAACATATTACATAATATCTTGCGATATATAATAATTGAAAGTAAAATGCAATATGTTTTCTTGCCAAAAAAATAATAATAATAATTAGAAAAAATAAGATATAGACTTCCTTACTGAATATATATTATATATTAGAATGTAATCACATTATTTTGAGATGGATTTGGGACTATTACTTAAAGTCTCAACTACTAATCTCATTGTTTGCTTAACAAAAAAAAAAAAAAAAATTTATTTGAAATTTTCCTGTGCATTGTTCGGGTTTTGCGACTAGTGTATTCATAAAATCTAAAGCATCTTAACCTCAAAGAAATAAAAATAAAAACTCTAATGCATTTTGTAGGTGACTACTTGAAAAATTAAATCTTTTGGTTTATAATGGATAAGTGTTTTCTTTAAGGAATTGTGGATAATGCTTAATTTTATCTCGCAACATCATTATGGACTATTAAGACTTAACGTAATTTTTCTCATCAATGATACATCATACATGTATTATCCATAATACTTGAGAAACTAGGAGGAAAGAACCAAGCTCTAGAAGAGGCTTGACAATTGAAACGAAGCCATACATGATCTTCTGTATGTAAGAGGATTATCCCTTATAAACAAAGGAATATGTCTGGCTTCATCTCTGGTTTATTCCTCTATCAAGCCTCTGCTTCTTTTCTTTTTTAATTTTTTTTTACGAAATTTGCAGAACCAAGGCTATCAAATAGCAGTGGGTATATATCAACTTGAATTTATGAAAATTTTATTGATTTTGAATTTTTATTTAGAAATTTAATTTTCTAAATTAGAGTGCGTGTACAATTTCAACAGAATTTTCGCATTTTGGAAATAATATGAAAATCCAAGATTTTTCAATTGAAAATGAAATAACCAAAATTTGGGGTAAAATTTTAACTGAAATTATGCATTTTGAAAATTTGATTTTTTTTAGGTGGGTAATTAGAAAAACAAATTTAGCAGAATTTTGACAAAATTTCCGCGTTTTAAAAGAAATTTGAAATTTTAATATTTTGGGTGGAAAATAATTATAAAAAAACCCATAATTTATGTTATTTTGATAGATTTCAACATTGGTTATAATATGATCATGAAGGATGTATGCATGCATATATTACATGAAGTAATGCTAGGACCATGTAAAATAACACAACTTATGCCACAGCTCATCCACGTGACAAGTTGTGATTGGTAAAAATATGTACTCACATGAACCCACCATTACATCTTTATCACTCACAACTCACCACGTGAACGAGTTATAAGTGGGTAGAGATAGCATAAATCATAGGTCATAGCGAAAGTTATGGCTCCTAGAAATTTGTATGTCGTAAAATTTTCTAGTTTATCGTAGTGAAATTACGTGTTTGCATAGAGGTCTTCTCAATCTCAGAAGTGGTCAAACCGTATGTCTTTGCAAAGCTTAGGACCCCCACCTACTGAACAGGCTTTGGTTCGGGGAGTCTTTATCTCACACAACCTTTCCAACAATATATTGCTTGTGTGATTCAAAGATTGTTTGGCTTGGTTTCGATCAAACCCTCAATGTGGTTTGAGTTTTGGTGTTGGAGAGTTTTATCGTTTGTGTGATATCTTTCTCATTTTAGGTCAAATTTAGCGGATCCTCTTATTCTTTAGAAGGTAATTGACATGTCTTCACCTTGGTACAAAAATCTTTGTGATCAAACAGTTTAAATATTTTTTAGCCTAACATTACACTTACGTTTTTCTTAAAAACCCTCAAGTTTGAGGTATTTTGACTAAATTTATCAAAGTGAAGGCGTTTGATTGGGTTTTTTGGTCTTGATTTCATGTGTATAATTATGCTTGTTGATGCAAGTACGTTATCATTTTGATCAATGAATAAGTAGATATTATCTTAAATGAAACACGTTTTTTGTTTTTTAACCTAACATGTACTTGAGCTTCAGTAAACCTTAACTAACCCCTATTTTAATTAAATATGCATTTTTTATTATTATAAATATATAGTTGCTATGCCACATGGATTAAAAGAAAAATGAAAAAGGAGGTGCTTAACAAAATGCCAACATTTTCTTTATTACAAATCTTCCAAAAAAGAGTTACATAAACAATCGTTTTATTTTAATCTAGTTATGATTGCAATGAGATAAACAGAGCCATATATCTAGCGCTTCATAGCACTTACAATTACTTTTTCTAATTGAAAATTTAGAATTCTTTCTGAAGATATTTAATCACTTTCTTGTCGAGTTGGAAGGCCTTGGTCAGAACATCAGGATTAATGGGAGGATTGGATCCAAAAACAGCATTTGCTATTGTGATTGCACCTGCATTTTGGCTGCTTAAACCAGAAATGGCAATTGCATTTGTTTTTCCCACATTGACTTGAAAGTGAATGAGACCAACTGGAAAGACGAAAACATCCCCTTTGTTTAGGGTTTTGGTGAAGAGGCGATTATCAGTGTTGGATGTTACAAAACCAACGAAGAGAGTACCCTCCAAGACTACTAGGATTTCAGTGCCGCGAGGGTGAGTGTGGGGAGGATTTTGTCCATATGGTGCAAAGTCGATTCGAGCAAGGGATATGCCAAGAGTATTGAGGCCTGGAAATGTGTCCACATTCACATTAGTGACGTTTGACCCAACTTTATTATATGTGTTCCCAGGAATGTTCAATCCACAAAAGTAGAAATCATCAGCTGTGACAAGCTTTGGATCCTTGCAGAACTTTCCATTGACAAATACTGCATAAAGGAATATTTGTTATGGACACATTAAAAAGAATGCTTAAAACTTCAATGCAGAAAATAATAAGGCCAAGTAGCTAATATTATTTCTTCCGTATTAACATTATAGTTAGTGTTGATTCTTTACATGACAAAAATAATGCAGAAACTTGAAAAAAGAAAAAAGAAGAGTTTGTACCAGCTGACTTGTCGGAGTAGTCCTTAAGTGCAACACAGAAGTCCTGCAGGGGAGCGGGGTCAGAGGCAGAGGCAAGAGAGAATGCCAAGGCGAAGAGGGCAACAGTTACAAGGTAAGCTTTCCTCATATTTCAGGCTTACTCGATCTTCTGTTCTATATATTTTTGCTTCGGGATTCGAGTGAGGGATGAAAAATGTTGAATGCAAAGCATGTCTATTTATAGATTAGGTCACATTGAATAGGTCTGATTTTCCATATGTGAATGATGCATTAAGTCTTCGACTATTACCAAATTTTTTATTTGATGTACAAATTAGAGTATTCTTTAACCACTATCACGCGCCTTAAATGTTCACCAAATTAGACCTGTTCAATGACATAACGTTACGCTTATATGTGTACAAAACCTGTACTCTGTCCACAAAAGATAAAGCTCTCAACTTACTGAACACACCATCTCAACGTATATTCAACTTGGATGTATCTTTATTTCAATGGGTTGTTAATAACTTAATATTTTGGTGGAAAATTTCTGTGTGACTTCGGCTAACTTCAATGAAATTGCTTGAGAATTACCATTGTAGAACCCATAATTAGATGGATTCAAAGCTTCTAGTGTATTACGTAACTGCAATAATGAAAGTCCAATTGAAGATCAAGTGGTAAAGTCTTTGCCAATGGAAGGCACCATAACCTTTCAAATGTACTTAAATTTCTTCATTCAATTATATTTCTTAGTCTAACTCATGTTAGGAATTTAACCTAATTCATGAGACTATGAGAAACGAAAAAACAGAGTTCAACAATATGTGCCTGTGTCCATAGAGTTGCCGTTATTTTTACTATATCAGGGAGAAAAATACAATTTTCAATACAGCAAACTCTAATATGAGGCAACAAATAAACACCCCAAGCAATAGGACCAAAGTGGGCTTAGACCTATTAGCTCAAGCCTCTACTCTATGGACTATGCCTCACAAAAAATCTCATTTATAATTATCACGCTTCCGAGTCGGGTTGGGTCACAATCTAGATCGAACACGTAATTTAAGTTCTACAAAAGCAAATAGGCCCTTTGAATCCAAACGTCGTATGACACTTTGACCCTAACTGGGAGTGTCAATTGGCAGTCCTTGGGCCTAAATTGAAGTGACAATCCACTTATGCTTAGAAACTCCTATTTTCTGAATTTTAGCTCCACTTTTCGATTCAAGCTCCCAAGAGGTAACACATGAGTTCAGAAACTCCACATTCCTCTATAAAATCAAGAGGAACCCATCAGAAAAAGAATGTGGTCTTAAGTTTTTAATAATATATATATATATATATACACACACACATATATATATATATATTCTTGTAAAGAGGAATTTGGTTATTATTGCGCGACATCACTATCAACAAAGAGCACAACTAGAGCCAAAGGTTGTACAAGATCCACACCCCACCCCCCCTTCTAACATACAAACTACTATAATTATCCCCTCAAACCCTAAACAAATAAATCACCAAATGCCCTGAACATCGTCCAAATCAAATCTAAAAACTTCATTCGTTGAAGTTCTAGCACACTGGTCATTAATATCATTATCTCAACCACAAGATGATGAAGACTTGAAGCTCATTTCAAGAGCTCATACCCACAAAGCCTGAAAGTGACCAATTGCACCCTACAAATCAACCATAGAGACAATGATAAGCATGCTATACCATTGCTCATTTTTCTCTAACTTCAAAAATTCCTTTCAACCACCTATTTTTTCAGAGATCATGTGTTATCCAACAATGATTTGCATGCTTGAATAAAACCATCCTCGTACTCATGATCACGCATGTAACTTTTGAACTCTTCAGCAAATGAACTTGAACTTCCCTAAATATTGTTAAAAGGTTTGAGAACGTTTTGAAATTAAATGCAATTGACATAAACGATGATAAGATTCTAGCAACACTTATGCATTTGCTTTAGCATCTTGGTTAGTAAAAATTGTAACTAGCTTCTTTCCACACCTCGCTTTTATTAAAGTTAGATATAATTAGGAATCAGATTTAGCAGTTTCCTCACTCAAAAATGCAACACCAAAGACCATTGTTTGTCTATGATGATACACTCCAATTATAGGTGCCAATGATGATAGTTTTTATTGGTTCAGTACATGGAATCAAAATAAACTACATCACCAAACAAATCATAATCCACGATTATTTTATTGTCCATCCAAAATATATTAGGGGCCGTTTGATAACGTTGTTTTTATTCTTCGGATGTACATATAGGTGAAAAAGTGTGTGAAAATACATATAATGTTGTTTAAAAAATAAAAACATGTGTTTAAACATATGTACCAAATGACCCCTTAGTTATTTGACCATCAATATCAAATTGTATTTCATTGAAAAATGATACATTTCCAAAACTTCTCATCTCAAAATAATGAAAAATGTATATTCCTTTCCCTCTTTCCCTCATTTGTTTAGATTGTAAATACTCTTAGAGTGATTTGCTAATTTTGTTGGCAACCACTATCTTCCTTTGAAATGGAAATTTATGTTTACTCCATGGAATTACAACTTCTTGATTGTGTTTGGATTTTAAAAAAAGTAACACAATATTTGCAATTCATTTGAAAAAGGATAACCATGTAGGCTTTGCAACCAACTCTTAAATCCAATCCAAAAGCAAAGCCCATGATTCAATCTCATGGCAAATTATTTATTAAAAGCCCAGTTCTCATTGGCAATATGACCCAGTTCTCACTAGCAACATCAAAAAACCCAATTCTCACTAGCAATATAAAAAATAAAAATAAAAATAAAACCAAATTCTCACTGGCAATATCAAGAAATCCCGGTTCTCACTAGTAATATCAAGAAAACCCAGTTCTCACTGGCAACATCAAAAAACCCAATTCTCACTGGCAATACCAAAAACCCAATTTACGTCAGCACTATTTTATCAAAAGCTCAAGATTATTAACACTTGGCAAAAATACTATGTCATAATTATTTCACTTAAAAGTCCAATGATGAACAATGTTTCAATTTCTTAAACATTACTATAATCTATGGCAATTATTTGTTCTAAAAAATCAAGGCAATCATCATATAAAAGCTCATGGAAAGTTATTTATCTTAAAAAATTATGATGTTTATCTCATACCATATTATAAACCGATGAAATTTGTATAGTAAGAACCCATGGTCCCTATTTATATCACAACATTCATATTATTTATTTTCAAAACTCATGGTAACTATTCATCCTACAAGCTCACCATTTAAATTATGACATGGTTATCAGGAACCATAAACATTACTTATGATATGGAATTCATCATTTCAAAAAAATAGTAAATGTTATTCACAAAAGCATTTTGAATTAATTAAACTTATGCTATTATTTTAAATATTACAACTCATTGCCCAAAGACCCATTATAAATATCTATCAAAACCCAAAATATTCACTAATAATAAGAGCGCAAGAGGGATGAAAAACCCATGGTAATATGTGTCCATTTTGTAGATCCAAATATGCTATAAAAGGAGAACAAGCCCAGGTAAAAAGGGGGATGAACACAGCCCAGCCCAAAGGGTCCAATCCATGTGAGCAAGCCCGATCCAAAGAACTCCAACAAATGTAGAGGACTGAAATAGACAACCAGCTTCCCTTTTGTTCATCCTTGACCAAGGTCCAGCTGGAGGACTCTACAAGAGAATCAAGTCTTTAAGAATGAACTAGGGGCTATCCCATTACTTTTCAGTCACCCTCTCCCTGACGTGGACAATGCCTATGGGTTGTACTAGCAGCTGAAGTCTAATAGGAAATAGAATTTTATCTCTTTACTCAAGACTATATCTCCAGAGGAGGGGAAGCCATAACCAAGTTATCCAAGTCTCAACGAATCAATGCTATAAATGTCAAAAAGTTCAAGAAATGGTTCATGTGCCAAGCCCATGAATCCTAAAGGGGAAAATTTGGGAATATGTGGTTTGAAGGGCAAAAACGGGATCTCTAGTGGAACCCTCTAAGATGGGCTTAAACTTTGACACCTGGCTTAGGGTGTTGGAATGCTGCTTCCTAGGGTCCAAATCCCAGTTTTAGCACAAACATCCTTCCTTAATGCTTGTCTTAATCTCATTGGTTGAATATAAACTCAGAGATCCAAGCATTTAATGCAAGATTATGCTAATTTTACCCATGTGTGACATTGCCCAAAGAAGCAAGACAACCCAAAAGAGAATCCACCATTTATAGCCAAATCCTAGGATAATCAAGCTTGCTATTCTGCCTCCTGATCTGTCCTACATTTTGAAATTTTGCTAATTAATACCTCCCTAAACTCCACTATAAAAGGACAAGCGCATCAGCCCACAAAACACACGCCAACCCCTCTGAAATTTCTGCCATTCTTGTTACTTTGCTTGTGGTTTAACTCTCCCCAGCTCATAAATCATTCCCCTTAGCCTACACGCAGTTACCCTTAGACATTCCCTTTCCTTTTTTGCATATTCTAAGCACACAAAGGCTTCCTAATCAATCATAAACAACCCTTTACCCGTTAAAGACTTAGTTTCAGCATTAACTCTATCATACCATCACAAGCTTACATACTCACTCACTCAAAACAGCCTATACTACCACATTCATGCCCCGAATATATATTCCCCAAGAATATTAATTCAATATTTGCTGCACTGAGCTGGAATCTCTTTCTTCCTTCACACCATGCCAAATAAACCCTTTCTTCTCACCATGAAACCATTAATTTTTATTTTTTGTTTTACTATTGAAGGATATAATGTATCTGTAACAATGGAATTCTTCCATCATATTGATATAATGATGGCTGAAAGTACAATATGCCCCTTTGACCAAGACATACAAGGACTTCCAGAAGTGAACACTTTCTTAAATCTATTTAATAATTGACTGCTAGACTAAGTTTAATTTCACCCTACCACTAGAGAATTTATTTTTCTTGTATTATCAAAACAGGACCACTAATGTACTAATCAACTATTGTAAAGTATTTTTATTGGGCTCTGCAACTGTTTTATTAGGGTGCAACCTTTATTTCTTGCTTGGATAGGCTTATCACCACTCCGAAAGCCTCTGGGCATCATTTCAAGAGCCTATCGTTGAGTTTTGGCTTGGCTTCCACATATTTTATTCGAAGGCATCAATTTTCCCCCTCAACATTATGTTATTTATTGGTTGACTAAGCTTTACTACACATTTAGTTTCCTCAATTTTTTACATTTTTTAACTTGTGTGGAAAGGAAAAAAAGAAACTAGTATATGTTTTGGGGAGAAAAAATTTTGTAATAGTTGGTTTTTATATATGAGTTTAGTGATTATCAAAATATAAATTATTATAACTTTGTTCAATAGTTTTTATGTGACAAAATGGAAACAAAGTTTGTATAAAATGCTCATTAACTTCTCCAAAAATAAAAAATAATGTTAGTTTTCCTGTGAAATAATCAAGATTCATTTACATTTTCTAATAAAAATTATATATTTTCCTTTTTTTTTTAATTTTGTTGTGTTTTGAAGCATATCTCAATATATTGTAACGTATTACATAATATCTTGCCATATATAATAATTGAAAGTAAAATGAAATATGTTTTCTTGCCAAAAAAAAAAAAAGATATAGACTCCCTTATTGAATATAAATTATTTATTAGAATGTAATCACATTATTGTGAGATGGATTTGGGACTATCACTTAAAGTCTCAACTACTATTCTCATTTTTTGCTTAACAAAAAAAAAATATATATATATATATATATATTATTCGAAATTTTCCTGCACATTGTTTGGGTTTGCGACTAGTGTATTCATAAAATCTTAAGCATTTTGACCTCAAAAAAATAAAAATAAAAACTCTAATGCTTTTTGTAGGTGACTACTTGAAAAATTAAATCTTTTGGTTTATAATGGATAAGTGTTTCCTTTAAGGAATTGTGGATAATGCTTAATTTTATCTTAAAACATCATTAAGACTTACGTAATTTTTCTCATGAATGATACATGTATTATCCATAATGCTTGAGAAACTAGGAGGAAAGAACCAAGCTTTAGAAAAGGCTTGACAATTGAAACGACGCCATACATGATCTTCTGTATGCAAGCATGGGCGGCGCAATGTATAGTTCGGGGGTTCATCAAATGAACCCCCTGAGCTAGCAAATTTTTTTTTTTTTTGTATATATATAAAATATATTTTTTTATTTGACCCTCCTAAATAAAAATTTGAACACTCTGATTCTAATTTTTTTAAAAATCCACTTGAAAGAAATTTAATTATGATCATCTTAACAATATTTTAATCTTTTTAAAGATTAAAAAAAAAAAGCTCCTAACAATAATCCAATTTTGTCTAAAATCTAGGAGAAATAGTTAGCCCAACAACAAAGTAAAAAAAAATTCCATCTAAAATCTTTTTAAAAAGCCCATTTAGATCTTAATAAACTTGAAATAAACTAATGAAAAATTCATAGTTTACACTATACTGTCATTGTAATATTTACATTGTTTCTAAACAAATGTGTACAATATTGTATAGTTTTTGCAAATGTATATAGTATAATTATCTATAATATAAATCTTACATTGATAGTATAATGTAAACATATAATCATCATAAACCAATAAATAAAAGTATTTTAAGCAGTAATAATTAAAATTTAGTTAACAACAATAATTAACATGTTCATTATACTAAGAAAAAATATGTCAAATGAACCTATAGTTTATTTTTTATTCTATTACTAGTACGTACTATATTCAAATTTGTAATAAAAAAAACCATGTAGACTGTAAGATTCATATTTTACCTAAAATGCATCTTCTTTCTGACCTCCCTATAAAAAATCATAGAACAGTATGTAAGAGGATTTTCCCTTACAAACAAAGGAATATGTCTGGCTTCATATCTAGTTTATCCCTCTATCAAGCCTCTGCTTCTTTTATTTTTAAATTATTTTTACGAAATTTGCTGAACCAAAGCTATCAAATAGCAGTGGTTTATATATCAACTTGAATTTATGAAAATTTTATTGATTTTGAACTTCTTATTTAGAAATTTAATTTGATAAATTAGAGCACGTGTACAATTTGAACAGAATTTTTGCATTTTGGAAATAATTTGAAAATTCAAGATTTTTCAATTGAAAATGAAATAACCAAAATTTGGGTAAAATTTTAACTGAAATTATGCATTTTGAAAATTGGGTAAAATATCATTTTCGTCCCTAAACTATCACAAAAGTTTGTTTTTCATCCCTAAACTTTCAAAAGTTCTAGTTTCGTCCCTAAACTATCACAAAAGTTCGTTTTTCGTCCCTAAACTTTCAAACGTTCTATTTTCGTCCCTAAACTTTTCCAAACGTATTGATTTTCGTCCCTCCCACATCAGCACCCTGACAAGCCACATCAGCACTCCGTCAGAACTTTTGAAATTTTAGGGACGAAAATAGAACTTTTGAAAGTTTAAGGACGAAAAACGAACTTTTGTGATAGTTTAGGGACGAAAATAGAACTTTTGAAAGTTTAGGGACGAAAAACGAACTTTTGTGATAGTTTAGGGACGAAAATGATATTTTACCCTTGAAAATTTGATGTTTTTAGGTGGGTAGTTAAAAAACCAAATTTAGCATAATTTTGATAAAATTTCCACGTTTTAAAAGAAATTTGAAATTTAATATTTTGGGTGGAAAATAATTATAAAAAACCCCTAATTTATCGCTATTTTGATTTATTTCGACATTGGTTAATATGATCATGAAGGATGTATGCATGCATATGTTACATGTGGTAATGCTAAGACCATATAAAATGACACAACTTGTGCCACAGTTCGTTTACGTGGTGAGTTGTGAGTGATAGAAATATGTCCTCACATAAACCCACCATCACATCTCTACCACTCACAACTCATCATGTAAGCGAATTGTAAGTGGGTAGAGATAGCATAAATCATAGGTAATAGGGAAAGTTATGGCTTCTAGATATTTGTATGTCTTAAACTTTTCTCGTTTATCATTGTGAAATTACATGTGTTTGCATAGAGGTCTTCTCGATCTCAGAAGTGGTCAAACCATATGTCTTTGCAAAGCTTAGGACCCCCACCTATTGAACATATGCTTTGGTTCGGGTAGTCTTTATCTCATACAACCTTTCCAACAATATATTGCTTGTGTGATTCAAAGATTGTTTGGCTTGGTTTCGATCAAACCGGCCCTCAATGAGGTTTGAGTTTCGGCGTTGGAGAGTTTTCTCGTTTGTGTGATATCTTCTCATTCTTCTCATTTTAGGTCAAATTTAGCAGATCCTCTAATTCTTTAGAAGGTAGGTAATTGGCATGCCTTCACCTTGGTGCAAAAATCTTTGTGATCAAACAGTTTAAATATTTTTTAGCCTAACCTTACATTTTTCTTAAAAACTCTCATGTTTGAGGTATTTTGAATAAATTTTATCAAAGTGAAGGTGTTTGAATGGGTTTCTTGGCCTTGATATTATGTGTAATAATGCTTGTTGATGCAAGTACGTCATCATTTTGATCAATGAATAAGTAGAAATTATCTTACTCGCTGATTTTGTAAGTAAGCTTGAGATGTACCACATAATCAAGAAAGGACTATGCTGATTGGAATACCACATGTGGGCGGAAAAAGGATTTCTTAAATGAAACACGTTTTTTGTTTTCTAACTTAACATGTACTTGAGCTTCAGTAAACCTTAACTAACCCCTATTTTAATTAAATATGCATTTTTTTATTATTATAAATATATAGTTGCTATGCCACATGGATTAAAAGAAAAACGAAAAAGGAGGTGCTTAACAAAATGCCAACATTTTCTTTATTACAAATCTTCCAAAAAAGAGTTACATAAACAATCGTTTTATTTTAATATAGTTATGATTGCAATGAGATAAACAGAGCCATATATCTAGTGCTTTATAGCACTTACAATTACTTTTTCTAATTGAAAATTTAGAATTCTTTCTGAAGATATTTAACCACTTTCTTGTCGAGTTGGAAGGCCTTGGTCAGAACATCAGGATTAATGGGAGGATTGGATCCAAAAACAGCATTTGCTATTGTGATTGCACCTGCATTTTGGCTGCTTAAACCAGAAATGGCAATTGCATTTGTTTTTCCCACATTGACTTGAAAGTGAATGAGACCAACTGGAAAGACAAAAACATCCCCTTTGTTTAGGGTTTTGGTGAAGAGGCGGTTATCAGTGTTGGATGTTACAAAACCAACGAAGAGAGTACCCTCCAAGACTACTAGGATTTCAGTGCCGCGAGGGTGAGTGTGGGGAGGATTTTGTCCATATGGTGCAAAGTCGATTCGAGCAAGGGATATGCCAAGAGTATTGAGGCCTGGAAATGTGTCCACGTTCACATTAGTGACGTTTGACCCAACTTTATTATATGTGTTCCCAGGAATGTTCAATCCACAAAAGTAGAAATCATCAGCTGTGACAAGCTTTGGATCCTTGCAGAACTTTCCATTAACAAATACTGCATAAAGGAATATTTGTTATGGACACATTAAAAAGAATGCTTAAAACTTCAATGCAGAAAATAGTAAGGCCAAGTAGCTAATATTATTTCTTCCATATTTATATTCTAGTTAGTGTAGATTCTTTACATGACAAAAATAATGCAGAAACTTGAAAAAAGAAAAAAGGTTTGTACCAGCTGACTTGTCGGAGTAGTCCTTAAGTGCAACACAGAAGTCCTGCAGGGGAGCGGGGTCAGAGGCAGAGGCAATAGAGAATGCCAAGGCGAAGAAGGCAACAGTTACAAGGTAAGCTTTCCTCATATTTCAGGCTTACACGATCTTCTGTTCTATATATCTTTGCTTCGGGATTTGGGTGAGGGATGAAAAATGCTGAATGGAAAGCATGTCTATTTATAGATTAGACACATTGAATAGGTCTGATTTTCCATACGTGAATGATGCATTAAGTCTTCGACTATTACCAATTTTCTTTTTGATGTCCAAATTATTCTTTAACCACCATCACGCGGCTTAAATGTTCACCAAATTAGACCTGTTCAATGAGATAACGTTACGCTTATATGTGTACTAAACCTGTACTCTGTCCACAAAAGATAAAGCTCTCAACTTATTGAACACACCATCTCAACGTATATTCAACTTGGATGTGTTTCTCAAAACAAAAACTAAACTTGGATGTATCTTTATTTCAAGGGGTTGTTAATAACTTAATATTTTGGTGGAAAGTTTCTGTGTGACTTCGGCTTACTTCAATGAAAGTGCTGGAGAAATACTATTGTAGAACCCATAATTAGATGGATTCAAAACTTCTAGTGTATTACGTAACTGCAATAATGAAAGTCCAATTGAAGATCAAGTGGTAAAGTCTTTGCCAATGGAAGGCACCATAACCTTTCAAATGTTCTTAAATTTCTTCATTCAATGATATTTCTTAATCTAATTCATGAAACTAAGAGAAACGAAAAACAGAGTTCAACAATATGTGCCTATGTCCATGGAGTTGCTGTGATTTTTACTATATTAGGGAGAAAAATTCAACTTTCAATACAACAAACTCTAATTTGAGGTAACAAATAAATACCCCAAGTAACAGGACCGAAGTGGGCTTAGACCTATTAGCCCAAGCATCTACTCCATGGACTATGCCTCACAAAAAATCTCATTTATAATTATCACGCTTCCAAGTCAGATTGGGTCACAATTCAGATCGAACACATAATCTAAGCTCCATGAAACCAACACAAGCCCATTGACACTTTGACCCTAAGTGGGAGTGTCAATTGGCAATCCTAGGGCCTAAATTGAAGTGACAATCCACTTATGCTTAGAATTGAAACTCCAATTTTCTGAATTTTGGCTCCACTTTTTGATTCAAGATCCCAAGAGGTAATACATGAGTTCAAAAACTCCAAGATAGAGGAATGTGAGAGAAATATGAAAATCCACATTCCTCTATAAAATCAAGAGGAATCCATCAGAAAAAGGATGTAGTCTTAGGTATTAAGCAAGGGCAGCTTGATGCATTTGGGGGCCTAAGGTGAAAATTAATTATCTTGTTTCATATGGAAAATTACTATTAATTAACATAAACCACGTAGATTTTTTTTTTAGTTTATAAACACAAAAATTTGATAAAACTTTTTATATTTGTTGATGTAGCAGATTGATGGTAGTAAGTAAAATAATTATGTTAGTGGTGAATTTAGTTGAAAACTAGTAAAAGTTTGCTAACTCGACTATTGTGAAAAATGTTATGAATTTTTTTGTGGATTGCTTTCTTTTTTTTTTCTTCTTTTAGAAGTGCTACATTCACAATGTTTTTCATAACAAATCTTAGGTGTTAAGTTACTTCTTGTTTTCTATTTGAACCTATCACTAAAATTATTTTTTTGCTGTTAATAACAGCCCTTAACAATCTGTTATTTAGGATTTTTTTGTAAAAATGTTGTGAAAAATGTTGTAGACATAGCATTTCTTTCTATTTTTTATTTGTTTTTCATTAGATAAGAAAATATTATTTTATTTATTTGTTAATATTTTGGCTTAATTAATACCATTGGTTAAAATTTAGGGGCATTTTTTTTTCACTTAGGGCCTTAGGCGACCGCATCAATGGCTTATACCATTGAGCCGGCACTGGTATTTAGGAAAATATATATATATATATATATATATATATATATAACTTCAAAAATTCCTTTCAACCACCTATTTTATCCAACATTGATTCCATGCTTGAATAAAATCATCCTCATACTCATGATCATGCATGTAACTTTTAAACTCTTCAGCAAATGAACTTGAACTTCTAAAAATATTGTTAAGATGTTTGAAAACATTTTGAAATAAATGCAATTAACATAAACGATAATAAGATTCTAGTAACGCTTATGGTTAGTAAAAATTGTAACTAGCTTCTTTCCACTCCTAGCTTTTATTAAAGTTAGAAATAATCAGGAATAAGATTTAGCAGTTTCTTCACACAATAATGCAACACCAAAGACCACTGTCTATCTATGATGATTCGCTCCAATTATAGGTGCCAATGATGATTTTTATTGGTTCATTACATAGAATCAAAATAAACTACATCACCAAAAAATCATAATTCACGAATATTTTATGGTCCATCCAAAATATATTAGTTATTTGACCATTAACATCAAATTGTTTTTCTTTGAAAAATGATACATTTCCAAAACTTCTCATCTCAAAATAATGAATAAGGGTATATTATATTCCTCTCACTCTTTCCCTCATTTGTTTAGATTGTAAATACTCTTAGAGTGATTTGCAAATTTTACTGGCAACCAATATGTTCTTTGCAATGGAAATTTACGTCTACTCCATGGAGTTACAACTTCATGATTGTGTTAGGATTTCAAAAAAAGTAACACAATAATTGCAATTTTGTTGAAAAAAGATAACCATGTAGGCTTCACAACCAACTCTTAAATCCTTTCTAGATATCTTTCCCTCACATTCAACTTCCTTCTTGAAACCAGCTTTATAACAACAATATTTGCAGGATATGATCTATCTTACTTTTGTTCAGCCAATCTTTACAGGTATTGAATTTAACATATCCAACATACATATTATTCTAATATAGATTTGCGTAATTCTTTAAATCAAATGTTATTCCAATTTTTGGAGTTATATATTTTTTAGTGGTTGCCTTTTCCAAGAACGATAAGATAATCAACCCACACAATTTCTTCATAGTTGCTCTTCCCTTCTTTCTCCATTATGAATAAATTAGTATTATTTTAACAAGAAATAGATGAAAAACCTTGGCACCTATACGATCATTCTATGCCACCACCAAAAATAAGAGACTTTACTGCTTTTAATGCAATGATTTCACAAGAAATAGCAATCTAAAATGAATATTTTGATTTAGGAAATTCCTTCTGAATCAGATATTAGTGTTAGAGTCTAATTCAATTACTATACAACATGTAATTCAATACAAAAATTTTAGTCATCACGAAGAACATAATTTTTATTTCAACCATGATAAACATTGCTCCTAATACAACTCTATATAATGTTAAAGTTGTTGTGTGATTGAGTGATGAGTGTAATCATGAAAGAAAGAGCACACACAAAAGTTTGTGTGGTTTGTTCTAATATTCGCCCATGTCCATGGTGGAAAGTCGTTGATGACTACATCTTCTGTTATATTAAGCTCTTGTGATATAATCTATATCTATATATATATATATATATATATATATATATATATATAATAATAGATAAAGTTGAAAGAAACTCAAATTAGAATTCTAAATTAGAGTTCCAATTTTGCGCTATGTGTCTTAAATTATTTATTTTCAAAAGAGTTTTATTTCTTAATTTTAAAATCAAATATGAAACCATATCATAAATATTCATCCAAGTGCATGAGCCTACCATTAGTTTGGATCATATTTTATTATTATGTCTTAAATATAACAATTCTAGTATTGTATTGTGCATTATTGGCACATCTTCAAGGTATACGACATACCAATTATATTTAAGAGCAAAATACATTTGGATCGGACAAAAAAGCATAAAATATATAAAGAGATTTCTGAATTTAATTTCAAGCACTTGTGAATAATTAGTGAAGGTACAAAAGAGAAGTTACAACCAAAATGAAACAAGGGGCTTCCTATAGCTAGGCACACAAGCTCTTGAGAAATTTGGTGGTTCTTTGTAAATCTGAATCTTGCCTTCTATTTCATAGGAACAAACAAGAAATCCAATTGCACAAAATTTTTAGTTTTTGAAATAAAATATTTAGGAACGAAATGTATAACATCTTAAATTTTTAGGAATTAATTATATAAAAATTTTAAAAATTTAAGGATGAAAATAGAACTTGGACTATATTTTAGGAATGAAAAGAATATTTGATATAACCTCAAAATTGTTAACACGATTTACTTCAAAACAAATTTTATTATCAAAGCCTTTGGTTTTTAATAAAAGAGTAATAATCTAATTAAAATTCAATTATAAAGATTTCAAAATATTTTAAAATTATTTTTTGTAACTTAAAATATTCTTTGATTTAAATATAATTCTTGATTTAGTCACACTAAAATAGAAAGTTGAAATTATATAAAATTTTATTGGTTCATGGATTATTGGTTGGTTTTGAATTGATATACGAATCAAAATCGACAAATTCACATTCACATTCACATTCCACCCATTGATTAATCAAAAATTCATTTCAATTTTTAAAAAAGCATGGTTTGGGAGAGAATTCATTATGTATCGGTTTAGTGTAACTACATTTTTACATAAAGGTAGACCCCTTAAATGTGGGACTCATCCCTATATAAGAGGATTATTACTTATGAGTACACATTATTTTCAAAAGTAGTAGTCAAAGGGAATAATTAATAAGTATTTTGTACTTTGTTTCCAAGTAAGCCAAGAACGTTGATGATGAGTTCATTAGTGAAGTTTTCTCTCTTGAGATCGGGCCTAAGGTAGGTAATCAGTTGGAATTGGAATTGGGATTGGCAAATAAGGGGTTAGTGTATTGTTTCAAACTTGTTAATCCCAGTGTTTGATCTGAGTTTGTTGTTTGATCTATTCTCCCTATTTTGGTGATCTGGGTTTTTGAATTTTTGTTCATCTTCTTCTCTATCTGGCAAAAAAGATTTAGAGAAAAATTAGAGACTTGTTTTGGGTCTTCTCACAGAGAGGGAGAGAGAGGAGTAAATAGCCTTTTCATTTTAGTTATTGGTGTCCAGCTCATCAAATGTCACGTGTTGTGCACATGCCTATAAATTTATATCAAAGTAAACACCAAACTAACAATCAGGGTTAAGTGTTACAAAATTTTGATTTTAGGGGGTTGATTGTGCTTTTTCATAGCTTATGGGGGCAAAGGGTAAACTTTTGTATAATTTAAGGTAGAAAAGTGTAAATTCTCAACAAAATAAAAAAACCTCAAGTTTACATAAATATATAAATATATAATTAAATTAAGGTTCATGTTCGATCAACTATGGGTGTATTATCTATTCTCCTATTTAAAGGGCATCCCCTATTTTGGACTAAACTTTTTTTTGGTTCCAAAATACTCTTACACCCTAAATTTAAGTAGTGGCAAATCTTGAGGATAACATAGTAAAAATACATCTTTAACTTTCACATACAACCTTGCCTACAAAATAGGCAGCGTTTAACTCCCACGTTTAAGTTCAGTTGATTTTTAAGTAGTGGCAAATCTTGAGGATAACATAGTAAAAATACATCTTTAACTTTCTCATACAACCTTGCCTACAAAATAGGCAACGTTTAACTCCCACGTTTAAGTTCAGTTGATTGTCAAACTAAGCATCTTCTTCTTCTTCTTCAAAATAAAGTTAACTTTTTTCTTCTTCTTCTTCTTCTTTGTTTTTTTTTCTTTTTTTTTTCTTTTTTTTGAATAAAAAAATAAAGTTAACTTTTTTTAATACCCGGTAACCCATGCTCCGTAATCTCATCTCACGTTTGGTTTTTTTCCCCCCTCAAATCTCTTTGTTTTGATTTTGAAGAAAAAAAATACCAAAAAGTAGAGATAAATCTTAAGGATAACATGCTAAAAAAATCTCTAACTCCCATGTAAAACATTGCCTACAAAATAAGACAATTGTCACATTAGTTACTCAACTTCTTCAATTTATTTCTTCCTCAATTCCTCTTAGTTCTATCTTCTTTTTCTCTAGACTATCATCATCATCTTTTCTAAATTTAAAATCCAAAAGAGAGAAAACTTTACTTACAAAAACAAGAGTGCAGTTGTTCCAGTATAACATGTGTGTTAATGTACATTACTCTTTTCAATTTTGTTTTTATAAATAACTCAACAGCCTTCTAATTATTTGGACTTTGGGTCTTCTTTATTTCTTTATTTTCTTTTGGTTATCCTTTTTTTTTTTTAATACGCGTTTGTGGGTTAAAGCCTAATCTTTGCTTCTGTTTTATTACAATATTACGGTGCTTTTTTCTTTGATTACTATTACAGTAGAACACAGACTAAATTTAAAACACAAACTGTGCAATTTGGATAAGTATCAAAGTGCAGTTCTAATTGTTCCGGTATAACATGTGTGTCAATGTACATTACTCTTTTCAATTTTGTTTTTATAAAGAAATCAAGCCTTCTAATTATTTGGACTTTGGGTGTTCTTCATATTTTTTTATTTTCTTTTAGTTATCTTTTTTTTTTTTTTTTTAAATACGCGTTTGTGGGTTAAAGCTTAATCATTGCTTTTTTTTTTATTATTACAATAGTAAGGTGCTTTTTTCTTTGATTACTATTACAGGAAAACACAGACTAAATTTAGAACACAAATTGTGCAATTTGGATAAGTATCAAATTGGGGGGAATGGGCAGAATGGCTCTGTGTAGGGAGAGTAAATAGTAAGTTAGGCAACGCGTTTAAGAATTAAGAAAAATAGCATCTCGAGTTTTAGAAACTCGAGATTCATATTAAAAATCGAGTCTCAAAGACTCGCTTTGCGAGTGTTTTGCTAGTGAAAATGCCACACAAATCTCAAGTTTTAAAAATTTGAGTTCTATGCAAAATAATTTTCAGTGCGATCGCCCCTATAATGGCATTTTTAAGTCCTATAGTGACGTTTTAAAGTCCTATAGCGGCGTTTTTCTGCAAAAAATTTTTTATAAGTATCCATGCTAGGTTCAGGGAGCCCTATAGTGGCGTTTTTAAGCTTTATAGTGACGTTTTATAACCCTATAGCGGCGTTTTCCTGCAAAAAATTTTTCTAAGTGTCATAAAGTGAGCCCTATAGCTTTATAGTGACGTTTTTAAGTCCCTATAGCGGCGTTTTTCGGAACTCGAGTCTTTAAAACTCGATTTTTACTTGAATTTTTTTGCACCTCGAAGCATTCCGCTTACAAAACGAGACTTAAAAACTCGAGTTTTATCATGGAACTCGAGTTTTAAACACTCGAGACGCTACTTTTCAACATTGTTTGGAAACGTGACAACTATCTAAATTTTTTTATATTTATTGTTAAATGGAAATAAAATTCTATCAAATTGTGTAAAAGAAACACACAAAAATAAATATTTACTAAAAAAATGTAGTAATTTCAAATTTACAAATTATTGTTTACAAAAAAAAAATGTTACAAATTATTAAACTTTCATATAAAAAAATTAGAAAAACCTTTAAGCAGGACAATTATACTTGCGCATGACTGGTTTAACAGTCCAAGTCCAAAATTTAAGCTGCTTATTTGCCAAACCAACCGAGTTAGCATCCAAAGGCAAAATTTGGAACCAGGGTTTGACTTAAACTTTTCCGAGTTAGAGCCCAAGAAGTGCAACAACAACCTTAATAACAACGAACAAGCCCCTAGGGTTTTAGTTTTAGTTTTAGATCCTCTCTCTCAACTCTGTCTGGGGTTTAGTCTTTTACACTCTACCCACAGACCTCTCTCTCTCTCTCTCTCTCTCTGTGTGAGATCAAAATAACTCATTGAGTTACAACAATGGCAACTGCCACCGCCACTGCCCCTCCAACCAGTAGTACCACTGCGCTGCCACAGATGAAGAAAGAGAACGAAAAAGTCGATTACTTCAACCTCCCTTGTCCTATTCCCTATGAGGAGATCCACCGTGAAGCTTTCAGTTTGTCTCTCTTCTTCTTCTTTTCTACTTTCACTCTTTCCTATATTTGTTCGTTTTCCCATGCTTTTGATTTTGAGTGGGTAAGATTTATTTTCGTTACACGTGAATTTGGACCCAATTGATGACTTTAGGTGGATTTTCTTTGTGTTCTGCTAATCTATAGGATCAGAATATGTAATTGCTAAAACTGTTAAATGGGCTTCTTCTTCTTTTTTGCTTCTAATTTTTGTGTTGAATCTGTGTATTTTGTTTTGGCAGTGTCTTTAAAGCCAGAACTATTTGAAGGGATGCGCTTTGATTTTACCAAAGGACTCAATCAGAGGTTCTCACTCAGCCACAGGTAGCTTTGCCCCTCTCTCTTTGTTTGGGTACAATACTCTGTAGTCCCTAAACTTTTAGCCCAGGAGCGATTTTAGTCTCAAAATTTTAAATTGGTTACTTTTAGTCTCTAGCAAACTTTAAGTGATTGTTCTTCATTAGAGACTAAAAAGGTTTGTTAGGACTAAAAGTGATTGCTTTAAATTTCAGGGACTAAAATCAATCGTGCTAAATTTTAGGTACCAACAATGTATTTTGGCATTTGTTTCTTGGGTTTTCAATTTTCTGTGCCTTTTTTTTTATCGCTGTCGATTTTGATAGTAATTATTTGTTGTTCACAATCGGTCAGCGTGTTCATGGGACCAATGGAGATTCCTTCACAATCTTCTGAAACCATTAAAATTCCCACTGCTCACTATGAATTTGGTGCCAACTTTATAGACCCAAAGGTAAGTGACCTCTGGTTGAAGGAGTTTAAAAAAAAAAAAAATCCAATGATGAATTAGAATTGAAAACTTCGCTGTTGGTGTGAATTGCTTTTGTGTAGCTGATGCTTTTTGGGAGAATAATGACTGATGGGAGGCTCAATGCAAGAGTGAAGTGTGATTTAACCGACAATCTTTCTTTCAAGGGTAATGCTCAGGTAAATACGCATATATTAACATCCCTTGATGAATGATGATGGAGTTTTTCCCTTTTTTGCTGGCATTGTGCCTTATCATGTCTAAGGCAGTTGATTATATTTTCTTGTGCTTTTTCCAGCTTACAAATGAGCCGCATATGTCACATGGAATGGCCTATTTTGATTACAAGGTGAAGCTTCTCTTTTTCCTTACTTGTAAATATGCTTACATTTTCTCATTGTGCTTTTAGTGATGATGTTGGTGCATTTACATAATTGTTAGTTTTTTCCGATATGCGATCAGAGTGTTCTAGGCTGCAGAGGCACCTAATCTAGGGAATATTTCTGAGTACCTGCATAAGTACTTAGTGGCTGACACTTTATTGTTAATGAAATTTGTCATGTAAGAAAAGTTTCATTAAGGTCGCAAGTTGTGACAGATGCACATTTTCTTTATCTATAGTTAAATTATTATTTTGTTAAAGAACATGAGTATGATGTTCTTGTCAATTATTCAGATTATGAATTGAGATAACTAGTTTTTTCTTTACCTCGGGAGAGACAGAAATCTGGAAATCATTTGATGGCTGTGGATTCCATCAGATTCTTGTTCACATGCTAATAAGGAAGAAATTTCTGTATCAAAGTGTGAAGTGGACCCTATCTTCAGATAATATTCTTGTAACCACTAACCATTGTTCAGCAACATTGGGCTCTCTCTCTCTCTCTCTCTCTCTCTCTTTAAGTAATAAGGGCTGGAAGTTGTTGGATAGTCTAGTTGGCAAAGTGTCTTGGAATTGTAGTAGAGACCTAGGATCAAAACCACGCATGCCTGGGTTTGTTGGGGGGTAGGGGGTTATTCCCCCTTTTTTATCCCAGGATTTTAATCTAATAGAGGAAAAAAAAAAAGTGGATGAAAAACATGAGTAATGTCTGATGGAGAACCTTTATTTCAAAAATTAAGTAGGAATCTTTCTTTTGGGTGTTCGCTTACATGGCAAAGGAGCGGGTGGATACTGGATAGGTTCAACTCTTGTGAGCGAGTGCAACAGAAGTAATATTGCCAATGAGCTCTAGCTCTAATGACACTTTCTTTACCCATGAGAAAGGGGTAGAGGTGAGGGCCTGGGTTTGAGACCTAGGTTGCATTGGTGACTTACCAAGCCCAAAGTTAAAAAAAAAGAAAAAGAAAAGTGATACTTCTGATGAACTTCTGCAATTTTTTTCATTTTGCCCTTTCTTTGACATCTTTGGGTTGGGTCTTTCCAAAGCTCTCCTAAAATAGTAATGCTTGGATTGACATTTTGGTATCTCTAATTTGTTGAACGATGTACTTTGCGCAGGGCAAAGACTACAGGTCCCAGTTTCAGCTGGGAAATGGTGCCTTACTTGGAGCAAATTATATTCAGGTATAAGATACTGGAACCAAGCCATTCTTTTTTTACACTTATTATGATGGATTGTGATTAATATTTCAAATTTAATACTATGAAGCTGCTCATGGATATGTGATAATAAATTGTTGATAATTTTCATATGGGTGGCAAATAGTATAGAGTTCTTGATGTAATCAGCTTGTTTGTGGAAACATTGGCTGGAAATAAAATTGTCGCAGAAAAAATTGTGTACTGCAGACAACAAGAAATCCAAAAAATGTATATAATTCACTAGTTATGATCCATTCGAAAGATCGTTCCTTGTCCTCACCAAACTGGAAATAGTTACATTATGTTGCCATTTTTTGATAAGCTGTTTTATCATCTTGCCAATTGATTAATTTCTTGGATTTTTTTTTTGTGTTTTCCTTTTTATAGTTTGGTGTAGCAAATACCATTTAATGGTCTTTTACTGAAATAACTTTATGTTTTTCAGAGTGTGACCCCCAATTTGTCTTTTGGTGGTGAAGTGTTTTGGGCTGGTCAGCATCGGAAGTCTGGTATTGGTTATGCTGCTCGATACAACACAGATAAGATGGTATGCTGTCTTCAATTCATTCTTTATCACAAGATCACGTCTTAAGAAAATATGGATTTTTAGTGAATTTATGTTAATTTACTTAGTCTGCTATTTATGGATACTTGGCTGTTCTTTTCTCCATTTCTAAGTGCTTGTCTTTTTGTTGTTCCTATGGTCAAAGCCTCTCTCTCTCTCTCTCTCTCTCTCGTTCTGTGTGTGTGTGTGTGTGTGTCTGTCTTTCCTTTCTCTTTTCAGTGCATTGTCAAAATTGATAACTGCAAAATAAAGAGCTATGGAAAGTGATTAAATCATGTCTTAAGAAAATATGGATTTTTAGTGAATTTATAGTAATTTACTTAGTCTGCTATTTATGGATACTTGGCTGTTCTTTTCTCCAATTCTAGCTTGTCCTAATTGTTGTTCCTATGGTCAAAGCTTCTCTCTCTCTCTCTCTCTCCTTTCTCTTTTCAATGCATTGTCAAAATTGACAACTGTAAAGTAAAGAGCTATGGAAATTGATTAAGTATCTGAGATATGCATTTTGGATCTACCTTGTTGCTATGCATAATTTAGATAATCAAAGTGATGGTGATCATTTTTTTTATTGTGGATTCTGAGACCCTGTATGGTTCTATGAGATATTCATTTTTTATGTCGAGCTTCTTCCTTTACTCATGCTGGAATGGAAAATTCATTCATGCATGGTATGAATTGATTAACATAAGTGTTAAGAAATGAAATTTATTTTCTAAAAACTCGTCCATGTATATTAAACTCCCATTTGTAGGGATTGCTCCTGTTATTCACATGTTGGCCCAACTCAATTGCTGAATGGTCAAAAATTTTGCTTGTAACCTATTCCATAGTGCACACAGTGATACATAAGAGTATAAATCCTGTGACATCTACTGCATGGATATAAAGGAAATACTATCTTTAAGATCAAATACTAATGCTGTCCATCCCTCTCAAAGAAGACTTTTTGGTCCAGAAAGAAGATTATGTAGTATAGATCTTTTTTGTCTTCATTCCGTGGTACAAAGGTTTTTTTTTAGATGAATTAGGAGTTGGTGTTTGAAGTCTTAGTCCTTTTGGAAAAAGTCAAGAATATGGCATCTATTTATGTGTGCCATTTTTCAAAAAGTTAAAAATTTTGATATGAGAACTTGAGTGTTTTGGTTTATGGAATGTGTGCCCTTGTGTGAGCTGTTCTTTCTCCGGATTCCTTTTTTCCTTCATCTATTCCTCTTGTTACTGTTCACATACTTTTCACTCCTCTGTTTTAGCTTCCAAGATTCTTCTTTCTTCTTTCAATCCTTCTATCCTAAACCTTTCCTTCCATAAGCCACCAAATAAATCCTTGAAATAACCTTAGAGATGTTAAATCTTGTTGCTGTCAGAAAAGTTCTTGCAATTTGTTTGCTTCAAGGAATAACTCCTCTGGATACTTTTAATGTCTACCTTTTGAACTGAAAATAAAAACCCTAAATATCACCAATATGCTTCAAATCTGTAACCTTTAAACCCTGAAGCTTATAACAAGCACACATAGATTTATGAAATCTGTCCCATGTCAATAAATTTTTCTGGAACTATATGGAGTTTGTAATACAGAAGTTTTTCTTTTTTTTTAATGGGTTCGTGTTTGTGGAGAAACAAATGCATTTCGTTCTCTTTGGGGGAAGGGATAAGTAACTTATTTGTTTTTAAAATTTTGTTGATATGTGATTCTTACTGTAGTTGCATTTACCAATTTTTCTGCAGGTTGCCACTGGGCAAGTTGCAAGCACAGGATTGGTTGCTCTGAGCTATGTTCAGAAGATATCTGAGAAGGTGAGTAAATTTAGCAGTATAAGAAAATGTTATGATCATTTTCAAGTTTATTTTCTTATACAGTTCTCTTCCTTTTAGGTTTCTCTAGCTTCAGACTTAATGTACAACTACATGTCAAAAGAAGCTACAGCCAGTTTCGGTTATGATTACATCCTTAGACAGGTAACATCTGCTCTTGTAAATTCTCTTGTATCCTGGTGCTGACATAATTTGCCTGCCATTGTATGTGTTGCTTTGTGGTTTTGTATTCAATGTATTTTTGGTTATTAAGCATGAATATGTGTGGGTTTGGATACGGCGTTTCCAAACCCACATCTGCGTTTTCAGACCTCTTTTTTTTTTTTTTTTTTTTTTTTTTTTTTTTCTCCAGCGCATGAACAGTAAATCACATTAATTTATTGTGCAGACCATAAACACTGTTCACGCACTGTTCATGAGACCCACAGCCACTTTATTCAGAAAAAAAATATTAAAAATGGGTCTCACGGCACTATTCATATATTTAAAAATTATTTTGCTACAGTGTTTTCAGCAACAATAAGTTGTATCCAAACGGACCCTATATTATTACCATTTTGATGTGAAAAGTGCCAATAATAGATTTCTTCTTTTACATTATAGTAGTTACCCTTTTTCTTGGTACTTTGACGCTAGTCCTAGCCCATAGAAAAGGTTATACAAGTAAAATTGCACCCAATTGAGGTGAGAGCCTCATGGGATATGTTGTCTCTGCTTACTGTAATCAGGTGTGGTACAACTGTTACTAGACCATGCTGCAAGTCATGGAAAAATTCAGCTGTCTTTTGATAGGCTTAGAGCAACCACATTAGTCCGTCTAAAAATTTCATATATTTTACACTAAAAACCTACCTTTTCAATTTTACACTACCACATTTCCAAAACACCCACATCAGTTAATCTATTTTACACATCTACTCTAATTAAATAATATTATTTATTATTTATTTATTATTATTTATTAATACCCATTCTCCCTCATAAACACCCGTTCTCTCTCATAAACACCCACAGGCCACAACATCAGCTCTTTCTCTCTCATAAACACCCATTCTCTCTCACAAACACCCACAACATCAGACACGTTCCTCTCTTTCCCTCACTCTCTTCGTCACAGCCGCCTCACCCAGCCCGTTGTCGCCGCCGATCCATCTCGCCGCCTCAGCCCTCTGCCTATTCTGCCTCCCTCTCGCCTTCGCCCTCCCTCTTTCCTTCGCCCCTCCCTCTCTTCCTCCACCACTGACCCTTCGCCTCCCACCCCAACCGACAACCCTTCGCCTCCCACCCCCAACCGACGACTTTAATGGAAGATCCGGCGGCAGCAATGGAAGACCATCAGGCAGCAGCAGTGGCAGCAGATCTGACTCCGTTGGGCATTTCACGTGAGTTTTCCGTTGAGTATGGTTTGGGCTGGGTTTTCCGGTGGGGTTGGACTATTTTTGGGTTGGGTTTACCGGTGAGTTTTGATTGATTTTGAGTTGGGTTTTCAGTGGGTTTGTCTTGATTTTGAGTTGGATTTTCTAATTACTTTTTTGTTGATTTTGGGTTAATTTTCTGTTGATTTTGGGTTAATTCTCTGTGCTAAGTTGCGGTGTTTGGTGGTTGGGTGGTTATTCTGGCGCGCTGGGTTGTTGTAAATGTTGGGGAAGAGAAGGAGTTTGACAGAGGAGATAGAAAAAAGAATTAAAAAATTGTTTACACGATAAACAGTAGCCGTGTATATATGCACGGTTACTGTTCATTTTGCAGGACATCGTGTATATTTAGACATTTTTACAAAGACTGGTGGGGAGGGTTTTTGGGTTAAAATGTGTAAAATTGAGCATTTTTTGTATTTTAGAAGAGTATACATGAGCTGGTGTGGATGCTCTTAAATTCTTAATAGGCTTTTAGTTGATGTGGTCATTAAGTTAAATGCTTGGATAGGTGGACCCTAAAATTAACTACTAAGGTACCTTAACTATTTGTATTTTATTCAGCTAGACCCAATCCATTTTATAAAAGGATGAACTCAATAGCTATAGGCAGGAATGATGAGTTAAATTTGGTCCCCCTATAAAACTGAGGCCTATTCTAGTTTATAATTGATTCTCATTTTCTTGTTGCCTGTTAGGGTTTGTGAAAAGAAATCAATGTTTCAATTGGTGTGCATCTTGGAGTATGAAACAGACCAAGTTGATGCGAATTTGGGTGGGTAAGATATAATAACAATTAATAGTCAATAATGACCAGAGTGGTTTTAACTTTTTAAAATTTTTTTTGATAAGGAGTGGTTTTAACTTTTAAGCATGGATTATGTTAAGAACGTTGAACCTCAATAACAAAAATATAAGACGGTGGTGGATGATAAAAATAAGGACTAGGGTCAGTGATGTGAATCCGACCTGGGCATAGGGAGGTGGCAAAACATATAGAAAGATTGGTTTGATCCCGGCTGATGCATGTATCTAGACTAGCTGATACTTCTGCTGCAATCTTTGAGAAAAAACTCCTCACCAGGGTTTTCGTCGCAAGCAACATCC
This sequence comes from Quercus ilex subsp. ballota, assembly GCA_032727855.1. Lineage (NCBI taxonomy): Eukaryota > Viridiplantae > Streptophyta > Magnoliopsida > Fagales > Fagaceae > Quercus > Quercus ilex. The sequence continues at coordinate 45,939,679 of CM064917.1, forward strand.
TAACTCCACTTAAAAAGCAAATTTAGTTTTTCATATATAATTCTCATTACTGGTGGCATTTTTCTTATTTCTTATAGTTGTGATTCTTGTGACAAATTTATTGTGTCGTCTGTGATGACAAGCTTGATTATGTGCCTTTAACTCAACAATCTGAGCTGGACTAATTTTTATGTTTCTTACAGTGCCGCCTTAGAGGGAAGATTGATTCCAATGGCTGTGCGTCTGCTTTTCTGGAAGAGCGATTGAATATGGGTCTAAATTTTATTCTTTCTGCAGAGGTGAGGATCAATTGTTAGTTAATGCATTTTCCTTGTGTATCACGCAAACGTACTCATGTTGGGGACCTACAATACATTAGTCTTCAAAATGGATGCATATCCATGATCTGTTGCACAGATTATAGATATATGCTTATTTACTCGTTTTGTAATTTTATGTCTTGCAGCTAGATCACAGGAAGAAAGACTACAAATTTGGTTTTGGGCTGACAGTCGGAGAGTAGATTAGCATTACTTGATGCTGTTTTATCCTCATTCTTGGTAGCAACTTTGCGAGCTATTCTTGCTTTATTTTTCCTATTGTCACAGAGCAAAGAAACAGTTTTGTATTTCTACTTTTGGCAACGTTATTTGTGAGTAGCATCGTGTGCTGCCACAGTTTAGCCGTCTTATTTATTTATTCGGAGTTAACACTCTTATTACCATTTAGGGCTGTAGAATGAGATCAAATAATGCGAATTAAGATATTTATCACTTCAATAACGTTGTTTTGATTCTCTTCTATTTCTTAAGTGGAAATGTGGAATGTAGAAAGAGTTTTATGAGAGGGGAACAAATCCTTTTGTCTCACCTTTAGCAAATAATCTACCAGAAACTTTAGAATGCCAAACTCACTCAATGGGTTGTAAACGAGCCGGGCATTACCGAGCAACGCATGTTTGAGCTCAGGTAGACAATAGAAGTAAAGTGTTCAAGCTTGGCTCAAGCTCAAATCAAGTCTAAAATCTGTGTTCAAGCTCGAACTCATTAGGAAGTCTAAAAACTTGAGATTGGCTTGGCTCAGCTTGATTCATTAGTCAAGCCAAACTTAAGCTCAAACTCGAGCTCAACATGAAGCCTCAAGATCCAAATCTAAGTTCCTTATCTAAGTTTTAATGGTTTTTTCAATAAAAAAAAAATTCAACTTAATGAAAAAAAAAAATGCACTAATCATAAAATAATTCTTCTACCACTACCGGTATTCAACCATTTACAACTTACAAGTATATCTTCTCAATAGTTTGTTCCATTTTCAAAGGAAAATGTCCTTCACCACTAGCTAAATTTTGTCAAATTAGGATAAATTTGTCAAATCAGGAATAAGTTTAACTACAAAATTGGTTATAGTTTTAGGTTACAACCCTACTCAAATCTTTTTATTGAAGGTGAATTTTAACAAATATATCATTAGATTATATCTTCTTTTTATATTCTCCATACTTGCAAAATTTCTAGAAAATTAAAGATCAATAATTATGTTATTAATAAATTGTTTAAATTACAAGTTTTTGTAATTTAAAACTATACATGAAATATAAACTTATAAATCATAAAATAAATAATATTTTATTGACACAAAATTTGACATGTGTATTAAAAGCATAAAAAACATGCAATTCAATGGTTAGATTATTAAATAAGGTTGTAGTTTTAAGTATAACCAATTTTGTAGCTAAACTTTATCCAATTAATAAATCATTAACAAAACACACACACACTGACACACATAAATTTTACATTCTGTAACAGCCTTGAAATGAGATGAAAGGCTTGAAGGTGAGGAAGAAAGAGAAATAGAAAGAGAACTCAGTTATGTTTGAACAAGGAAAGAGAGATAAGTGGCTGGGTGAGAAGAACCAAAACTTCTTGAGGAAGCCTTGGTGAAGTTCTCGAGGTAGAAAGAGATAAACAGGTAGTAAAATGAAATTTGATATAAATGGAAAGTGCAAGAACTAGAAAGACAAAAACAAGAGTAACACTTTTGTTGTAAGAGAAAAGAAGAGAAGGGAGAGAGGGAAAAGATAGGAAAAGAAATGAAAAAAGAATATGCTTCATTTTTACATTTTTGGAAAGAGTGGGGGAAGAGAAAAGAAAATAAAAGAATATATTTAATTTAGACATGTTTTTACCTAAATACCCCAAATAAAAACTAAAGGGTTTGTTTTGGTAATGGACAAAATTGAAATTTTAAAGCCATTAGAAGTAAGCCTCCCACAATTGTAGGCTATGTTACTTGTCTATCTTCTCATTTCACCCAATTTGGGCGGGTGAGAAAAAGTGAGCCCGAAAGATGCTCTCTCTTTTTCTTTTCTCTTCTTTTCTTTTTTATAATGCCAACCAAACAAGGGAAGGAGAGAGCATCTACTAGGCCCACTTTTTTTGGCATTTTGGCTAAGATCATGGAATTGAGGAGTATTGACATATGTCATTATTATATTAACAAAAAGACACATGCCATCCTTCTATGCATCTTTGGTTTGGAATTTAATTTTATAATATAATAATATATGTGGATTTGAAATAACTAGGTGTGAGATATTATTTCTTTTCTAAAAAAAAATAGAAAGTGTAAGATATTATTTCAAATCCATAACATTTATAAGCATCTTTAATAGATGAGTTAAAACCAAAATCTTCTCTATTTTAGAGAGTAAAATCTAAAAACACAACTTTAATAGTCTCTCCAAAGTTCAAAAAGTGTTTTGCTAATGAATAGCCACTCTCGTCTAGAGTGCTTCTTTTCATTAGCAAAAGAATTTATTTGAATAAAATATTCATCCCCATCTCTCTCTCAAGTAAACAAAAGTTGAAACAAGTATATAAAAACAAATAAAAATGATTATTTTAAATAGGATAGAAAAAATGTAGGGAGTTTGTTGGAAAGTATATTTGAAAAAGTAGGTAGGCAAAATGTAAATGTTACTATTTACTCTTTAAATAGTACAAAAATATTGAGAATCAAATGGAGATGTTGTTTGTTTGAGCAAAATCTCCAAATTTTATAAAATCATGTGTCACTACATTTTTTTTTTTTTGATAAGTAGGGAATTGCATTAAAAGAAACTAAGGGGGAACAACATATTCAGGACAGAGCCTGTTATGATACACACCACTATTGTCTGAGCTTATAAGCTCTAAGATGTCCACAGGCGAATCATCATACAAAATAAAATTCCCAGCTTGCTTAGCACCTATACTAGCAAGACAATCAGTGTGTCGCTAAATTTATATCAAGCAATTTTTTATTCATCAAATTCATTGATTTATTAAATTTATTTATCTGCGTTTTGGTCCGAAACAAAGGCTTTGCTTCTAGCAATTTTTGAAGCAAGCTTGCGATATGTCCTTGTCCCATGTTATCTTTTGAAGAGTCTCATTTTGGCTAATCCTTGTACATGTGGTATCTTTGCTTTATAGGTTGTGTTTTTTGTTTTTTTTAAGAAATTCTTTCATTCAGGGAAAAAACACATGAAAAAGAATATCACAAAAGTGTTTTTTTTTTTTTTAGAAAGAATATCACAAAAGTGTTGAATGTGTAGATCAGTGGTAGAGTCATAAATTTTTTTCAGGAAACCAATATATATATGAAATGAGTTCAAGTTATACCTAATGTAATTTCAAAAGAGTTACACATTTTTTGGACCTTAGATTTCAGAGAGACCTAACGGTTAAAAAATGCATCATTAAATGTTATTACTTTTGTTTTCTCTCCTTATTTATTGCTTTCCAAATTCCTCCTCATTAAAGGGCACATCTTTAAAGTTTTTTTCTTTTCTTTTTTAATTATAAAAATACTAGAATTTGATAAAATCTTTAATGTGTTTAGAGAGAGGTAAAACATAGAGTATTGAGGCCGATGTATATTTATAAAAAACATAGATAGCTACACTAGAAAAAGATGAAGTTTTTTGGGTTAGTTTAGCTAAATATTTGAGTAGGCTGATGTGAATGCTTTTAACGTAATTTTTTAGAAGAAGAAACTATCAAAATCTTATCCTTAGTCTCTCTCTCTCTCTCTCTCTCTCTCTCTAAACAAGTTAAAGATATTGTAATAAATATTGAATAATCTTCTCTCCCTAAATACGACTGTAATAAATAAGGTATAGACAGAGAAAAAAAATCTTTTGAATTAATTTAGATGGTGTGGCAAACAAGAAATGTTTAATGATGAAATAGATAGTTAATTTTTGTTTAACTGTTAGATCTTATAGAAATTTACGGTCTAAAAAAATGATGCACGTGTGTGTATAATATAAAAGTGAAACGTTTGACTTTTTGTTGATCACTCTTTATTACGCCACATGGCTATATAAATTTATACCACGTATACATTTAAAAATACCAAACAATTATGCCTTTTCATTTTGCCCGTTAAATTTCAATATCTACTCACCATTTCACATAAGATGTATATTTAAAAAAAAAAAAAAAATTGTCATTGAGAAGAAAATCATCTGTAAGGAGTAAGAAAGACAATAAGAAATTTGAGATAAAATCATCACTAAGGCATTTAAAGAAATCATTCAGTATTATTGTTGGTATGGCTTGATTCCAGACCTTTTCACTATGTGTCCCAAAAAAATCGACTTACAAAAAAATCAACTACCCAAACTATTGGGAATTTAGAAGAGCAATATAATGAAATAACAAAATGATCCAGTAGACAAATAGAAATTTTTATTAACTTTGAGACACAATTGAATGTTATCATTAGACAATACTTGCATGTAACCCATACAAATGCATAGATGCATTTAAAATTAAACACAATTTTTATTATAAAATATAAATAATTAGTCAAATTATTAAAAAAAAAAATAGCATGTAACACATGCATACATATAGATACATTTAAAATTAACACAATTTTTATCATCAAAATATAAATAATTAGTCAAATTATTTTTTTTAAGTGAACATAATTAGTCACATATTAAAATTCTTATCTAAATTTAATACTACTTATGATCATTTTTTTTCCTAATTTTTAATAAGATAAAACATGTAGTGGTCTTTGTTATGTGGTAATTTTTATTGAGTATATATGATTGGTTTTTTTTTTTTAATTTTAATTTTATAGTTTATTAATATTAAATTCTTAGTATTTTGCATTCATTAACTCACTTGGTACAAAGATAAAAAAATTAAGTGGACATATGACACAAACTTAAGTGGATAATTATAGTATGGTCTTCACATAAATTTAGACACATGATGCAAGATTAAATTCTAATTTCAAATTCTAATTGAACTTTCTCTAAGTTTTGCCTATTAATACACATATAGATTTGCCTACACATATAGATTTGCCCTCACACAAGAGTTGCTAAAGAGTTACTACAAATTCGTTCCCAAGATACAACTAAGTTTATTGAGTTCTAGAAATAGTAATTTTGGAGAAGAACCACATGTTTCTTGTGTTTCTAAGGAAAATGAAGGAGAAGAAGTTACCAAATGAATATGAATCACTATTTATATCCAAATTAAGGATTATGACCTTTCAATAGGCACATTTTCATTTAATATACACATTTTTTTCAATCAATAAGCACAATTTTGGTCAATAGACACATTTTCGTCCAATAGACACCTTTAATATATATATATAATATAAAGGATTATGACATTTCAATAGACACATTTTGGTATATATATTACAAACACTCTTGTATATACCTATACATAATTACATATAACATAAACTAAACTAGAAACGCAACATTCTGTCTCTTATTCCTTCTCATAAAAAACTAATAAATAAAACAACATTGCTTTCTTATTTATACGCTCTTCTCTACCTCTCTCTGAACTTTATTTCCTATGCATAATTTTGAAATAATTTCTCCATAAAATTTTTCTCCTATTCGCTAAAAAAAGCTCAAAAACAAGATTTCTCTTTCCAGTAACATAGACTAGCAAAGTTCCAAAGCAAGTTTCAAGGTCAGATGCATTTTCTCAAATGTCTTCCTCATTTTACCTCATACAACCCTATAATTACCACTAAAGTAGAACTTGAACAAGACAAATTAACTAATAAAAAAATTCAATTGATTATAATTTTTTAAGTAAGGAACAACTCCCTTAAAAGAAATTTACAAATTATACCCATCATAAACCTAAATCGACAGGGCTAGAACTGCTTTAACTTTCTTAGTTACTTTCTGTTTACAGACTCCATGTACTGACAGTGTGTGTACTGTGTTTCTTGGTGTTGCCCAATTTGGAAGTTTCATTGGCAAATCTAAAAGAATGCGAGTCCAGTAAGAGAGAGGAAAAGAACATGGCATTAAAACTGAAAAAATTGTAAAAACCAAAGGTTCACTGTAAAGACAAGGAGAGAGGGTGAGAAGAAGATTAATAATTGCGGCATTTAATAGTAAGAAGAATTTAATATCAATTCATTGTTTCATTTTTATAATAATAATAATTACAACAAAAACTACTACTACAACAACAACAACAACAACAACAACAATATAATATCTCTAATTGAGGAGACATCATATACACTGCATTTTTTTCCTTCGATAAATAGCGGATGGTAGCACTGCAGAAGATGTTTATCACTGCATTAGAGTAAGGAATCTTTAAAAAAAAAAAAAAAAAAAAATAGGGTTTCCAATTTAGTTAGTGTTTCCAATGAGATTAGAGTCCTTAACAAATGACCTTGTGTTTCATTAAAGGACGCATGAAGATAAGCTATTCATTATAAATAGTTTTTTCCCAAAAAATAAAAAACACATAGGTTCACAATATGGAAAACTATCATAATGACAAAAAAAAATGTCATTTTAAATATAACGAAGTCATTATCATATATTTTGCATCCCCAAATTAACTTATAGGTTTTTGCACTTTTTTTCCACGTTCATTCTTGAGAAAAGAATGTAGAAACTCAATTTACTTTGGTCTTTAGTTCTGTGAATGCCTGAATCAAAGAATTGTGGTTTAAAATGGGATTTTGAGTTTCGGTAGTACGTCGGTAACTTGCTTTCTATCAATTTGCTTTATATAAGATATTGTTTTAGCTACATTATTATGACTTATTTATCTCATAGGGCCCATGTGCAAGGTGGTTGATACCATACCGGCACTGGTCGATATGTACCGTACCAGTACATGTACCGATATAGAAACGTCAACGTTTCGTACCGGTTTAAATACCGGGCATACCGGCCGATTTTAGGTGTACCAGCTGGTATCGGGCATACTGGCTGGTACCGGGTGTACCGGCCAGAATAAAAAAAAAGCTTTTTTTTTTTTTTAGTTTTGTAATTTTTGAATTTTTGTAAGGGCAGAATGCTAACTTATTTGCACTAACTTATTAGTATTATTTGTTTTCTTAGTATGTAATGAACAATTAAGTTTTTTGTTTTTTATATTGTGTTTTTTTTCTTTTTGTTGATGCTAAAATCTAAAACCATGAATAATTTATTCTAAATTGAAGTAATGTTTTATGGTAAACTTTTATATATATACATACATATATATATATATATATATATATATAATGGTAAACCCAAAATAGTATACCGGTATTGACCAGTACCAAAATATATCGTTCCACTAGTCAAAGCGGTACAACCTCTGGTACGAAATTGACTCCCTTGTCCATGTGGCATATTTAAATTTGATCTTTGTTTATATAGATTCTTACCAAAATAAATTTAACTATTTACCAGCCCAAAATAAGTTAAAAGATAAGTTTAAAGCCGAACAAAGGGTTTGGATTAATATATTTCTCTCTCGTCTCTTATTCTACTACTAAATGTTAAATATATATATATAGTAAAACATTATTGAAAATAATGTATTTAAAGTCACTTAAAACACAAGTTGCTTGAAGCTAAAGTGCTACTTGGCGACCAAACTTACTACAGAGCAGCTGCTGCTTTTTAAAAGATAAAGCACAAATGAAGAAGCCACCAGAAACCTTTCTTCTACCTAACTAATAAAACTTTGTGCTATTTTTTTCAATATCAATTTGTTCTTCAATTTTCATGTGCTTTTGCTTACTACTCCTACTAAAAAATAATGCTTTTTTTTTTTTTTTGAAACTCATTCAGTAGCTATTCTCATGCATTGCTTAGGTTAGCGACTAGTGTGTGTGTGTGTTTATATATATATAGATGGGTTCAAGTTACACCTGTTGTAATTTAACAAGAGTTAGACATTTTTTTAACCATTGATTTCAATTAAAAACACACAAGCTACCATGTCATCAACATTCTAAATATTAATAATGTGAATGCATTTAAAGTCATTAAATTCTCTCATTCAAGAATAATAAGTCATGAATAATGCTAAAGATACAAACTATTTTAAAAAAACTTTACAAACTATTAATGTAGTGAGTGATTATTGATAAATGAAAAAGTAATATTAATGATGGGCCTAGATGAAAACCAAGAAAAGGTTGGCCATATCAGCATTTTGTAAAAATATTGTAAAACAGTTTGTGCCTATAACATTACTCATAAGTCGTTCTCTCTCCACCTAACCCGTCTTCTTCTTCTTCTTCTTCTTCTTCTTCTTCTTCCTCTTTAAAGTTATTAAATGCATCCTTAAATGTTATTACTTTTGAATGAGAGAATTTAATTACTTTAAATGCATTCACATTATTGATTTTTAGAATGTTCATGACATGGTAGCTTATGCGTTATTAACCATTAGATCTAATTAAAATCAATAGTTAAAAAAAGGGTAAATTGCAAATTACACCCCAAAATTTTGGGAGTAATTGAATTTTACATCATTAAGTTTTAGAATTTGGATTTTACCCTCTATATTTTAAGAGTATTTGGATTTTACTCCTTAAAGTTTTGGGGTGTTTGGATTTTACATCTTAAATTTTCAAAATTTCAGGGTATAAAATCACAACACTCTCAAACTTTAGAAGGTAAAATTCAAATTCTGAAACATTAGAGTGTAAAATCCAAACCCCCCAAACTTCAGGAAGTAAAATTCAAATTCTAAAACTTCAGGATGTAAAATCCAATCACCCTCAAACTTTAGGGGTGTAATTTACAATTTACCCTTAAAAAAAATGCAATTCTTGTTAAGTTATACCAGGTGTAACTTGAACCTATCTCATATATATATATATATATATATATATATATATATATATATATATACATGAAGTTTTTTTTTTTTTTTTTTGATTTAACATATGATATTTTCTTACATAAAGTAAGTGTTTACATCTTAGCAAAAAAAAAGAAAGGTAAGTCTTGTCATATCTAAATATATTCAAGTCAATTTAATAAAAATAAAACATAATTAAATTATGTATGACATACATTAAATACACTTTGATTTAATGAGTTACGTATGACATAAGAGTAATTAGAGGGAACAAAAAAAAAGCATTAGTCAACAATATATAAATGCATTACATGTTTTTAGTAAAAATCTAGGGGACCAATTATTTAAATCTATGTCCAAAATTATTATTTTTTTAAATAAAAATATAAGAGAGAGGAAGGATTTTTGAAAAGTCAAGAAGGGGCTCTGCCACTCCCTAATGATAACACTTTTTCTTCGTCAGCACAAGTGTTTACTTCATCTATAACAAAATCTTGCAAAATAGTCAGCATAACATATAGAATTAGTGATCATCAACATGCACCATCGCGTACCCTTGACAGGATGGTCACTCCACAAGTATAAGTGTTTGTGGGGTGTGGGGAGCAAGGGTCAAGGTTTAAGGTTCAAGTCTCTAAGAGGGAACTTCACACACATATACACTTAGATTAAGTTAGAGTAGAATTTCTATCTTGTATAAAAAAATAAAAAATAAAAAAGGTCATCAGCATGCAAAATAGAATTTGACATGTTTTGTGCCCCTTTTTAATTTGTATTATTTTAACTTTGATTATCAAAGATATTAGTTTTCTACTTATTTCCATGATCCTCAATTTGCTAAACTAAATTTGATCAGTCAGTTTTATTTTAATTTATAACTTGGACTACCAAAATATATGACTAGTTATTTCTAGATAAGGAGATAAAATATAATGGGCAAAACTTAGGTACAATTCTTAGGTGTTGTTTCTTATGTTCCCCCCTTAAGATTCAGCCGTGTGGCTGTACTTAACTAAAATACACTTCCATCCCATGAGAAAAAAGCCACATGGTTGAATCTTAAGAGAGGAACCTAAGGAACAACACCTAAATACTATACCTAGTTTTATCCAAATATAATAGGGAAAATTGCAAAGTACATCCCTGAAGTTTGGAGTTGCTTGGATTTTGTACCCCAAAGTTTGAGAAATTGAATTTTACACCTTGAAGTTTGATTTTGTTAGCGAAACCTCACCCTCTGTTAGCTTAAGCTGTTAAGTGACACATTGGTGTGTTGACATGTTTTCTACCTTCGTTAAGAAATCCTCCAGCTAGTTTCACTTCCTAGTCTTGCCTGTCATCTAGTATCACATCCTCCTCCATCACCGCCTCAACCTTCATTAAGAAATCCTACAAATTCATCTCCTCCGCTGTATTATTTCTATTGTTGTTGTTGTTGTTGTTAATCTTCGTCGCCTTGTTGTGATTGTCAGTGGCGATGATCTCTTCTTAGACCTTATCGATAATCTTGTCTCCTTTGGCTCCGAGGTCTCGAGAGGTGGTTCCTTTAGGGAATTGGTCAGACAAGGTGGAGTTGAGATTTTTCAAGAGATCAACCAACATAGTAAAGAGTGAACAAATAGAAGACTATCGTGGAAAATCCAGATTCTTCGTTGTCGTTGCCGCTTTCGTCTTGGACCTAATCTGGTCGAGCTGGGTGGGTTCATTGTGAGCCGAGAGTTGGGTTGGGTTTTGAGCTACATGGGTTCGTTGGGTCCTTCAACAGGTAAGGGTTTGTGGGTTTCATTAATCTGAGTTGAATGATTTGGGAATTGAGTTGCTTCCAAAATGATGTCATCATAAAACTTGGAATTCGGGTGGGTTCACAGTGCTTTTTGCTTTAATACCACGTTGTTTTGTAGAGCTTATTCGGGGGAAAAAAGTAGAGTTAATTTGGCACAAAAAAAAAATAAACATGTCAGCACACCAACGTGTCACTTAATAGCTCAAACTAACGGAGGGTGGGGTTTTGCCAACGAAACCAAACTTCAAAGTGTAAAATCCAATTTCTCAAATTTTAGGATGTAAAATCCAAACAACCCCAAACTTCAGGGGTGTACTTTGCAATTTACCCAATAATATACTATTACCAAATATGTTTCTTGAAAGGGATATACTGTTGTGGTGGGCCTTTTTGTGTTATTGGGCTTCGATCCCTCCTGCTGTACTGCGGCCTGTGGGTCTGAGGTAAAAGAGTTGGGGCTAGCCTAAATAGACTACACTTTAGGCCAGCTTGTGCACAAGTCGAGCTGTCCTAATATAGACGCATTATGGCAGAGGCATTGCAAACTAAGTGTATGGCATGCCCACAGTAGGAATAACTGTTACAGATGTTTTAGTAGGCATACAGTATGGCAAAATAACTGTAATACTAAACGAAACAAATGAGACTAATGCCGAGAAGGAAGATAGCTCAATAAGGTTATGGCAGAATAATACAAAAAATGGAAATAATGCTACAGTAGATAGTTTAATAACTAAATGGTAAACTAATCACCCAATAAGCATAAATAACAAAAGAAAATTTGTCTGCCAGAAAAGTAGGCTTAGCTTCTCAGCAGAAGCGAGTCCAAGAAGGGAACCAATCTCCAACGTGAGTAACCTCAAGGAAGGCTTCTACAATAAAAGTTACGCACTTTGGAAAAAGGGCCAAAATGGTTTAAGCTTCCATCCTCAATCTCTCAGAGAGTGGGTCTGTCAAAAGGGAGAGAAAAATGGTAGTTTATTGATGCATGCCTTTATTCCTACCACTTATGTTTCTCTGATTTTCTGTATATTCTTTTCTTTTTTCTCTATTCTTTCTTTTTCTACCTCTTCTTCCTTTCGTCTCTTGTCCCTCTTTCACTGTTCACAATTACCCCTTTTAATACCATCTGCCGTGGTGGGATTTGCCATTTTTGGCCCTCAACAGCTTTTAGTTCCTTATAGGCATCCTTCTAGGACTGCCTACTGGCCTGCCAGTTGCTTAGCCACTACCATTGCTCTGAATGTGTTGGTTGCACCACTCTTTATTTTCAGATAAAATTGTTTGTCTTATTTCTTACCTTTCTCTGTTTTTCACTTCCCTCATCCAGATAAGGATTAAGCCTCTTCATTACCTACTTCTATGGCATGCATCAGGTGGTCTCAGCCCATACTTACCTCTTTTGGCTGAGATGTCATCCAAGTAGGACATCTCTCCCCAAAGAAGTTTAAGCGAGAACCCCAAAATAGACCCCCTCTTTCTCCCTGCCACTAGACCACACCCTCTGAAAGCCTTGACCTGTGACCCAACTCCCATGTATTGGCTAAATACAAGTAGGTGGTGCCTTGGTCCTTTGTGTATGCTCTATTCTGTTTGAATTTTTTTTCTTTCTAACCTTCACACCATTATTGCTACCTTGGTGTTTGTTTAATTCTGCTGTACGTACTGGTTGGTGTTTATCTTTTGTGGTGTGAAGGATATGTGGGCTTTTGGGCTCATATTCCTTGCCTTTTATTCCTTTCTGGATTGGGCATTGCTTGGGCCTCATCTTCCTGCTGAGCCCATGTTTTCCTTTTTTGTGTCTGTGGGCCTTTTGGCTATTGATCATGTCATATCACTTCATCATACCCCCTATAGCTTTACCTTTCCTTTTACGTCTTGTTACCCTGTGGACTTGTGGGCTGATGTTCTTGCCGTGCTAGCCCACTTCTTCATCAATCTTTTGCTCAGGGCTTCCTAGGCTCACTTTTCACATCTTTACCTATTTTAGGCTTTGTTGGCCAACATTCCTGTTGTGCCAACCCATTTCATTATTTCATTCCTCGGGCTTTCTTGGCCCGTTTACTTCTTTTTTCTCTCTTTTACTCTCATGGGCTTTTTGCTAGATCTTTTAGGCTTCCTCAACCTAATTACCACATCTTTACCTCTTATTAGTTTTTGGGCTTATTGGCCTTTAAGTAGACCCATTGAGTTTATTAATTCATTTCTCAGACCTCCTCGGCCCATTTACCTCTTTTTATTCCCATGGGCTTACTACTTTATTCTTTGGGCTTTCTCGGCCCATTTACTTCTTCTTTACGTTTTTTTTATTCTTGTGGGTCTACTGGCCATCAATCCTGCCATTTCAACCTGCTGGACTTGTTTCCTCATTTCTTTACCATTTTCCCCTTCTCACTTTCCCTATATTGTTGGGCTTCTTCTACTGTTGGGCCCTTTGTTAAAAAATGGGCATCAACAACTGTCCATGTCATGGAAATTAAGAGGAAATATAACTAAGAATAACCTAATAGGTAATAACTCAAGTGGCAATGAAAAGGAATGGCAGATTTTTTTTTTTTAAATACTTTTTTTGGCCTTTTGGCTAAGATCAATGAATTGAGGAGTTTTGACATATATCATTATTGTATTAACAAAAAGACACATGCCATCCTTCTATGCACTTTTGGTTTGGAATTCAATTGTATAATATAACAATCGTGAGGACCAAATTTAAACTTGTAGACAATTGCGTGAATGGACTTAAGCCCAAAGAGTCCAAAACAATAAATTTGTAGAGTATGAATTGGAAAACTGGGTTTTAGTTAATCAGACAAACGTTGGAATAGATTCAGAAGGTAATGGAATGAAAAGAAACGGTGTTGTATTGAAGAAAAATAGTCCTCGGCTGGATCCGAGGTGCATTGTTCTTGTATATTAATCTCAAATGGGATTACAGGTTTTGTTCATGAATGTTACAGTGTTTTTCCTTCTGATTTTCGATCCCCACTCTATGAGGGGTTTCGTTCATTATATAGTCCCTCTTCAAGTATCTTGATCCTACACTTGTTGATCACTTAAGTCACCACTTGAGTGCTTGTCCCATCAGACACCCTCTCTGGTCTGATACGCCTTGGGGCAGCCAATTTTGTATTGTTCAGTGGTCTTCTCCACATAAATGCAGCCAGGTAATTAGTTGAAGAGCATTAAACGCGGTGGTTGCAGCTTTCTTAATATTTCTGCCACATCTATCTATCCCGACGAAACTTCATGGGAGGTTCCCGTGCGTTAGAAAACCGTTTCTTCAGGCCTCGGCTTTATTAGGCCGAGGAGACGTTTGTCCTTGGCTAATCTTGTTGGACCTTTAGGGACAAAACTAATTCTTTTATTTGTTAAAATGATCTCCTCTGATGGAGGTTCTTCCTCCTCGGACCAGACTTTATCCTCGGCTTGGGCCGTGGGCCCAATGTATAGATACATAATGAACTTTCGGGCCTCATATCTCTACAATAACCCACTTCTGGGCCTTACATCCCTACAACAATATATGTGGATTTTTTTTAGAAGGAATATATGTGGATTTGAAATAACTAGGTGTAAAATATTATTTCTTTTCTATAAAAAAAAAGCGTAAGATATTATTTCAAATCCTTGTTTGAGCAAAATCTCCAAATTTTATAAAATCATGTGTCGCTAAATTTATATCAAGCAATTTTATTCATTAAATTCGTTTATTTACTAAATTTATTTATCTGGGTTATGGTCCGAAATAGAAGCTTTGCTTCTAGCAATTTCTGAAGCTAGCGTGCAATATGTCCCTGTCCCGTGTGATCTTTTGAAGGAAATGCGAAGACTCTCATTTTGGCTAATCCTTGTATATGCAGTGGTATCTTTGCTTTATAGGTTGTGTGTTTTTTGTTTTGTTTTTTTTTAAGAAATTCTTTCATTCAGGGAAAAAACACATGAACATGAACAAGTATATCTCAATTCTCAAAAGTGTGTAATGAATGCAATGATCAAGGTTTATTATTGAAAAATAGAATACTGATTCTTCTCTGCATTTTGTAAATTGACAAAAGTGGTTTAGAATAATTAAACTTGACTGTTTCAGATACCTCCGCTTCTATTGTAACTAAATTAAAAACAAAAAAAAAGTAAAAAAAAATTAAACGTTACCGTTAAAAGTATTAAATTAAACATGACATGAGATTTAAAAAAGTAATAAGTTAAGAGAAATAACATTGAGTAACGATAGAGATATAATTTTTTTTTACAAATTGTTGATGTGGTAATGAGTGGTTATTGGTAATAAAAAAGTGATGTTAATAGTAGGTCTAGATGAAAATTAATAAGAAGCTAGCCACATCAACGGTTTGTAAAAATATTGTAAAATAGTTTTGGCTATAGCATTACTCAGTAACATTTTTACAAGAAATCTTAAAAGAAAAATTGTTACTAGTTGTTATTGATTGACAAAAAAGTAATTTCAAGGATGGACTCAAATTAAAATTGTAACAACCTGCCATATAAAATTTGTTGTGAAAATATTGTAAATCAGACATATAACATTACTCATAAATATATATATATATATATATATATATATATTTAAAACCAAAGATTAGAGAAAATCCAATTAGATTTCAATTGGATTCTCAATTTAGACTTACGTGTCCCATTTAATTTTTTATTTTTGTGAAAAGTGAATTATTGAGTGTAAAAATAAATGAGTCCAAATCTAATTAAATTCTAAATTGAATTTTAATTGGAGTCTAATTTTGAACCACGTGTCTATCTAATTTTTTAATCTTTGTGGCAAGTTAATTATTGGATGTAAAAATCGAAGAGTCTAAATCTAATTAATTCTAAATCATATATATATATATATATATATAATAAATAATAAGAAACCATTATATATTTTAAAAATATATGATTTAAAAAATGTATAAACTAATACCATGTATAATTTAAATCTATTCTAAAAAAAAGTATATAATTTAAACCATATAATTATAATTAAATTTAATTATACCCATACATACACACATGTTTATATACTAGTTAAACACTAAACCACAACTCGTATTAATTCTACTCTAAATACAACATACATTCTCTTCTACTCTAAATACAGTATACATGCACCTCAAATTATTAATTTGCTCCTTTTAAAACTATAAAATTTAATTTATGAATTTTTAACCCTTAAAAAAACTTTTTAAAATCTCATAATTTAATTTATTATTTTTGAAGAAATAAATTTTAATTTATCTTAAAATATAATTTTTCCAAAGCTCTGACTTCTTTTTATTTTATATATTTTTAATTGTTAAAAAACCAAAGACCCAGGTTGAAATGAAAAACAAACGTCAGCGTGTTCACACTTCGCACCATTCACGCGTAGTCAACCGGGCCTACTAGTTTGAGAAATTTCCGAGTCAAAATATAAAAGAAAAAAAAAGTTTTTTTTTTTAAGGAAAAAAAAAAAGAACGTTAAGTGATTAGTCTATATAAATATAAATATAAATATAAATTAAAAAAGATAGAAAAGTAAAAAACGTGCAACAAAAACATTGGGCGTTTAAAATTATTTTTTCTGCCTTAAAAAAATAAAATTATAATATTTTTACAATAATTTTACAATAAAACTTAAGTTACAAACAGTTAATTATAGGTTAAAAAAATAACATGGTAGATTCATATGAGAATCACCAACAATTTATTACTTAAAATTTATTTAAAAAATTATTATAAAACTATAATTTCATTGCTCAAATAACAAAGAAAGCCTTTTTTTCTTTTTCTTAAGAATCAAATAACAAAGAAAGGTAAGTACGTAAATAAAATACTTATCCAATAAATAAGTAAGTAAATAAATATAAATTAAAAACGTGAAAAACACATATTTAAAGTATTTATAATACATTATCGTTGTTTAAAATAATGTGAAAATTATGATTTAAAAAATGTTGTGAAAGTATGTATTTAAAGTACTATAATGCAAAAAATGTGTTTGGTACTATATTTCTAATAACGTCTTTTCAAAAGTGAAAAAACATAATTGTATGTTTGATATGTGTGTGTGTTTTTTTAAAAAAAGTAATGACATGTAGTCTAATCTGTAGGACTTACAGTTCTTTTACTTATTTACAAAGATGTCATTGAACAATGTTATTTGAAAATTGAAATATGGTCAGAAGAGTTTTCTAAATTCAGTATTTAAACACATTAAAATGAGAAATGTAATTCAAATACTTCTAAAAAAAAATCTCTTACCAAACTTTTCTTTTTGGCCCACAATTTTCAATTTTTAAACACTAAAAACTATTGTTTGAGTTACCCATTCAAAGTGTTTTTTTCTATCTAAAGAAATAAAATCAAAACATAAAAGGAAAAATAACAAAAATAGAACTTTAGACACAATATTTTTATAGTAAAAAGTTATGTCGCACTCTTAATGGTTTTAGATGAAAACCGCTATACAACTTATTCAGGAAAAAAAAAAAATTACCATGCAACTTATCACTTAGATTTTGTTGTGAAATTGTTATAAAATTATCCAACCACAGCTCAAAAAAGCAAAGAGAGGTAAATAAATTAAAATACTTATCCCAAAAAGAGATGCGATGTCTACAATAATTTTACAACATTTTTACAACAAATCACGGGTGGTTAGTTGTTATTGGTTCAAATTTGAAACTAACATTAAGATTACATTTTTGTCCCAACAATAATAACCTGCCACTTAAAATTTGTTGTAAAAATATTATAGACATGTCATTTCTCATCTCAAAAATAAGTAAGTAAATAAATATAAATTAAAAAAAAATTGGAAAAACATGCAACAAAAAACAATGGGCGTTCAAAGTGCTTTCTTTCTGTTTCTCCAAACGTAAATTCTCGGTTCCCCACCGTAGCCGTTTCACTCTCTCTCTCTCTCTTTGAAGTCCAAAGTCCAAACAATATATTTGTCTCTTCCACCAAAAAAAAAACAGAAGACCAAAGAAAGATAGCAAAAGAAAGAAAGAAAGAAAGAAAGACATGGGCGGGGGTGCGATGAAGATCGTGTTTGGGCTGTTAACACTCGTCACTGTTGGAATGATTATAGGTACTCTCAATTTCAATTCTTTTCTTTTATTATTCTTCACTATCTACTTTTATATATATATATATATATATATATATAATGATTCTAACACTACTCTATAATTTTCAAGCTATGTTTCATTTTCTCTTCTTCACTGTACTAGTTCAAATCTTCTGGTTCATTCATTTTCCATCTTTATCCAATATACCCATCTGCCACTTTATTTTATTTTATTTTTTAAAAATAATTCAGTGAGTGTGACTATCTTGGATCTAATTTTCATCTAATTTTTCTTTTGTTTGTTTGTTTTTGTTTTTTGTTATTTTATTTTATTTTATATTTGTTTTTTAGCTTCAATTATATTACATGTTTTTGCTTGGCTGAGTTGGAACCAAACGTGGCTTATATATCTTGCAAAAAAAAAAAAAGTCCCACTTCTGGGTTTTTGGGGGGGGTCCATTAATCATTTGAGAGATACAGGGTTTGCCTTTTGTATTATGTTCATTGGTGGAATTTATTTATTTATTTATTTTTATTGATTCTAATTATATTTTAGTCAAAACATAGTCTTTATGTGATAGGATGTTATTTAGATGTGTGTAAGAGTGTTTTTGCTTTGAAATTAAGTTCTTTGAAGCCTTTTAAGATTGGTCCCAAAGTTGTAAAATGAAAATTGAAAGTCTTGTATCAATAAAAATTCAGTCTTTGTTTTCTTTGTGTTGGTTTCCAGATCTTTTCCTTGAGTATTTAATAATAATTTTACCTTGAGAATTTAAAGTGTTAAGTGCCTGTTTGGTAATGCGTTGACAGCTTTTTTATATTTCACTTTTTTTTGGTACAACCTTTTCAAACAATCCTATTTTTAAAAAGCTGAAAAATGAGATGTACCAAACAAGCACACAAATTTTAGGGTTTTACATGTGTAGGTGGACAATTTGTGGTAGATACAAATCATATGGTAGATGGGTTCCTTTGATGATGTTGTTTAAAAAAATCTCTTGATTTGAGCCAAAGAGTCTTGAAACTCAACTGACACCTTCTAGTGTTTCCAATAGACACGTCCAAGGTTCAAATTCCTCCCCCCATTGTAACTATCAAAGAAAAAATTACTTGATTCGTGCAATTGTGGACGCATGCTTCCCTGGTTGATTTAATTGTTTTACTGCTTACTTGTTCTAGAAAGAAGATGTTAATTTCAAGATCACATAATGTCGAATTGGTGCTTTGATACCAAATGTAAATGATGGTTGATGAGGGATGCTTAGGAACTTAGGGTTTCGTGTTGTAACTTTTTAAATTAGGGAATTTCATGAGTTTCATAGGTTTCAGGTCTAGTGGAAATTTCATATTGAGAGTAGATTATATTATTATATTATTTTGTGTTTCTTACTTTTCCTAAAGAGATCAAGTATTTTGTACTTTCTTTCTTTCTTGCTTTCCTTGGATTCAAAACGTGATTACATCACTAAAATCACAATGCTGTACATTGAAGTGCATCCAATGCTTTATATAGAGAGCTAGTTTTTAGTATAACTCTAATGCTGCATTGTTGTTTGGGAATCGCAGGTGCTTTGTTTCAATTAGCATTTATACGAAGGTTGGAAGCCTCCTATGGTACATTTCTTGGACTTTTCATCTCAACTGCTATAAATTCTGACTGAATATTGAGAGCTCTTATATTGCTTTGCCTTTTCTTGCATGTCTTGCTTATATTATGTGTTTAGATATTATATATATGGGGATTGAATATCTTATGCTTGTCTGCTGTATTTGTTTTCATTTCCTTCTGTATCTTTTGACTCTTAAGTTGCTGTGTAACATTTGGTTTTTATTCTAAAATTATATACTAAAATGAAGAGTTGACACCCAATGTACATTGGTGCTGTGCTTGAAACATATACTTTAGTTTTGCTGGTAGTTACCAGGTATTAGGGTTTGTGGTGAAATTTTAACTTTTGAAATTACTTTAATGACCTTTTCATGAAGTGAATGAACATGTTTGGGGCATATTTTGGAAGATGGTATCTTCTGAAAATTTTAGGAGTAGGAGGGTCAATTAACTTTATCCAGGCAGGACTGGTGATTGGAAGAGAAGAACTTAGAAACTTAGTGGAAGGAAGAGTCAGAGTTGCTGAAATTTGCAGAAGATTTGATGATATCTGCAGACTAATTATTTTTCTGATCTCTTTACTTCAGGGAAATGAGGAACCATTTTATGGTAGAAGTTTGTGGTTTTGAAATTGATTGATGTCAATAATACAGTAGTAACAAATGAAATTTAAGAAGTGTTGTATCATCAATAAACTCATTAGAGCATGTCAGTCAAATCTAGAAAACATTTTGTTAAGGAACTTAGTGTCAGCATTATGATATTCTTCTATCTACAAGATTTATATTGTGGATTGACATTGTTCATACTTTAAAAAATGTTTTGGTGCTCATATATATGCTTGCTAAATTATATTTTGTTTTATCATTAATTTAACAAATGAAATTTAAAAGCACCATTCTTTATGGGCACAGAGTTTCCGTCATCTAGAAGATTGCAGGGAAATGAGAATGATGGCTATCTTCAACTTCCCAGAGGTCAGTTTGCTTCCTAACTATTATTGTGTTTTCTCCCAAAGTTGATTTTGCATAAGAAAATTCTATTCTGCTGTATTCTGCCAACCATAAAGTGGACCCATGCTACGAGTTACTTGTTTTTAACTTTCAAAACATGGACCCATGTTTATGCATTCAGAGTTTGAATCATTCACTGAACTTTGAAATGCTATTTGCAATGATTTATTAGTATTATAGCCAACATTGTTTTTTTTTTTTAGGTCCCCCATAAATTAGTAATTATGTTTTTGCGATTACATATTTAACTGTTTCTAACAAGAACCTTGATATAGCATCATTTTGTGAAATAGTGATCTTTATTTTTTACTTTTTAAAATTTTTGCTGCCATAGAATTAGTGGAGTTTAGGAGTACTTTCTCTCTGATCTATTATTTTTACCATTTATCAATTTTCAGGTATTCCCGATTGGAATAATGACAAAGATGCAAGAATTTTACGCCTTGGATATGTATGTTCACGATTTTGTTATCTAATATTATGTTTAATTTAAGGTCGCTATATCTCAACCCACTGTCTCGCCCGCCCACCTGGGAGTGCCGGGGTGGGGGTGGTAGGGTAAAGGTGAAAAAACACATTTTATTCTTAATGATTTACATTTTGAAGATTTTGATGCATACTTTTTGTTCACTGTTGGAACACCGACCTCTCATATACTTCCATACTCTCTGTCAATAACCCTTCTTCAAAGACATGCCCCATAAGGAAATTCTCCCAATTTTGATGAATACTTGATGATTGGGAAGTGTGTTTTGGGTTAATTCACATTCATATTAATATATTATTTATAAGCGGTAATACAATATTATAATTTTGCTCCTCACACTAATACGCATTCATAACTATATTTAACAGATCAAGATGGAAGCCCTGCCTATATATCATGGTCACACTCCATTCTAGAGAAATATCACATTTAGTACCTATATACACACACACACACACATTTAAAATGGTTTGGACTTGTATAGGTGAATTTGGCCAAAATCTACTTACCTGTGCTTGTAGTGGGGTATTTTTGTATATTCTGATTAGGACAAGTAATATGTGTTATTTACTAGTATTGTGGTTATTCATTTTGTGACTTTGTGTTTATGTTTGGTTGTTTACTTTTATTTTTTTTATTCGTTCTTTGTTTCTGTATTTATTTTTTGGTTGTGTTATTTAGAACACGCTGTGCGATGGGGTCAGGAGAATTATAAAGGGTATTGGTGGTTTATTGGATGTTGTCCAAAACTTTGAATTCCTCTTAAATTACTGTTATGCATAGGCAATGAGTATTGCATAACAGGTGTACTCTCTCTCTCTCTATCATGGATAGAAATGTTAAATAGCCTCTCTCATTTTTTGTTTAACTGGAATAAATTTTGGTTTTAATGTCAAATCTTCTGTCTACATATACTTGAATTTTTTTTCTTCTAGAAACAATTGTTATATTTCCTTATGAAGTTTTTTTTGGTCAATTTTTATTCTTAAGGCTCTCACTCTCTCTCTGTCTCTCTTAAATCTAGGTCAAACCTGAAATAATCAGCTGGTCACCTCGAATCATTGTACTTCATAATTTTCTGAGTATGGAGGTAAGTGTATGTGCTATTTTGTAATACCTTCCTTTGTTGGCGTGATAACCCTGGCTCATTATATATTCAATGAAGGCTCAGGTTTGGGGATGCTCAGGTAGTTTTGAGAAAACATAAAATCTAGAGCTGAATTTTTATTTATTGAATCTGTGGAGCTGAAAACTATATGTACCTTCCATGATCCAAGAATTTAAAAAATATGATAGGTACAAATGCCAAAGTTTGTAAACTCTGTAGTTTATGATATTATCCTCATGCTCACGGCATGGCATTTTTTATTACTGAGTTGATAATACTTCCACCATTGAGCAGAGCTCAAATGGCACACCTTCCTCGTGTAAGAGTAAGATGGAGGGTGGGGTTATTGGTTCAATATCCATTGCATGCATGTGTGACTTACCAATCATAATAATAGTAATAATAATAAAAATTAACAGATTCTACTTCCCCGGTGTCTGTAACCAGTATCTTATATTATATATAGCTGCAAGAACTACAAATAGGATTTAATTTTTGTTAAAAATAAATTTAAACTAAAAAAAAAGAAATTAGTGTAAAATGTAGATCATGTAAAGACTTCTTCTATTTCATATGCTTTTAAATGTTGTAGCCAGCATTGTTACAATCTAAGTTCTATGTTAGGTAATACTTGATTACATGATACTTGTTGGTACCTTCCGGTCTAGGCTTATGCAAAATTTCTTTTTCAAAACTTGAATAATAAATGTTTATTGGCATAAGTTGTGGTAGAATCTCCCCCGTATAGGATGATTGCTCTCAACCGCTGGGCTGAATGCACCAATGTCATTTTTGCCAAAATGTTGAATTTCAAAATTTGGTGGAAGTCAAAGATTCTCTGCTTAATTCTTGCAGAGATAAAAAATAGTCTTTTGCAGATGAAGCTACAAAATAGTGTTTCAAGTGAAGTTGTTGGTTTTTACAGGAATGCGACTACCTTAGAGCAATGGCCCTCCCCCGTCTTGAAGTTTCAACCGTAGTGGATACCGCAACTGGGAAGGTAGGCAAAATGGCCATTCTTTTCCCTCTATAATTTTTCTTGTTCTTTACATTAAGCAATACTCTTATCTCTCTGTCAAAATGTAGTAGATTGTCTGTTGCATGAATTCATCTTATTTTATTTTTTTTTCTTATGCTTTTTTCTAATGTTAATTTTATTTTAAATTCTTCTTTCTAAGGACTTTGTTAAACCTTCCAGTTTTGATGTTAATGTAGGAGACAAGGATCCAATACTAAATCTGACATATGGCAGAAAAAAGAGAATTTTTGGCTAGTTTCTTGAGATATATATATATATATATATTTGAAAAGTAATTAAGATTTATTGATATAAAAAAAGAGAGCCAAGTACACAGGAGTATACATGGGGTATACAAATCAAATACATAAATTACATAAATCAAGTAAATCAAGAGTTGAAGATAAGGATTGGTTTCTCCACACTGACAACTAGTCCAATAAGATTCTAAAAGGGATTAACTTGAGATCAGGCAGAGAACTCTTATTATCTTCAAAGCAACTACTATCTTTTTTGCCTCTAGATACACCACATCAAACAATGGAGAGCAACAATCCATATATTTTTATTACGATGGTGACTAAACTGACCTTGCCAGCAAGCAAGAAGCTCAACAACAAACTTTGGCATAACCCAACTTACTCCAAATAACCCAAAACCATAGCCCATAGATCTGTAGCAACCGAACAATGAAGAAAGAGATGGTCAATAGATTCACCATTACACTTGCACATGTAACACCAATCCATAATTCAAACTTTTTTTCCCTTAAATTGTCAATCGTCAGACTTTTCACCAAGGCAGTAGTCCAAAGAAAGAAAGCCACTCTAGAAAGAATCTTTTGCTTCCATATGCTCTTCCAAGGGAAAAATTGATCACTAGGGCCAACTATTAGATGTTAATAAACGCTAACCATAAACCTATTACTCCTATGTAGTATCCATCACATCTTATCCACCCCAATCCCCCTTACAAGAGTGCCATAAAGGGTTTCTTGAGAGATTTAGGTGACCAAAAGTTGGGGAAGAAGTGAGGCTAAAGGCAGAAAAGATTGATTTGGGTTGGATAAGATGGAAACTTGATGGATTTTTGTCGCTGGAAAATAGGATAAAATGTTGCAGGATTTAACTGTGGCAGTAAGTTATGGTAGGGTTTAGGAAGAGCTAGAGTTAGGGTTTAGTGAGGTAAGGTGAACTTTAGCATTTCAGACTCCCAGCTCAAGCCTCACTGACCCTTAGAGATATCTATAGCAATCACCAGTATCAAGCCAAGATCTGCTTAGATGGCACACTGCTTTGTAATGAATCTCCATAATCCCTCTGATTACAAAGGCTCACTATGGCTGAAAGAAAATTTGATGTTTTAGTTTGTGGTGGTTTTTGCAGTTTTCATGTTCTGAATGGAAATCATTGGTCATGATCATATTCAGGCAGTGGAGCAAGAGAGGGAGGTCCCTCTTGTAGGGCTTTAGTTTTTGGCATCACATTGTTTTTTGTGCTGCCTATGGTTTGTTTCTCATCTTTCTTTCCGCTCGTTTAGACCTTTGTTTGGTGTTAGATAAAGGGTTGGAAAAATTATAGAAGTTTGAAGCAGAGGTAACCAAACCATTTCTAACCAATAACTAGCATCGGTTTTGGTTTGGTTGCTTAGGATGCATGGTCGTTGTTGGTTCCACCATTTCCCAAAATTAGCACTTTGGTTCAGTTATCTCCATGACAACCAAATTCCCTGTCATCATCCATTTACAATCAAACAAAGAGCTCTTGATTTTTCTATTTATTTGCATAAATTATACTCTCTTCATAAAACATTACACATTTGCTTTCCTTTCAAACTCTATTTAGTTTTTATTTTCTTAACTTGTAATGGCTGAAGTATGTGGGCCTATTTTCAGGGAATTAAAAGTAGTGTAAGGACTAGCTCAGGAATGTTCTTAAATCGTGAAGAAAAGAAGTATCCAATGATACAGGTTGGTTTGCTGTCAGAGTTACTCTTCAACTTTTTTGACTATAATATCAATTCTCATAACTTTTTAGCTTCTCTAGAAGATACTGAAAGCTTATTTATTTCCTCTGAGGTGCCATGCCTGTTATTAGTGGCCGTGGTTGTGGTCCTGTTGATGTAGAGCTTATTTATTTACTGTCCATTGTCGTTTTCATTGTTTGTCTGTGCTCATTTCTAACAAACAATTGGACTATAGATATATATTCTTTCTTAATATGTTCGGACTGTTTTGACTCTAGATTGAGGAATGGTGTATGGGTGATTTGCAAACTTTGTTGGAGAAGGCATATGCTTGAATAAATGGGGTTTTGGAGCATGTACTAATGGTTATTTATTTTATGGAAAAACTTTTTTCTTTTCTATTAAAATTTTCTGTTAGCTTTTGAAAACTTGTTCAACATGGACCAACTTACAACTTGTTGGCCATGGACAATAAGCCCTTTTGGAATAATGTTTTATGAAGATTTGCCACCTCTGCAGGAATATACTGCCAACTTGAGATGTCTTCTCAAGGAACTTATATTATATCTATGCAAGCAACAACTGAGGAGTGTTATTTCTAACATTTTGAAAAGACATCTCAATTTGTTTCTGAGGGGATCTCATCCACAAGTTTTGGACCATCACCTGATGTGATCTAGCTTAAATAGCACCTCCTCCTCCTGTAAGAATAGGATGGGGGGGTGAAGTATTACTTATTAGCATCAAAACCTAAATCTTTTGTCACAGCTATTTTGCATAATAATACAGCAAGAAGTGGAGTAATACCTTTTTAAAGTCACACCTTTGCATTTTTATATTTGGGACTTAACCCATCAAGGAGTGTTGCCTCCTCCTAGTGGCAGTTAGAAGGGATTTAAGGATAATGAATGTCAAAGTATGGTTAAGATTATTAAGACCCCAATTTCCAACTTTCTGCAAAGTGGTCACGCATAGACAAGCTTCAGTATGCAGTTGATATGTACACTTCTATTTCCATTCTGTATTAATTGAGGCAGGCCTTACTTTTTGTTGGCTGGTAGTAACTGATTTTGTGCTGTAATATTCTCTTTTTGCACGATCAGGCAATTGAAAAAAGAATTTCTGTCTATTCTCAAGTGCCAATTGAAAATGGGGAACTCATACAAGTATTAAGGTAGGGATCTAATTTGCATACTAGTGAAGTATTCTTTCTGAATAGGAAGGCTGATATGTGTCAGTATCAAGGCTAATATTTGCAGCAGCGCAGGTATGAGAAGAGTCAGTATTACCAACCGCATCATGACTACTTCTCTGATTCTGTAAGTTATTTAGCCTTCTTAAATATTGGGATAATTTTCTTTACAGATATTGCTCATCAGTTGTCTTAAAATCTTTTACTCTTTTGTTGTGAAAAAAATCTAAATCATTTTCCCCCTTGTTTCATGTCAGTTCAATGTGAAGTATGGTGGTCAGCGCATAGCAACAGTCCTCATGTATTTAAGTGATAACGTTGAAGGAGGAGAAACATATTTCCCTATGGTAATTAACTTATAAAATTTGACGCTTAATTTCTATGTTGTTTCTTTAGATAGAGGAATGGTAGAACTAATCTTGCTTTAGGTTATTGAGAACTTTAATGTTTTCATTTTCAGAGAAAATGACAATCATCTTATCATAATTGTCACATTTGAGCCATTTTCCAACTTATGTTGACAATTTTCATTTCCCAGTAACCTTTGCCTTAGGTTTCTGGCTTTGCCGAAAAAGAAAATAGAAAATGAGCAATTTAAATAACCAAACATGCCCTGAACTTTTCCTCAAATGAATATATGCATAACATATGTATCTTTTGATGGGTCTGTTTGGAAGTCCCTTAGGAAAAAGTTGTTGGACAACTCTAGCGCCAAGTTGTGGCTTTTTTTATGTGGACAGCAACTCATGATCAGATTCTAACTTTGGATAATCTTATGCTTCGTAGTCACCCTTTGGCGAATCGTTGTTATTTGTGCTGTTGTAATGCGGAATTTGTGGACCACCTGTTACTTTTTTATCCAATAGCTCATTTTTTGTGGATGTATATGCTTCGGTTATTTGGGATCGATTGGGTCATGCCAGGTTCAGTTGAGGACTTATTATTCTGTTAGTTTCATTGGCTTGGGAAGCATAATTCTGATATTTGGGATTTGGTCCTAGGCTGTTTAATGCAGACTGTTTGGTCTGAACGGAATCGGCAGGCTTTTGAGGTTGAGTTGAAAACTGTGGTTCAGTTATTAGAGTTTTGCCAGAGGACCCTCTTTGATTGGTCTCGATGTTGGGGTTTCTCGGATTGTCAACCCTTACGGATTTTATTTCTTCTATTAGAATAGATTAGGGGCTGTTTTTGTCTTGTTGTTTCTTTTTTTCCATTGTTCACTACCATGAACTCTTTGTGTTTCTCTTGCTTTTCTTTTATTAATAATATTCTCTTCTTACTTATCAAAAAAAAAGGTGGTCGACACACAAGTCACCCTCTGATTAATTTTCTTCCTTCCAACTTGCAGATTTTTATTTATTTGTTTATTTTTTTATTAAAAAAAAAAAGTGATCCACGGTCCTGATGACCTTCAAATAATAGGTACCTCTAATATCACCATCATGCATTAGAATAAAAAATTTCAACAAAATATTTTAACAGGATCTTGGGCTTGATGACCTGGGTTGTTGAATGGTCTGTTGCTGGGCACCAGCCTAAAATTGGGTCACTAGCTGACCTGAGTATTAAACAAGACTATTGGATTGCAGGCTAGATGGGCTCACTCAAGTACAAAAGAAATAGTCATACCATCAAATAGAACAAGTGGGGTTGGGTCACTTTTGAAGTTAAAACTTTCATTTATCAGATTATTGATTTTCTCTCCATTTTTGTCTAGGAAAGTATTATATCTTCTTGAAGTTTTGTTGCATAATATGCTTAAATTTTTAACTGATTAATTCTCAGGCTGGTTCGGGTGAATGTAACTGTGGTGGGAAGAAGCTCAAGGGGATGTCTGTAAAACCAAATAAAGGAGATGCTGTGCTTTTTTGGAGCATGGTTTGTTTCCTTAATTTTTCTTATTAAGTTTGAGCATTTTTTTTATGGTTCTTTATTGAAATATGGTCTGCAACCCCTTAATTGTTTAACAATGACAATGTAATGCTTGTCAGAAATGGAAGAGGGCAAAAGAGAACTAGAAAACAAGAAAAAAAAAAGAAAAAAAAAAAGAGGTGGGGGTATCCAAGCTAATATTTGAAATATTAGATTATGAATATTAAACCTCGACGTAAAACTGTAAAAGAATGCCCCAATATGGTTTTCCCCCCTTTCGCAATAGTTCTGTGATGATTAATAATAATAAAAAAAGAAAAAAGAAAAAAAGACGCTACATATAATTAATTATAATTTTCTTTACTAAATATCATGATGCTCCAATTATAATTTTTTTAAATTAAGCTTTCTATTTAATTGTTGGGCCTAATCATGTCTATGTTTGATTATTTTACTTGTCTTGATTCTTTCAGGGACTAGATGGGCAGTCGGATATAAATAGCATACATGGAGGATGTGAGGTGCTCTCAGGTGAAAAGTGGTCGGCTACAAAATGGATGAGGCAGAGAGCTCTCTCGCCACCATAGCTTTACCAATACAATCTCTAAAAAATACACTAAAGGGGTCCCTTTTCATGGGTTTTTTCTTTTCCCCTGGTAGATTGGACACATGTTTAAATGGTCAGTGAATGTGAATAATGTCAGATGTAAGTTATAAATTAAGCCTAAAATCCAAAAGTGTTGGTGAAAATACCAAATAATCAAAGTCAATATGATTAGCCAGAGCGAGTTAAGGACTTTATGTTGTCACATTTTGTGGCTCCAGTGTAGATACGGGGCCTCCTCATGGGAGATCCTAAAACACACTTAAAAATTACATGTTAGAAATAAGTGACCTTTTAAGTGGAGAATATATATATATTTTTTCCACTGGTTAGAAATACCACATAAATACCCCACCCATCCCCCTCCGGTGCTCGAATTTAGGTCCCTGTGCCCCATGCACCTAAGACTTGGGAGGACAACATACCTTGTGGTGAGGAGTATAATGTTGTTCAAATAAAAAGAAGTAAAAGAGTGAGATGCTTCCAATGCACTGTATTTAAAGTCTTTGATGGTTGGACAAGAGATCTGAGATTTAATCTCCGCTTATACTAAAAATTGATTGGTGTTTTAGTTAATGATAAATAGTTATTATCAGAAGTGGACGTTATAAATTGAAATGATCTAAAAAAAAAGTATTGTACCTGTAAGAAGGAATACAATTTTGGCATTGTAGGTTACGAATTAC
This sequence comes from Quercus ilex subsp. ballota, assembly GCA_032727855.1. Lineage (NCBI taxonomy): Eukaryota > Viridiplantae > Streptophyta > Magnoliopsida > Fagales > Fagaceae > Quercus > Quercus ilex. The sequence goes on from CM064917.1 coordinate 45,969,207, forward strand.
TCCTTTCCTCCTCTCTGTCTCATGAATTTCACTTATACAAGCATATTCATTTTATATATTTTCTCCTTAAATGAAAAACATGCACCAATCGGTCTAATGTGTGTGTTCCTTCTATTTAAGAAATTTCTCACATTTAGAAATTGTTAATTCTAATGGAAATTGAAATTTTTTATGAAGCCAAAAGGAAAATATAAACCCAATTTGGTATTCAATGTCAATATAGGATATTATAGCAATTCTTTGTCGAACTTCGTTTATATGGGGAGCAGGGGGTTTAGAAAATTTAGTGGTTTATGAACCTGAGACGAGAGAATAATGTGTTTAGGATATTTACATTACATAATATAGTTTGGAAAAGGAAATTAATTATTGAAAATGCCGACTTGAAGGATTTATGAGGCAACAACAAAACTAAAGAGTGTCAAACTTATATATATATCTTGTAGTTTTGAGTGCATTGAATTTGGAGTGTAATTTTCTCGTCTGGGACAATCCATCCTTGCATGACCATACCTTTCGATTGAATTGTACTAAATCTAGATGGCTCAATAAGAGTTAAGCAATTTCGAGGATAGGTTAGATATATATTACAAACTAGATGTAACATGCTGAAAGTTTTGTAACACAGCTTTTTAGCAAACAAAACAAACGAAGACACTACCCCAAAGGAGAAGGAAAAAAAAGGAGGAATCTTTCAGGAAAATTACCACAAAAAAAGAAAGAAAGAAAGAAAAACTTATTATATATTTTTTGGAGAGACAAACACACACACCACGTACTCCACTCAAAAAACATAGTAAAACATTTTTTATTTTTTTAATTAGAAACAAGCATCAGATCTACACTCATAATATAATAAAGTCTTTTGGATATAAATTTATTACAATAACTCAAAAGAAGAAGTAAAAATTAAAGTACCAAGACCTAGAGTTAAATGAGGCACCACAAAAGATGTCATTATCACTAGACTATTACTTAAACCTTGCTCGGCTTCATATTTTCAATGAGTAAGGATGGTATTTTTTATGTATAGAATGAATCAAATTTGATTGGGATATGAGATATCTTGGCCCAATCCTCTCCTCTCTCCTTGTGGCAGCATTGTCTCAAGTAGAGGACACTCTCTGATAGTTACTTGTATAGGTGCAGTCTGAATGAGGTGTGGCAGTGCCTTTAGCTTGGGGCAGCATTCAATTGTCAAGCAACTGAGTCTCGGCATTATCAAACAATCTTCTCTCCAGCTTGTCCAGTCAAACCAGTCTTCCCACTCTGTCAGGCCAAAAAACCCGAGTCTCTTCAGTTTTGGGAATGCAATTTTTGTAGATGTGGTTAGTACATCATCTGTGTTTGGAATGCTATCATGTGCATCCACCCCCAAAAATCTATGGCCCATGGTCTTTACATGATACATATACCATATTTCTAGTAACTCAAGGGAAGGGAGATTTCCCAAAGGAGGCAAATTCTCAGAGTTTTCACAATTTTTGAGTATAAGCTCTCTCATGTTGGTTAACATCATTATCCAACTTGGCAACCTAGTGCCTTGGTAGTAGAGTATGTGTAAGGATGCCAGATTTGGATTTGGCTGCAATTCTTCAATTACATCATCATCATCATCATTGTGGATCCCTCCCTCTCTTTTCTGACCATAGAAATCCAGCCTCAAACCCAAAAGGTTTTTCTTATTCTTCAATTCTGCTTTCTTAGACTCACCCCCACTTATCAAATTTTCTAGCCCATCCAAGTAAAGAATCCCTTGGAGGTGTTTCATATTTTTTAACAGTACTATATTACATGCCTTTTTAACACCATCGCCTCTCACAATGAACTTGCTCAATGTTCGAAGAGAACTTAATTTTCCAATTCCTTTAGGAAACTTCCTTGGATTTGAGGTCTCTTCAAGCTCAAGATGCCTCAAGTTGATAAGTTTCCCAATCCCTTGAGGTAGTCTCTTGAGGCTTTGACACCAATTAAGGATCAGGGATTCCAAATTGCACAAATCACACACTGCTTCAGGCAATTCATACAATCTAGTGTTTTTACTCAAGTTAAGGTATCTTAAATGCATCAAGTTGCGTACCTTGACAGGAACTTCTTTAATTGCAGCAGCATTCAAATCTAATGCCCTAAGCCGTGTCAAATTATCGAATAAATGAGGTAGAGCAATGTCTTCGGCCAGATTCAAGAGAGTGCGTGAATTCACTGCATTGTAATTGAAGACGGGCATTTGAGCATCTGATGCACATGTCAAGGTTAAGTGACGAACCTTTTTGTAGAATGCATCCATGCTTGGCTTTTTTTTACTGTCAACCTCCATGATAACACATTCGTTTCGTGTAAGATATTGTGCAAAGTCGTGAACTATGTCATGCATCTTGCACTGTATTATGCTACCATCATCATCTTTTATGAAATCCTGGAACAAAGAGTGTGCAGCTAGGCTTTCAAAGTACTCCTGACCTGTTACTTCCATCTCTCTACTTCGCGAGTAGCTGAGATAACCTTGTGCCATCCACAATTTGATCAAAACATCCTTCTTTATTTCATAATCTTTGGGAAAGACGGCACAAAATAAGAAACACCGTCTTATTGCAGAGGGCAAATCATATAAGCTAAACAATAGAGGAGGTAGAAGGCCCTTTTCAGCCTCTTCCAATTCCCAAATCTCACTATCCAGAACATTCTGCCACTCTGCTTTAGTTCTTCTAAAACGCATGAGTGACCCTAGAGTTTTTGCAGCAAGAGGCAGACCCTTACACTTGGAAACAATCTTCTTGCCAATTTCTTCTAATGTTTCACACTCTTCACTAGCCCTTCCAAGAAATGCCAACTGACTAAACAACCACCAAGTGTCCCCCTCAGACAAATTCTGCAGCTGGAACATACTTGAGCTTCCCATCATCTGTGCTACTCTTTCCTTACGTGTGGTAACCAAAATTGTGCTTCCTTGAGCACCATGCTGAAGACAATGTTTCAAAGGCTCCCACTTTTTGTAATCCTCAACCCACACATCATCTAGGACAATAAGGAGCTTCCTTTCCCTAATGGATTTACACATGTTTTGCAGGACACTTTCCAGTTCAACTAAACTTGGACCCGATTGTCCAACTTGTTCAACTATTGCTTTGGCAATCCTAATCTCATCAAAAGGGTCAGAGACACAAACCCATATTCTCATGTCAAAATGGGCTTTCACCTCTTCATCATTGTAGGCTAGTTGGGCCAGAGTTGTCTTCCCAATTCCTCCCATGCCTACTATAGAGACTATATGGAGCTTGTTATTAACATTTCCTTCTTGTTGACCTTGAGTTTGACCACTCTCGGATAGTATTAATAACTTTCTCACTAAGGTTTCCTTGTCTTGGTCTCTACCTCGTATCTCTGATACATCTAGAAATGAACAAGTTTGTTGTCTGTCACGGTCAGGTTGTTGAGGAGCTCTAATGGAGTTAAAGTCATACCTATCTTTCTCTTTTGCAATCACATCTAGTTTTCCATTTATTACTTTTATCTTCTTAGCAATGCCAGGACGATGAGTAGCCCGACTAAGTTGACTAACTGGATTCAAAGACAAGAAAGAGATAGGAAAGGAGCTCACCTTCTTGGGAACTAGAAGAAGATCATTGTTGTCATCGTTTTCGACTTTGTCTTTGTTTTTGTCAATCTTTGATTTCAGAATCGCAGTGCTCCATTCATCCAATAAGTCTTCCATCTCATAGGACATGTCTTTGAGCTTATCTAGCCAACGTTTCACACTGGCTTCTCGGACTTGTCTCTTCTCTGCATCCTCAAGGACAGTTTGAATGGCTTGTAGATTGCTTGTGAGCTTTTCAACTTGTTTTTCAACACTCACCACCGATTTCGCGTTCTCTGCTATTTGTTGGCTAGTGACTGAGATCAGTTGTCCCAGGATCTGGGAAATAAGTGCTTCAGCCATACTTAAATTATTACTTGCAGAGACGTATAGGAAAAAGAAACTGAGATGAGTTTGGTGCTGCTGACCAGTGGTGATTTTTTTTATATGACTGGTTCTATTATTGAATAAAAGTCCCACCGTACAATATAAGCCACTCCTTTATTGCATGCACTATCGCCCCATCAATGATTGCCACGTTCTTTTTTAGAAGATTAAATAATTTTAATTTTAAAATAAAAGTTACTTAATAAATTTCACAATCGGTGACAAGTTGCAATTGTTGTACAATAAAAGTAATGTCATTGATAATTCTTCTGAACACGATATTACATTAATCACAATTTGTAACCTCATGCAAAAAAAAATATATGAGAAGTTTATTGAACTTGTAGCATGGTCAATCTATAACCTCATTATTAGATTTTTTCTTTAAATTTTTTATAATAAAAAAAATGCTTCAACAAGAAAAAATTATCAATTGTCAAGCAACCAAGAATCGGCGTTATCAAACTACCTTCTCTTCAGCTTTTCCAGTTATACCAGCCTTCTCATTTTATTAGACCCAAAAAAAAAGCCAGTCTCTTCAATTTTGGGAATGCAATTTTTGTAGATGTGGTTAGTAAGGCCAAAATGGCCACATATTATGTTTGGGCAAAATATTTAGCATTCTATTACTACTTGCGAAATATTTAATAATTTATCACTATTTTGTAACTCGAGTTTAAGAAATTCGAGGTTTAAGTGTAACACGAGTTTTCCAAAATCAAGTTTCTTTAAAATGTACCAGAGTGGCACCGTTGATTTGGCCTTTTTAAATTAAAAAGTGCCCATAGAACTTAAGTTTCAGAAACTTAGTCGGGTTTGGCTTCGTCATGGGATTTGCTAAGAAGATAAAATTACTAAATAAAAAACTAGATGGGATCACCAGGGAGAAAGATCGGTATTTCGTTAACTCCATTAGAGCTCCTGAACAACCTGAGAGAACACACTAGCTCTTTTCTAGATGTATCAGAGATACGTGGTAGAGACAAGGACAAGGAAACTTTAGTGGGGAAGCTATTATCTGAGAGTGGTCAAGGTGAACAGGGAAAGAAACTCCACATCATCTCTATTGTAGGCATGGGGGGAATTGGAAAGACAACTCTTGCCCAACTAGCCTACAATGATTATGAGGTGAAATCCCATTTTGAGATGAGAGTTTGGGTTTGTGTCTCTGATCCTTTTGATGAGATTAGGATTGCTAAAGCAATAGTTGAACAAGTTGGATCAGGCCAAAGTTTAGTTGAACAATCTGCCCAAAGTTTAGTTGAACCGGAAAGCATCCTGCAAAATATATTTAAAAACATTCAGGAAAGAAGATCCTTTTTGTTCTAGATGATGTGTGGGTTGAAGACTACAAAAAGTGGGAGCCTTTCAAATATTGTCTTCAGCATGGTGCGCAAGGAAGTACAATCTTGGTGACCACACGTAAGGAGAGAGTAGCACTGATGATGGGAAGCTCTTGTTTGTTCCAGCTACAGAATTTGTCTGAGGGGGATAGTTGGTCATTGTTTAGTCAGTTGGCATTTCTTGGAAGGGCCAGTGAAGAGTGTGAAGCATTAGAAAAAATTGGCAGGAAAATCGTTTCAAAGTGTAAGGGTCTGCCTCTAGCTGCAAAAACTCTAGGGTCACTCATGCGCTTCAAAAGAACTAAAGCAGAGTGGCAGACTGTTTTGGATAGCGAGATTTGGGAACTAGAAGAGGCTGAAAAGGGCCTTTTCCCTCCTCTGTTGTTCAGCTTATATGTTTTGCCCTCCACAATAAGACGGTGTTTCTCATTTTGTGCCGTATTTGCCAAAGATTATGAGATAAAGACAGATGTTTTGATAAAATTGTGGTTGGCACAAGGTTAGCTTGTCACGAAGTAGAGAGATGGAAGTGACAGGTCAAGAGTACTTTGAATGCTTAGCAGCACACTCTTTGTTTCAGAATTTCATAAAAGACGATGATGGTAGCATAGTGCAAGATGTATGACATAGTTCACGACTTTGCACAGTTTCTTACAAGACACGAATGTGTCATCATGGAGATTGACAGTGAAAAAGACCCAAGTCCGCATGCATTTTACAAAAAGGTCCGTCATTTAACCTTGATACGTAGAGCAAATGCCACAAATGCCCAAATGACCGTCTTCAATTATGATGCAGTGAATTCAGTAATTCACGCACTCTCTTGAGTCTGGACGAATTAATACATTGCTGTAGTACCTGAATTGGCCGATAATTTGGCTGAATACATTGCTCTACCTGAATTGGTCGATAATTTGGGAAGGCTTAGGGCATTAGATTTGAATGCTGCAGCAATTAAATAAGTTCCTATCAAGGTACGGAACTTGATACATCTGAGATACCTTAAGTAAAAACTATCGATTACATGAATTGACTGAAGCAGTGTGTGATTTGTGTAATTTGGAATGCTTAAACCTTAACTGGTGTCGGTGTCTTTGTAGACTACCTCAAGGGATAGGGAAGCTTATCAACTTAAGGCACCTTGAGCTGGAAGAGACCTCAAGTCTAACAGAGTTGCCAAAAGGAATTGGGAAATTAAGTTCTCTTCGAACGTTGACCAAGTTCATTGTGAGTGGCGATGATAATAATGATGCATGCAATATAGAAATGTTAAAAAATTTGAAACACCTCCAAGGGGTTCTTTGCTTGAAACGGCTGGGAAATATAGCAAGTGGGGTTGAGGCTGAGGAAGCAGAATTGAAGCACAAGGAAAAACTTTTAGGTTTGAGGCTGGATTTCTTTGGTCAGAAAATAGAGGAAGGTATGGAAGATCATGTTCATGATGTAATTGAAGCATTGCAGCCAAATCCAAATTTAGAATCCTTACACATACTTTATCACCAAGGCAATAGTTTACCAAGTTGGATAATGATGTTAACCAACCTGAGAGAGCTTATACTGAGAAATTGTGAAAAATGTGAGAATTTGCCTCCTTTGGGAAATCTACCTTCACTTGAGTTACTAGAAATATGGTATATGTATCATGTAAAGACCATGGGCCTTAGATTTTTGGGGATGGGTACACATGATGGCATTCCAAACTAAGATGAGGTGCTAACCACATCATCAAAAATTGCCTTCCCAAAACTGAAGAGACTCGGGTTTTATGGCCTAACCAAGTGGGAAGATTGGTATGATTGGACAAGCTGGAAAGAATGTAGTTTGATAATGCCCAAGTCTTGGTTGCTTGACAATTGAGTACTGTCCCAAGCTGAAGGCATTGCCACACCTGCTTCAAACTGCACCTGTACAAGAATTGATTATCAGTGGGTGTCCTCAGCTGGAACAACGCTGTCACAAAGAGAAGGGGGAGGACTGGACCAAGATGATATCTCATATCCCACACATCAAAATTCATATTCGATGAAGATATGAAGCTGAACCATATTAAGGTTTTGGTAACTTAATTTTTACTTTTCATGTGTTGATGTTTATATTTTACTGTAAAAAATTTATATCCAAGAATATTACAATCAGAGTCTGAGAATTGATGCTTGTTTCTAACATAAATTATTATTACAATTTGGTTATGTACCTAAAAGCTTTCTCCTTTTTACTTCTGTTTCCCCTTTGGGTTGGGGACTTTCTTTGTTTTGTTTGCTAAAAAGCTCCATTGCTCATAGAATAACTTGTGTTACAAAACTTTCTGCATGTTACATCCTACTTTTCTTTTCTAATATTTTTAATTTATTGCTACTTTCTCTTCCCCTATGATTGAAATTACCTCATTCTTATCTGTCATCTAGATTTAATACAATCTAGTCCAAAGGTATGGCATTGCTCAGTTGCAGTGGAGGCATGGAAAAGTTGCTGCTTTAGTGAAGTTTGCACAAAATTTTCAACCCATGAATTCATTGATGCTATGCATTAAAAATTGTATAGATTAGTCTTTTTGTATTTTGTACATTTTATTTTCCTCTACTCATTTTTATAATTTTCATTTGTGCTTTTGTATTTTCCACATATGACTTTGTAATTTGTTAGAATTAGTTAGTTTGTTAGTGATATTTTCTTAGTTGTTATGATATTTTATTAGGTTACCTCTTGTACATATAAGAGTGGTTAGTGTTGTCATTTAGGCACATCTATAATACAATAAGTTTATTTATTATACTCTCTCTAATTTGTGCTGGTCTTGGACATTTCTTTAGCTTGGGTTGAAGGGGACTCATATATTCATGCTCTTCAAGTGTCTACACCAAGATTGACTACTGTGGGCATATTACCTAGCTAGATGAAGCATGTACATTGGCCGCAAGGTACAACACCTCTCTTTCAGTTCAGGCATAACAACTGTAGTAGGGGCTGCTCATAGGTTGGCAGTTTTTGCAAAGGGGTAGCACAAACTATGGTTTGGATTGGGGGAGACTTCTCCATGGATTGTGTATTTTCAATCGCCCAAGATGTACACCTTTTGTCCTTTTATAGTTACTTCTTAATAAAAATTCCTGTCGTTTTTATTTTTTTATTTTTTATTTAAATTCAATGACATGATAATATTTAAACTATTTTGATAATGATTATGATAATAATAATAATAAGTGTGGATTTAACTCCAATAGGTAGCACAATCATTTCCTGAGGACTATGCTTCCTGGTGCAAACGTCTCTTGTACATATCTCCCCTTAAGCCAAAAATTATTAATAAAGAAAGTTAAATTACAAATTATACCCTCTAAGATCTGTCTCTTTTCATTTCATCTCTATAGTTTCAAAATTTTTAATTTTTCCTGTAACTTTCATTCCATTTTCAATATGACATTCTATTTTTTTGGTAAGAAGGAAACTGATGTAAAGACGAAGGAACAAAGTAAGAGTTATTACAAAAACACATCTCATAATACAAGCCAACATAATCATAAAGCAAATTGATCTCTATGGGAGGATTATCATAAATCACAAAATCTTGCTGTAAGGTAGCTCCCTTCTTTGCCAACTAGTCAGCACATTGATTACTGTAAGGTAGCCCCCTTCCAGGAATGATTAATTTTTTCTCTCGGAATCTACCTCACCAAATTCCTGCAGTCCAAAATAAGAGATGAGTGAGCAATATTAGCATAGGACACTGGCGGATTTTTTATTTTTAAAGTAGTCACTAAAAAACTTAAATGATATAAAATCTAATAAAGAGAAATTTTAAATATATCAACGTCACAAATAAATAAAAAAAAGTGAATACATGAAGTATTACAATGTCATTTTACAAATAAGAATAAAAAGAAAAATGGACTAATAAGAGATAAAGTGAAAACTGATAATGCTGACATAAGAGTACTCTAAAATAATGAGAGAGAGAGAGAGAGAGCAACATATAATATTTGTTACAATTGCGAGCCAAGTTGCAGAATAGAGCAAAGTTGTTGTGACTACAAAGCCAAAGAGAACAAAGATGTCGATGCTGCCAAGGACAACTCAAGACCACAATATTTCACTTGGTACTTTTTTTTAGGGAAAATAAAATTATGAATTATTTGTATATAATGGGTTGAACGAATTATAGATTTTAATGATTATGGATTTTAATTTTTTGTTTTTGAATATGTTTTTTTTTTTGTTGAATAACTTTTTTACTTGTTGTATTTGTATATAATGGGTTGAACGAATTATAGATTTTAATGATTATGGATTTTAATTTTTTGTTTTCGAATATGTTTTTTTTCTGTTGAATAACTTTTTTACTTGTTGTATTTGTATATAATGGGTTGAACGAATTATAGATTTTAATGATTATGGATTTTAATTTTTTGTTTTTGAATATGTTTTTTTTTTTGTTGAATAACTTTTTTACTTGTTGTTTTTTGGCCTGGTTTTGTTTTTGTTTGGGTTATTTTTTATGTTATCTAATTTTTATTCTTGTTTTTTTTTTTTTTAAGATGATACAGACTATGTTTGAGGGGCATGATTATTTTTGGAGTAATTTTATGTCCACAATATTTTTACAATAAATTTTATGTGACAAACTGTTAGTGGTAGGTAAAAAAATTATGTCAACATTGAGCTCAAATTAGAAGTTGTAACAGTTTACCACTTAGGATTTGTTGTGAAAACAAGAAAAAGAGTCTTTATGGTCATATTACACCCCCGGGCAGGGCGCCAGTGGCCTCGGTCGGGGTAGCCCGATCTCGGGGGCCTTTCTGTACCACTATGCAGGAGTCATCTCACATTTGTGAGTACACCTCACCACCAAGTTTACCCACCAACAAAAACCTACGGGCAGCAGGACTCGAACCTAGGTGTGTTGCACGAAGCGTCCGAGCCTTACCCACTCAGCCAAGCCCCTGTTGGCTTTTTTAACTAACTAAAAATGTATTATTATTATTTTTTTTCCTATTTTAAACTTACCATTTTTTCCCCTACCCTCCCATTCTTTTCTCTCTTTTTTTTTCTTTTTTCTTTTCTCCTTTGGCTATGTCCTCTCCTCTAGTGGTAGAGCCAAAAACAATTTTCAAGGGAGCAAGTGTGTGTATATATATATATACTAACTACTATTTAAGGGCTTCCCCTATTTGAGATCCTCAATTTAGATGCCTAAAATACCCTCAAATTCATCCGTTTTTAAGACTTAAATCATAGGGTTAAACGTGTAAAATTAGTAATTTAAAAACTCCTAATTTTTTTCTAAATTAAAAATTAAAAAAAAAAAAACAGTTTTTTCTCCTACCTCCACATTTCTCTCTTACATTAGTTGTCAAATGCTATTACAACTTCTTTCTTTTCTTTTTTTAAATAAAAAATAAAACTACTTTTTTTTCCCACAAACATACCCTTTTTTTTTATCACTAAACTGTTTTTTCCCCCTCCTCCACATTTCTCTCTCACATTAGTAGTCAAGTACTAATACAACTTCTTCTTAAAATAAAAAATAAAATAAAACTGCCATGAGTAAAACATGTAAACCCAAAAAATAAAAAACCTCATTGCACGCGTGAAGTGTGTGTGATGAGGCTAATGTGTGTGTGTGTGTGTGTAAACAAAATTAAATCCAAAGAATAAGAATAGCACAAACACACACACACATTATAATTATTTATTGCTTATACATGAAGAATGTTTGCAAGTGATTTCATTTAACACATGATATTTACTTACGCATACAAAAATATATCAAGTAAGACTCACATCAGTACTTATATAATAGAAAAAATGTCACATTCCCATCAAGTACAAAATCACTCACTTTAGTCCATGCAAAATTGTGTAAAAATAAAATATTACTAAAATAACAGTATAAATTTATAATGGCATTATTCATTTTTGCATTTATTTTTTTACATATCCCTACCAATGATGAAGGAAAAGAGTGTATGGTTGTTGTTGTGTGTAAAGAAAGGGAAACAATTAAAAAAATAAAGAAAATTTGAGATTTTAATGAAATGTAGTGTAAATTAGATAAACTAATGTGAGGTGTTTTGAAAAGTGAGTATGTAAAATAAAAAAAGTAAGTTATTATGCTAAGACAAACAATTTTTTTTATATAAGTTGATGCGAATGCTCCTTTACCAAAAAAAAATAAATAAATAAATAAAGAAGAGTACGTCTTGACATGTCTAAAAATATACAAGTCAATTGATAAAAATAAAACATAATTAAATTATGTATGGAATACATTATATACACCTTGATTAAAGAGCTATGTATGATATAAGCGTAATTAAAGAAAACAAAAATGTAATATTCAACTATATAAATGCATTACATGTTTTTAGTAAAATTCTAGGGGTTATTGTTTAAATACTCAGGGAGCACATGAGGGGTGAGCCCTATGGTGGAACTCATGTGTGGAACCCACCCCTCATGTGAGATAAGAGAGTATTGATCTTGGAGTATCTAGTAACTTCCCATCCAGATGCCAAACTTGTTGCTATATTAGCTTCATTATCAATGACAGAACTAAAATTTCATCTCTAAAGCATGAATCGAAAATTTCTCACCATTAAAAAAAAAAAAAAAACAAGATTTTAATAAAATATAATAAAAGAACACACTTTTCTCTTAATAAATTTCCATTCAAATTATTTATCAAAATAGAACTCAACCCTTTTTCTTAATCTTGAAAATCACCTATAATTTTTTTTTTGAGAAGAAAATACTTTCAGTCATTTTATTCAAAGGGCTTTAAATCAACCAAAACAATAGCATTTAAATCTGGTGGAACATACTCCATTCAGACTTGTAAGGGGAAAGAAAGTCTTGCTCTTTGGTTTAAAGCGTGTACAACTGCATTGCCTTGCCTATTGATATGAGAGAAAGACAAATTTTGTAACAAACTATCATAAGACAAAGTGTCTTTTATAATATCACCTATAATTGGTTCTACATTAAATTTTACAATAATTTATTTTCAATGGACAACATTTAAGGGTATGTTAGGAAATCATTTTTCATTTCATTGAGTGCAAAAGTCACATATTGTATAAGTAAAAAAGCTTTATAGATCCTATGTGGGGTAAAAGTCCAACCTTATGTATTAGGCCTAGGGCCCTATTTGAAGATTACTGTGTGTCCGAAGAGAAGAAAGTGGTTGAGAAGGAGTCCGTGTGGAAGAGATATACCTAGAAATGAACGAGGAGTATAGTCCGAAGAGAGCACCAGTGGTCCGAAGAGTTCATTCTCCTCGGATACAAAGAGTCTCGATCAAGCAAATATCTAGAAGGTTCGAGTGATCTTCCTAACGACTTCAATGATAAGGATAAGTTTTGGGCATGCGTGGAGATGATAAGAACGGAGAAATATCTAAAAGAAAAAGCTACTACCACCGTGTTTAATGCATTGCAGCAACTTTCCTGGCTACATTTATGTGGAGAAGACCCTTGAACAGTGTAATCTCAGCTACCACCACTCACAGAGAGCTAAAGAAGATACCTGACGTGACATATACTCAAGTGGATACATAGATGAAGAACAAGTAGACGATGGAGATGATGATGAAGGATGCTATATAAAGGAAAGAGGCCTCTGATAATAGGGGATCGAAAAAAAGATAATAAGAGGGGAAGAAAGATTTTACTGTAGCTCTAAGAACTGTATTCACTGTTCAATCAATAATATTCCTCTTCGGACATCAATTTATTTAGCTTTTAAGTGTGTTTTTACGTTGGTTCATTCCTGGATATTATAGTTAACAGTTGCTAAATTCATAACTAACTCAGCTCTTTCACCCACTCTCTACAAATTCATTGTTTTGAGCTTAGGCTACAATTCCTGACCCTACAATTGGTGCCGTCTGTGGGGAGAGCTTGAGCGAAAGTGGAAGCAACAGTTGATAATGGCTGAACCAAGACAACAACCAGCAGAATCTAGGGCATCCCAACACGTAGACCATTTTCTTAATTTGGAGTAGAGACAAGATCGTGAAGGTAGTGTGCATACTGCGCATAATGATCGAAGCCAGCCATATGGTGAAAGTCACGTGTCTCATGCAGAGAAGAACCAAAATATGCAACTAGAAATTGAAAGGCTAAAAAAGCAGTTGTGCCATGCAAAGAGGAAACGGATTTCTTCGTATTCTGATGAAGATTCCGATGAGGAGCAGGACGTTACTTACAAGCAGAGATCTTGAACACCAGTCAGTGAATCCTTTTCCTATAAAGAAGAGCATCATCATAAGAGGCAACTTCGAGGCCCATCACGTGGAGGCATAGGGAACGATGCTATGAGCAAGGTTTTGAATCAAATCTCTAGGTCACCTTTTACTCGCAGGATTGAGGAAGCGAGACTTCCTCAGCGTTTTAACCAGCCAACGTTCACCATCTATAATGGTAAAACGGACCCTGTGAAACATGTGAGTCACTTTAATCAAATGATGGTTGTCTACTCTAGAGATGAAGCTCTGATGTGCAAGGTTTTCCCCTCCAGTCTTGGACCAGTTACAATGAGATGGTTTGACAGCCTGGAAGCAGACTCCATCGATTCCTTCAAAGAGCTCACTCAAGCATTCGGTTCCCGTTTTGTCACATGCCGAAGAGTGGCCAGGCCCTTGTCTTCACTGTTATCCTTGAGCATGCAAGAGGGCGAGACCTTGAAAACGTATTCAGATAGGTACTGGGAGATGTTTAATGATATGGAGGGCAATTTTGATGAAATGGCCCTTAGCACGTTTAAGCTCGGCCTCCCCACTGACCATGGTTTAAGGAAGTCCTTAATTGGTAAGCTAGTTACTAACATGCGTCAGCTCATGGACCGTATTGAAAAGTATAAAAGAGTTGAAGAAGATCAACAGCAAGGGAAGGGAAAGAACAAGGTTATCCCCCAGGAGAGGAGGGATTTCAGGTCGGATCGTTACAATAGCAGTAAACCACGGAGAGATTTTGCTGGGCAATTAGGACCAACAAATCTTCAAGCAGTTAACGTTGTATTCAAAGAACCAGTACACCAAGTTTTGGAAAAGATTAAGAATGAACCATTCTTTAAGTGGCTAAATAAGATGGTGGGGAACCCTGAGAGGCGTAACCATAATCTCTATTGCCAGTATCATCAAGACCATGGGCATACCACTGAGGATTGTAGGAGCCTGTGGGATCATTTGGACTAACTGGTTCGCGAGGGTAAATTGAGACACCTCTTGCACCATTCTAGTGGCCAAGGAGGTCAGATGAACTCAGAGCCCCGAAGAGATGACTCTTCAAAGTTTCCATTAGGAACTATTAATGTCATCTTCGCCGCATCGGGAAGAACAGGATTCTGGCCATCGAAGGTTATGTCGGTAGCTCGGTTACCCGCAGGGAATTTCCGGTCAAGGTCCAAAGAGAGCTAAATCGGATGCTCGACTGGTTTTAGGGTTCTTGGATGAGGACAAGATTGGAACCATCCAACCCCATGATGACGCTTTAGTAATCACCTTCAGAATTTGAGGGTATGATGTGAGGAGGGTAATGGTGGACCAAGGTAGTGCGGTAGAGATAATGTATCCTGATCTCTATAAGGGGCTGAACCTAAAACCTCAAGACCTAACACCATACAATTCCCCCCTGGTGAGTTTTGAAGGAAGAGTTGTTACCCCAAAAGGCCAAATATGATTACCTGTGCAGACTGGCTCAGAGGTGGTGGAGGTGGATTTCGTAGTTGTAGATGTGTATTCGCCCTATATGGCAATTGTAGCCAGACATTGGCTTCAAACACTAGGGGCTGTTTTCTCTACTTTGCATCAGAAAGTTAAATATCCATTTAAAGGACAAGTTTGTGAAATCCGGGAAGATCAGTCCGCGGCCAGACAGTGCTTAGTGGCTGCCATCCAGTATAAGCCCGAAACTGAGTTCTCGGCCAAGGCCGAAAGAGGTTTATAGCAGTTAAAACATCGGGTATCGCCCGCCGAAGATCCAGGCGAGGACGCTAGATGCGAAGATTTGATAAAAGTTATCATCGGAGATAATCTAGAAAAATTCTTTCAAGTTGGATCTCAGCTACCTCTGTAGGAGAAGGAAGAGCTAGTAGAGTTCCTTAAGAGTAACCTTGATGTATTCGCCTGGAACGCTTACGAAACCCCAGGGGTGGATCTAGAATTCATATGTCACCATCTGAAGGTCAACCCACTGATTACCCCCAAGAAGTAGCCTCCTCGGCGTCCATCTAAGGAACACGTCGATGCAATAAGAGAAGAAGTAACAAAACTCAAACAAGCTGGAGCTATTAAAGAAGTTTTTTATCTGGAGTGGCTAGCGAATACTGTGGTGGTGAAGAAGAAGAATGGAAAATGGCGAGTATGTGTAGATTTCACTGACTTAAACAAGGCTTGTTCTAAGGATCCATTCCCTATGCCAAAAATTGATCAGCTAGTAGATGTCACTATCGGCCATCCTCAGATGAGTTTCCTGGATGCTTTCCAGGGTTACCACCAAATACCGTTAGTCCTAGATGATCAGGAGAAGACTGCTTTTGTCCCCCTTATCGGTAACTACCATTACAAAGTGATGCCATTTGGTTAGAAAAATGCAGGATCCACTTACCAAAAAATGATGACGAGGATGTTCGAGCCACAGTTGGGTAAAAGTATCGAAATTTATATAGATGGCATGGTGGTGAAAAGCAAGGTCGTTTCTGAACATATAAAGGACCTTGAAAACATTTTTGAAGTTTTAAAAAGGCACAAGCTGCGTCTAAACGCTTCCAAATGCTCATTTGGTGTGGGGTCAGGCAAGTTCTTGGGGTATATGGTGACTCACAGGGGAATTGAAGTTAACCCCGATCAGATAAAGGTCACCCACAACTTACAAGCTTCTCGGAATCCCAAAGAAGTTCAAAAATTGACTGGAATGACCGTTGCCTTGAACCGATTCATCTCTCGATTAGCAGATAGGTGTAGACCTTTCTTCTCGTTGATCAATAAATGGAAAGGATTTGAGTGGACTGAAGAGTGTGCTTTAGCCTTCCAACAGCTTAAAGACTATTTGGCCCGGCCACCAATCATGTCCAGTCCTGAGTTAGATGAGGTCTTGTTTGCCTACATTGTTGTGGCTCCTTGTGCTGTAAGTTTGGTATTGATACGAGTGGACCAAGGTGTGCAAAGGCCAGTTTACTATGTGAGTAAGTCATTGCATAAGGCCGAGATTCGATACCTACCGCTGGAGAAAGCCATCTTGGTAGTAGTACTTGGTACACGGAAGTTGCCTCATTATTTCCAAGCACATATGGTCGTTGTGCTCACACAACTTTCGCTTAAAACCATACTTAGGAGTGCTGACTACACGGGAAGAATAGCTAAATGGGGCACTATCCTAGGGGCTTTTGACATCAAATACATGCCCCGCACTTCAGTCAAGGGCCAGGTTCTCGCAGATTTGGTGGCCGAGTTCACAGAGCCTAGTTTAGAAGAGGTAACGGTAGAGAAGGACATGGATGAAAAATCGGTTGGCATGATTTCTCAATGAGGCCCGTCATCCTGGGAAGTATATGTAGACGGTGCAGCAAATCAGAAGGGTTCTGGAGTGGGGCTAGTGTTAATATCTCCAGAGAAGATTGTTATCAAAAAGTCAATAAGGCTAAACTTCACGGCCACAAATAATGAGGCCGAGTACGAAGCCTTACTGATGGGAATGACTATGGTTCGAAGAATGGGAGGAAAGTCAGTGGAGGTGTTTTCGGACTCGAGGTTAGTCGTTGGTCAAGTACAAGGTGAGTTTAAGGCGAAGAATGAAAGAATGCAGGGATACTTGAGCTGAGTTAAGTGTTTGCAATAGGAGTTCGACTCTTTTAATTTGCTGCACATCCCCAGAAATGGTAATGCACATGCTGATTCTTTGGCGACGCTCGCTACCTCTTTGGTGCAAGATTTGCTGAGAGTTATCCTAGTCGAGGACTTGCATGGGCCTACAGAGGCGAGAAGAGAGTTAGTCTAGGTTCACAAAATCAGGGCCGAACTCAGTTGGATGGATCCTATAATTAAATTCTTGAAGGAGGATATTTTGCCTGAAGAAAGGGGGGAGAAGCTGACAAAGTTCGGAGGAAGGCGACCAGATTCTGATTATCCGAGGACCAGAAACTATATAAACGCTCTTATTCAAGACCGTACTTATTATGCATGCATCCTGAAGCGGCCGAGTTACTACTAGAAGAACTACATAAAGGAATCTGTGGGAGCTACACTGGAGGTAGATCCTTGGCTCACCGAGCCATTACTTAAGGTTATTGGTGGCTAAATATGCAAAAAGAAGCCCATGAGTATGTTAAGAAGTGCGATCAATGTCAGCGGTTTGCCCCAAACATTCATCAACCAGGGGGAACCCTTAATTCACTATTCAGCCCATGGCCTTTTGCTCAATGGGGCTTAGATATCGTGGGTCCATTCCCTAAGGCTGCAGGAAACAGGAAATACCTTCTGGTCGGCACAGACTATTTCACCAAATGGGTCGAAGCTGAACCTCTAGCCAACATCAGAGACGTAGATGTGCAGAAATTTGTGTGGAAGAATATTGTCACTCGGTTTAGGGTTCCTCACACTCTCATCACGGACAATGGCCTACAGTTTGATAGCAAAGCATTTAGGAATTATTGTAGCAAACTGGGAATCATAAACAGATACTCCACCCCTGCCTATCCCCAAGGGAATGGGCAAGCACAAGCGGTTAACAAGGTCATAGTAAATGGACTAAAAAATAGACTAGACGATGCGAAGGGCAAATGGATGGAAGAATTGCCACATGTACTTTGGGCATACAGAACTACACCTCGTAGGTCTACTAGAGAGACCCCCTTTTCAATGACCTATGGAGCTGAAGCCGTCATACCTTTGGAGACTGGGTTCCCAACCTTGAGAACTAGTTCGTTCAGTCCGACTAGCAACGATGAGCAGCTAAAGAAGAGTTTGGATCTGATTGAGGAAATGAGAGAAAATGCAATGGTCCGATTAGCACATTACCAACAAAAGCTTAGGCAGGGCTATGATGCCAATGTAAAGCTAAGGCCTCTAGAGCCTGGTGATTTGGTACTCAGGAAAGTTGTGGGCACTACAAAGAACCCAACTTGGGGAAAGTTAGGACCCAATTGGGAAAGACCATATCGTATTACTTCAGGGGCTGGCATTGTGGCGTATTTCTTGGAAGATTTGGATAGTCATGTAATACCATGCCCCTGAAATGTAAACAACCTTAAAAGGTACTATTATTAATCAAATTTTTGCTTTAATCAATATGCCAGTTTATTATATAAAGTTTTTGGAGTTCTTATAAGTGTTTAAACTTAAATCCAATCATGCTTGAAGTCCTCGGACCAGATGATTTGGGTTAGTTAACACTCGTTTATAGTTCTCATAAGTGTTTAAACTTAAATCCAATCATGCCTGAAGTCCTCGGACCAGATGATTCGGGTTAGTTAATACTCATTCACAGTTCTCCTAAATGTTTAAACTTAAATCCATTCATGCCTATAGCCTTTGGACCAGATGATATGGGTTAGTTAACACTTCTTCACAGTTCTTATAAGTGTTTAAACTTAAATCCATTCATGCATGTAGTCCTCGGACTAGATGATATGGGTTAGTTAACACTTCTTCACAGTTCTTATAAGTGTTTAAACTTAAATATATTCATGCTTGTAGTCCTCGGACCAGATGATATGGGTTAATTAAGACTTCTTCACAGTTCTCCTAAGTGTTTAAACTTAAATCCATTCATGCCTGTAATCCTCAGACTAGATGATACGGGGTTAGTTAACACTTCTTCACAGTTCTTATAAGCGTTTAAACTTAAATCCATTCATGTCTGTAGTCCTCGGATCAGATAATATGGGTTAGTCAACACCTACATACAGTTATTACTGAGGCTTAAATTTAAAATGAATCATGCCTGAAATCCTCAGATGTATTTAAATAAATTCTAACTTATGATAGGCCTCTTTAGTCATGTATTTAACTAAAAATCAATGCTCAATAATATTCTCTGTAAATGTTCGAGAAGACCTGTGAGACTTCCATATCATCCATTGCTTTCATTGCTTAATAATAACTCTTATATAAACTACTCGTTTCAGTGTTGATTTAAGTTATTTGCATCATCAGCATGATATCGTGGTTAAGCCTACCTATATTACTGTAGTTACAAGTCATAATTATTTGCAACAATGATGAGTCTCATAAGATATGCAACGAAGACACTAAAAATAAAAGAGAAACCATTTCATTGATCATAAGAAAGTAGTTTACAATCCCTTACATAAAATAATAATAATAATAAAAAAAAAAACTAATACAACTATGAAATAAAAACTCCTAAACATTTAAGCCTTCATCTGAGGGGCCAAAGGGTCAACAGCTTGACTAGACTGAGTAGCAGCAACTTCTGGGGCTTGGTCCTTAGATTCTAAAAGGGTCTCCTTTTTTTCCAAGTCTTTGTCCTTATCTTGAGGAGCCTTAGCTTGCTTGCCTTGACCACCAAGCTGACCAGACTCCTTGGGATCCTCAGCTGGCTTGCCCTGATCACCAGGTTGATCAGACACCTTGGGGGCCTCAGGATTGACAAGAAGGCCTTGGCCGATCAAGGATTGCTCCGAAACCTCTTAAAGTTGTACGGGGGGAAGGGAATCAGAACCTGGGAGTTTGCGAATATCAGGATCATAGTATATACTCCCAGGTTGTCTCAAATCAGCTTCCGCAGAGATCCCAGCAGCATCAAGGGCTTTTCCCCAAGTTACATCAGAGTAATCTCGGCAGACCGAGGCAAACTGCTCAGTAAGTTTGGCTTGGGTCTCCTCCACCCTGAGCTTATAGGTCGCCTGCCTTTCAGCCTTGACTGCCTTCTTGGCCAATTGAGCATTCTTCTCGGCCAATTTGGCAATCTCCCTGGCTTTTTGAAGCTCAGCTCGAAGGTCCTTCACCAACGCTCTTTCTGTTTCCAGATTGATCTCGGTCAAATTCAGCAGCTGGCGTTGGTCTTCGGCCTGCTTCTCGGCATTTTTAAGACCCGCATCTAAACTATTCCTCTGCTTGGTCATCTCTTTCAACTGCTCGGATAGATGATCACAATCTTCTTTTAGATTGCCCAACAATTTTTCTGCCTCAGACCGAGAGTGGGCCTCTGCTTGGGCTTCAATATAGGCCTTTTTGTTCCACTCCTTGGCCACATAAACTTGCTGAGTAATCTACATAGCAGAATGAAAAACTTCAATATAAAGCAAAGAAAAGGGGTGAATGGAAAAGACTAGCATCTTAAATTGAGGAAGTGGATCAATTCACTTACCATGGCTAAATCCCTTTTAAGGGATAAGAAGAGTTCATATTGGTTAAAGCGCCTGTATGACTCCATGTCTTGTGGGAGGAGCAGTGGTTGCTCCAGGGCCTCAGCAACGAGACCTGCTTTCCCCCCACTATAATTTCTAAAGGAGGTCTCCTAGAGGATAGGAGCACCATCCAATTCCAGCCTGGGAGCCCAGGTGCGAGGTCCTCGATGCACATCTGCTACGAGAGAGTTATCTCGGCTCTCGGCAGACGAAGCCCTTTTGCTTCGGTGATTTTTGACCACTTTCTGTTGCTTGGTTCCTTTTGGAGGCGCCACCTCCCTTTCTTCATTATCGGTGAGGGGCCTCTTCTTCTTCGGATCTGGCAATTGCTTTGAGCCGAGATCCGAAGGAACCTGAGGGGGTGGTAGAGGAAGACTAACCACTGGTTGAGACGTACCAGTCTCTTTGGGCCTAGCTTTTTTACCTCTATTCTTCATCAAGTCCCTCAGGCTTACTATGTCTTCTTCTGAAAAATTGTCTGGTACGTCTATTCTCTGTGGGAGAACACTGGATTGCCTGTCAGTCTCTTCCTCGGTGTCTAAAACCTGAACCCCACTTGAAGCTTCTCCTTCGAACTTGAACTTATCAATCTGCTCATCAAGCGAAGGGGTTGAAGAAGCAACTCTTTCACCTACTGCTACTGGTTCGAGGAGAACCTGCTGAATTGGCTGGAGGAGTAATGGTATACCCTGCAGATTTGGATGTGGCACGGGGGCAAGGTCAAACGGAGCTAAAAAATCTTTTCGTGCAACGTCTATGCAGTTGATACGACGGTCTCCCTGTCTTATCACATTGCCGATCGGCTGAAAATCAGTCGATTTCGGCGTGAAACCAAGAATAAGAGGAACGGACCGAAGTTGCCCGTCTTCACTTACAAAAATTTCTGATCGTAATAAATAATTGAGCGCGGCAGCGTTTATGAGGCTGAGCCGAGGAGAAACGTGGTCTTTATCTGTTCACATCACAACAAAATTTAGTCAAAAACTTAAAAATAATGATACAAAAAGAAGACAAAATTGTTAAAAAGCGGAGATCCTAAATCTACTATTAGTAAACTTAAATCTAGGATGTCCCACCTAGCTCTCCTAGTTGAGTTGGGCAATGAAGACCGTCATGCTACGCGCCCGAGACGATCAGATAGTTGTCTTTCATCCCTTTGTTAGATTTAGGAAGGCAGGAGACGAGCCTAACAACGTCGGATCGGGATTTAAGATAATATCCCGCTCCTTTCTAGCTATGACACTTATACATATGTACCACGTCGAGCCAGGTGAGTCCCAATCCTAGATGACGGTTCAAATCATCAACTGCTCCTAAGATTCTAAAGACGTTAGGTGCACAGTGGTCAGGACTAAGCCTATGGTTTCGGAGGTAATCTCTGGTAATGCGGCCCATAAGGATAGTCATTCCCCCTTCTAGGAAGGCGATGATGGGGATTATAACTTCGCCCCTTTGATATGTTAGTAGTCTTTCCGGAGGACAATATCTCAAACCCACATCTTGAGGTATGCAATATGTTGCCCTAAATTCCTCCATCTGGGCGGGGCTATCCACCATATACTGAAATCTACCCATCTCAATTAAGCAAAAAAGAGGAAACTCTAAATGCAGTGACTGGGGAGTGACTACTCGAAGGTTGAGGAAGCTAGCCGAAGAGAAGATGAAAGGTTTGAATAAAGGAGAACTTACACAAACTAAATCGGAGAATGATCTTTAAACTCGTGGAGAGATTCTTATAGATTCTGGATTTGATGATTGAAGAGCTTGGTGGATTTGAATGTTCGAGTTCGCTGGAGAATCTGAGAATCTGTAAAGTAAAGGAGAAATAACCTCTCCTGAGGCTTTATATAGGGACAAATGAAAGGGTAGGAGTCATCCCACCCAAATTCTGAGGAAGAACCACGTCTGTTGGATCAATAGTCCACCGTTGGATATCAGAGACAAAACGCTGCCTGAAGTAATTAATAGCGCTTTGAGAATACTGAAACGACAGCAGCAATGATGAAGCGTCTAAATCTATGCTCATACGCGTGTGAACTCAGATATTTTTGTGCTTTAAGCTTTTATTTCATAACAAATCAAAATCCTATTTTTTCTCCTCGGATGCGAGGGAAAAATTAAAATTTTGAGGGGCAATAGTGGGGGGTAAAAGTCCAACCTTATGTATTGGGCCTATGACCCTATTTGAAGATTACTGTGTGTCCGAAGAGAAGAAAGTGGTTGAGAAGGAGTCCGTGTGGAAGAGATATACTTGGAAATAAACGAGAAGTATAGTCCGAAGAGAGCACCAGTGGTCCAAAGAGTTGGATTTTTTTAGAAAATAACCATCAAACTCAAACAATATCATTAGTTAGGCAACGTTTCAAACATATTTGGTTAATAACAATTCGAGTTCAGAGAGGACGATTTCTGGGTTATAAAATCGAGTATACTGAATTCGAATTCACTATTTTTGCCAGCAGCTGAGGTGGCCGAGGGGTGGCCACGTAGGCCAGAAATCGAGTGCATTGAAGTTGTCTTGTAAGCCCAGAAAACGACTTTAGTAAACTCGTTTTATAGGCCAACAAACCGAGTTTATGAGATTCGTTTTCCAAGCCCAGAAAACAAATATGGTGGACTCGGTTTGGTTAAAAGGAAATCGATTACAGTGTAGTCGTTTTCCTTTTAACCACGTGTCCATCGAAAAGCCTTTTTTTGTCTGAGACCCAAAAAAAATTTCAAATACACAAACGTTCACAGTACAGTCTCAGTCTCTCTCTCTCACTCTCACTCGCAGTCCCTCTCACTCTCAGTCTCCTCTCACTCTCATTCCCTCACTCTGACACTGCCCTCTGTCTCACTCTCATTCCTCTCGCTCTCTCACTCTCATTCCCTCTCATAGTCTCACTCACCGAGCTCCGTCGCCGTCGCTGTGACTCTCAGGCCCTCTCGCTCCATCGCCGTGCTGTTGCTCCGTCGCCGTCGCCCCCTCTCACTCCGTCGCTCCGTCGCCGTCGCCCCTCCGCTCCGTGCTCCGTCTCCGCTCGCTCAGTCTTTCTCCCTCAGTGGTTTGGCTCCGACTACCTCACAAAAGTAAGGACTCTCTCTTTTTTCTGGGTTTATTGGTAATGGTTGATTGGCATGCATTGATTGTGGCCTTTAATAAAATGTGCTTGAGCTTTTTTTTTGCACTTATACAATGTTCTTCATGTTTTACAAATTTTTGTGGTTCAAATTTTTTGTTTTCTAAAATCTAAACTAAAATGTGTTTGCCAGAGTATTCAAAACCCACTCAATAGCATTAGAGCATTTGGGTTGTTTGCAATTTTAGACTTTAAATTTTGGGTTCTGGTGGGTTTGATAGTAAATGTTTTGAGCAATGTGGGCCAATATTTGGTTATTTGCAACATCATTTGGTCCTTTTAACTTATATGAATCCGTTCTTTGATATTTTTCTTTTAGTTTGAATCCATTGTTCAGATATTGGTTAATTTATTATTGATTGTAGCTTGTTTTGGATAGAAAACTTCAATTTGGTTGCTTCAATTGCAATTTTGGATGGATTTAGATGATCTATTAGGATAACAAGTTCAAAATCAAGCTTTTGGATGTGTTTTGATTGCATGCTTGGCTTTGTCAATGGACCTGGTAATTTCATGGGCTTTCATAATATGGATTATAAATGGCTTATTGGATATGATTTTATTTGGTATAGTTAGGCATGATTTTCTCTTTCTCAAGGTCACTGTCCCCTTAACCATTTCATAAGTGAGTGACTAGTTGGTCAAGTAATAATTCCCATTTTATGGTGTACAGTTAGAGTTAAACTAGTATAGAAAAAAAAAAGGTGGGGGGGGGGGTGTTGAAGGTTATGCTTTTCCTTTTCTCTCTTAGTTGTTTCTTTTGCTAAAATCTAGTGTATTTGAAATATTCTCTGATTGTTCTGTTGTGTTGCTTATGTGTTCTATAGTTCATTTTCTATTCCTATATCAAGTATTACTTGGTATTTTGTTGTGGATTACTGATTAAGTTCAGTTTTTCTACTTGGCTCTTTGTTGGGTTTCTGATTATGTGTGGGATTGTTATTCAATTTCACAAGTTCATTAAACTGTGGTGGCAAGTAGAGAATTAACATCCTTCATTTTGAAGCTCATTTGCTACTGAATTGTTTTAGAGGGAATTTGGTATATATATATATATATTTTTTTTGAAGTCTAATGACACCATTCATATTCTGAATGTAGGCAATGCACTATATTCTGAATGTAGGTAATGCACCATTCATATTCTGAATGTAGGTAATGCACTATATATCCCAAAGAATTAGGATTATCCCAATTCAACTCATGCAGCATATTGAGTTTTTTATATGTATCTTTATTCCCTGTGGTTGATTGTCATACTTATCGTTTGTGCAAGAAATTAGGCTATACATTGAGATCCTTGCCAATTTATGTTCAACATGTGCTTATATTACTCTTGACTCCCTAAACTTTGTGCAGTATGGCTGCTGTTCCTGCTCAGATTCGTGATGAGTTCGGACCTAGTCCCATTGAGCGTTCGGTGTTAAGGTTTCTAACAACTCATCGATCGTGCGCTATTTGGGAAGGCAAGGTAAAATTAAAACCGACCACGTGCTGAATATTCTTTTCTTATCCTTTTACATTATATTTTATCATAATTGTCCTTGAAAATTTTGGTTTTATATGTTTGCAATCGGTGTTTAGGAAGTTGTAAATTTTTTTTTTTTTTTTTTTTGATAAGTTGAAGTTGTAAATTTTATTGCATTGTGCCTATAATAGATTAACTCTTTTAATATAATTTTTGTATGTATGGGACAAGAGAGTCGAGCATAAAACATTTTGAAGAATTTACTTCTGAGATTATTATATTAACCACCACTTAGAAAATTGAAACAAAAGCTCTCAATCTAGCTGGCAACAATAAAACCAGCATTGAAAACCTTCCAAGTTCTAAGTTCTAACACTGACCAGTGATAATTAAGCATTCAAAACTCTATTAAGGCTGGCTATATGTGGTCAATTATTTTATTTTTGTTTATTTTTTTTTAGAGGAGAACAAAAATTATCATACAATTGTTTGTATGATATAAAATTGTAAGATAATAATTTCAAATGGGTCTTTTTATAATTAAATATTACATGAATAATATTTGGTTATTAATTATCAATTTAGTAAATGTTTGATAGCTCTGCACTGTGCACTAGCATTCTATCAAATGTATCAAGTGCATTGCATCCTTTTATTTTGCTCCCGTTGTTGTTGTTTATTTTTTTTTTTTTTTGGGGGATGATATTTTAATTTCCCTTCATAACAGCTTTATTTTTGTTTTTTGGGATCAATAGCTACAATCACATATACAAAGGTTATGGCATATTACATCTCATCACCATGGTTCTATCATGTGCAGGATCCGGGGGCACTGAAATGCCGTGGTCGTAATGACGAGCTCCGAAAACGACGCCCCATAGTGGTGGATGATCGCGTCATCGACATTGTCAAGAGAGTAGGATTAATTGGGCTGTATAGGACCCCATGTAGAGAGATTGATAATAATTTGATAACGGCCTTGGTTGAGCGATGGCGGCCTGAAACCCACACCTTCCACCTGCCATGTGGCGAGACAACAATCACATTGCAAGATGTGGAAGTTATTTTCGGGATTCCAATCGATGGTGAGGCAATTGTTGGAAGAACTGACTTGACATGGGAAGATGAATGTCAGAGTATGCTTGGAATTCCTCCTAATGGAAATGTGCTTAAAGGACAAAGGATCCTAATTAAGAAGCTACTAGAAAAAATTGACCACGGGTTGCCTAATGATGCAGCAGAGGTGGTTGTGCATCAATATGCACGGTGTTATATTCTAGCACTGCTGGCAGACACAATTTTCGCCGACAAGTCTGGCGATAGGGTGCATATGATGTGGTTGCAGATGTTGAGGGACCTTCGCAATCCACGTCAGTACAGTTGGGGGAGCGCTTGCCTTGCATGGTTGTACAGAGAGTTATGCAGGGCAACCGACAGTGGTGCCAGTCAGATTGGTGGGGCCTTGCTACTGGTTCAGTATTGGGCATGGTTCAGACTCCCTTTTTTGTGCCCAAGGAAGGAGGACCTCCCACCAGATGATGCATATGGCCCACCATTTGCACCTTCTCCACTGTCCATTAAGTAAGTCTCTTCCTTGATCGATTATGAAAATTGGAAATAGATTCATAATTTTAAACGACATGACACATTGTTAGACATAGAAAATATAATTTTAACCTTGATATTTCTCAAATCTTGAAAATTAATAGGATTTTTATTAATTTTTATATATCGTTTTACAACCACTGAGGTCATATGTTATTATTGATGTATAATACAAGTGTTATTAATTTCTAGCTCCACCACTAATCATATGTTTAGATAATCATTGTTTGGTATAAACTTAGTGGTATGTAATGTTAAATTTACGATTGCCCATCATTTATTGTTGTTGATTACTTCAAATTCTCAATTCCAAGTAACACCTTATCTTTCTTAATTGTAGGACTGTGTGGGTCATGACCACGAAAAATAGCCCCCAAGAAATCTGTTTGGTTCGGTACCGTCAGCTATTAGATTGTATGCGTCCCAACCAGGTACCCAAATTGTGTTCTTTCTATTGTTTATGACTATTGTATTTACTGCTTGTAAAATAGCTCATAGTCGAAAATAATGGAACATTGCATAATGTGCTGCCCTTTTATTTGGCTATTTCAGGTGGTGTGGGAACCATATCAAGATGACTTAGCCCACCTGCCTCCGTTCTGTGTCGCAGGAAGGGATGTATGGACGGCGAGGGTGCCGCTTGTATGCTTCTGGCTTGTAGAAAAACATACACCGGACTGTGTTCTCCGTCAGTTTGGGATGGTACAAGAAATCCTCCTATATGTTGATACTGACGACGCCCTTCATGACATAGACCTGAGGGGGAAGATAGAGGTGATTTGGGGAGACAAACATTATGGCCATATCCAAGTATGGAATAGTCGAGCACAATCTCTATGTCATGGAGCACGACTACAGGGTGCTATGTCGCCTGCTCATCCATACTTCGAATGGTATGATAGGGTGACTTGGAAGTTTGTCGACCACACTTCCGCTTCACTTCTTATTACGGTAATCGCTTCGACCTTTCTTTTCAATTTTTGTTGCGTATCACCATTTTTTTCTTAGATGTACTAATTGTATTTTTGTACTTGCAGGTTGCCAGTCACAAGCAGATGTTGACGCAGTATACAGTAGGCAGTCCCATGTACAAGCATATCTCAGCTTTACTTAAATATGTGAAACGCCTTCATCGTATAACTGCCAAACTTCCCTTGGAAGAGACCGATGGGGCAAATCCAGATGCGGCAGAAGATACTGGACAACCAAGCACAAGCTCAAATCGTGCTAGCCATAGCCATGGTCACCGTGGTGCACCCCATCAGGTTGTCAGTAGGCCGGATCCCCCTCCACCCCCACATGCATCTCCTGCGCCAGAATTCCCTCCACCCCCACATGCATCTCCTGCCCCAGAGTTCCCTCCACCTCCACATGCATCGCCTTCCCTAGAGATCCCTCCACGTACTGCTCATGCAGTTCCTGACCTAGAGATCCCTCTACCCACTGCTCATGCATCTTCTCACCCCGAGATCCCTTCACACACCTCACATTCATTTTTTGACCCCGCTCATCTTTCATTTACTCCGCCATCCTTTGATCTCGGCTATGATTTTAGTCAGACCCCTCCTGTCATGCACACTCAATCCCCCTCGTACAGCATTGGTCATATAGACCATGTACCACCCCATAGTCACTCCATGTCATTCATGCCCGCTCCTGGACTGCGTATAGATCCCATGACTACGGGCGTCACTCACATTTCATCTGCTACACCATCCTCCCCCGCAGTTGTAGGATCTTCAGTTGTTGGGAGTCAAGCAAAACAGCCAGATGTGCATGTTGAGAATGAGCAGGTAGTTGGGTTACAGTCACCCCCACAAGGTCGACCTAAACGCACAACAAAAGCACCTCCTTGTGGGACAGGTGGTCACAAAGCAGGACACAAGGCTGGCCCCACGGTATGACAAGTCATTTAATGTAATGAATATTGAGTAACTGTTGTTATCTATATTTTGGTATTAGAATTCATGTAATCCATTGTTTGGTTGTAACTCCATCTTTGCAGTAGCACGAGGAGCCTCACCAAGGAGATGCAGTACCCCCTCCCCCACATACCAGGCACTATACGAGACAACATAAGCGTAAAATGCATTAGGATCAGCACCCCATCTGAATGTGTATGTGAATTTTGTTATTAATTTATATTACATGGAAATAATTATCCTAAAATCCTAGATTTAAATTTCTATTCACAAGTTACCTTTGCTAGTGTTATGTTAATGCAAATTCTTTATGTTATCTTGTAGGTACTAGTAATGACACCCCAGATATTTTTGGATGTCTTATGAAAGGCATTCTTGAGTCCAGAAGCAGTATGCTTAATGATAATTGATGAATGTCATTGTGCTATTGGTAACCATCCATATACAAAAATATATTTCGTGAATATCTATTACTTTCCATTTTCGTTGTTGTGCACCATCTTAAGCTGATTTTTCATTCTTATTTTTTATGAACATTTTAAGAATGTATTCCCTATTTGTTCACAAGTAACAATAGAGAGTGAAGAGGATTTCTTGAAAATGCGTAATTGGATTTCTTGTTTGTGATTTTCATCTCTTATTAGTTATTTATAATTTATGGCATCTCCTTATACAGTGACCTGACCGTTAACTACCTTAGCGGCACAATCCCTCAACAATGGGGCTCCTTCACAAGGCTTCTCAACATGTACTATCTATCTCTCTTTGTCCCTGTGTGTGTGTGTGTGTGTGTGTTTTTTTTTTTTTTTTTTGTGTGACTTTCATATTGTTATTCATGGCTTCTCCTGTATTGCAGTTCTCTTCTTGGAAACCGGTTGACCGGCTTGATCCTGCTCGAATCAGGGATGCTAATGGGCGAAGGCCTGGTGATCCTCTTTACGATAGGAAGACACTTTATATACCACCAGATGCTTTGAAGAAAATGTCAGCATCTCAAAAACAATATTGGAGTGTCAAAATTCAATATATGGATATTGCACTTTTCTTTAAAGTAATTAGAGATCAATAGTTATGTGTGTGTGTATGTGTGATAACAATTTTGCAAATATTGATGCTAAACTTGCAAGTTGCATGCTTTAGGAGGACGCTACAAGACAGCTCGAGATTCTATAGAAAGAAATTCAAGACTCAATGGATGAGCTTGACAAAATACATCCTTTTTATGAGAATCAAGTCATAAAGGAAAATGAGATAACAAAGGGGTATGTCTATGGCAGTTAGTTGTTACTGCAATGATTTCTATATACATGCTCTTCATAATGTATGCCAACTTTCGAATTTTTAAAATTTTTTTCTTAATTGAGAATTTTATCTGTTATTTCATCTCAATAGATGTATATATGTATCTATGGTACATATGTATATATTAAGGCAACGTTCCTTCTGTTTGCAAAAGTTGGTTTGTTTGGCTTCGCTAATACCTTATAGCTGAAATAAATCTGTTTAGTTGCACTTTTTTGTTTAAACCAACTGCAATTTTTTTAGATAGGGCTTGGTTAATGCATTTTAGTAGGCAAACAGTGGCCTTAGATTAGTTGTGCTTAAAAGTCAGTAAAAAATTTGACTTTGCCATTTCATCCCTTTTATTTTATGTGATTCTTCTTTCGGTTCCTATGCTGTACTTCCTTTTTATTCCTCTGAACTCTGGTGTGGAAGTAATGTATATACTGATGTATCTATGCTTGTATATTTTATCAAATGTGCTCGTTTAGCCAAGATGATTGAACTTATTTTGTGCTTTGGAGAAATTTCCTGTTGGTTGCTAAATCTTTTCCTAATCACTGTTTCTCATGTACGTAGAATAATGTAGCGTGAAAAGCAGCTTAGCATTCTTTATAAGAAACAAGGTCGTGCTACCCAGTTTTCGAGTAAAGCTAATCGTTGGCTGCAATTGTCTCCTTAGGGGTTTCTGGCCATATGGATGACCTTACAAAGCACATGGTTCATCACCACCTCTGCGAAGGTGTATAACTTTTTCTGTTGTACTACAACTTGAGGGTGATTATCAATGGTTTCAATGTGATTTTGTTCATTTTCCGCACTAACATTGTGTCAAACTCTTTCTTTATGTAAAATTGATCTCATATCCTACAGTAAAAAGCAAAAAGTATCTGGGGCCTTTGCAGATCAAAGCATTGAACAACTAATGATATCAGTGCTGTCAGTGGAGTTAATCTTAGGTATGTGATTCTCCCATTTTTAGTTCTGCCTATTGCAAAGTATAAGCTAATTAAGTTAAACAATTCACACTTAAAGTAGACAAGCTCAAAACTCTCCTGTCATTCTGCTCTTAAATAGGAAGAGGAAGAACAGCTATTTTCTGGGCCCAAGGAGGACAGTCGAGCTTTAGAAGCATCTCGAAGAGTTGTACAAGAAGAAGAAGAAAGACTGATTTTGCAGAAAGCTCCTCTCCAAAAAAAGCTGGCTGAGATCAGTTAATACATTAGTTGATACCTCTTTATAAAAGTGTTCTAATTGTACTTCTATTCACTTTGTGCTTAACTGTATGTCAACAAAAATAATAGAGCCTTGATATATGGTGCATGCTTGTGTTTGTTGGAATTTCGTTTATACTCACTGTGTCCTTTTTCTCACTTCCAGGATGATACTACATTTGAGAAGCAAAGTGCACTATTTGCTTTGGCAATTTCTGACATTGTACTGATAAACATGCAAGTAGTTTTTATTTTTTGGGATCATGATTATTATTACTGATTATATATATGTATATATTATGTTTAAGTCTTTAGAAAGAACTGTGCTTTTTGGAAAATAGAGGCTGTTCAATTAATGAGCCTTTGGTTTGGTGTTTCTTTGATTTGGATGAAAATATGAAGTTAACAGTGTTTTGTACACGTATACATGCAACATTTATGCTAATTGATTAATGTATGCAAGTAACGAATAATCATTTTCGATTTGCATCTATGTGTTGTAATGCTTAATAGCATTAAATATTTGTTCTTTTGTTGAGGCATTATGCGGGTTCTGAACGTGCAGGTTGAGGCTCCAAAGAAGAAGGTAAAGAAAACCAACCTCCCTGTAGCAGAGTTGGTGTATGGAGGAATGTTTCCAGCAGATGTGCAAAAGGCAGTGGAGAAGGAATTTGAAATGGCTTTGCAAGATAGAGTAATGGAAGAAACAAAAGACAGGAAGAATGTTGTTGAGGCCTATGTCTATGACATGAGAAACAAGGTAGTATGCTTCGTGACAAATATCTGGCTTTTAGTTTTGGACTTCTAAACTAATACTTATTGTGGTATTTAAAAGAAATCTAATACTTCTTGTTTGTTTCTCTGTTTCTCAGCTTAGTGACAAATATCAGGAATTTGTCACTAATTCGGAGAGGGAAGGGTTTAATACTAACCTCCAGGAGGTAGAAGATTGGTTGTACGAAGATGGTGAGGATGAAACCAAAGGCGTTTACATTGCCAAGCTGGAGGAGCTCAAAAAGGTAAGCGTGGTTTGATTTTCTAAATGGCTACTTTCCTTGCCCCCCACCCCCTTCTTTTTCCTTTCCCGGCCCTGTCATACAGCCACACATAGAAAGACAGTGATTACTGATTTTGATGTTTGTGTTACATTGCAGCAAGGCGATCCCATTGAGGAGCGTTACAAAGAGAGTGTTAACAGGGGAGCTGTAATTGATCAGCTTGTTCATTGCGTTAATAGATACAGAGAAGCAGCAGTTTCAAATGATCCTAGATTTGATCACATTGACATCTCTGAAAAAGAGAAGGTAATATCCGAATTGATCTCGAATTCAAGAATTTCTTGCATTCCAAAACCTTTAATTCAAGAATTCATGCTGGTTTAACTTTCATTTTTTTTTTTTTTTAATTTTAATTTTAATCTTTGACAATTGAATTTATATTTGTCATGATCTTGTTTGATGTTCAAGGTTTGGTTAGGAAGAGCTTCTAAGGGCAACAACTACGTACCACCCACCACCACCACCAGCGTATTACAGGCTATACAAAGATTACTTACAAAACCCAAATTCAGCACTTGAGCCTCACCCTCCTATTGGAGGGACTTAATTGTGTTTTGGAAGCAACTACACTGTGAGAATTCCCTTTTATTTATTTTTTATTATTGTTTCTTGATTATGAACTTAAGTTGCTTCTCATTTCACATTGATTATGTGTTTGCTTCTTTGAAGTTGAATAGTTTGATTTTCATGACCTATGATTGAAAGTGTGAAATGTTAAGTTGTTAAAGAGTTGAAATTTTCATGACTTATTAGAAAGCTGAAGAGTTGTACTTTAGGGGATTGGATATATATATATATATATATATTGTTTTTGGTTTTCCAGTCTATGTTAGTTGCTATTTCCTCTTTGTTTTGGCCAAGATTATGTGAACCCTTCCATTTAATTTTTTTCTTAACAATTTAGTCATAATTCCATATTTCAGAACGACACCATGGTGCAGAGTTTGCATGTAGATGGCTATTCATTTTTTATGGTTGGGTAAGAATCTTTCCTTTGTTTATACAATATCTCATTTGCCTTAAGGTATAAGCATTGTAAGAAATTGATTGATTGAGTGCAGGATGGGTACTGATGAGTGGACAGTAGACAGTAGAAGTAGATTATACAAGTGGGATGCAATTTCTCGCTCCACTACACAGGTTCGTTTTTCATGTAATACAAGGGAATCATGGAGCTAATGTGAATAAATTTCTTCAACCGCTAGATTCATAATTTTTATAATTTCTATAAGAAATTAAGGTTCTTAGAAGTGAGAAATGCTAGTCTACAAAGTTTGTCTTTTTGTGACATGTTGGAGCAGGTAGAACAATCTACAACTAATACTTGTCATTATATGTAAAAAGTATTTGTCTCCCCTCGATCCCCTCAACAATAAGAGGGAGTGTGAACACTCTTATTTTTTCACATGCACTGATGCTTTGGCAAACACTAAACAATTAAGCATGCTCTTTTTATTATTGTGAAGCACTTTCATCTATTATTTATTTATTTTTATCTCAGATTGATTTAGTTTTTATCTTTTTGTATTACTTCCCTGACCACTGTAAAGCTATTGGCATAATGGTTTATCTTTTCAACCCAATACTAATTTGTTGCAGGGAGTAATTTAAATCAGATGGCTGATAGCTGGGATGGGAGTTCTGAAAATGGCAGCCAGTCAGGTGAGAGCTTTCATTTTGAAAGAGTGCACCTTGAGCCTACATATGATGCATTTGTCTGCCCATTGACAAAGCAAGTTATGCATTATGTAATTTTTTTTTTTGGTTAAAAGGATCTGTGAAAGGGTTTCTTATTTTTTATTTTCCCTTTCCGAAAGGGGTGTGTTTTATGTGTTTGTCAAAATGCTTGTTGTTCTTGTAATGTCATTTTTGGTAGCTTATTTTGCTTTTTTTTTTTTTTTTATTGTAAACAAAAAAATTGATCTACATGTAAAGAAATCACACATTCAAATCGTAGTTACTTTGTAGTAAAAATAATATCTCATCGTAGTTACTGTGTAGTAAAATAATATCCCCTTTGGTCTATTGATCTTTCATTACGGAAAATATTCTTGATAAATTGGTTTTCTTATTATTATAAACTAGTCGCAAACCCGCGCGTTGCGCGTGATATTTTTAGGTAAAAATATTATTTTAGTTTTTAAACTTTTTAAAGAACTTAAAAAAAAATAAATTTATCATATTTTTTTATAATCTTGTTTATAATGTTTCTTACCATTATCATATATTTATTGGTTGATGATTTGCATAACATAGACATTAAATAAGAGATAGAATTTTTCATTAGATTTTTTTTAAGTCAAGAATTTTTCATTAGATTTTTTTTTTAAGTCATGGTATATATATATATATATATATATATATATATATATATAAAAGGTTAAATGAAATGTCAAAAAATGAGATTTTAAAATTTTCCAACTTCCTTCTCCAAAAAAAAAAAAAAATTCCCAACTTTATTTCTAATATAATTTCTAAATTACTAAAGAACATCTCATTTTTAGCTATGATAGGAGATATAATTTCCCTAGTTAGAGTTTGATTAGTTTCAAGTTTAAATTTTGTATTATTATATTTAATTGTTGATTATTGATTTAATTAAGTGAATGTAATGGTTGATTTTGTTGCACTATAAAGTTTTCAATGTCTTTTGTATGGTCATTTCTATTTTAGTTCTTACTCCTCTTGGTCACTTTTTTATTTTTCAAATAATGGTTAATATTGACGTTTAATTTTATTTCATTTTTTCTTGATTACTTCGTATGTTCACTCGCTAGTCGTAGTTTTTATAGTTATCAATAAGAAATAGATATCATGGATGACTTAAATAGTTATAGATGTTATGTTAGTGGTATATCAAAGGTTTTTTTTTAAAGGAAATATGAAAGACATTTCTCTAGTTTGGTCTCAATCAATTAAGACATCCATAATATCTTAACGGAAGTAATAATGAGCATTAAATTTTTTTAATGTATGAAGCGGTTAGGTTAGTGGTATGTCAAAGTTTTTTTTTAAAAAAGAAAAAAAAAATTAAAAATTCCTAGGAAATGTAAAAGACATTTTTTTTTTTTGAAAAAATAAATGGGAACTTTTTGAATTATAGAAATATGATTGTTTTAAATACCTTGTTTATAGACTTCATTATTAAGTTGTAATCATCTAAATTATAGTAGACCAACTAAGATAAATATGTATAGATGACTTTTTTTTTTTCATGAATCATTATTTCATTGTTTACTTATAAATATCTAAATGAAAGTTTTTTTTTTTTTAATTTTAATTAAAATAGATGAATATGTAGAAGTAAAATTATATGAAAACTTAAAACTACCCAAGATGAACGTTTAACCACTGGTAAATATGTGTTTTTTGAAGACTAAAAGTTTGCTTGATTGCTTTACCTGGAACTATATAACTATGCAAGTATTATTGCAAATGATTCTATTATTTGCAAATTATCAAGTTTGGTGGCCTTACATGAACTCCTATTTTATGACAACCTTTTTTTTAATTTTTTTTTCTTTCTACCAAAATAACTTAAGAATATTAAAACTTAAGTTATCACATGTAGTAACTGTAAAACACATCAGTGATATGAAAAATAGAAAGGTTTACATTCTTAAAAGGCATTTGTAGTAGACTGTAATATAAAACATTTTTTCTCAATATTTTATGTAACTTTTCGCATAAGATCAATATTATTGGCATCCTTTAAAGATGATACATAATATTTTTGAGAAGAAGAAGAAGAAGAAGTAGAAACAATGCTAACACATAATATAAAATTATTAAGTTTGCATGTTTTAAATTTGTGGAAAAGATTAATATACCTATGATAAAGGTTTTTATCTAAATGATATATAGTAATCCATATTTTTTTAGTCTTGATTCAAAAAGTCCATCTTCAATAGCCTTGTAAGACTACAAATTGCTCAATCTATAGGCCTAGACACATTCAAAGAGTGTTATCTAAATTATAAATTATATGACCCTTTATCACACAAATATTTTGATACTCCATGTATGGTAAATGAAGGCAAGTGTGTGTCAAGCTATTTTCTTGATTTGTGGTGCAGAAGTGTGGAGGATGTGACTAAATTTAATTGTTGAATAAAATACGATAAGAAGAAAAAAGAGTAAAAATAAAATATATAACAATAAACATCAAATTATCCATGTCATTCTATATAATATAATAACATTATATTATTATATACTATATGTATAATGCAGTAGGATAATATTTAATAATAAAAGAGAATAGAAAAGATACCAACTTAAAACACAAAACTAAATTGCATCAACCCAAAGTAGAATTCTAATTAATACAAAAATTCATCAACCTAAGTATGGATGCAATAAAAAAAATGAAAAGCAAATTGAGAGAGAGAGAGAGAGAGAACCTTTGTTTTGTGAGGGAAAACTATGCATAGAATGGAAGCGATAGTGACGAATTTATAGTAAAACTGTGTGAATAAGAAGAGACAAAAATAAAGGAAGGTGAAGGGGAAAAGGAAGAATGATATTAATGTAGAGGGTAGTGGGGAGATGAAAAGGTAAGGGAGGGAGAAATGTTGGAGAAGTAGTGGGGAGATGAAAAGGTAAGGGAGAGAGAAAGGTTGGAGAAGTATAAATATTAAAAAAATAAATGTTAAAAATAGTTATAGGGAAATTGAAAAGAAAAAAGATATTTACAAAAAAAATAATGGTTAAAAGATATTTTAATTTTTAAATAATGAAATTTTTAAGTCACCATATTAAATAAGAAAATGTTTTAAAAATATTCAGGAAAAATTAGAAATAAAAAAGGATTATGGCGTGGCTGCTTAGGTGGCTCAACCAGAGCGTAGCAACAATAAATGCTACATTTCAGCTTTTAGATATATATATATATATATATATATATATATATATATATATATATATATATATATATAAGGTTAAATGAAATGTCAAAAAATGAGATTTTAAAATTTTCCAACTTCCTTCTCCAAATAAAAAAAAAAAAAAAATTCCAACTTTATTTCTAATATAATTTCTAAATTACTAAAGAACATCTCATTTTTAGCTATGATTGGAGATATAATTTCCCTAGTTAGATTTTGATTAGTTTCAAGTTTAAATTTTGTATTATTATATTTAATTGTTGATTATTGATTTAATTAAGTGAATGTAATGGTTGATTTTGTTGCACTATAAAGTTTTCAATGTCTTTTGTATGGTCATTTCTATTTTATTTCTTACTCCTCTTGGTCACTTTTTTATTTTTCAAATAATGGTTAATATTGACGTTTAATTTTATTTCATTTTTTCTTGATTACTTTGTATGTTCACTCGCTAGTCGTAGTTTTTATAGTTATCAATAAGAAATAGATATCATGGATGACTTAAATAGTTATAGATGTAGTTATGTTAGTGGTATATCAAAGGTTTTTTTTTTAAGGAAATATGAAAGACATTTCTCTAGTTTGGTCTCAATCAATTAAGACATCCATAATATCTTAACGGAAGTAATAATGAGCATTAAATTTTTTTAATGTATGAAGCGGTTAGGTTAGTGGTATGTCAAAGTTTTTTTTTTTAAA
This sequence comes from Quercus ilex subsp. ballota, assembly GCA_032727855.1. Lineage (NCBI taxonomy): Eukaryota > Viridiplantae > Streptophyta > Magnoliopsida > Fagales > Fagaceae > Quercus > Quercus ilex. The sequence continues at coordinate 46,007,129 of CM064917.1, forward strand.
AAAGAAAAAAAAATTAAAAATTCCTAGGAAATGTAAAAGACATTTTTTTTTTGAAAAAATAAATGGGAACTTTTTGAATTATAGAAATATGATTGTTTTAAATACCTTGTTTATAGACTTCATTATTAAGTTGTAATCATCTAAATTATAGTAGACCAACTAAGATAAATATGTATAGATGACTTTTTTTTTTCATGAATCATTATTTCATTGTTTACTTATAAATATCTAAATGAAAGTTTTTTTTTTTTTTATAATTTTAATTAAAATAGATGAATATGTAGAAGTAAAATTATATGAAAACTTTAAACTACCCAAGATGAACGTTTAATCACTGGTAAATATGTGTTTTTTGAAGACTAAAAGTTTGCTTGATTGCTTTACCTGGAACTATATAACTATGCAAGTATTATTGCAAATGGTTCTATTATTTGCAAATTATCAAGTTTGGTGGCCTTACATGAACTCCTATTTTATGACAACCTTTTTTTTAATTTTTTTTTCTTTCTACCAAAATAACTTAAGAATATTAAAACTTAAGTTATCACATGTAGTAACTGTAAAACACATCAGTGATATGAAAAATAGAAAGGTTTACATTCTTAAAAGGCATTTTTAGTAGACTGTAATATAAAACATTTTTTCTCAATATTTTATGTAACTTTTCGCATAAGATCAATATTATTGGCATCCTTTAAAGATGATACATAATATTTTTTAGAAGAAGAAGAAGAAGAAGTAGAAACAATGCTAACACATAATATAAAATTATTAAGTTTGCATGTTTTAAATTTGTGGAAAAGATTAATATATCTATGATAAAGGTTTTTATCTAAATGATATATAGTAATCCATATTTTTTTAGTCTTGATTCAAAAAGTCCATCTTCAATAGCCTTGTAAGACTACAAATTGCTCAATCTATAGGCCTAGACACATTCAAAGAGTGTTATCTAAATTATAAATTATATGACCCTTTATCACACAAATATTTTGATACTCCATGTATGGTAAATGAAGGCAAGTGTGTGTCAAGCTATTTTCTTGATTTGTGCTGCAGAAGTGTGGAGGATGTGACTAAATTTAATTGTTGAATAAAATACGATAAGAAGAAAAAAGAGTAAAAATAAAATATATAACAATAAACATCAAATTATCCATGTCATTCTATATAATATAATAACATTATATTATTACATACTATATGTATAATGCAATAGAATAATATTTAATAATAAAAGAGAATAGAAAAGATACCAACTTAAAACACAAAACTAAATTGCATCAACCCAAAGTAGAATTCTAATTAATACAAAAATTCATCAACCAAAGTATGGATGCAATAAAAAAAATGAAAAGCAAATTGAGAGAGAGAGAGAGAGAGAGAACCTTTGTTTTGTGAGGGAAAACTATGCATATAATGGAAGCGATAGTGACGAATTTATAGTAAGAATGTGTGAATAAGAAGAGACAAAAATAAAGGAAGATGAAGGGGAAAAGGAATAATGATATTAATGTAGAGGGTAGTGGGGAGATGAAAATGTAAGGGAGGGAGAAATGTTGGAGAAGTAGTGGGGAGATGAAAAGGTAAGGGAGAGAGAAAGGTTGGAGAAGTATAAATTTTAAAAAAGTAAATGTTAAAAATAGTTATAGGGAAATTGAAAAGAAAAAAGATATTTACAATAAAAATAATGGTTAAAAGATATTTTAATTTTTAAATAATGGAATTTTTAAGTCACCATATTAAATGAGAAAATGTTTTAAAAATATTCAGGAAAAATTAGAAATAAAAAAGGATTATGACGTGGCTGCTTAGGTGGCTCAAACAGAGCGTAGCAACAATAAATGCTACGCTTCAACTTTTAGATATATATAGAATAGATGTTTAGTAACTTTTTTTTTTTTTATTAGTTCTAATCACACGGGATATTCAGTAAATGTAGGCACTTTGGACCATCTCCAGATTTTACGGAAACTTGAAAAAGAACTTGACTAATATTGCTACTGGGTGAAATTTGGTTTAATATATACCTGCTTGATCTTAATCATCATACTGTGATGCCAACTTGTTTTTCTTCTTAAATTTCAATTTTTCGGCTTAGAGCAAGTGATTCACGTTGTCCAATGGTTGGTAATTTATGTCTCTAGAATTGCCAAAACTCCATTTCTAAAAAGTTTTTTTTTTTTTTTTTTTGAGGGGTGGATTTGTAAGTTGCCTATTTTTTTTCTTGTTGCTTGTATACATGGCTCAGAATTGTGAGAAATGCCCAACTGAATGTGTGAGTATTTGGGAGTATTCAAATCAGCTGCTACACACACACACACACACACACACATATATATATAGATCTGCCTATTGATGGTTCATTCTATCATAGTTGCAATTTGCATTACTTATTTCTCTTGTCTTCTTTGGTGTAGGTTAAATAGTTCAAGCCTTTTGAATCTGCTTCTTAATATAAGATCAAAGGGTATCAGGTGTTGCTATAATAAACACATTTTTTAACATATGATCCTGCAATCCTAAATCTTTTTAGCTCAGGAAAAAATACATCCACCCAAAGGAAGGACTTTCAATTTCTAACAGCATGAATAAAGTAACACCTGCTCGCTGAAATCTCCCTCCATAGCTGAGTGTATCACTATATTCACCAAAGCCCCTTATACCAATGGCAAAAACATTGCCCACAATCAAATCGTTGAGACAAAATGACAAATTCAGTTCCTCAACATAATTTGTAGTCTCACTTTCACACAAAATAGGAAAAACAAGTTCACTAAATTATCCAATGATAATTCATTGGATATAGAATACTTTGATTACAAGTTCATTCAATGATGAACAAAATAATAATTGTTCGCATACAACATAGTAGTAATAATTGTCCGCATACAACCTAGTAGTAAGTTCAAATACACAATAAAGAGAACCCCAATTTACATCTACAATGCCATTCCAAAATCGAGTATCTGCATGCCTGAAAAAAATTGAAATATTGTCGTTAGATACCAAAAGCCAAAACATACGCACTAATCTATGCAACTTGGCTAATTGATACAATCATGGCATTTTATATAAAAGCATCCCTAGACTACCTGTTATGTTTTTGTCTTAATTTTTAATAGTCAGTGAGTTTCTTGCTCTGTTGATACCTGTTTCCTAATTTTTGTGGTATAAATATGCTCAGCAATCAATGTACAACATTGCAATGCCTTCTACTTTGAACAATATAAATTTATGGCACTTTTGGCAATTCCTCCAGTTCTATACAACGAATTTGGCATGGATATACTACATTGTTGTTTGAAAGTACAATGAAGAACTGGATTTTTGCAGGTATTTTTATTTTGGGTTCTTTCTTTTGGTGGTGGGTGGAATAGGTTGAAGTGGATTAGATATGAAATAAATTTGTCGAAATTCTACTAGTGCATTTTTATACACAATTCTGCATTCCAATGGCTAAGCTAAATGCAATTAATATAAACTAGATTATAGACAACATCAATGGTGTACAAAATAGTTGTTCTAACTAATAGTTGCACTAATCTATGCAACTTGGCTAATTGATACAATCATGGCATTTTATATAAAAAGCATTACTTACCTAGTTTGGATCGTTACTGCTTGTCGAAGCCCCACGGGAAAGCGGACATCTTCTACGGTTATGCCCAGGTTGATGACACAGTCCACAGCTCTGCTTTTGTTGAATCTCCCTCAAGTCAGAATCTGGCCTCTGGCTTCCTCCTTCTTGCCGAACCCCATCCATCTCATTCCGTATCCTAGATGCCATAGGTCGACCTTTGCCCCGCAACAAGTTTGGGTCAGGCACCCACTTTGGACCGTCCACATCCCTCCACAATGTCTCTGACATTGGCACCACAAATGCATGTAAATAGGTGCGAATGGCATTTGGCAGACTATAACATGGGTCAATATATGTAGTCGCATCTTGCCCCAACTGCTGAATAGCTTTAATTGCATGTGAACAAGGGATCTTTCGATTTTGCCACTTTCCACAACGACATGTTTTGGCTATTAGGTTTACTTCATGACTACGGTGTCCCCCTCTAGAGTTATACATGTTGAATGCAGTAATTACTTGATATATACCATTCTGATTATTAAACGCTGCTATTTGGTGTGAAATTGATTTTTGCAGGTTTTTTCCATAGATTCCTAAGGCATATGTACTCCATACCTTGCCATTTTAGAGATCATGAGTAATTTCTTTGTGTCGATCATGGAAATACGCAACGAGTTTGTTGTGTGTGAATTCAACCATTACAGCAATGGGTAGGCCACGGGCACCTTTGAGTACTCCATTAAAGCACTCCGAGACATTGGTTGTCATAGCCCCATAACGGTATCCACCATCATATAGCTGGGTCCACATTTGTAAATCCTCTTTCATTAGATATGTGTATGGCATGATGGATGAGTCGGGTTCACTTTCCTGTCGCTCGGTTCTTCGTTTCTTCCTAAAGGCCTCGAGCTCAGCTTCCTTGATAGGTTGCATGTACAACTCAAATTTAGTTTCCTGAGTAGCATACCCCGCTTTCAAGGCCAATGACTTTAAAGTGGCATTCTGAAAATGCGTGTTGAAGTTACTAGCAACATGTCGAAGGCAATATCTGTGAAATACTCGTACTCGTCCATCATCATCTCTAGGCCAATTTGCAATTGCGTTTTGAATACCCATATGTCGGTCAGAAATTACACAGATGTCCTTATTTGCTATCACATCCCCTAGTGCAGTCCTGAGGTGTTCTAAAAACCACCTCCAACTAGGCCCTGACTCTTTGTCCACAACGGCAAAGGCGAGAGGCAAAACCTTGTTGTTGGCATCGGTGGCCATTGCAATCAATAACACCCCTCGATATTTACCATACAAATGGGTCCCATCAATACTGATCACTGGCTTACAATATCTGAATCCTTCGATGCATGGAGTGAAAGCCCAAAATATATAATGCAATATTGTATCACCGAACTCGTTCCTGAGTATGGTGTGACACCAGAACCGGGTGTCAGGTTCTTGATCCAAGTATGCCAACAATAACTTTCTCAACCTTTGGTAAGACTCTTCCCAATCCCCAAATATTTTTGCAATAGCTCGTTGTTTTGCATCCCATATCTTATAATAAGAAAGCTTATGCCCATAATACTTCCCTTTAATGAAATCTTTGAGGTGATAAATTGTTGCTGTGTGTTTTTCTTGTAACAATGGAACAAATTCTGCTGCAAGAAAATTACAGTTCATCATTCTACCATCAAGGGCCGTGGCAAGGGGTATACAACTGTGAGGACCTCTATAAGATGTGACCATCCATAGACCAAGTTCAGGCTTCTCGACTGCCCCAACGTACCATATGCGTGACTCATCGACGCATTTCACAGAAAGTCTACTTGTGGTCGACCTACTAGTGATAATGTTTCTGTTATGCTTTGCGGCGTAAATTGTTAATGCACGTTTCACTGCCTCTTTATTCGCAAAAATCAACCCTTTCGCAAAATTCATGTCCGCATTCCAAGAAGAACCAAATGCATGCTGAACAACTTCAGTATCAACCATATTTTCCCAAGTATTTTCATAAAATGATGAGGTAGGAGGTTCATAAACAGGGGTCGTATTTGTAACATGCTGAACTCTGTCATTAGCGTCTGCATCATCTTCATCACATTCAGCCATATCATCAACATCAGGAATTGGAGAAATTTCATGATCATCAAGACCCCTGTCAAAGTCGCCATTATCAATCCTCTCTTCGTACTCATCTTTATCGTCAGGATCTTCCCCAAAACAGTCTTCATCTTCATCTTCAACTACTGGAACTGTAGAGGATTCACCTCGATGTGTACAAAATTGATCTTCATAACTATTTCCAAGTTCGCTCTTAATTGTTGCTGGTGTCTCTTGAAAAGGGGGTGTATAGCCTCCCAATGTGGTGCATCGATCATCTAGGACTGCAAATTGTAGAGATGTAGTTGTTTGTACAATTTCTTCCTCTACGCCGACTTCCGCACGTGGCTCCAAAGTGACGTACAACTCAAAATCTGCTGTTTGTTCCCATTTCTGCATCTTACTAAACATGAATTTCACATGTTTGTCCTCCTGTTATCTCCATATATCTGTAATTAATGCATTGATTGAGGACTTCATATGGAGAACGGAAAGTAATATGTATGTCATGCAAAGCAGGGTTCACTTGCAACTCTTCCATAATTTTTACTTTAAGCTCATTCAGGGTCTTTAGCTTATGGCATATCATCATATAGTAGCACTGCATACCCGGACCTTGAAATGAGGATCCGTCATAAGGGTTGGTATTGGTAAGGGGTCCACCGTAGTATATATTTATAAGGATCATTGTCAACCTATAGATCATCAAGTGCAATTGTGTTAGTTTCAAATTTATAACGCTCAATCAACATCAATCACAAAACTTTGCGTATGAAATGCCAATAATATTTACACTAACAAACAAAACAAATATTCCCAAACGGTGATTAATAACATAATAATCACAATATTTCGTACTAAATATTCCCTATAATCACAATATTAAATTTTAAAAAAAAAAAACATAGCAAACAATTTAATCACAATATTTGCACTAACAAAAAAAAAAAAAATCCCCAATATGTTGTAATTTAATCACAATTATGTACTAAATATTCCCAATAATTAATCATAATATTACTAGTCATTATAGATATTTTTTCTAAAGTAGATTCATGATCTTATATAAATATGTCCTAATATTAATTATAAAAAAAAAAAACAAAACTAGCAAAAATAATCACAATATTTACACTAACAAATAACAAAAACAAAACTTTTCCTAATATGTTCTAATATTAATTAAAAAAAAAAAAAACTAGCAAATAATCACAATATGTGTAACAAATAACAAAAACAAAACTTTTCCTAATATGTTCTAAATATTTTCCTCAACAAATATTCCCAATAATTAATCATAATATTACTAGTCATTATTTTTTCTTAAGTAGATTCATGATCTTATATAAATGTGTCCTAATATTAATTAAAAAAAAAAAAACTAGCAAATAATCACAATATTTACACTAACAAATAACAAAAACAAAACTTTTCCTAATATGTTCTAATATTAATTAAAAAAAAAAAAACTAGCAAATAATCACAATATGTGTAACAAATAACAAAAACAAAACTTTTCCTAATATGTTCTAAATATTTTCTTCAACAAATATTCCCAATAATTCATAATATTACTAGTCATTATTTATCTTATATAAATGTGTCCTAATATTAATTATAAAAAAAAAAAAAACTAGCAAATAATCACAATATTTACACTAACAAATAACAAAAACAAAACTTTTCCTAATATGTTCTAATATTAATTAAAAAAGAAAAAAAAACTAGCAAATAATCACAATATGTAACAAATAACAAAAACAAAAACAAAGCTTTTTCTAATATGTTCTAAATATTTTCTTAAAAAAAAAACTAGCAAATAATATTGTAAAAACATTACCTGAAAGTGTATGTGAGATGAGTGTTTAGGAAATGAGGTACCTGTTTTTTACGAAATGAGGTACTGAGAGTTGTTTTTGTAGAGAGTTGTTTTTTTAAGAGTAGAGAGAGTTGTTTCTTTTAAGAAATCTTAAGAAGGTGCCCCACGGTAAGGAGCAGACCCCCAGCTGGGACCTATTGCTACATGTGGAGGGAGGGGGCCATTGACAAAAAATCAAGTACTCTGAAATCGTTTTCTGTTCACTCCACGTGACCCTAAGCCTGTGGGACGAGACTGATGGTAGTGGGACGGATTGACGAGACTAGGAAATCGACTTCAGTGGAGTCATTTTTTACACAAAGAAGTCGACTTCAGTGGAGTCGGTTTCTACACAAAGAAATCGACTTCAGTGGAGTCGACTTCTTTGTATAGAAGTCGACTTTAGTGAAGTCGACTTCTTTGTACAGAAATCGACTTCACTGAAGTCGACTTCTTTGTGTAGAAGTCGACTCCACTGAAGTCGACTTCTTTCCTACGTGGCTGACAGAAAATAGGCAATATGAACAGTAAAATCGACTCCTCTATAGTCGAATTGCTAGAAATGCAATATGTTTGAAACGTTGCCTAACTAATAATATTGTTTGGGTTTTGTAGTTATTTTCTAAAAAAACCCCGAAGAGTTCATTATCTTTGGATACAAAGAGTCTCGATCAAGCAAATATCTAAAAGGTTCGAGCGATCTTCCTAACGACTTCAATGATAAGGATAAGTTTTAGGCATGCTTGGAGATGATAAGAACGGAGAAATATCTAAAAGAAAAAGCTGCTACCACCGTGTTTAATGCACTGCAGCAACTTTCCTGACCGCATTTATGTGGAGAATACCCCTAAACAGTGTAATCTCAGCTACCGCCACTCACAGAGAGCTAAAAAAGATACCTGACGTGACATATACTCAAGTGGATATATAGATGAAGAACAAGTGGACGATGGAGATGATGGGGAAGGATGCTATATAAAGGGAAGAGGCCTCTGATAATAAGGGATCGAAAAAAAGATAATAAGAAGGGAAGAAAGATTTTATTGTAGCTCTAAGAATTGTATTCATTGTTCAATTAATAATATTCATCTTCGGACATCAATTTGTTTAGCTTTTAAGTGTGTTTTTACGTTGGTTCATTCCTGGATATTATAGTTAACAGTTGCTAAATTCACAACTAACCCAGCTCTTTTATCCACTCTCTACAAATTTATTGTTTTGGGCTTGGGCTACAATTCCTGACCCTATAGATCCTATATATATATAAAAAAAGCTTTATAGATATTCCACAAATAAATAAATAAATAAAATGATTTATAGATTTCATCTCCATTATTTCTGTGATTGCTTTAAGGACAAAAATGGAAATAAGATAAATTTAAATAGTTTACTTTACAGGTTTATATTAAAGAGTTACAACAAAAAATTAAGGGGCTAAATTATAAATTGCACACTTTAACTTTGTCTAAAATTCAATAAAGTCTTTCATCCAATTCAATTTCCTAATTTTCAACTTCATTTAATTCAGTTCTCTTATTAGTCTTCATCAAAATTTAGTCGTTAAAGACTCTCGAACCATATAGTTTTGTATTGAACATAATTAAAAGTTTATAATGCAATTCAGACAAAGACAAATAAAAGGACCGAATTGAACAAAATTTAACAAAAAGTAAAGATATACATGTGAATTGAATTTTAAACAAATTTAGAAAATGTAATTTGTAAAAATTAAATTTTTAAAAAAGGGGGGGCATGAATTGAGGACTTGAGGTGAGGACATTTTTATTTATTTGATTTGAATTGAGGATATTTTTATATTTAAAGAAAGGAATGAAGCGTGAAGTCAAGTTACTGAGGGGAGGGATAGATTTATTTAATCTGATCGGGTGTAGCAGACCTTTCTTCTCTGCCTACCGGTCACTCGACTCTTTTTAGTGTTTCCAACCACGAGTTTTGCGTTGATGCCTCCGTGACCGCGAGAGAGAGAGAAAAACCATCTTTCATATATATAGATTCCTCAACCGCTTTCTCAAAACAGTTAAAAACTAAAATAACTATAGATCTTATTTTACTCTCAGCTTCCTTCATACAAGAAAGAGAAAAAGCAAAGCAAACAAAATTCCTTTATCCCATTTTTTTTTCTCTCTCTCTCAGATTGGAGCTTCTTTCAGGTCCGCCATGGCTGCTGCTTCTTCTTGGCCAAAACGCCGCGTTTTGGCGAATTCTCTGATCCTCTTCATTCTGATTGGTCTGTCGTGTATCGTCGCCGCTGACGATGTCAAACAGGACGACGATGAATCCCCTAAATCTCCGTCCTGCGACAACCCTTACGAGTTGGTAATTTTATCGAATCCCTCTTTCCTTTCCAATCCCTAATAATTGAATCACACAATTTCTTTTTCTTGTTTCAATTATCAGATTTTTTTTTTTTTGGTTCAGATTCCATTTTATATGTCCAATTTTACATTCAATTACACATAATATGGCATTTATTTTGGGTTTTAGATTTTTCTGATGAATAATTGAAAATTTTAACATATTTGTTTGTGGGATCCAATGTGTCGGTGGAGACTGAAACCAAAAAAGTAGTTTTTTAAAAAAAAAAAAAAAAACTATTTTTATTTGTAAATTGCTTAATGGGCTATTAAAGAATGTGGCCGGAAATTCGGTATACGATGGCTTGGTAGCTTGAGGCCAATAAGATTTAGATGTGATGAATGGGTGATCATTTATTTTATTATTATTATTATTATTTTTTTTTTGTAATTTGTTTTTGCCTTTTTGTCTGGAGATATGAATTAGAGCTTAATGTTTGACTCTCAAGCTTGCTTTAGAGTGGTGTCAAGAGTCTTGTAGCTCAATTGTCACTTTTTGGTGTTAACAGGGGAGACAATCTAGGGTTCAAATCCCCACTCCCTCAACTAGGAAAAGAGAGGCAAAACATTGTGAGGGGCAAGATCATGGTTAGTAATTCCTCAGATCATTAGGAATTAGGAATAGGAAGAAATATTGAACTACGTACGCCATGCCAAATTAGTCGAGGGGTGAAAGTGGTTTTTTCATTAAAATTATTGGGAAGAAGTCAAAAGTAATGTCCCTATGTGAATCTGAAAATGGAATAAAAGAAGTATTTGAGGTGTGGCTTTGGAGCGATGCTTAAGAGAAATATGAGTGAGATTTCTTGTGAAGTGCTGTTGCCAAGGAGGGAATACCATTTGGTGAATACTGAATAGAGATGGTTTATGTATTAGAAATATGGGGAGTTTTAAACCAAGGTATATAAGGGAAATGAATTAGGAGATTGATTGGAATTTATCACGATGTTATTGAAGGATCTATACTGGCCTTTGATTATCTTGAATTCAAAAGATCCAGGAAGACTGATTTTAAGAGTGACTTATGAGATTGGAAAATTTTTCTATTATAGTGAGGATGTGGCTTTGTGAGATGGACGATTGCATGCTTGAAATAAAGGGACTTGAAGGGTCCAAATAGAGCGAGTTTTTTAAGCGTTTGTTGATTGTGTCAATGCAGAACCTCATGGAGGATTTGTATACTACTTCGAGAAACTTCTACTCATTTGGCCAAATTTCAAGAAGTCAACATCAATCATATTTATTGAGAAGCAAATTTTTATTCAACAAAGAAAGAAAAGAAGAGTACACGATACATTCTGAATTTTTCAGTTTCTAGTTTAAGGTATTTTAGAATTCCAAAACAGAACATGAGGGAACATTTCCTTACACAATTGTTTAATCATACAAGCATCATAACAATGATTCTTTGATCATTTGGATTTAGCCCTTCAATTCCATCAAAAGTTCTACCATTTGATTACGCCAAATTGTCCACGCAATGCACAAAGGAACCACATTCCAAACTTTATAATTTTTGTGGCATTCCAACAACTTGAACATTTGAACCACTGTCTTCGGCATAACCCATGACACTCCAAAGAACGCACATACAAATGATCAAATATCTCTAACCACTATACAATGAAGAAGAAGGTGTTCCACTGATTCCCCACTGTTCTTACACATACAACACCAATCAACAACCATCATATTATGATTCTGAAGATTTTTACTGTTGAAATACTGTCTACTGTAATGTTTCTTGTCACCTTAATGCCCCTGATATATTTCCATGGAAATCTATTCCCAATAGCACCACTCAAGGCTTCATGATAAGAGTGAACTTTAAATTTGCTGGCCTGTATGGTTTCCACACTATTTGATCCTCTAATCTTGAGCTAACCAGCCAATTTGAGGATTCCAACTGAGATCTCCACCCAGTTTGGAAGCAACTGACGCACTCTTATTGATTGCATGAAATAATTAAGAAAAGCATCTTTTAGCAAAGAGTCCCAACACCACAGATCATGCCAAACATGAATTTGTGTACCATCCCCTACATAGAATATTATATGATAGATGAGATAGCAAACTTGGGTTGTACCATGGATGGCTTTCAAACATGGGGGAGGAACTTTTTGTTCCAAGTTTGGCACATATTGGATGATGATTTTGAGGAAGTATTCTTGCCTAGGTTTATTATTTCTAATTACTTTTATTTTTCCTACCATGTGTGTGGGGGCTAAGTAAATCAATGGATAGCTTGGTCCTGTTGGAAATACCAGTGTTAGTGAAGACACAATAAGAAATGATATGGATAAAATCACTCTTAGTGGGAGTGATAGTGACAATTCTAGTTACAACAATGTTGATTAGTTAGTTGGCGTTAGAGACATTAAGAATCTCATACCTGATGATACTCATTTAGTTAGGGATAATAATAGGGAGACTTATCTCGTATATTTTGATATTGATAATTAAAATTTTGAGATTGATAATGTTCATTCTTTTCTTTGGGAACTAAAAAGTTCCTTTTTAACTTCTTTAAATGTCAGTTATCTGAATAGTGTGTCTAATAGTGATGACCACCATATATATATATATATATGTATATATATAAAGAGAGAGAGAGAGAGAGAGAGAGAGAGAGATAAGAGTAGGTGATCTGAATTCACACTCTACTCTATACCTTCCAATTATGTTAAAATCCTTGGGTCCCACTCATAGAGGGCAGTGGTAATTTATCATTAGTTTAGGCCTTTGGGATTGGTGGTAATTTATCAATGGATTAAGATTAGGGTTAGAGTAGAGTATTGGGCCCAGATATGTGGAAGAGTTGGGTAAACAATATATATTCAATTGTGGTTAAGAGTTCTCATACAGCTAATTTTTGGAAGCCAATTAGGAGCATTTGTGAGGTATTCTAGAAATGTACTAGGATTAATGTTAAGATGGAAGTGACAGTTGTTTTTGGCATGATCTCTGGTATAAAGAGACATCATTGAAATTTTATTCCCTGAATTTTTATGCATTGCAGTCGATAGAGAAGCAACTATTACAGATTATGTGCATCTCACTAATTAGGTTTTGCATCGAAGCTCTTGGTGTTCAAGCTGTTGCTTATCTCTTGTACACTTCCTGTGTATAAGGGCTACACCCTTCTATGACTTCTTGAAGAATGTTTCTTCTTACTTTTTTTTTTTTTTAATTAAATTAAAAAAAAAAAAATAAAGAACCATTAATTAGTCGATATTACATAAGAATTTTTTGTTGGTTAGTAGTGTTAATTGAATACGCAAGAAAGGGGTGCAACTCTAATGCATAAGAGGGATACAATAGAAATTGCTTGAAAATTAGAAATAAATATGAAGAATTGCATAAATGCTAATAATCTCTATCTCAAATGGAGCCTCCTCGCCTTGTAAGAACAAGGTGGGGGTGAGGTCACGAGTTCATGATCCACTGGGTGCTTGTGTGATTGCCAAAGAAGATAGGCCATCATTCGTGTGCATCCAAGCATGAAATCATCTTAAAAATAGAAGCTTGAACTCCAACATGGATACTTCCCACAATCAAAAGTCTGAGCATTCCTCTCTCTAGATGCACCACATAAGACAGAGGGACAACCTTGTTGATCTTGCCACATAAGATTTGAGTCATTTGAAGTGACAATTTTGCAGATGTGAAAATCAACGAAATTATTTTTGAAATTTTTTTCTTCAGCTCAAGTATAGATTGAAGAAGAAAAAGGGGGGGAAAAAAAATCTGTTTACTGTATTTAAATCTTGCAGGTCAAGGTCAAGAGCTGGGCGGGGGGTGCTGAAGGAAAAACTTTAACTGGGTTAAATGCGAGATTTGGGGCTCTATTGCCTTCTCATGCTGAAAAAGCTCCCAGATTGCCTGCTGTTTTTTCAAATCCCTTAAACTGCTGTTCCAGTTCATCTTCAAAGGTATACCATCTTTTTTGATTGGTTAAAATTGTCATCTTCTTAGCTCTTAGTCTTGAAGAACTCTCAATTGAAAGCTTTCAAAAAGTTGGAAAAACTTTTAAATGCTTGAGTTGATGTTATAGTGAATGATTAGAAAAGCATTATTGTTTTTGAAGTTCATAATTTCAGATTGATGTCATTATTAACTTTTTAAGGCATCGGGATAAATATGGTTGTCTTTTGCTTTTGTAGTTATCTGGATCTATTGTCCTGGCCATACGTGGTGATTGTGACTTCACAAAAAAGGCAGAACTCGCACAGTCAGGAGGTGCTGCGGCGTTGGTGGTGATAAATGACAATGAAGGTTGTAATTTAAATACATCTATACATGATGTTAGTAATTTACATGCACACATTGTTAGTAATTCAGAATCAAATTTATTGACTCTTCTCGTTCCAACGTAAGCCATTTTATAATTTCTTGTCTTCCAAGCACAAATTTATATTTTTAAATTAAAAGAATTCATTTCTGTTCTATTATTTGTTTGAAACTTTAAAAGCAGCTAGAAGTATTTTTTTTTTCCAGTTGTTTTGCATGTCTAAACTGAATGGCTTAACATAGAAATTGAAAATATATTTTCCAATCTTTTATGCTTATGTTCCCAATAACCCAAACTATTAGTAATTAGTGTTATATATATATATATATATTAAATTTGTACTGTTAGTAATTTATATATTTAAAATGTTATTATATTTATTCACTTTTCAAGTTTGAGTTTTGAATATAAATGGCTATGTTTTTTTCACTGAAAGAATATCTCTTTGGCTTGGTTGTCTGGTTGAACTCCTAAGATTTGCTACCATTCAATAACATTAATTTCAGTCATTATAAATTTCTTAATAAATTATAGTATTATGTTTAAGTTCTTTAGCTTGTCAATATAGTAGTTTCTAGATAGGAAGCACCGACGCGGGGTGCGGCCACCGACACCGCTGCCTGCGCGTCGGTGCCGCGCTTGAGGTTTTGTTTTGTTTTTTTTTTTTTTCGGATTTGCGCCGAACCGGGCTGATTCGGCCAGAATCGGGTCATATCGGCTGAATCGGATCGTATCAGCCGGCAACCGAAACTGACTGAAATCGGCTTTGAATGAGGCCCAAACATTTTAAATCTGTCATTTCTCAATTTTATTCTGAATATTTGTTGCTCGTGTTCTCTCTCTCTCTTTTTTTCTTTTTTTTTTTTTCTTTTTTTTTTTGTGTTTCTTGCCTTTTTCTTTCTTTGTTTTGTGAACCAAGGCCATAGTAATGTGTTTTTTAAGAATATTTTAATAGTAAAAATATATAGAAAATAGAAATAAAAATATTTTTAATAATTTTTTAATTGCTGCACCCCGCACCATATTTTTTCAAAAATTGCCGAGTCCCGCACCCGCACCCGAGTCCTAAAACGCACCCATACTTCTTAGGTTTCTAGTTCATGTTTCATCTTTGGAAACTTTTTTGATAAGTAATAATTTTATTGCAAACAGTAAAAGCTTATGTACATAGAACGTACACTCAAACTCTCCTAAAGAATTACATAGAGAAAAAACTATAATATCAAAGAAGAGAGCTTATAAAATCTAAGATTGAATGCTCATCATTGTTTCCAATAGTATGAGACTTTTCTACCAAACATCTTAGAAATGAAGTTTTCAACTAACTGACACCCTCACACCGTTAAAAGTGCGGTTGTTCCTCTCCCTCCATAGTGCCCACATGTGACACAACGGAGCTATGTTTCAAGCAAATGGGTTGGCATGATTTCCAACATAAGCCTTCCATACACAAAGTAGTATCATTATTTCAATCATATATAGGTTGTGTTCATTTTGTGTTTGAACAATGTTCCTTCATTGCCTATAATTGATGTCTTAGAGCAACACTTTTGACAAATCAAATATTTATCTGTCACCAAATTGGATGGGGAAAAAAATGTGACATGTTACTTAAGTAGTGATATTTTAATATATATTTGTCTTGATTTTCTCCTTAGATTTACTCTACTTCATCTACCCTAATTACAAAATACTGACTCTGTCTCATTCTCACAATTATTTGTTGATTGCATATGTATGTTATTAAACCTCCTTTCTATGCATGTGACTGTCTGTGTGTGTGTGTGTGTGTGTGTGTGTGTGTGGTCTTTTTGCCATTAACTCTTGATTGCACATCTACAGTTTTACAAAACCTCAATCATAGAACCCCTCCATCCATCTTCACCGAGCACCACCACTGTCGTGGACAGTTAATCAGTAACTTTTTTTTCCTTTTTATCAATTTCTTCAATTTTAATTTCATGTCCTGTTTTACTATCACTTCAGATCTTTTCAAGATGGTCTGCTCCGACAATGACACAGCTATAAATATATCAATTCCTGTTGTTATGATTCCAAAGTCTGGAGGAGAGACTCTTAACAAATCTTTAGCATCTGGACAGAAAGGTGAACCTCTATTAATTCTGTGAAACGTTTTTATATTTATTATACACATGTAGCAGTTATTTACATGGACTGTTAGAGAAGCAAGGACATCTTGTCTCTGCACAGGAACAATAGTTGGTTAGTGACATGGTTAAAGTATGTGGCTGGTTGACGACCATAAGTGAGACAGAAAATTCCAAGAATGAGGAGTGGTATTCTCTGTAAGGACTCTTCCTTAGAAAGCTTCCCTATATTATCAAAAGAGAGAGGATGGGGGGGATGTAATTTATTACTCAAGAGTATGCATGAAAGTAAACTAAGAAAAGCAGAGATGATACTTTATGAAGCAAATTCTCTGCTACAATTGATATGTGGCATCACATGGGGTAAAATCATGTGTTTGTTTTTTTCATCTTTGATATGCATGTGGGTATTTTAAGATACGAGTTCTTTTTCCCTGCCTGGTTCTTGTCTTCGATGATTTTTATTGAGTAGTACATAGCGTTATAGACAAAGCGAGTTGATATATCCTTAGAAACTGCATGGAGGTCAATGTTGGATTAGGATGACTAAATGGAAATAATTATAATTTACCTCTTCTTCTAGTAGGTGCAAGTGCCAGGGATTTAGAGAGAATGCTTAAATTTGAGCTTATCTTTACCGAAATTCTTGGCTAGCAATATGTATAAGCAGGGGTTAGTGATGTTTGTGTGCATGTGCATATATTGATTTAGACTTCACTTCCAGCTATGTTTTCATTTATGAAGTATCTGTTGGGTGAGTACTTACCAATTATTAATTTTGTTTTTATCTCTTATATTTGTGGTTAATTGTAAATCATTTATTGCAGTGGAACTTTTATTATATTCGCCAGACCGCCCAGTTGTAGACTACGCAGTGATATTCTTATGGTTGATGGCTGTTGGAACACTTTTCTGTGCTTCACTTTGGTCAGATTTCACTGCTTCTGAGAAGACTGACGAGCGCTATAATGAACTATCTCCAAAGGTTTTCTGTTCAACCATTTATTCTTTGTCCTACACTTCATTTTTGATAAGTATTGTCCTACACTTAATATGTGTGTACTTAAGTTTAATTCCCTTCTCATAGATTTCTCTTGATCTACATCATAAGGAGATTGGTTACACAAAATGACTGCTTGGTAATTGGTATAAGAGCATTTGCACTAGGACTTACATATGCCATATCTTGGCAAATTTTAGCATTTTCGCACAAAAACCAAGCTCCATCCGGGCTGCTAATTGTAAATTTTTTTTACAATACTGCTACAGTACCATTCTACATGTAGAATAGTACTGTAGCAGCTTGTATTCATTTTTTACTAATTTCTTCTCTCTCCTCTTGCTGTTTCCCACTTCTCCGTCTCCCACATCTCTCTCTCATTTCTTTGCCTCTTCATCACTCTCTCTTCAATCTTCAGGCTTCATCACTTCATCACTTCACCACTTATCAATCTTCACCGACCCATCTTCAGTCTTTGCCGAGCCGTCGGTGGTTATGGGTTATTCGTGGGTTTGGCTGAGTTTTGGGTTTGATGGGTTCGGGTCTAATGGGTTTCAAGATTGGTTTGCTCTAGGTTGATCGGTGGTTATGATTTGTTGATGGGTTGATCTGTGGTTGATGGTTTTGGTTGCGAAATTGACATGGGTCAGTGGGTTGCGAAATCGGCGTGGGTCAGTGGGTTGCAAAATTGGCGTGGGTCCGGTGGTTGCAAGATTGGCGTGGGTGGTTTTGGCCGTGGGTGATTGGTGTTGCTGGGTTTCAGCGTTTCAGTGTTGCTAGTTCTTCTGGGTTCTGCAGTCTTTTTTTTTTCCTGTTGTGACATTGGGCATGGTGGAGGTGCGGTGCTAGAGGTTGAGGGAAGGTACATATGCAGGAGAAAATTGAGAAAAAAGAAAAAAAGAAAAAATATATTTTATTGTGGAGATATATTATTTTAATGACTAGAATTGGAAAGTAAAAGTTGAGATACTGAGTGTATTGTAAAATGGTATTGTATAAATGATAAAGTAGGTTTTGAGATGGTAAAATAGAATAGTTTGAAGAAACCAGATGCGAATGCTCTAATAGCTAATGTAAATGCATGTTGTTGGCTATTTTAAGTCATCTGGAATTGGTGTCATATGAAATAGAGAAAAAAATTGTAATTGTTTTGACTGCCCTTGATCTTTATACTCTTATAAATTTTCCTGATATATGCTACCTTGTCTATTTTGTCTCTGTTTCAGTTGTTACTGATGTAATATATGCAGTACTAAATGAATTAGCTCAAAATATTATATTGTAAATGCAATGCTGGGCAACTCAGGTCTGAATTATTAAAAAAGTCTAGCTTTTTGACTGCCTTTTTTCTGTGTGCTCTTATAAATTTTCCTGATGTATGTTACATTCTCTATATTGCCTTTGGAGCAGTTGTCACTGATGCATTATATGCAGTACAATAAAATTTATTTCAAAGTATTCTATTGTAAATTACATTCTGGGTAACTCAGGTCTGATTTTTTTTGTTGTTTTTTTAGATAGGTTTGTGTCAGCCCTTGATGGGTATGCCCTTCTTGCCTATTTGCACCCTACATCATACACGTCGGTGGATCATTAACACATATTCAAGTTTATTGGCTGAAAATATAGTTTGATTGTCATCATTAGGATAGTGTTTATGCCATATGAACAGTATTGCTATTTTATTTTCAACTGCTAATAAGATCTAATTTTATGGCAGATGAGTTCTATGTTAATCACTTGAATGACTATTAATTAAAGTAAATCAACCGAGTACTATTTATATTTTCAACTAAGCATTAATTCCATGGATCCTTTTTTGTCATTCAGCCCTATCTAAGGCCATATTCTAACTGCTTGCCTATTTTATGTTTGGCACCTTTTTAACCCTTTTTGCTTGGCCAACTTGAATAAAATCAATCTCTTTGCATTATTCTTGAATGTGATCAAACCATTTTGTGGAAACTTATTTGATCTTTCCTTGTGTTTGCACTCTTCCATCTTGATATCATCATGTTAGCTACTTATAGTATTGATCTGTTTCTTTATTGCTTGACATTTTCTTTCATATAGCATGTTATAATGCACAATTGTCTCATTATGGATACTCTTTCATGTCTTAAATAAATAATGCATAATTATCTCTCTATTGATAATCTGTCGAACCTTAAATGAGAAATTCACCTTGTAAGAATTATGAAATTATAGAGTAGAATGGAAAGTTGTGCAATAGTTCATAGTGAGATATTCTTTTTTTATGTTGAACCTTTTTTTCCCTGGGCAAGTAGCTAATGATTTCTTCTTTATATTCCTCCATGACCCTTTTCTTTCTCCCTAATCCCAAACAAAAACAAATCCCGTATCATGCTGTAATTGGTTCCCACTTGTTGCTAAATTGCTGTGTTCTAGATCGCTTGCTAGTCAGGGCATTTAATTGATAGTTTGACATTGCCCCCCTATTGACCTTAGTAGAACCAGAAAATAGTTGATTCTACTATCTCCAAAACACCTCAACTGTGAGCACCATGCTTCATAATAATGGTGTTATTAGTAATAGTGTGTGACAGATGGTTGTACCAATTGGAGGAAATCATAGGTTCACATTTATTTTCTTTTTGAGATGTTCTATTGAAATTTAGCTTTCCATCATAATTATTTCTCCTGTCTTTCCCCTAGTCTCCAAGTTGTTTAGTTTTCTTTAATTATCGCGTAATATGTGGTGATTATGGAAAGGAGTATTTGAATTGAATTGTCTTTTCTTTTATTGACTAGGAATCTTCCAATGCTGGATCAGACAAAGACGATTTGGAGAAGGAAGTCCTTGATATTAGTGCAAAGGGTGCTATATTTTTTGTCATAATGGCATCTGCATTTCTGGTGCTATTATATTTTTTTATGTCCTCCTGGTTTATCTGGGTGCTCATTGTACTGTTCTGCATTGGTGGTGTTGAGGTAACACGGTTCTTTTGCATGCATGTTTATTATTTTTATTTCTGGCTGAGACAATATAAAATTCCTCCATAACATGTATTGCTTTCTGTCTAGTGGTACTCAAAATATCACATTTTCAAATAATATCGTTCAATCTTATATGCGCATGAAAAGGTTTTTTATTATGCATTTTAGTAACAGCTTCCAGGAATGCATTTTTAGAAAATGGAAGTTATTTTAGTAAAAAAATGCCAATTATTAGTGTTTCATATTAAAGTGTCCACCCAAAAGCTTTAGTCAATAGGTGGAGAGTTCCAATAAGTACATAAAGCTGTAACCTGGCATGAGTCAAACAATGTGGAACTTCCTTTGAACACCTCCTCCAATGTGTTGGTCCAAAAAAAAAGGGTAAAGAATTCAATTAAACGAAACGGGCTCAATGTAGAACAACCGAACCAGAATCAAATAGACCAGGTACATGGAATCTGAACTACAAATTGTTGTCTGACACTATGTGACAACTGACAACCAAAAGTTTAAGCTCATAGTTGGAAGGCCCAACAAGTACATAAACCCATAACCAAGCACACTCAGTGTGGAACTTCCTTCAACATAAAATGTGAAGAGGAAATTTTGAAAATCGTTATGATGTTATTTTTAATAAGTGAACTCATTATGTTGTTCTCCGAAACTAGTTTCTTGTTTTCCCTAAAAAAATCTTGTTCTTAAATGATTTATATGCTATTTTTCAATATTCTTGTCTCTATGAATAGAAAATTATTTTCCAGCACAGAGTCCAAGAGGCCTTCAAGGCAATATTAAAATGGCAGGGTACTATTAGTTTACTCAATGTATGAAACAGAACAGAAAATATTGTGCTGCATACAATGTTTTAACTATTAGACCAGACCTGTTGGTTGGACTGTTTGAACAGTTGACTGGTCTAAATTTCATTCATGTCATACCTGTCCCCTTCTTTCTAATTAAATTAGTTTTTTGTTTCAGGGAATGCATGCTTGTATAGTTGGCCTAATATTACGGTATACTCCATATTTGCTTTTGCTTTCTGCTGAACCTTTCAAGTAGCTTGGAATTATGTAATAGTTTCTTTTCATTGGTGTTCCTTACTTTTGTACTATCTTTTGAGCAGAAAATGCAGAAAACGTGGGCTGAAGGCAGTGAATTTGCCTCTAATTGGGGAGGTTTCAATTATCTCACTTGTGGTACTATTTTTCTGTGTGGCATTTGCAATTTTCTGGGCTGTTACTCGGAAGTCATCATATTCATGGTTCGGTCAAGATGTTCTTGTAAGTCACATATCTCAGTAACTGTGTGCCATGAAATTTTGTCTATATCAATGTTCAAATGAAATAAATTCAGTTACTAAAACCTAACCTTTTTGAACTGGTATATTGAAGTTTTCTATAGCACCATTGAAATGAAAAATAACTCAATTGCTAATGCTGAATTGATATTTAGGTAGAGTTGCTGAATTGGTAATGGAAATTACTCCTCTTTTATCTTAATTTTTATTTATTGTCAATCCGTGTCCTTGTTGGGAGAACTTTATTGGATTGGTTGTTTGCTTTGCAAAAACAATCATTCCCTTCTTTTATTGATTTCCTAGATTCTTGCAATATTTGTTTTTGATTTGTTGACCCTTTGTACACTCCTTGTGTATGAGGGTGTTCCTTTTTGATATCAATAAAACTTATTACTTATCCCAAAAAAAAAAAAAAAAAAAGTGTCTTTGTTGGAAGTGGCAAGGAAGCTGAAATAGTTTTATTTGGTTGTCTTGTGTAAGCCATACCTATGCTATTTATCATGCTGACCCATTTGGTTTATGATTTCTTCTGTGATTTAGAACTCATCAAATATTTCCTTAGAAATCTTAATCCATTCTCTCTTTCTCATAAACCCTGATGTCGTTTTTATTTTTTTTAAAACCTCTGTCATTATGTCAGTGAAGTCAGAGGGGAATGTGGACGAGGACATTACCCAAACATATGACACTCATTTAATTTGTCTTCCTTCCTTGGTTGTTGGTGCATTTGTGTTAATATGTGCTTAATATTGCAGATTTGGAAATGCATCTGTGTCAATCCCTTTCTTTTGTTAATTATTTTTGTTAAATTGTCACCTAGAATGTTGTAGCCTTGTAGAATGGACTGGTGATCTTACTCATCATGATACCTTAGTTCATTGAGGGTTCACCTTAGTGCGTAGTTTAGTTAGGTGTAAATGGCTTGTGTCCTGCACAGAAACCTCAAGCAACCAAAGTACTATGCCACTGTGTTTTGCCAATATATGTCTTATAAGCAGACTCAACCAGTGTAGGTGAAATGAATCTTCTTTTTCGTATTGTTACGAATCTTAAGTTGTTGGACTATTATATATCTATTGGTTTGCTGCAATATGTTGTATTTCGGCTGTGTGTGTAGCTTACTGAAGTCAGATGCATAATTTTTCAAATCCTTCTTCCTTCTCTCATTTTCACTAGTTAAATGGCCTCCTTGTTGACAGGGTATCTGTTTGATGATAACAGTCTTGCAAATGGCCCGATTGCCTAATATCAAGGTAGGTAAGTTGTTTGCTTTCACTTGACATTGCATTCATTTTTAATAACCATGTCGAGATCACACTGCAGGTTGCTACTGTACTTCTTTGCTGTGCATTTGTTTATGACATCTTTTGGGTATTCATATCAAAAGCAATCTTCAATGAGAGTGTTATGATTGCGGTAAGTTCTGATCTCACCTTTAGTTTCTTTTGCTTGTATTGTTAAAGTTGTGCTATATAGTACCCATGCATGCTTGTTCGGTTTAGTTTGGACTTGAAGCACTTGAGTGTGTATCTATTTTTTGCACATTCACTTTACCCTGTATTTGGATGAAAGAATTGATATTTATATAGATTTAAATTAAAATAATAGGATTTATATTCCCATCATTTAAAATTCTGGCAATAACTATTTGAATTGTATGGATTGGATATTATGTAGACAAGAAAATTTCATTAATTTAAATGTATAAAAATTCTAAAAATACAAGCTAAAACTGATGAGTGAAACCCTCTCACAGTACTCATCGCTATTTACAATCAAATCAAATTTTGAGTGGTGAGGATACAATATTTCTTTTGAGTAACTATATATTTTGTTATGCAAATACTATTTCCCTAATATTTTAACACGTGGAACCTGCTGATGGCAATATGAGTAGCATGTTGCACTACATTTTCTGCTAACAACTATTTCACGTGGAACATTTGTATTGGGTCTTGTTTTTGTTTTCTGTGCTTCCTCTTCTTGCTTTTTATTAAAATTTTCATCTGATGCATCCTTCTGTCTAACAATATCTCTGTGATATTTTTAACTTTCATGAGTACATAATAAATTACATAGGCAATTTTTTATGACTGGAATTATTTTTATATGGTTTTTGAATGACTTTTCATCATTATCTGTAGGTTGCTCGAGGTGACAACAGTGGTGGAGAATCAATTCCCATGCTTTTGAGAGTCCCTCGACTTTTTGACCCTTGGGGTGGTTATGATATGATTGGCTTTGGGGACATTCTTTTCCCTGGTTTACTTATTTCATTTGCTTTCAGGTAATGATTCAGTGCATCTCGATTGTGATATGAAGTACTTTGCCTTCAGTAAATCATATGAAATGTAAAGGTCCTTACAAACCATGCAGTCATTATGTGGCTCAATATTACATGTTAAACAACATGTTTATGCTATGTGGCTAACTAGAAGTACATTAAATTCTTTAAAATTTTTCGTCTAGATGAAAATTTCTTACTAAAATTTAAAGTGCTACTACTGCTACAATTAAAATCTGACTATCAAAACTTTCAAGAATTATTTTTGTTATTTATTTTAAATTATTTTCATCATCTACTATAATTTTTAATTTTGATAAAAACTCAGTCTTACACAGTTTTTATTCACCACATAATTTAAGGTAATTATTTTTACTATCCATTTTATTGTTCAATTTTGACGGGATTAATGAAAATTTCCGTAACTTACGCATGATTTTTAATTATTCCATGCATCACATGGGTATACTGCTAGTTTTGTGAAAGTATGGAGGCTCCTTTTTGCTTGAGCTTAGTGAACTTAATGGTGTTTGGCTACAATTAAAAGACAATTTTGTATATTTTTTTTACAGGTAAAAAGCCAATTTTGTATGTTGCTGAATTTCCTATGCTTTCAAAATAATAATTCTTTTTAGCTAAACGAATGATCAATACTTTCAGAATTGAGTAGGGATGGCAATGAATTGGGTTTAGCGGGTTTCCCAACCCAAACCAAATAAGGGTCTGGGATGGGGTTGGTTTCAAATTATAAAACCCACTAGGGCTTGGGAAGCATTCAGGTTTTACCCTTTAGGTATCCTAACCAGATCTGATTATGTGTTTAAATTACTACTAAAAGTCCCCTATTATTACTTTGTTTATACAAAAACTAGGGTTCTACAACAAAAGTATGTCTCTCTTTATCTCTTAAGGTGTTTTTTAATTTAGAGTAATGGTCCGTTTGGATTGAAGGAGAGGGAGAGGGAGAGAGAGAGGGAGTAGAGTAGAGTAGATTTAGTACAAAATTAGCTTATTTTTAGCCAAATTTACTCTACCCCTCTCCACCCCCCTCCACTCTCTTTCCTTCCTCCCTCCATCCAAACAGGTCCTAAAAGTGCTAACTGATGCTTAAATTTAGATAAATAATATTAGATGATTACTTTTAGGTTAACCAGACTTAATCGTCCCATTCAACCCAACTCATGGTTAGATAAATGAGGATTAGTACAGGTATGGGATGGAATTTCTAAAATTTTATAGGGTTTGGTGTGTAGAATATTTGGAGGGTTTGGGTCTGGAGTTTTTTTATTTTTTCGGGTCCCAAACCTGGCCTATTGTCAGTTATAGAATTGAGCTTTTGAAACTGATTAAGGTGTTTGATGTTTCTGATCATTTGTCAAACAAAGGCATATTGTATTTAAGATGGTGAAAAATTTATTAGTTTTATTTTTTAAATTTGCTTCTGTGGGTAAATTTTCATTTTAATCTCTCTCTCTCTTTTCCATCTTTGGGTGTCTTAGATATGACAAAGCAAACAAGAAGGGTGTATTGAATGGATATTTTCTTTGGCTGATGATTGGCTATGGACTTGGTGAGTGCTCCTGCAACATCTATCTTCATCTTAATTTGTTTGCATTTGTGGCACAAAGATTTTTCTTCCGCATCAACTTGGAGAATAAATGTTGTGCATGTGAAAAGTATTAAACTTATGTAAGGTCATATAACTATCATATGACTAATTGAATAAAATTTAAAGATCTAACGTTTTATATCATCATTTCTGTACCCCATAAAAAAAAGTACCCTTTTTATCTTATGATTTTCTCCGTCACCATTTAACTGTTGAACACCATCTGTACTGTATCGATGTCATTTTCTAATGCTCAGAATTTGAAAACACCCCTTATTAATGAAGATCACCAAGCTGACAGCCCTTTTAATAGAGAGCACAATTTTGAAAAGCTAATGGTTACAGAGGGAATTCTTTAACAAGTATAGAGGTCCTAGGAAAGAACCTTCTATCTCCCTTCCAGTGTATTTGGTGAAGGAACATGTAGAATATCTTAGAGGAAGTGTAAGGGATCATGAAATCCGCTAATGAATAAGAGTCCAATGAATTTTCCTTGCCAAAGCAACAAAGTGTTTCCCTAACAACTACACCCCAAGAATTCTATTGGTACTTCTTGTTTGGAATGATTTGGACAACTTTTATGGTTGCAATTGACTTGTAAAATTTAATCATGTCATCGTAATTTTTCATTCTTTATGCACAAAAGATGATGGTAATTTGTCAAGCAACAGTTTTCATTTGGTTACTGATGTTGCATCTTCACTGAGAACTGAATAAGATTATTCCTGTTGGTGTCTTAGCTCTCTGCTAGGGTGGTTGGTAGCTCAAGTTCACAGTTTTGCATGTCTATGCTGATACTCTTTTTTATTTTTTTTGGTTGTTGTTGTTGTTGTTGAGAAACATGTCTATGTTAATACATATAGATTCAGTGCTTTGAGCTGCTGCACTAGGATGCATGCAAACCCTTCTATATTTCTATGCTGTCTTTCCTGTAATACTGACAGAAGGTTTCTACTGCTTCAGGCCTTTTCTTTACGTACCTGGCCTTATATCTAATGGATGGGCATGGTCAGCCCGCACTCCTCTATCTTGTTCCATGTACACTAGGTAATAAATTGTGTCATTTAGCTTTTGGTAGACTTCATCCTTCCTGGTTTACAATTAATAGGATTTCTTTTTTTTTTTGATCCACTTTATTTTTCTCTGCAATAAGAGACAAAAAAGTTTATGACTGATGAGGTGGCAAGTTGGTATTGGTAGGTCAACAAGTGATGTGAATGGTGGGCCCATGTGAGAACCAATAAAAACTTGCCAACCTAACTGTTGTGAAAATTATTGTATTTAGAGCATTATTCTTTTTCTTTTTCTTTTTTTTTAGGTCAATAAAGCTTTGTATGTTCTTGATTGTTTCCATCCTTTCTCTGGCCATTGTATCAGGTGTTATTGTTATACTGAGCTTGGTGAGAGGAGAATTGAAGAAGCTTTGGAATTATGGCGCAGAGGAGGAGTCATCACCATCACCAACCCCTAGGGATCCTTCTGAAGAAGCATAAAGCATCATTAGTCACTTATCTTCCAAAATGAGATAAAACGGAATTCGCTCTGATCTCCCTAGTTTAAAGAGGTTGACTTCGGTTTCATCAGTAACTATCTTGGCTCAATATGATTTGAAGAATACAGTTAAGAGCAGTGCGGGGCTGTACAATTCCAAGGCTATTCACCTCGATGTTCACTCTTGTATAAATCATCTTCTTTTGTATTTATTGATCTTGCGTCTATTTAATACGTTTTTAATATTATGAATTGCATCATCAATCTTGTTCTCTTTGATGAATGATAATACACTTGGAAAGAACTGTTAATTTTAACATCACACGGTTAGTAAATTACTTATATCGAAATGACGGTGCTTGAATGATTGCAGATATCTATATTTATATAATAATACTAAAAGCTGATGAAAAGTATAAGTACTACAAAAAAAAATAACACAACTTGGATCTTGCAAATGCCAAGTTAGTGGCAGAGAAAAAGTTGTGGATCAAGACGTCTACCACTTAGAACTCTCCACGTTGTGAGTTGTTATAAAAATTAAGGTTTATTTATTTATTTTTTTAATTTTTGTGTGGGTGTGGTGGTCCTAGCATTTTTCAAAGTTAAAAGTAGCATTTATTATTGTTACTATTTTGTTGAGCAACATTAACGTAGCATTTTTGTCCATCTTAATCTCATTTTGGTTAATTTCAATCTAGTCCAATTTAGTTCATTCAGTCCACTTCTCAATTCACTTAAGAATAGAGAAAAGGGGTTTAAGTTGAGAGTACTTATTCAAAATATGAATTTATCAAAAATATATATAGATGACAAAAAGTAGAATTATTATTTTTTATTTTTTAATTTAATGATTTGTGGTATTAAATTTCATCAATTTTTTCCCCCTTAGTTGATATTTGTACTTTAGTTTTTTGTGCAAATTATACAATTTCAATGTTTAGATATAATATAATTTGAATTTGACGACTAAAATATATATATATATATATATATATATATTTTATAAGGTTCCAGTTAATATATGCTTAAGAGTATACATTAATCATTCATTTTAGATTCATTTGATTGGAGTGAAAAAATAGGAGGATAGAAAACATTTGGTTTTTTCTTATGCGTGTTTGGTTGGATTGGTGGAAAAATGAAATGGTAGAAAACTCTTTTGTTTGGTTGATGAGAAAAATAGGAGGATAGTATATGTAGTTTATATAAATTAACTATTATATCTTTGTTACATAATATATAAGAAATAAATTTATTTACACTCATTAAATAATATAAAAATTTATATATATATTTTTATTATATGTAATATAAAATTTATGGGCAACAAAAATTGTATTATGCGTTAACTGGGAAGGCATTCTTAAAAAAAAAAAAAAAAAAAAAAACCTTTGCTGAGAAGAAAATCGTGGAATATGGGCAGCAAAACTTAGCGTACATTTGGATAGAGTTGAAACTGAATTTTCAATTGCGTTTTGCGTTTCTAGTGGGTCCCGTGCACTATTTATGGTAACCGTAAGTACTTTATTCAGCAAAAAAAAAAACTTTAAAACTGGGTCTCACGGTACTATTTACACATTTAAAAATTATTTTACTACAGTGTTTTCAGTTTTTAGTAATAAGCAATATCTAAACAAACTCTTATAAATCAAAACTGGGCAACAAAAATAATTGGGCAGCAAAAATAAGATAGCAAATATAAGTTCAACAAAAGAAGACAACAAAAATAACTGGGAAGCAAAACGTGGAATAGAATGAGGACAAGGCAAAAAAGTAAAGGGTATTTTTGTCACACAGCCGGCCTTAGCGTTTTCTCCCCTCTTTTCTCTCCATTTTGGAGAGAAAAATTTTATGTGGACCCGGGTGGAAAATGTTTGGGTCCCACCTAAAAGTTTTCTTTCTCTCTTCCCAATTCCAAACAACACACAAACTCATTATTTCTCCTATTTTCTCTCCAAAATTTTCCATCTACCCTATTTCACCTCCAAACAAACACATCATTTAGGAAACTTTTTATAAAAAATTGAAAAAGCTGTCAAATCAATTAGTTACTTTTTCATTTTTCCATAAAAAATTTTCTAAAATGGTTTACTAATATATGCTTTTAGGACATACGTTAGTAAAATCCATTTTATAAAGGGATAAGAAATTTCTTTGATGAGTTGGATTGGATATTGATATGAAGTTGTGCCCAATGCAGCCTTTTAGATGTTGAAAACCCTTGCTGAATAAAATGGTAGTATCCAAGCCTATAGATATGAAAAGCATCATATGATAGTGTATTGAGAGATTTTTGGACCAAATTTAGATGCAGGTGTAAAAAAAAAAATTGTTGAAATAATTAATGAGTTTGCAATACAAATGATGAATTGAAAAAAAAAATGTGTTGTTTAATTTTTAGTGGGGTTTTTTTTATTTATATATATATATTTTAAGTAGTATATATTTGTTGTTCCTTATTGGAGTTGAAAGTTTTCTTTGAAATATGTTGTGTTCTATTCTTCTATTTAGTTTTTTATGATGTTATTGTATTATAAATTGTTTTTGTTTGGTTTACTTAGTTTCCAATGTAGTTTAAGAGTTATCATATTCAACTCTAATCACTAAACATATATAGATATAAATATATGATTTTGTAGTAAGTTTTGAAGGTATTCTGTAGTTGCACGAAAAATTGCTTCCCGACATGTATAATTCAAAAAATTAAAATTCCATTTCATATGAAGATTGTAGATTAAGATGTTGACTAATATCCATTTGTTAGCATTTTTTTTAGCACAAAAAAACATATGATTATTCTATTCAAATCTCAAGACACAGATGTGCATGTGACAATAAAAGATCCCATAATGTGGTCAAATAATAGACTCCAAGTTTTGCTGTTAAACATTGCTCATAACAAGACATGATCTTTTAGAAGAAAAAATAGGTTGGATAATACTCAAACACTAATGATTGTGTTCGAAATGCATTTTAGAACAATTCGAAATGCAAAAGTGATTTTCAATAATAAAATAGGATGTAGAATATGATTGTGAACTAAATTTTTTATGATTTTATTTTTATTTAGTTGTCTACAACCCTATAACCCTTTACAAATCTTTTTTTCCCCTATAGAATTCATCTACTATAAACTTAATGGTTAATAGATTCATCCTTGAGCAACTTACAATATATGGTGGACAAAGCATGTTTTAAAATCTCTATCATGATGAAATTTTGTATTGGCTGAAATTAATTTAATTTTGTTTCAATAATATATTGGTAATTAACCTGTGCGATGTTCGAAAAAAATTATATTAAAATTTTAAAATTATATATTCAAATATCAAAAGAAATTATTTTCATCATTGTATACTAAGTCACATAAATTGCAAAATTCCCATATATTTCAAAGGTAAATAAAAGAATTACACTACTTAGAAGAGGAAAATTTTTAGCAATGGAATACAATGCTAAGTCACTGCAGTATATAATAAATTTTTTTTCATAAGACTCCATGATACAGATATAGCTACATGGAAAATATTGGATCATTTGACATCATTGATGATTGAACTAATAAGCTAGTGCTAAATTGGTCTACAAGAAATTAAATTTCAATTATGTTAACAACGGTCAATTAGCATGAACAAATACATATATTCACCAGAGTCAAAATCAACTTTACCTTCATTCTAAACTTTTTTTTAAGCTACGTGGTTCCCATCAAAGGAGTGTACTCTGCAACACCAACGCCAACACATAAATCAACTTTGAGGAATGGTAAATAAACATATTGACAAATCAAATCCAATTGCCTATCTAACCTTTTAAGTTTTAACCCCCGTCTCTTGTGTGCAGTCCATACATCTCATTGTTCATCAACAATGGCTCCATCTTGGGTTCCAACTTTCTCTGCATGCATGGACAGAGCCATTCATGGACATTGCCCCCACCCCCCCCCCCCCCCCCCCCCCCCAATTTCTTTTTTAAATAATATAATTATATAACTATATATTCAGGTACTAATTTTAGCAATTTCGTTCAATAAATTACATTTTGTCCCCCTTATTGATCATTATAAGAGAAATGCAATAGCTACAAACTTTTTTACAACATTTTTACAAACTATTGAGGTAGTAAATTCTTATTAAGGGTCCGTTTGGATACAGCTGAAAACTAAAAACTGAAACTGAAAATTGAAAAACACTGTAGCAAAATCATTTTTAAATGTGTGAATAGTACCGCGAGACCCATTTTTAATAAAAAAATTGCTGAAAAGTGAAATTTGTGGGTCCGTGGTAGCAAATTACATAACTTTTTTACTTACTAATAATCACTAATCACAACAAAAATTTGTAAAAAAAATTTGTAAATCTAGTATTTTCCTCCTTTTAAAGTCCATAAACAAATTTATAGATCTAAAATTTAAAAGAAAAAAAAATACAAGCCCAAAATATTAGCCCAACAACAAAAAGTATTAATAGGCAATAAGCAAAGCTAAAAAAAAAAAAAAAAAAAAAAAAAAAAAAAAAAAAAAACTTTTGACTAATTAACCAATTTTACCAAAAACAAACAACTTAGCCCTTTAAAAAATTTTAAATAAAATAATTTTGTCCTTACCAACAAAAGACACACTCTACACACATGAAAAAAGAAATAATAATAAAAGAAAACCTTTGCGGCTAAGCAATAGAACTGAAAGTCGAAGTCACTGCATATAACTAATAATAAAATCACCCCCCTAACTCTAAGTCCTGGCTCCGTCCTTGTCTGCATGTTTCTTGTTATCTGCAAAACCCAAATAATAAAATCAATAAAATGAAAAATGAGTCTCAATATAAAACAAATCAAGAAGATGAAACGATTCATACATTGTTTCATCAGTCATTTAGTAGGAAATCATGGGCATACCAATACGGAATGAAGTAATTTTGTCTGCATTTCAAAAGTTCCAGGGGAATTGAGAAACCTAAGAAAGGAAGAAAATTTTATTAGTATTAAGAAATCAAAGATGAGAAGAGAATTGGCCACTCTGGTGGCGGCTTGCTGTGGCAAAACTCAATGACTGTCTGTGGAGGTCAGCCACAGTTGGCCATGATTGGGGTATGAGAGAGCCTGCTAAATTCGACCATGGCTTGGAGTTCTTGTGAGTATGATGAGAACACAATGGAAAGGGGGTTTCGGCTAACTTTTAGTTTAGTTGAGGGATTAATTTTTTGTTGAAAAAAATTAATTTTTGTACACCTTGAAGCATACACTGTAGTTTGGGTGGTATAAAAAATAATATTTTAATATCACCATTAAAAATTTATTAATTGACATGTTTGAAATGTTAAATAGCATTTTGACACAGGAAAAATGTTATGGATCAAATTAAAATATTAATAATAATCAAACGGTTCAAACCTTATGGAAATGTTATTACTTGCTCTGGCTGTTTTTGTTGGTCAGAAATTTTTTAAATGAGATGCATCTTTCAATAACTTATGATCATTACGATACAATTCTGATCATATAGTTTGACTTATTAAGAAGTGAATTTATCTTGTTATTCAAGTTGGTTTCTTCATTTATTTATTTATTTTTTTTTTATGAGGTTTCTTTAATTTTAAATTATGCAAACTCATGCAAGTTATTGATCAAAAGGTTATAGGTAGTGGTGACTAATGACTTATTTTTTGAGTAAGGTTGGTGATCAACAATTTATATTCAATCAGAGAAGTATTCTCTATATATGGAAACAAGTAATTATCTGTCTTAACCTGCAATTGATAGAATATCAATAAACACATTAGCCCGACATATATTTACTTTCCTGAAATTGTGAGGAAATTAAAGAAATATTTCTTGATTTCTGAAATTCAAGAAATACTAGTTCTACTTATATCACAAGAAACTTGTCAACTCATATCAAATTCAAAACTAATTTACGTAGAAATGAGAATCATCTTAATCATTTTCAAGGTAGAAGTCGCTCAACCAACTTCCCTTTACTGGTTGTGGTAGATTATAGCAAGTGCTAAATATTAAGGGCCTAATCCTAGTCTATTTATAAACTTTGTTTTTTATTTTTTTCAAACTTATTATATAATGAATCAAAAAAAAAAAAAAAAAAAAAAAACTTATTACATAATGTTGATTTAGATTCATAATATCTACTCCTATTGGAATGCCAGTAAAGAAATCCTAATTCTACTTATATCACAAGAAACTCTAATTATACTTGTATTACAAGTATTGTAATCATGAATCAATATATATATATATATATATATATATATATGATTAGCCTAAAGCTTATTATGAATATCTTTCAACGGACTTATTTTAAAACATAGAGCTTAATAAATCTAGTTCACTTCTCAACAGGGACGGACCCAGGATTTTAAGTGTGGGGGGGGGGGGGTCGGAGATAAGTGAATTTTTTTTTTTCAAATACGCATCCATATAATATTAATAAACTATCAATCAAGACAAATACCCAAAAATCATTATTTCTTAATATATTAAGGTATAATCATCTACTAACAAAAACAAAAGACACGAAACACTATTATTTTTTTATACAATCATCTATGAAAAGGGAACTCGATGTTCTTTCAAATCTTCAAAATCATCTATGATTGAATCCAAACTAAATGTCGAAACTATATCCTTTTCAATGTATAACATCTAAGGGAGTCAATACCGTACCGAAGGTCATTTTGGTTTGATAAAAAAAATGAAATATTTCGATACCAGTTAATATCGGTGTACCGTTTCGAATTTACCACTAATTTATATATATATTCATTATTCAAAATCTATATAATTCGTTGCAAATATTTATTATGAACCTTCTGGTTAAAGTGTCAGCTCATTAATAATAAATAAAAGAAAATACATAGATAATACTTAATAGATTACATGGTGATAATTATATTAATAATAGTAGTAATAATAAGTTTGTGGTTGTAGATGGCAGATCACTTGTATCCTTAACAAAAGTAATACAGGTTTGCCTATCAAAAAAAAGAGTAATACAAGTTTGAACAGTCAAATGCCTTTGAAACTTGTCCTTTTAATTTTAAAAAAAATATAAAGATCTATTTGAAATTTAAACCGTCCAAGTTCACGTGGGTAGTGTCAGGGCACACCTCCACACTTAACAAGTCTCTTCTTTGGTGAAAAGTAAAAGCAAAAAGCAAAGAAAGTTCAAAGAAACATTAGTTAGTAAGAAGTGAAACAGAAGTGGAACAACTCTGGACAAAAGATGAAGAAGAAGAAGAAGAAGAACCAAAGACAAAAAGGAGATGGACGATGATCAGCGAAGTGGCTTCGCTACCAGAAAAAGTGAAAGAGACAGTAGGAATTTGGGTATCTTACTTTTTTTTTTTCCTTCGTTTTCTTGCTTTCTCCGTTTGGTGTACTGTTGGACTACTGACTACTGACTACTGAAAACTGAGTGTTTTTTTTATTTTTTTACATGGGTCATGAGCTCCTGGACTGGCCGGATGATGGGCTAGGGGTTCATGATTTCTGAGAGAGGGCCCGAGCAAAAAACTAAGGGGGCCCAAGTTCTTTTTTTTTTTTTTTTTTGTGGAAAATTTTACCTGTTCAAAATTTTTTTTTGGGCTCAGGGAGGGCCCGGGCCCCCTTTGGGCTCAACATGGGTACGTCCCTGCTTCTCAAGGACTTCTTTTCTATGGAGGTAGGCCGCAAAACTCAAACCACTTTAACCCTATAGTCTTTCTTTCTTTCTTAATTTGTCTTTTTATTTTGTTCTTTATATTTAACCATTCACTTTTTCATGGTGTCAAATAAATGTTTAATTTTTCTGAAATGGTATTAGAACTATAGTTTTTTTTTTCCCCATATAGTAAGAATTTAATGAATTTAACTATGACCTTGACTATAATATCTACTGGTCTGTTCAAATGATCTGGGATTGAACCGTTGTTACTTATCCCTGCTTGGTACCCAAATCAATGTCTAGTTGGAGATTGACAACTATGCTAGCCAAAACGGTATGAAATAAAGTCCCATTATATCCAGAAACATAGATAATGGTCCCTCTTCTTTCTGTTTGTGTTATAAGAGTGTACAAGAGAGGACAAAAGTACAAAACATCTATATGAGATGACAGTGAAATAACTCAATACAAATACAGATACTGCATTACATTTGATATCACAATATATAACTATAACATGCAAGAACTCACAAACCTGACAATATATTGAAAGAGACAACAATTGATAATATATGTGCTCACAACTTCAAATGCTCAAGAAGAACATTCAAGGTTAAGCATTATTGAAAATGATCTAACTTCAACTTTTTGCTAATTCATAGCTTAGCTTAGCAATGAGCAGCGTGAGGAAGTTTGCACTTTCCAGGGAGCTGCATGGCAAGGTTTGGATCAATTCCAAGTGAAGGCAACAGGTTTGAGTTCCTGTAGGAGCAAAGACAACGAAGATTGGCATGTGAGAGTGCAGTGCAGCAATCAGTTGAAGGTGTTGTAGGATTTGGAGGAGTCACAGCTGATTTGCATGCCATTAGCCCAGAAACAGAAACATTGCATATGGTTTGGGCATTGGAAATTTGAAGCACACCATTGCCGGAAATAGCAACAAGTAGCACAGCCACAACAACAAAGAGCTTGATCTTGAATGCCTCCATGAAAACCAAACAGCTAGCTTGTAAAAGGTAGTCTCTTTCTTTGTTTGGACTTTGGATTGGTGTTTTAGTATTGGGAGCTTTATGTTTGCTGCTTTTTAAAGGGAGGAATGATGAAAAAAATGTAAAAGTAGCCCGTGAATATACCTTGGCGTGTTCCCATGCACGCACACTGTGGTGTCACGGGCTTTTGCACTTGTGGCTCGAGATGCCTTCAAATGTACTTCGATTATTGTGCCTAGATGTGGGCCTAGTACAGATAGGTTATGATTGATTAGTTTAGTTATTTATATTTTGATTGGTTATCTCATGTCATGATGTCAAGCACCTAGCAATAAGTTTATTATGTACATGAATAATTTTACAAAAAATTCTATACCTGACAAGTTATTAAAAGTAGGTATAAATATAATGATGCCCAATGTTGGTCCAATGAAAATTAGTTTAAGCTTACTAATTCAATTGCTATGAAAATTTTTATGTTTGTAAGATTACTTAGCACTAAGTGATTTCTTCCAAAGTCCAAACACTTGCCAATGTTTTATGAGCAATGCCTGACAAACAAGTCTGGTTGATCAGAGTCAAATGTAGTAGTACAATTATATTCGGATCATAACAGAAAAGATTTGGATAAAAAATGGATTGTTCAAGGGATTGCAAAACATACCCTTACTCAATTTTTTAAAATATAGTGTAAAACTTACTATGAGCCATATTTTTTTCACATGACCAAAAAAAAAAAAAAATTGATATATATATATATATATATATATATTTGCCTGCTTCTCAAAAAAAAAAAAAAAAAAATATATATATATATATATATTTGTCTTCATTTCAATATAAAACAAAATAAAAAAAATTCAAAAAAAATTAAATAGTATATTAAATTTTAAGTTAACACAGTTTAAGGTTTACTAAATTAAAATGTTCAAACCTCAATCTCGTGAAGAAAGAATTGTTTGTGAGCACATATAGAAGAACCTTGAAAATAATACTCCATCTGTCCTAATTTGTTTGTCCTGTTTGAAAAGTCAAACTTTTTAAGTGAACATCATTTATTGTCTTGTCTACCTTATAAAAATGTATAAGTTTATAAAACTACACTTAGATTTATTTATCCATTTTTTTCTTTTTTTTAAAGAGTTATTCTTAAT
Organism: Quercus ilex subsp. ballota; assembly: GCA_032727855.1. Lineage (NCBI taxonomy): Eukaryota > Viridiplantae > Streptophyta > Magnoliopsida > Fagales > Fagaceae > Quercus > Quercus ilex. The sequence continues at coordinate 46,043,883 of CM064917.1, forward strand.
GAGACAACTAAAAAGGTGTCCCAATTAGATTGATTTTTTAAATATTTGATAGTTTTCTTTTCAAATAGTTTTGAAAATAAATTAGGGGTATAATATGAATATTAGTAAATTAATTATTTTTATTTTTAAAAACATGACAATATTTTGGGTCATTCCAAAATGAAATAGATGACAAAAAAATTGTGACGGATGGAGTATATAGAAAGGAAATGATCATCATCTTCTAAAGTCTAAGACACACGTAAGTCACCCTATTTGCTAAAAATCACGGAACACGGTTTCTTCAACGATGTGATCAGTAAAGAAATAATTAGAATAGGAAGAATCGGTAAGAATGAGGAAAAAAAGGTCATTCACGTAACCTACGCAAGCAACTTCCATAGGCTCTCCACTAACTCTAAACCACCCAAAAGACAAAGAGGGAAATGCATAAAATTAATAGGGACATATCCATTCTAGGGATTGGTGTAAGATTATTGAATTATAAAATGAACATGCTAGGAACCAAGGCGATGTTAAAAATGTTAAAAGGAAGATATATTTTATGAAATTGCTAAACCACAAAAGGGGGCAATTAAAAATATTAGAGTCAAAAGAAACCACCTCACTTTACTCCTTTCCAAGTGAATTATTGGTCATCTATTCCAACCAAGAGTCATGATTCTCCTTGGAAGAGTCCCACTGAATTAAAATGTACAAATCATCTCTTTCAAGGAAATCGAAGAACAAAGTGAGATTGGGAACTTGACCACAAGAATGATAGGGGTGACTTGAAGTAAAGAAGCATTGCTACATCCTAAAATTGGAGGGAATAATAAATAAATTTGGTCCCCAATAATATAGACATTTAGAGAATGCAAAATGTTTAAGGAATATGATCATGTAACATGTTGATTTGGCTCAAACATCCTTGTTAAAAGAAGAAAATAGTTAACATCTTCTACAACACACTTAAGCCACCCTACTTCTCAAAAAACATGTTATTGGAATCATGTCCCGTGATTTCGCCAATGTTGTGGTTACGAGAGAATAAGAAGTCATAAAGAGAAGGAAAAAAAAAAGACATTGATTCTGTAAGAGATATATTAACTCATTAGTATAGGGCCAAACCTAATATTACTTTGTGTGTAAGCCAAGTTTCTTACTTGTACTAGAAGTCTATTAGTCTAGGGTTTAGTCTACAATATATACCCATGTTATGGTTCATTGTAATATAAAATTTATACTACTATCTAATATATTAAAGATGTAGCGGTAAGAGGCAAAATTTTAAGCCAATTATAAAATGCCACATCAAAATTTAGTGGCAAATTCTAAATTAATGTCATTAAATTAATTAAATCAAATGATGACATGTGTCATCCAATTGATATTACATTGGCATATTGAAATTTGCCACGTGTCACTTGGCCCACAAGATAAAGATAAATCCCCTATTCAAAGTTTATGGATAATTATCTTTGTTAAAAATAAATAAATTAAAATAAAGATAAATTTTCTATTCAAAATTGATGGATAATTATCTTTATTAAAATAAATAAATTAAATAGAGATAATTATTGTTGGACTGTGTGTCTTACCGATCCATCCAATGACCAATTGGTGAAGGATAAGGGGGCACAAATCTTTTATAGCATTCGATCGCAAACCAATCCAATTGGTATTGGAGCGAATTGTGAAAATCCCTCACAATCCCTCCCTCACAATGCGGCTCCAACGACTTGAACCTATGACCAGGCTCTGATACCACTTGTCAGACCGTGTGCCTTACCGATCCATCCAATGACCAATTGGTAAAGGATGAGGGGGCACAAATCTTTTATAGTATTTGATCGCAGACCAAGCCCATTGGTATTGGAGCGAATTGTGAAAATCCCTCACAAAAATATTATTATTATTTGAAAAAGAAGGCCCAGTCCACACATGACTAAAGTCCAACCCAATGTTCAACCCATGAGCATATAACTCACATTCTCTATCATTTCTTATGTGGGCTGGACTCAAGAATTCTCACCACTTCAATATCATGTTCAAGTGAACACATTAGGAGTCAATTTCTTATTCACTCTATACTATTTTTCCAACATGTGACCCTTTATGGGCGTTGTTCTGATATGAGAGGCTGCCAAACTTTTGTTATTGACGTGGGATGATGGAGAATGAGAGTGTAGTTATTGGTTGAAGAATTAAGAGTGTAATTATTTCAAAATCCACGTCCTATGTTCTAGAAGAAATAGACAAACAAATTATGTTACTGAATTCAGAGAAATTCAAGGTAGGAGAACTGGTATTTAAAAACAAGATTTTAAAGGAAGCAAATAGAAGCACAATTGAATTGGGCAAGGTCACAAATCCTAGATACCAACATAAAACCACTATATTTTAAAATTGTCAATATATTTGTTAAATCAAATAATAGATTTGATCTAGTAAACCAACAATGAACACACCAAATATAAGTTAAAAATATTATTATGCAATTATTCTCCTGCTTACTCATTATTTTTAAAGCAAAAGAGTTAAACTAATTAACCACTATATAACAAAGAGAGAGAAATTTCAACACAACATTAGTTTGGTCACATATAAAAGAAAAAAGAGAAGATCTAAAATATCAAAAGATAAAATAGGGTTCTAAAAGATCTTATGAGACTGAGAGTGAGAAGCTAATGCATGATGAGTACCTAGAAGCATGTACCGTCTAGTGTCAAACATGGAATTAGTGATGTCTGACATGTTCTCCGTAAACATAGATCTAAGTGACATGTACCAACAAAAAGGTATTAGTTGCTCATAGATATGATATATTGTTCAAGGACATGTGCATTCATGTCAATAGAGAGAGAGAGAGAGAGAGACTAATTACCAAATCTAAAATTTCCTTTAGTGATGATTTTTGTAACATTGAAATAAACAAAGTCCCAAATGAATGGGATGTTTGTTTTCTTTCCTACAAGAAATTAGGCAATATTTAGCGGCACAATAATATGGGTCATTTAGATTTCGCAGGTTATTCAAGCAGTATTCAAAAACATGTAAAATAGCCAATCCAAATTCCTTATCTTTTGCATTCTCGCAAAATCTACTTTGGCTTTTAAAACAAACAGGAAATTCATGAGGAACATTATCAAATTTTGTGAGAAGAGGAAGGGGGTTCAGAACTGAAGAAGGATATAAAGTGGTATGGGGATTGTTAACAATATGTGCCTCACGATAGGTGTGAGGTTCATAGAGGGTGGCAAGAGCAAAAGAGCAGTGATAATCAGTGAGATAAAGGGGAGGAATGCTTACCCAAGTGGAACGACGAAGTTCAGGACCAACAGGAGGCTCAGGAGAGGGTGGTGCCACATGATCCAAGACAAGTAGGTCATATGCTAGGGACAGAACCGAAGATGAGTCATCTGGAGAGGCAGCCGATGTCGAAGAATCCTCCACAAGTTCAGGATAGAGAGGGAGGAAAAGATCAGTAAAAATGAGAGACTCTGAGGAAGAGAACGCAGGAAACTGCTGAAGACTCGTGAAAGGACGATGTTCCTAAAACTCAACATGACGGGAGACACGAAAGCGACGAGAAATGGGATCATAGCAGCGAAATCCCTTTTGAGATACACCATAACCAAGAAAACAACAGAGACAAGAACGAGGCTAGAGTTTTTTTCGTTCATGAGGAGGAAGAGAGACAAAGCAAGCACAACCAAAAACCTGAAGAGAGGAGTAGTCAGGAGTTTGACCATAGAGAAGCTCAAATAGTGATTTGTTGTGTGTAGTTGGTGAAGGAATACGATTAATAGTGTACATAGTAGTGAGTGCAGCCTCACCCCAAAAGCACTCAGGAAGATAGGCAAAAATAAGAAGGGTGCGGACAACATCAAGAATGTGACGGTGTTTTCGTTCAGCACTACCATTTTGTTGAGAGGTGTAAGGACAAGACCGTTGAGGAAGGGTACCATGATTGTTTAAAAACGATAGAAAAGATTTATCATTATATTCTTAAGCATTATTTGATCGAAAGACTTTGACGGTACAATTGAACTGTGTTTTAATCATTTTATGAAATGTTTGGTAAATAGACACAAGTTCAGACCTATGGTGAAGCAGATAGATCCAAGTATAACGAGAAAAATCATCCACAAATATGACAAAATATCTAGATCCCCCCTCAATGGGAACAAGTGCAGGACCCCAAATATCAGAATATATAAGATCAAAAGGTGTAGAAGAAAATGAGTCACTATTATTAAACGACAATTTTGTTTGTTTGCCAAAATGACAGGAAGTACAATCAAAATTTTGAAACTGATCTGAACCTAAATGACCTTAAGAAGCTAACAACTGAAGACAAGATAAGGATGGATGACCAAGACAAGCATGCCATAGATCAGGTGAGGGTGTGGCAGTGGTAGCAACTGCAGAAACAACTTATGAAGGAATCTTCAAGTCATGAACCTCAAATATGCGACCAACCTTACGTCCTGTCCCAAGCATTTGACTCGTCCGGGGATCCTGCACATCCACACCATGATTAGTAAATAGAAGATCTACGCCTAATTCACAAAGTTGACCAACAGAAAGCAAATTGAGGGATAACTTTAGGATAAGAAAAGTGTCACTAAGGGATAAACAAGGAAAAGAGATTGTTCCTTTATGACTAACAGACATAGAAGTTCCATTAGCAGTGTAAATGGTGATTGGATGTTCTAAGGGTGCCTTATCAGAAAATTGGGATTCATCAGGAGTCATATGGTTACAACATGCAGTATCAAAAAACCAAGGTTGGTTACCTGAGGTGATAGAAAGGGTAATGGAAGTGCGGGATAAAACCTATTGAACAAGTACCTCAATATCAGTTGTAGTAAGTGAGGAAGCCAAAGATGGACCTGTAGGAACTGATGGATCTGAAGGACATACAACAGCTGCCTGAGGAAGAGAAGCTTTATTATGCTCTTGCACAAATTTCTGCAGTTTGCGATAAACTGAGATATCATGGCCTTTGACACGGCAAAACTCACAGCGAGTACCTTTGGAAGACTGAGAGGTGGGACGCCTAGAGTTTATTCATGGAGGAGCAATGAATGCAGTAATAAGAGGCTATGGAGATGGTGTAGCCAATACATGATCAGATGATGACATGTGATGAGTAGGCCGATGGTTCTCCTTAGAAATGAGCTCTTTGACTATAGCATCAAGAGAAGGAGTAGGAGGCCGGCTAAGCAGAGAAGCCCTAGTAGGCTCAAAATCCTCACATAAACCCATCATGAATTGCATAAATTTACGGCGATCCTGATATTTGACAAAGAACTCAATGTCCTTAGAACAAACTAGTGGAGGATCTGCAGTAGAGAGTTGTTCCCATATAGTAGAAGTCTGAGAATAAAAATAAGAAATAGACTGACCTGGCTCTTGGCGCATTTGATAAATTTTTGATTCAATGTGGAACTCCAGGCTTGAATCATTAGTACAATTATAGCGATCAGCCAGAAATTTCCAAGCAGCCTCAACAGTTTCAAGACAAGGAAGAAGATTATGAATGAAGGGAATAGATGTATTGATAAACCAAGATAAGATCTTACTCTGAATACTCTCTCATTCCTCTAGGCGTTCTTCATAATCATCCGCTATAACAGCAGTCTTAGAGGCATCTTCAGCAGCTGTGGCTTTGGACTTAGGGTTTGGTACTGGCTTAGGAATTGAAACAGTCACATATCTCCACAGTTTACGACCCTTGAGAAAGATAGTCATATTCTGAGACCATGCATGATAGCTAGTAGGACCATCCAACATAATGGTGATAGGACGAATGATATCTCGTTTGTTTTGTTGAGCCATAATGAAGAAAATGACCAAAAAGTAGGATTTAGACTGAGCAAGACAGGCCCTGTTGAAAAAATTTGACTTTGGTCGAAGTCAACGATCAATGGCTGGGTCAATGGTCAACGGCTGGAAGCTGACGTGGCTATGTGACGTCACTCTAGGGCTGACATGGCAGGACGCGATACAATCAAGTGCGTGGAAGCGCGTGACAGAGATGTTCCGGTGCGTGAGGCACGTGTGAAATGATAATGGCACGTGGAAGCGCGTGGAGGCGCGTGAAGGCGTGTGGAGAGCGTGCTCGTGAGGCAGAAACTTCAGCCGGCATGTGTGAGCGTGTGAGAGGTGGTTTCTTGCCGTTCTTGGTTGGGTTTTGCTCGGGATTCTCAGATATGTCAATCTGCGCCTTGACTTTGGCGGTTTGATCAACAAACTGATGAAATCCGAGTGTTCTGGGGGCTGTGGGTATGACGGCAGTGACTTGCTTCTGACAGTGACTACTGGATGAAGGCGAGGGCAGCAGAAGAACACCGAAGATGTCCATAGGAACCTAAAAGTTAGAGGAAAAGCTCTGATACCATGTTAACAATATAAAGTGAGAGAGAAATACTGAATAGTTTGTATATTGATGTGTATATAATAATGTACAATAGAAAGCCTTATATAGGCTAGGTATGTGTGCAGTACAAGTAATATGAGTAAACCACAAGTACAGTATACTGGGCTAAGCCCAATGGGCTAAACTAGTCTAACTTATACACTAACAAGGATGGTCTGTAGCTTGCTTTTTAATGAAAATATGGCAAAAAAATATCGCCATCCCCATCAAAAGTTTTCTCATTACTTTCCGATCCATTGATATGCTACCACTTAAAAAAATTTCTAAGTTTTAAGGTAAATTTAATAATGACAATTAAGGCTTCAACTCTTATTCCTTGTATATAATTGAATGATTTGAAACCTTAATTTGATGCTTGATCTACAACTTGATTTAGTCTTAAAACAATTTTTTTTTCCTTTTTCAAATCAGAGTTGTCTAGAATATAGTGACTTTTAGAAGCATGAGCAATATTATTTTAAGTATCCTACAATTTAATTAATGCCTTTTGACTAAGCACACCAGATTTAAAAATACTTACATGAATATACATTTTTAAGAACAATATGTTTTATCAAAACATCCATTTTTAAGCGGTTTTGAAAGAAGATATTGGTAATAAATTAGTGATATTGGATTATATGGAGTTTAAATCATCCTACTATACACTAAAGAAATGACAATGTGTATAATCAAACTTATATGTGGTAGTACTACTCAAAAGCTTGTTTTTATGGAGAAGAACAATTATTAAAAAGAAAAAAGTATTTAAAAATTTATTATTAACATTTAATTTGAAACCAAATAAATAAAATGGCTTGATCACTTACAATCACTAACTTCCTTATTAAATATTTTTTTTTATACATTCATAATTGGGGGCAAAGGGATTCAAATTTAGGATGTTTCTGTTGAAAATATTAGGAAGTGCCAATAAATTGAGCTATAAGCTCTTGGTACAATCGATGACTTCTAGTCAAATCAACTAATGCTATGTTTGGAAGTTTTGAGAGAGAGAGAAGAGTAGAGGAGAGTAAAGGGAAGGAGAGTAGTGGAGAGGAGAGTAGAGGGGAATGGTTATCCTCCACTTTATTTGGATGTTTTTTTAAATTAAGTAAGGGGGAGGGAAATAATTAGTCTTTTCATTTGTAATGTTGTTAATATGGTAAGGGTAAATTTGATAATTCATTTCGTCAAACATTTTTCTACTCCACTTTCCCTCCAAATCTCTTCAATTTGGGGGAATTAAAAATAAGGGGTTAGCAGTAGTTCAAACCCTTCCAAATCTCTTCCCCTCATTCCTTAAAAAACATCCAAACAAGGTAATTAAATTACTCTCCCTCCCTCTACTCTACTCCCCCTCTTTCCCCCAACATCCAAATATAGCATAAAGGAAGGAACATGTTACATGATAAAACTTCACCCAAATAAAGTTACATTCTATTGGGGAAGGAATATGTTACATGATAAAACTTCACATAAATAAAGTTACATTCTATTGGAGAGTTATTTGATACTGACCACCTTTGGATGGTACTCTTCTCTCCATGTGTACGCTCTCCCTATTGCGCGTGTGAAAGTGTTTAATCACTTTTGATTGTGCTATTTGTCCTCTCAAGCTGGTGATCATATGTGTCGGCAATGAAATAGAATGGATGAAGTCACCCATAAGTGTTTAGACTTCTAAGGTGGATTGGCCACTAACATTTGATCAGTAATCTATAGTGATGTTTTAAGCATCTTATGGTCCTTTAAGCTAAACTACATTAAATCGTGTCTCTAAGCAGAATCGTGACTTTAGGAGTTCAATTACTTTTCAGAAAGGTGTTAGGCACCCCATGAATACATTCAAACGAAAGTAGTTCAATTTGATTTTCACTTCTGGTGATAATGACACTTGAGATAAATTAGACCACTTGAATAAATTTTTGGAGCACATGTCACTTTTTGTTAATTAAAGGACGATCAATTTCAAACAATATTGGAGTTGTCTTGTCATTTGTGTGAACTTCATCATCGACCTCTGGCACTATTAGTTTAATAGATCCCATTTGTCCCCTCTCTTTCCTTGAAATAATATTCACAAAACATGGATAAAGATTCAATGGCCTTAGAGCATTGGAAACAGATTCCCTAGAATAGGGTAAGGAAGCGAAATAGGGAAGGAAATTCAAAAATTCCCCCACATCAGCTTACCTATCTCTTTTCTATTTTGAAGTTTTGTTATAGCTCCTCCCTATATTTAGAGAGTATTGTTCATTCCGTGTTTTATTTGTTTATTGTTTTTTGTATTTTGGTAATTTTGATAAAGAAAAGTGGGTGTTTTGAAAAGTAAAAGAAATAATAAAAAATGAATAATGAAATAATATTTAAATGGCCTTCACAATGAATCTCTGGCTTTGAGCTTGTTAGAGATTTGTTGTTCTTCAAGTTCTTCAAGTCCTTTGAATGTTCTTTAAGTTCTTCAAAGATTCTTGAGATAGAATTTCTCCAGAACTTGAGCTTCTTGAAAACTTGGTGTTGAAAATAAGAGAAGGTGTTCTCTATTTATAGTGGTTTCAGAGGATAAATTCCATTTTGAATTGATATACTTGAAAATATGTAGTAGACTTTTGATTGGCCCAAATTTTGCTTAGGGATAATTGTAAAGTTGTTATTTACAACTATATGTTTTGTTGGCTTATATTTTGTGCCAAATTTGATTGTAATCTTATTCAATCTTATGTACCCTGTATTTATTGTGGGATTCCATTGTAAGTGTTGTGTGATAGAGAGAGTGGTGTGAAGACTCAAGCATTTGAAGACTGAAGAAGGTTTCGCGGGTATCTCGCGACTTAGCATCCCGCAAAGTATATCATGTGCCAAGCACATGCTGGAATGCGAAGAGTTAGGCCAGATAGAGACAGCTCTGTCTCGTGAATATCTCCGGGTAAGGCCTTCCCGCGAGATACCCGCAAGACATTCTATTCTGCCAGCCTGTCCAGCCTGATATACACTTTTTGTGTCTACACTATTTATACCCACATTACCCACAAATGAAAAGGAGAGCTTTTGAGAGAAAACCCTAGCCAAACACCTTGAGAGTTAGAAATTGTCATACCCACAATCCTCTACATATTTGTTTTGGGAATTTTCTCATCTCCTACCTCTCCATTTCCATACCATTGAGAGGTTGATAACCCAAACACTTACCACACCCTTTTAGAGTGTCAAGTGGAGTTTTGGTGCTGCTGGGAAGTATTGGAAGAAGCCTAGAATGGCAGATGCAACATGGAGCTTGTTGCATGATCCGGAGAACTAGACAAGACACGGTTTCGAGAAGTCTTGTTGGAGTAGGAGCTTGGAGGGCTTAGGTATAGAGGGTAGATTAGGCTTGAAGGGTCTCTTGCTCACCCTTGTATCCCAACTGATTGTCTAGTGGATCGATTTTCGCTTGAAGGACGGCGGAGAGGTTTTTCGCTGAGTTCTTCGGTTTTCTCTTCGATAACACGTCTCGGTGTTATCTGTATTTGCATCTCTTTTCCCTACTCTTGTTCATTTCATTTTTACTGCTGTGTTACTTTAAATATGGATTAGAGTAGTTGTCTTGCTTATACGCTTGTGTTTACACTATTCCGCATTTAGTATTAAGTTAATGTAAAATCAACTAAGCCGTAACTTTAATTTTTGGGGGGGGGGGGGGGGGGGTCTAAACAGCTCTTGTGTTTTCGATACATTTTCAAGCTTTCAATTGGTATTAGAGCAAGTACACTCGTTGTGGTGTTACTACCTGAGTATGATCCTTGACCCCGTTTGAGATGGACCGGTCTCAATCTTTAAATGTTCTACCATATTTTGATGGTAATAATTATGCTTTTTGGAAAGTCCGAATGAGGGCATTCTTATGTTCCATTGATGATACTGTTTGGGATGTGGTTGAAATAGGTTGGACTAGACAGGAGGCCGCTAAATCCACTTGGGATAAAGTAGCTCTTGTGGCAACCAATGCTAACAGTAAACCTTTGAATGCTATATTTTGTGGTGTATCTCCAACGAGTTTCACAGAATCTCCCACATGACAGTAGCCAAGGAAGCTTAGGAGATATTGGAGACTACGTATGAAAGAACAAAGAAAGTGAAGGACATAAAGTTTCAGATGCTTACCACAAAATTCGAAGAGCTTAAGATGGGAGATGATGAGTCTTTTGATTCATTTTATGGAAAGCTCAACGAAATTGTAATTACTAAGCTCAATCTTGGTGAGAAAATTGAAGATGCTAAGGTGGTGAGAAAAATTTTGAGGTTCCTACCAGAGAGCTTCCGAGCGAAAATCACAGCCATAGAGGAAAGCAAAGATTTGGATGAAATTAAGATCCAAGAACTCGTTGGGTCTCTTCAAACGTATGAGCTTGGACTGCCCTCTCATAAGACAAGTAAATCACTTGCTCTTAAAACCATCACCAAAAGAATGGATGATTCCTCCGAAGAAGATGGAGTGGAAAAAGATGTAGCATTCCTTGCAAAGAACTTCTGGAAATTTCTGAAGATAAAGAATAGTGGGAAAACATTCAATAGAGGGAAGTTCTCATCCTCCAAAAGTGATAGGAAAGAGTTTAACAAAAAAGATGGAAAGGATTCCCAGTCTCCTCAAGGCATTGTTTGTTATAAATGCAATGGCCATGAACATCTCAAGAATAAGTGTCCCAATTATCTAAGAGGAAAGAGCAAGGCATATGCTACAACTCCGAGTGATTCAGATTCATCCAACTCTGATTCGGAAGAGAGCTGTGATGGAGAAGGAAACTACTCCGCCTTTATAACTATTACTCATGTTGAGTCCTCGGAGGACTTGAGTCTTCTAGTGCAAGAACTTGGGGAGCATAGTGATGAGGAATCCATGGGAATCGTAGAAGAATCAGATGCTGAAGAAGATGAAGATTCAATCGGTCTTCAAGAAAACTACAATTCTCTACTTGAAAAGTCAAGAGAATATACAAGAGTGGCCAAGGCAGCCGTAAAGAAGATGAAAAAGGTAGAAGAGGACTATAAAAGTCTTCTAGTGCGTTATAAAGAGGCCAAGTGTGAAACTGATACGCTAAATGGTGAGCTGACTGAAGCCTATTCAAGATTTCTTGAGCTAGAAGTAGTACAAGCCAATGCCAAGATAGAGAGAGTATCCACGATAAAGTTAGATGATGTTATTTCATCTCAAAAACATTTTTCTGACAAGTCTGGGTTGGGATATACCGGAGGGAGTAGCCCGTCGGCCAATGCCACCAAAGATGTGAAATTTGTGAAAGCCAGAGAGCCGGTTGTAGCTGTCCCTATTCCTGAGAAAATAAAGGATGAAAAGAAGATAAGCCCCGTAATCAAACTGTGATCAAGCCTAAGGTTCAAGGGAAATCACCTCCAAACTTGCAAAGAAATCCAAGAATTCAACATTTTTGTCATTTCTGTGGATTCCAAGGACACACCAGACCAAATTGCCATAAGCTGAAGGCCTTGAAGAATGCTAGTGTTCAAAGGTCAAAAAGCCTTAGAAATGACAAAAGAAATTGGGCTGGTGATCTGTCAAGAGGTCAAAATGGTGACTCCGGCGTGATGGACGTGATGAAAACGATCGGTGCCTTCACCACTTGCCTGGAGAACTTCACTAGACGGTTTGAAAGTCCTAACTCTTGTACCTAATCCTTTAAGGATATCACCCCAAACGCACGTGCCGTGTGGGTGAGAAGGGGTACTCATGCATAAGCATTTTGATATGTCCATGCATTAATTCTTTCAATGTTTAGGGACATTTGCTCATGCATATATACATGCTTAATTTGATTTGTATCATTTACTTCTGGTTTTAGCATGTTTCTTTTACAAGATTTTGCTTTGTTTTTGTTTTTGTTCTGTTTTTGGGTGTGTTCAAAAAATTCAAAAACCCATAAAAAGTTGAAAAATCTCCAAAAAGTTTGATCGCTTGTTTTGTGCATATCTCATATGAGTTTGGCCTAGTACCTTCGTATTAATGGCGCAGTGCATTTACGAGTTTAGCTTGTTTTTATATGCACTTTTATCTGTGTGTGAGATATCTTGAAAACTATGTGTGATTGTTGTAAATAGATCTTCAAGCTTGTCATAAATGATTGGTCAATAGTCTTGATGGTCTTGATACTTGCATAATCTTCCCACTTTATTTTTATATTTTTGCAAAAGAGCTCACAAAATGTAAATCTCCAAATGAATAGAGATATCGAGCTGCAAAAGCCTGTCGCACATACTAGTATTTGACTAGGAAAAAAGGAAAGCGACTTTTATTTTGAAATGTATGGTGCTCAAAAAGCCAAAGGCTAATTCTCAATGTTAAAATATCAAAAATTTCAAGTACCAATCTTAAAATGAGATGTATTATCTAAAAATGGATAAAATGTTATGATTTATGCAAAAGCCAAATGAAAAGCTTCTAAGTTGTGTAATCATTTTGTGGGAGGCCATATATGTTCGTTTCTATAATTGAGAAAGACCACTTGATCTAGTATCAGTTGTGTATGACTTGATTGAATTGATCATTGAAGTTTCACTCTGGTCTAAGGAATATTTCACACTTGATACTCACCCACAACACACAAGACTTTGATTCAATAAATGCTTATATCATTTGTGTGATTGTACATGTTCAAATGTGATGTGTATGCTCAAATACTTGATGATCAAACCCAAAAAGATTTTTGAGTGTTTTATTTGTTTTTGAAAGTGTTTTTATACGTTCGTGTTCTTTGTTTTTGTTCAAAATGCACTTTTGTGTTTTTCTTCAAAAAATTGGTTCAGAGGGTGTTTCGCGAGAAGCTTGCGACTTAGAGTTTCCCATGAAACGAGCTTGAGGGAAATAAATGTTTCATCTTTTTACACAGAAACTCTCACGACTATCTTGTGACTATTTCGCGACCAACAGCTTCTCACAAAATGTTGTTTGGCCAAAATTGGATTTTTCCAAAATTAGACAGAAGTTATCGCGACTGTCTCGCTACTGTCTCGCGACTTAAAGCTTCTCGCAAAAGTTTTTGTGCATCAGATGTCCTTCTCCCGACTATCTCGCGACTGCATTGCTACTATCTAACTTGCGAAAAATGCGTGTTTTCAGTTTTTATGTAGCTGATGTGACAGTTTTTCAAAACTTTCTCATTTCCCTCGCATAGCTCTCTCAAACCATTTCCAACCCAAATCACTATTTCATTCAAACCCCATCATTTTCAAGCAAAATTTCTGCTCAGTCCTTTCAAGGTATGTATTTCTTACATTATCGTCATCTTTCATTTTCGGATTATGCAGTTTTTTTTTTTTTTTTTTTTTTTTGGGCTTAGGGTTTTGAAAATTGGGTTGGGTTTCTTTTTTCTGTGATTTTTTTTTTATTCTTTGTTTGGGCTGAGTCCCTTTTGATGTTTGTGCATCTGTGTTGGCCCCTTGTGGCGATTTTAACATGCATTGAGGCAGATTTTCATTGTGTTCAGGCATTTTTCATAAGTGTTTTGCACTGTTGCATGTCATGTGTTTGACAGATTGTCTAAGTGACATTTCTGTATTGTATTGGACTCAACTGAGTTCCAATCTTTGGTGTTGGTCTTGTTTGATCATATGTATCATATTTTGATCATCTTGTGTGTGTTTTACACAATTTGTTTAGTTTGTGCCTCAATGCCATGTCATGTACATCCTAAGCACCCTCTAGGCACACCCTCATGCATCAGCACATGCACTATCATGCATTAGCACACGCACACATGCTGCACACACATGCACACCTACTTATCTTCATGTATTGTGTCTTTGTGTTCTTGGTTTTTTTTGTTTTAGCATGTTGTTTTGAGTTTGTTGTTCTTTGTTTTAGGTTATTTTACCTTGCTTTGAATTAACTTGAATCTAATCAAGTTTCTTGTGTTTTGTTTTTGTGTTTTTGCACATTGTTTCTATCTGTTCTGTGCTCATTTGTGCAGATCTCCTTTTAAAAGCTCCGCAGTGAAAGTCAAAAAGGCCTCGTTTCTCAACAGAAGTCTATGACCCTAATTTATTCAGATCCTATGCTGCATTTCAGAACTATAGGAACTATTTTTGAGACACTCCTTTGCTAGTTGAAAGGGTCGTTGATCGGCCATCTCTCAGTGACTCAAATATACCCATATGGTTTGCCACAAAAGATTGGAACTTTCTGCTCTCAACTCTCGAGGATGCATACGAGAACATGGTTAAGGAATTCTATGCCAATGCCACTACTCTTCAAGAGATCAATACCAAGATATCCGGACTAGCATCTATCATGTACTCTCTCCACAATCGTTTTGATTCAAAGTTCACATCTCTCCAAACTCAACTGGACAAAATTCAACGGAAGCTAGAAGAAAATGACTAACTATTCCATGACAAAAAGGGGGAGATGGTATCATTGATAAGGGGAGTATGGTGGTGATAGGGGGAGAAGAAGCTATAAAAAGAAGTTTATTTTTCTTTAGTTTACAGTTTTTACTATTACTGCTTTCTGTTTAAAGCTCAAATATTCTGTTTTTATTTCAATTTAATTTCAGTATTTTGTGTTTATCTCTATGCTTTGTAGCATTTTTTTTTTTTATACTTTTAAGATATTGCTATTATGTCTTAAGTACCTCACTCTTGTGCCCTAGTAGGATCTTTTATCCTAGATGCAAGTACTTCATGTATTTTGCATTGGTTGAGTGTTGGACATGCAATTGATCCTAGAGATTGTTCTTTATTGTATTGCGTGTCCGGATGAGCATTTGCATGCTAAATGTTCATTGTAGTCATTCTTTAATGACTGTTTTTGTTTGATCAAGATATGTTTACATATTATGATGTGCTTACTAACTTGATCGCACTTTACTTGCTCATGTACGTACCTTGTGTTTAACTTGTCATAAGCTTAATGAAAGTTTTGTTTGTGTGCAAGTGTTTCAGGTAACAGGTATTTACTTGCAAGTGCTTCACAGCTTCTAGATTAGGTGTGAGTGAGTTTTGTTACTGTTTCGAAACTCACGTTTAAGTCTAGAGTCTGTTTTAGGGGTTTTGTCACAGAATAGCCAAATGGGGAGATTGTAAAGTTGTTATTTACAACTATATGTTTTGTTGGCTTATATTCTGTGCCAAATTTGATTGTAATCTTATTCAATCTTATGTACCTTGTATTTATTGTGAGATTCTATTGTAAAGGTTGTGTGATAGAGAGAGTGGTGTGAAGACTCAAACATTTGAAGACTAAAGAAGGTTTCGCGAGTATCCCGCGACTTAGCATCCCGCGAAGTATATCATGTGCCCTGCACATGTTGAAATGCGAAGAGTTAAGCCAGATGGAGACAGCTCTGTCTCCCAAGTATCTCGCGGGTAAGGCCTTCTCGCGAGACACCCGCGAGGCATTCTGTTCTGCCAGCCTGTCCAGCCTGATACACACTTTTTGTGCCTACACTATTTATACCCACATTACCCACAAATGAAAAGGAGAGCTTCTGAGAGAAAACCCTAGCCAAACACCTTGAGAGTTAGAGATTGTCATACCCACAATCCTCTACACATTTATTTTGGGAATTTCCTCATCTCCTACCTCTCCATTTTCATACCATTGAGAGGTTGATAGCCCAAACACTTCCTACATCATTTCAGAGTGTCAAGTGGAGTTTTGGTACTACTGGGAAGTATTGGAAGAAGTCTAGAATGACAGATGCAACATGGAGTTTGTTGCAAGATCCAGAGAACTAGACAAGACACGGTTCCGAGAAGTCTTGTTGGAGTAGGAGTTTGGAGGGCTTAGGTACAGAGGGTAGATTAGGCTTGGAGGGTCTCTTACTCACCCTTGTATCCCAACTGATTGTCTAGTGAATCAATTTTCGCTTGGAGAGCGGGGGAGAGGTTTTTCGCCGAGTTCTTCGGTTTCCTCTTCGATAACACGACTCAGTGTTATCTGTGTTTGCATCTCTCTTCCCTACTCTTGTTCATTTCATTTTTACTGCTCTGTTACTTTAAATATGGATTAGAGTAGTTGTCTTGCTTATACGCTTGTGTTTACACTATTCCGTACTTAGTATTAAGTTAGTGTAAAATCAACCAAGCCGTAACTTTAATTTTGGGGGTCTAAACAACTCTTGTGTTTTTGACACATTTTTGAGCTTTCAATTTTATTATTTTATTTTTTGAGTCAGTAAGTCTGTATACAACAGTTATTAACTGAAACAATGTAACATAAGAAATGATAGAGAATATGAGTTATATGCTCATGGGTTGGACATTGGGTTGGACTTTAGTCATGTGTGGACTGAGCCTTCTTGTTCAAATAATAATAATATTTTATTATTTTATTTTTTGAGTCAGTAAGTCTGTATACAACAATTATTAACTGTAACAATGTGTCTATTCAGTAACTTATATTTTCACAATCCTTCATTCATGAAAAACAATTTTTGGAAAAACTTTTCCAGAGAGAATATTTTGAGCATTCATTTGAGTCAAAGAGAGAGAAAGAGACATAAAGTAGTTCACAGAGCACAGACCTTATATGCTTCTTCTCCGTACTATAAATCATTTTATCTTGGAAGGCAGACGCTCATGAGTTGCAAAGCACCACAAATTGTGTGAGAGACGAAATCTGCTTTAAGGAGATTGTGTCAAACACAAGACTTAATCTAAATCATTTATCCTTCACGCATTTGGTCTGTGAGTTGCTAATTATTTGCAGATTTCTTCTTATATATATATACAGTATTTATTTATTGCTTTTGCCTATCGCATTTATTTGTGTTATTGCTTATATTTAGATCTGTATATTGTTCCTTTTAGTTACTCACAAAAGTAAATTGTTGAAATATATCCAACTTCACCTCTCTCCTCTAATTTGATCATTCTCCCCCTACATATTGGTTTTGATGAACATGCTGCATGCCACACCGTTTTCACCCACATCCCATTCTTCCACCTTGCCTATTGATTTTCCAATCTCCTCCATTGCTTCCTTTGTCATGCTTTTTATTGGAACTTTGGAAGATTATATATTTGAATCCAAAAGACCAAGTGGCATTGATCAGTACACTGTCTCGATCTGTTTCATCATTGAAAAAGAAAGGAAATCCATTGGCCCCCAACTCTTATGCACTGAATCCCTTATTTGGTTTCCAAAAAATTTACATTGTTCACGTTATGGCCTTAAGGTTAACCATCTTTTGTGTGAGAACTTTTTCTATTATTGAAGCTTTTGTGAATTTGTTATGATTCTAATGTCTTACATGAATTAAGTATAAGTTTAATCATGTGTTTATAAGCTCTTGGACACCCTCTTTTGCAAGCTTCACCTATACTTCATCATTGCCTGTATAGTTGAAAATTTTGATACTTGTTGACTGCCGCTATTCATTGTTGTTATTAGTCATACTACAAACTTACTAATTTATATTAATTTTCTTTCCTTTTATGTTTCAAACATAATTTTAACCACCTAATTATTTTACGAAAGCGTATTATTCCATGTTTTATTTATCCACTTTATTTACTTATTTATTTTTCACATTTTTAGTGTTCTTGGGTTTCATATTGAATTACAGGAATGCTAACATTGGTGGAAGAGCAAGACATACAATGTAGAAAATTTCAAGTCTCTTATTTTAAATTGTGATTTGTAATAATTTGTTCAGAAAGTTGAAAACTTTGATACGCATGATTACTCGGTGACCATGACTATTCATTTCTATAATTAATGATACTAGAAAATTACAAATTTGGTGTTGGAGCATTTTAATATGATCTAATTAAAATGAATAAATAAGACAATATAAATATAAATATTTGGAAGTTAATAGGAAATATAAAGAGTTAGTGGAATATTTAATACCACATTGAAAATAAGAGAGACTCTTTTATTCTTTTTAATTGTGGTGATTAATGGGTTGATATGTATTGCTTCAAATTGTGGGCTAGATACATTCAGAATAATTTTCATATTCATTGGTAAGTAAATGACCTTTCTTATTATGAAAAATGAAGAGTTTGTGTTATTTCCATAATTATTGTGTTTGCTCCAACATTTGGTATTTTCTTTCTTACCCTAGCTCTAAACATCATTTTAACCACCTAATTGTTTTATCAAAATATCATATTCTTTTCCATTTTATTTATCCATTTTTTTTTACCTATTTACATTTCACATTTTAAGCGTATTTTGGTTTGCTATTTAATTACAAGAATGCTAACATCAATGGAAGAGCAAGACGTGCTATATGGACAATTCCAAATATCTCTTATTTTAAATTTTGATGTGTAATAATATATTCAAGGATTGTCTTACTCAATTCTATACTATTTTATATTTAAGTTTTAAAACTATTTGATCAAGGTGTTATGAGGCCAAATAGATGTCAACTTTGAAATTATCTAGTATGTTATCATGCTTTTATTTTATTTCTTAAAAAATAATGTACTATTGGTTTATATTTCTTTCTCTAATAAGATTTTTGAACTTATATTTTGTTGGTCGATTTGAGAACATGTCCAATAATTGAGGCAAGATGTAGTTTTTGATGCATGATAATTTGCTTGAGGTATATTTGTAAAGAGGTTATTGGGGGATTAAGAAAATTATTTGTAAATTACAAAGATTCCTCTAACTTTAATGATTTACTCTTTTTTTTTTTTTTTTTTCATTTCTAATTTTCTATTTGAATATAAGTATATTGGAAAAGACACAATAGTATTTTTGAAATTTCGGTCAGATTCGCCATGTGACACTTGGCATGAGTGAGGAAGATGTATCAAAGGTAGCAAGGTCAATCATGAGGCTTCAATTTTGTAAGGGCGTCTTCCAGAGTATCGAAATTGTTGTTGCGGTGATTGGGTCTTGGGCCTTTTAGTTGGATCATTGTTGTGTGAATGATGTTTTAGCTTATACAAGGGTTGGTCAGTGATACGGGTAAGTGGTAACAATTTGGAGGTGGTAGTAGAAAAGCTCCGACGATGTCATGGTGGTTGGTAAGGTTGATGACCCTATAATGGAATGGAAGTTTCGGTTTTCTATTTTAAATAATGGATTTTTTTTTTTAATTTATTGGATTTTTTTTTTTGAAAGCTAAAATATACCAAAATTGCCTTAAGTGGTTACAGTTTTTTATTTTTGTACGATGCTTACAATAACTTGAAGTTTCTTACATATTCAACATCATGTATCAACTCCTAACTATTTCATTTTGATAACTTTGCTTGCTCTTGATAAAACCGAAATATTTTATAATGAACTTATTTGTATGTATGTAATAATATATTATTAAGAGGTCGCATTACCCAAAAAAAAAGTATCAAATACAAACAATTCAGCAAAAAAAAAAAAAGTATCAAATACAAACTCAAATAAGATATAATAATCTTCCACCCAAATTTATTGTTTCCAGAGAAAAAAGGGTTGGTTCAATTTATCTCTATTCTGACAACTGAAACAATAAAAATAAATATTATTCCAAAAACTAAATCAACCATCATCTGAACATAAGATCCACAATTAGCAAGGAGATGCTGACTCTATCAAAAACCAACCTAATTTCCCATGAATTTTTGAACCTCAATTGACTCTGCTTGCTCTTGAGTACTCCTGGAAAGAATGCTTCTCACAAAGTCATCCATTGCTTTCACTGAAGAACCCATATCATCTGTCTCATCTCTTACTGCTTCCCTCAACTGCTTTTCAACCTCAACAGCCTTATTCCTCATATCCTTTCCTTTGCCCTCTTTGTCCAAAACCAATTCAATGACCCTCTTCACCTCTTTCCACACAATAACACCTTGACTCCCTCTAGTTAACTCTACACTCACACCCATCTCCTCCATCAGCATCTTTGAGTTGTAAGCTTGCTCAGTCGCCATAGGCCATCCTAGAATAGGCACACCTTGGCTTAAGCTCTCCAACACAGAGTTCCATCCACAATGGCTTAGAAATGCTCCTGTGGATTTGTGTGACAGAATGTCCAACTGGGGTGCCCAGTTACGCACTAACAACCCTCGTTTGCTTTGTTTCATTCTTTCTTCAAAGCCTTCGGGTAACCATTCAGCTTTGAACTCACTTTTCAAGTCAAAACCAATCGGTGGCCTTATGACCCAAATGAAAGATACTCCACTATCTTCCAAACCAGTAGCTAATTCCATCATTTGGGACAAACCAATAGTGTTTTGTGAGCCAAAAGAAATGTAAAGAACCGAATCAGGACCATGCAAATCAAGCCACTCAATGCATTTTTCTGGAGTGAGTCCTGGTTTTTTCCCAGTATGTTGTTTGAAAAATGAAAATCTTGAAGTTGAATTTGAAGATGAAGTATTCTTAAGTGCAGCTAGAGGAATAAGAGGACCTATAGACCAAACAGGAACTCCGAGATACTTTCTCAGAAGATCGAATCCCAAAGGTTCAATTTCCTCAACCGAGTTACACAACCACCCAAAAGACTCAATAGACTGTGAAAGCTGTGTCTGCAAATATCTGGACCATATGTCCGTACCATCCGCGTCTCTTACATATGGATTCAGTTGACAGCGGTGAAAACGATAGCTGTCGGGGAACCCTGGGACTTTGAACTCTTCAGAATCTGTAGAATAACGATGTGGGAGGTTGAGCCATATAGAGACATAAGCCAAGGTGCCATAAGCACCAGTAGTGGTGAATGCAATATTCACAGTGCCTACTCTCTTTGCTAGCTCAGTAGCCCACCCAAAGAGCTCGTCAGAGATTACACATAGAGGAGGTTTCCCTTCTTGGTGGACAATATCATTGAGAAGTTGCAAGAGAGGGTCTTTGAGACTGAGAGATGCATGAAGGAAGTTTCCAATGCTGGAAGGGGACAAGAACTCAGTGTTCTCAGTGTTGGGTGGTAAGTCATGGTCAGTGGTGTTGAAGGGGAGCTCAGCAAAGCGAATGTTGGAGAGGGGTTGTGAATTTGAGTCAGTTGAAATGGAGGAACAGAGGTATTGGATGTTGAGTTTTGTGGTGGCGATTGTGATGATGAAGCCTGTTCTTTGTTGGATCTGTCTTGCTAGTGCTAGGAATGGTATGAGATGACCATGGGCCATGAATGGTAGCATTACAATGTGTTCACGAGAGCCCATCTGTAAATTCCTGAACTTCTTTGGATTTTGTGTTGAAGATTGTGATGAAACTGAGATTCAAACTTTTAGGTATGAGAAAGAAGTGAAGGGAAGGAGGACTTTTTGGTGAGGTACAATCGTTTTGACTCTTTTATGCCTACCAATCATCCTGGCTTTGGGTATCACTCTTGGTTTTGCTTTGCGCTTTTTATTCTGCTTCACTTTTGAAATGTATTGGAAGCTTTTTAAATTCGCAATTAATATTATGGGTAAAACTTTTATATATATATATATATATATATATAAATATATAATCCATTTCAATTAAAACACGTCTACTTTTGAGAATTTGAGATAAAACCAAAGCACATTTGCACAATTTTACATCAGCATTACTTAAATATATATATATATATATATATATAACCAATTCCAATTAGAACACGTCTACTTTTGAGAATTTTAGTCCATAACAAACTCTACTATTAGAAGCCTCCTAATTTTACACATCATCTAATTATTTGTAATTTATTATGTATAGTTTCTTTCTTTTATTTATTTATTAATTTATGCTTATTTTTAGCCGATGGTACCCTATTCTTTTTCTT
Organism: Quercus ilex subsp. ballota; assembly: GCA_032727855.1. Lineage (NCBI taxonomy): Eukaryota > Viridiplantae > Streptophyta > Magnoliopsida > Fagales > Fagaceae > Quercus > Quercus ilex. The sequence goes on from CM064917.1 coordinate 46,065,969, forward strand.
CCTCTCCTCTTTTTAGTCTCTCAAATCTGATTGTCTCTCTTCAAGCTGAAAGCCTCCACCTCTGTCACTCTCTTTCTCTAAGAATTTATACGGCATCATCTCGTATAGAACCACAAAAAGTTATACACTTATCGTTTATTCTGCGATTAAATCACGGCCCCAGTGGAGTATAGTATGTATCGATCAAAAAATTACAAATTTCAAAATTCAACTGACAATTTTTTGACTTGTTATGGATGTTTATGTCCATCTCTTTTTTTTTATTTTTTTATTATTATTTATGTCCATCTATCAAATCTATGAGTAAGTCTACTACTCTAAACCTACCGGACTTAAAAAGTAATGTAAAATACCAGTCTCACACCCAAACAGTGGTCAAAAGCCACCGATAGATTCACACTTTTTTTTAATAATATTTTATATTATTATTTTTAATATTGTTTTGTCAAATATTAAACTATTCAATATTCAACTATTTGGGATAATTTACATAAATAATGTGTTTAGTGGTTCATATATACGTATGTATATATATATATAATATATTGTGGAGATAAAAGTTTAAATTCGTATATTGGGCCTTGGGTCTTATTTGAAGTTGTGGGTACGTCTGAGGAGGAGTAAATGATTGGAAAATGCCCCAGGATGAAGAATCACATAAGGAAAGGATAAAAGAATATAGTCCGATGAGTGTATTCTCCTCGGATTTGAAGAATATCGGTCAAGCAAATATCTGGGCAGTTTTGGTGAATTTTTAGGAAGCTCCAACGATAAGGATGAAATTCATGCATGTATAAAGATGATGAGAATAGAGAAATATCTAAAGAAAAAGCTGCTACCACCGTATTTAATGCACTGCAGCAACTTTCCTGACCGCATTTATGTGGAGAAGACCCCTGAACAGTGCAATATCAGCTGCCACCATTCATGGAGAACCAAAGAGGATACCTGATGGGACATGTACTCAAGTGAATGCTTAGATGAAGAATAAGTGTACAATGAAGATGGTTTAAAAGAGAACTATATAAATGTAAGAGACCTCTCATGAGAGGGGGATCAAGAGGAGGAGAAAAAGAAGAAGAAGAAAATTTCACTGCAGCTTTAAGAATTGTACTAGCCTTTCAAACAATAATTTATCTTCTCGGACATCAATTTATTCAAGTTTTAAGTGTGTTTTTGTACTGGTTCATTTCTTAAAATCGTGATTAATTGTTGTCGAGTTCACAAACAGCCTAGTTCTTTCACCTACTCTCTACAAATTCATTGTATTGGGCTTATTGGGCTCAAATCCCTTACCTTTTGGGCTTGAGCTACAAATCTTGACCCTACATATACTATATAATAAAAGTTGAGCTTAGAATGCGTAGTTGCGCCAAGTAGCTGTACTAAATTGCATAATTTTTTTAGAATTTTAAAAAGATAAATATAATTTTTTGTACTTATCTTCTTCTCCTATAATTTCTAAATTGATAATAATCTTAATTTGATTAAAATCCAAACTCTTCATCTAATCCTTTTATTATTACAATTTATAAGTTGATAAAAAATTTTAATTTGATTACAATTCAAACTTTTCATCTAATCTTTTTTTTTTTTTAATTATATTACTACGTGTAAAAAATTATATAAAAAAAATAAAAAATAAAAAAACACAACAACAACAACAACATAGTACACGTAAAAAACAAAAAGAAGCAACAATCTCCATCTATTCCTTTTTTTAAAAATTTAAATTATATTACTTCATGTAAGGAAAAAAAAAAAACATAATACCCGGAAAAAAACAACAACAATGTATTCAACAGTAAAATCTTCCTCTTCACACATGACTTTTTTTTTTTTTTAGATAATTATTGTTCATACCAATTTACCAAAAATGTTTTTGCCTAAAGTTCGTGGTTGCGCCAAGTGGTTGCATTAAATTTCAATTTTTTTTAGAATTTTAAAAAAATAAATATAATTTTTCTATAGTTATCTTCTTCTCCTATAATTTCTAAATTGATAAAAATCTTAATTTGATTACAATCCAAACTCTTCATCTAATCCTTTTATTATTATAATTTATAAGTTGATAAAAAATTTTAATTTGATTACAATTCAAACTCTTCATCTAATCTGTTTTTTATTTAAATTATATTACTACGTGTAAAAAAATAACAACATAGTACACGTAAAAAAACAAAAAATAGCAACAATCTTCATCTATTCCTTTTTTTTTTTTTTTAAATTATATTACTTCGTGTTAAAATATTTTAAAAAAAATAAAATAAAAAAAAACAACAACAACAACATAATACCCGAAAAAAAAAAATAGCAACGTATTCAACAGTAAAATCTTCCTCTTTACACGTGACTTTTTTTTTTTTAGATAATTATTGTTCATACCGATTTACCAAAAATGTTTTTGCATAAAGTTAACTAAAAAAAAAAAATTGTAAATAAGGTAATAAGTATTTGAGTTTAAAGTAAACACCTTCTCTTTCTTCTAAAAAAAAGTATCTATATATAATAAACATTTGTTCTTCTAAAAAAAACTTCTTTTTTTTTTTTGGTTATAAAAGAAAAGTTTCCTTTTTTCCATAAAAAAAATGTTTTCTTTTTTCTTTCTATTCATATTCATATGAGCTTTTTTTTAATCCACCTTTTATGGGATTTATGAGATAGTAACAAACAAATTGATTAGAAATCTCACTAAGGATGAGTAGCTCTCTCTCTAAAAGATGGGTTTGTTGTGTTGTAAAAAACCTATCTAGGGTTTTTTTCTCTCTGAATGGCCTTTTATACTTTTGTGGGAAATGAGGGCATATATAGTATGGGTGAAGGGTAAGTAAGTCACACTTAAAATCTTCTAGGTAAAGAGTTTCGCGGGTATCTTGCAAGTTGGCCTTTCTCGTGAGACATTCGCAAAACTGGCTGCCTGACACGACTCTTTAGTTTTCAGCATATGCTTCTCACGTGGCTCTTTCGTGGGTAGGCTTCTCGCGAGACACTTGCAAAATCCACTTGTTCATCCAATACATGCTCGATTTTTCACGAACTTAATACTAAACCCAATATAATAAAATCCCACAAAATACAAGGAACAAAAATCAAAGCAAATACAACATTTTATGTCATGGAATAAAGCTAACATAAAACATAGTTGTAAATCACAACTTTACAATCTCCCTCTTTGGTTATTCCATGATAAAATACCCTATAACAGAATCTAGACTTAAATGTGAGTTTGGGAACAATGACAAAACTCACTCACACCTAAATCTAAAACGTGTGATGAAATTGGAACAAAATACCTATAACTTGAAACACTTGCACAAAACGCATTAAACCCTTAAGATAAATCAAGTGATAAAAGGACAAGTATAATGTAACAAAGAAAAAGCGATCAAGTAAACATGATATGAAACATATGAGCAATTTGATCAAACAAATGACAATCATATGGAAATGACTACAATGATCATATAGCAAAGCAAATGATCATCCGAACATGCAACCAATAAAGCACAATGGCATAAGGATGTATGTATGTCCAACACATAAACATGATGCAATGAGAGCAACAAAGCATAGATACTAAACATAACTCAAAGCACCATAAAGCAACAAGAAAACAAGTATAAGGTAAAACAAGACAAAACACGATTTTCTCATAAAAGATGTCTTCTCCCCCTTAGTATATGCATCTTCCCTATGGCTTTCTCCCCTTACGAATGTGCACGATGTAGAATTTCTCCCCTTAAGAATGTTCACATGAGTCATATAGAAATGACGATACACTTCGGTATACTCTCTAGTATACTCTACTTCAAATTTTTAAATGTTTAATAATTTAGATTGTTCTTAATTATTGAATTAAGGTTTCACTTAAACATGATTTCAATTATTGTTTTGGATAATTTTTAACTATTAAATTCAAGGGTTTTCCATTTAAATATATATGATTAATTGAGCCTTAAAGTTCAATGTATTATTAAAAATCATTCTATATATATATATATATATATTTTAGGTACCTCTACCATGTTCCATTCAATTATATATATATATATATATATATATATATATATTATGATACCTTAGTCTCATACAACATGCATTTATTATGTAACTTAAATATAAAATATTCATTTATTTTTATTATTTATTTTAAGTTACATATAAATTTTGATTAAGTCGTGCATCGCAGGAGCATAATGCTAGTCTATATAATAACCAATAGTCGAAATATTTAACTTTTTGTTGACCATTCCTCATTGTGCCATGTGGCTCCACAAATTATTGCCATATATATATATTTAAAAAAAAAAACTGAAAAGTTGTGTCTTTTTGTTTTTTGACATCGAACAATTGTATCTTTTGGCTTTGCCTATTAAGTTTTTTTTTTTATAAAAAAAATAACACACTTCTTCAAAACTACATTTACAAACACAACGTTCTAGCTCTTTGGTAGTTATTTTGAACGTTTTATTTCCTTCTAACCAAAATAAAAATGAAAAATAAACTATTCTATAAAAGACTATTTCTAACCCAAAAATTTCATCTAAAAAAAAAAGCAATTGTGAAAATCAAACCCTATACCCAAAACTGAAGTTTTTGTTTTTTTGTTGACCTCTTTAGAACTTGCCACATCATTGTCATTTTATACTTTTTTAACAAAATTGTATTTTATAATTTTTTTTATTCTTATCTTCGTCTCCTATAATTTCTAAGTTAATAAAAATCTTAATTTGATTACAATCCAAATTCTTCTACTACAATTTATTTTTTCATATCCTATCAAAATTTTTTTTTCTTGGATAAATAATAAAACAAAAGCAGCCACCACCCACCATTACGGTTTTGTTATTTATTTAAAATATGCATCCTACTTGGTTGATACCTATACAATACCGATGAGAAACTATTTTAAATTATAAAATAATTTTTCTATTAACTTTTAATTAATAGTTTTTTCATATAGAACTCTTTATTTGTTTTTTTTAGATATATGTGATTTTAAATTTAACTATCCCATGCATCGCATGGGTTAGCTACTAGTTACACTAGTTGTGTTAGCAATGGAGGTGTAAAAACCCTCATTGCTATTTTACCAAGCAGCACCCAAAAAATTAAGTTTATCCAAGTATGTATTGCTATATTTTTTTGCAACCGGAAATAGTGAGTTCTCAAATATACAACATACTATTCATGGAGCTGTAAACATAACAAATATACATTGTATATTGGAGAGAGACAGAAAGGAAGAGAGGAAAGGGAGATGGAAGAGAAGAGAGAAAAACAAAATCTTTTTTTTATATTATTTGATTGTTAATTTTACATTATTTTATTAGATTGTATGTAAAAATAAGAACTGTGATGTTGGATGTATTGTTAAATGAGTTAGTAGAGTAGATAAGTAATATTTGAGAATGTAAAATAGGTCCTTTTTTTTTCCTCCTCAATTGTGAATACTCTTAAATAACACTAAAGTGGTGAGTCTATCCACACAATATTGAAATAGACACTACTTAGGGTCCGTTTGGGATTCACTTATTTTGCTAAAACTAAAAACCTTTTACTAAAAGTACTGTAGATAAAGATAAAAATTAACTAAAATAAACACTACTTAGGGTCCGTTTGGGATTCACTTATTTTGCTGAAACTAAAAACTTTTTGGTGCATAAAGAACTTGATCTTTATGGAAATTAAAGGATAAACACAAAAAGAAATTAGGATCAACTAAGGAATCCTTGACCTTGACAGATTTTTTTGCATAAATGGTTTTTCTAATGATTTTATTCCAATAAACTACTACTACTTTTATACAAGATAACCCCTGCATTTTAGGAACAACTTATCTTAATAAAAATCAAAGATCTCCACTAGCCATTACAATCATATTGAGAATATTTCGGAATCAAAGTTTATTAATCATGAATACCATTTAGATGAAATGATATTCTAAATGATATCATTTAAGTATTTCTTTTATCTAGCACATATTTGACTTTGGCTGCTAGGCTTGGTGTAGTTGCTTGATTTAGATCCTTTGACTCACGTGTGCTTGATCAATGGTCAATAAAATTTGATTCTGAAATATCCTTAATAAATACAATCAAATGACTAACATATTCGCTTATCCTACTAAAATGCAAATACAAATGCAATAAATCTTAATATCATGCAACAAATTATTATGATCCTAAATTACACAAAATATCTAAATGTTATGCACATAACAGTTGTAGAGTCTTTTATTGTTTTCTTTTTTTTCCTTTTTAAGTTTAATTTATGCCAAGAAACCTAGTGTGTTCAAGGTCACTTTGTATCCGAGTTACGGTTTTTTTCTTTTTTTCAAACTTTGTTTTATAGATATCAATGGCAGCCATACCAACTCTGTTTTCTTTGCTCGTCCATCATGGTCCAACAACATCAATCATTCATGATGTTGATAGGAATCGGTATTTATATATGGATATATGTCAAGATGTATTAGAGATTGCACTTGTGGACTGGCCTGCAAACATCAACATCAAGTGTGAAATACCAAATTCAATGGACATCATGAATGTGAATAATGATATTGACATGCTATGTATGTTTGATGCATATGAAGATAAAGGGTGTTGTAAAATTCACATTCGTGTTTCATTTGTGCTTAATGATCCTCAGTGCACTACTTCTCAACTCAGTCAAGAAAAAGCTATAGTTGGTACGACTTCTTTATCTGAAGATCCTGATTTTAGTGAGTTTTTTGGCAATGATCTTTTGGCTGGGGCTGCTATGAATTTTAGCCATGACATTAATGTTGTTAAGGGGAAAGAGTTTTCTAATGAAATGCTATTGGCATTGGCTAGTGTTCCTGAGGATTTTGATATTCTTGCTCCTATGGGTGTTGATTTTGAACATCTTGAAGAAGAATTACATGTTAATGCTTCAGATGAAGAGTGGCAAGTTGGAAGTGAGAAAGAAACTGATAGTGATAGTGAGTATGAAGTAGATGGGTCTGTGGTTGAGAAAAATTCTAAAGGTTAGGACGATGGCCTCTCAAACTATGGCTTTGAAGAAGTTCATGAGGACGGGCCTAATTTTGATGTTGACATAGAGCAAATTCATGTGGACAGGGCTATTCAAGGAAGAAGGTTCATTGTAGAAGAAGGTTCAATAAGGCTAGAAAATGGCATGGTATTTACTAATGTGAATGAGTTTAGGGAAGCGTTAAGGGATTTTGCTATTCAAGAAGGATTTGAACTTGTTAGGGTGAAGAATGATAAAGCTAGAGTGACTACACATTGTGCTAGTGATGGATGTCCATGGCGGATTCATGCTGCTATAACACCCGATGAGATTACATTTAGGATCAAAACCTATGATTCATGGCACACATGTATTAGGTCCTCCAAAAATTCAAATGCAACCTCCACTTGGATTGCTAGGAAATTAAGGAGCAAGCTTTATGCAAACCTTGACTTGAGGTATTCTAGTATGCAACAAGATCTACTTGAGAAGTTTGGAGTTCAAGTAGGCCAAAGGAGGTTATACCGAACAAAGATAAAAGCTAGAGAAGAGGATTATGGCAACCATGCTAGGTCTTATAAGAAAATACTAGCATATGCTAATGTGGTCTTGGAAACCAACCCTGGCAGTATAGCAAAGATTTAGTATGAGAGACCTGACATTGCAATGAATCCTACCTTGAAGAGGTTCTTTTTATGCTTTGATGCTATAAAGAAAGGCTTTATCAATGGTTGTAGGCCATTCTTAGGAATTGATGGTTGCCACCTCAAGGGGCCATTTGGGAGTGTTCTACTTGCTGCCATTTCTCTTGATGGCAACTATGGCTTATTTCCAATTGCAGTCGTCATTGTAGAGGTTGAATGCAAGGATAGTTGGCTATTTTTCTTGCAACGTTTAGATGTTGCATTGGTTAGCATGACTGATAAGCCGCTTTGTATTATGTCTGATCAGCAAAAGGTATGTAGATCGATTATTTTAATACTTTAATTTAATGTGTCAATTTTTTAAATCCCTAAGTCCTTTTTTTTTTTTTTTTTTTTTCTATTTGAGGATGTCAAATGCATCTAATATGCTAGAAGTTTTTATTTGATATAGTCTTTATTTTATATAGTGACTTGAACATTGATAATTTTGATCTTATTTGATATAGTCTTTATTTTTTTTCCTATGTTTAGTCAATCATAGTTTAATGCTAGCATTTGTCACAAGGTAATCTAGTTAGATGTTATTTTGTAAAGCTGTTTTATTTTTTAAGAGTTAGTATTTTTAGATATACATTGTATGTTTGTGCTATGAACATTTTCTATTTTTAAGAATTGCATTTTTCAAAGTTAAGTTGTTAATCATTTTTTGTCATTACGGTTTCTTAGGGTTTAACTGATGCAATAGCTCAAGTCTTCACTGCAGCAAGTCAAAGGCTATGTTGTAGGCACATATATAGTAATTTCAAAGTTAAATTTCCAGGCCTCATGCTTAAGATAAATTTTTGGGCTGCTGCAAAAGCGTATAATGAATTTTTGTTTAACAAAGCTTTGCAGCGTATAAGAGTGAACAATGAGGCAGCCTATGTTTGGTTGATGAGTAAGCCCAAGGAAATGTGGGCTAGACATGCATATGATCCAAGAATTAAGATTGACCATGTAACTAATAACATGACAGAATCATTTAATCAATGGGTTGGAAACCTTAGAGCTAAACCAGCTCTTACCATGTCAGATGGAATTCGGATCAAGATTAAAGGAAGACTAAATAAAAGGTTTGAGAAGGCCGATACTTCAGATTCTTTGGTTACTCCTAAGATAAAGAAAAAATTGGACTTGATCCAACAAGATTCGAGGTTCTGCAATGTAATAGCAGCTGGTGATGATGAGTACTAGGTTGTTGATGGTTTTACTACATTTGTAGTGAATTTGATTGTGAAAACATGTGCTTGTGGTTATTGGAAGATAAGAAGGCTGCCATGCAAGCATGCAACAGCATGTATTGTGCATAAAAAGGGCAAATATAGAAACTTATTGTGATGAATACTTGACAAGGTTCACCTACCTGAAAGCATGTGGTGAAATCATTCATCCCTTACCTAATTTGAATGATATTAATGCTGATGAAGATGTGGAGCCTCCTATCCTTCGTAGGTTGCCTGGTCGACCAAGGAAAAACAGGAGGAGAGAGCTAGGAGAGCAACCAACTGGTTTGAATGTTGCTAGGAGGTTAAATACTATAAAATGTCAAACTTGTAAAAGGTTTGGTGATAACAAACGCACCTGTCAAAGAGATTCAACTGTTGGCAATATAAGGGGTATCAAGGTTGTAAATAGTAATTTTATTTCTTTTAATTGTAGTTGTATGTGTTTTAGTATTTGAGTTTCTAATTCTCTCTTAATTTTGTAGGAAACAAGGACTGGGGAAAGCTCTGGTGGAGGGGCATGTGCTAATATGATGAATAATGTTGTTGAAAATGTTGTTGATGATGGTTTAGATGCTACTACACAACAAAGTGTAAATGTTGCTGCTACTGGTATGAATGGCTTTACTCCACTGGCTAATGATGAGCCTAGTGGAAGTGATTATGCTGCCTCTTGAAGTTGATGGAATTTGGAACCATTTTTGGACAATTATTTTTGTTGTTGTTTTGGTGGCTGTCAGTGTTGGTTTGGATGGTGTGTTTTCTTTTTTTGAAAAGCAAATTGACAGCATAATAGACAGCATAGTGGACAACTTTGTGCAGATAGTTTTTGTTAAGTGATGCACAACAAAGTGGACATAATGTGAACAGCTAACATACACAATGGACCTGGTGGGTCTTGGAAAGTTTTTGCCTTTTTGGTTTCCTTTTTATGTCCTGTATTAACTTAGACTGATAGTTATTAGTGTAAATTTTTGTAACTAATAGATGGTACAATATTGTGAATGTAACTAATGATATATATAACTTTGACAATGCTGTCAATGAATATTTATTATGAACTTAATGGGAATGCAAATATAAATTTAAATTTACTTGTCTATACTTGTTGTTGGTGCAAATACAATGATAATAGAAATAATACAAAGAGAAACTGAATAATACTTCTGAATTTTTATTACTTTAAAGAGAGAAATTACACAACACTATTTGGACTGAGGCGCGACACTCGCTCTCTTTAAGGAGATTCAAGCCCTTGGTTGGCTAAACTTTGTAACCGGTGCAGACCTTCTCTGTCTTGTCTCCCCCAGGATACAACAGCCCAACAAGTGTCGTATGGCTAGAACAACTTCTGCACAAAGTGTTCAAGCCCAAAGCTCCACCAGAAAGAACACCCTTCTTTGACAAAAATCTCTCTATTTTTTGTGTGTATATTGTATTTGCAGTAACTTGGATTGAGTCTGAATGAGTCTATTTATAGGCTCAATGGGCCAAACGGATAGTCCATTAAGTGGGTTAATGGCTCTTTATTTTCCATAGTAAAAATGGAGTATTAATTCGGGCTATTACTCACCAACGGATATGGTAATTGCTCTGAATGGGCTGTCAAGTAGGAGGATCCAAGAGGCTGATTTATTTCCAATTTTGATACCTCCACTCTTCACCTCCCCCTTGCGCACGTATCTAGCCCAATATCTAAGTCAATACATTGTAGCCCATTAATCACCACAATTAAAAAGAATAAAATAGTCTCTCTCCTTTTCAATGTGGGATTAAACATTTTCACTAACTCCTCATCTTCCATATTCACTCCCACATCTTTACATTTATGTTATTACATTTATTCATTTTATTTATTTAATATTAAAATGCTCCAACAATCCCCCACTCATTTTAATATTAAATTTTTAGTTAAAGAGAGATTACCAGGCAAAGACAGGTCACTATGCATCATGAAGGTGTGCTCTGCATTGAACCTTCACTTAGTAAAACAGCAATCTCAACTCCAGAGTCGTAATGGTCTCTGACTTGAATTAGGACTGCTTTAGGGAAATTAAGTGTCACTTCTTACACATAACAACCTAGGTGTTGACATGAGCTTTTATAGCTAGCACTTTACGGCCGTGTGCTGATCCCGGTTTCATGAGTATATTTGAGATTAAGTCCAAATCTCATAGGGAGCGGCCCCACTCCCACACTCACATAGGTGAAATTTGTCAAGAGTGCTCCTGTAATTCTGACACCCCACTCATACGAGCTACAAATTTCATTAAGAGTTTTTTACTCAACCTCTTCACATTACAGGATAAATGCACTTACATCATAGGGATGAACAATTAAATAATTATTTACAAAATAAATAATTAAAAATAAATAAAATTGTGCATTTCTTACGACCATCGTATGATTCGTTTTTCCCATTGAACCCAATTCTCAGGATCTCTGGTCCTTGGGTTGGGTATCCTCATACATGGCTCATAATTCTATGGACTTTAGTCCCATCCCCCTCGATGTATTCCAGACTCTATCTTTTGCCAAGGCCTTGGTAAATGGATCTGCAAGATTATCATTAGATTTAATATAATCCACAGTTATGATGCCACCACTCAAATAAGATCGCACGGTACTGTGCTTTCTTCTTATAGGTCTGGATTTACCGTTATAGTAACGATTTTTAACTCTACCAATTGCGGCAGTGCTATCACAATGAATTAGTATAGGTGGAATTGGCTTTTCCCATAGTGGAATTTCAAATAACAAATCTCTAAGCCAATTTGCCTCTTCACTAGCTGAAGCTAATGCTATTAATTCAGCTTCCATTGTTGAATTAGCAATTATTGTTTGCTTTTTAGATTTCCAACAAATAGCACCACTACCTAAGGTAAAAATATAACCAGTGGTAGAGAGAGAATCACCTAACAAAGTATTCCAATCGGCATCACTAAAACCTTCAATCACAGCAGGGTACTTTTTATATAATAAGCCATAGTTTTTGGTACCAATTAAATATCTCATGACTCGTTCAATAGCTAGCCAATGATCTTTACTAGGCTTGCTAGTAAATCTGCTAAGCATTCCTACTGCATATGCAATGTCAGGCCTAGTACAATTAGTAGCATTACGCAAACTACCAATGATACTAGCATAATCCTTTTGATTAAAAATCTCATCATCATTATTCACGAGAAATAAATGAACACTAGAATCAAAAGGAGTAGCTACACTTTTGTGATCATGAAAATTATATTTTCTCAATATTTTCTCAACATAATGTGATTGATCAAGATATATTCCATCACATACTTTTGTAATTTTCATGCCCAAAATAAAATTAGCCTCACCAAGATCTTTCATATCAAAATGGCTTTTAAGCATATTTTTTGTCTCATTTATAACATACATATTTGAGCCAAAAATCAACATATCATCCACATAGAGGTTAATAATAACATGTAAATTATTCCATGATTTAGAATAAATACATTTATCACATTCATTTGATTTATAACCATTCTCAATCATGCAGGAATCAAACTTTTCATGTCATTGCTTAGGTGCTTGTTTTAAGCCATATAGAGATTTAATTAGCTTACATACCTTGCTTTCTTGTCCAGGCTCTACAAAGCCTTCGGGTTGATCCATATAAATCTCTTCCTCTAGGTCCCCATTTAGAAAAGCAGTTTTTACATCCATTTGATGAATTTTCAAATTAAAAATTGCAGCAATAGCAATTAACAATCTAATAGATGTAATTCTTGTTACCGGAGAAAAAGTATCAAAGAAATCAAGATCAACTTTTTGTTTAAAGCCTTTTGCAACAAGCCTAGCTTTAAACTTATCTATTGATCCATCCGGTTTCAACTTTTTTCTAAGGACCCATTTACAACCTATGGTCTTACAACCCGATGGAAGATCTACTAATTTCCAAGTTCTATTAGAAATTTGAGATTCCATCTCATCATTTACAGCCTCTTTCCAAAATATAGCATCAGGTGATGTTAAAGTCTCTTTTAAATTTTGGGGATTTTCCTCAATGTTAAAAACATAATAATTAGGACCAAAATCCTTTTCAGCTCTAGCTCTTTTACTCCTTCTAGGTTCCATTTCAAAATTTTCTTGACTTTGTAAACGTGAAGTAGAAGAACTAGGTTGTGACAAAATATTTTCTTCACCCCCACTATTTTTCAATTTAAAAGGAAATTTTTCTTGATGAAAAATTGCATCACCAAACTCAAAAATTATTTTGTTTTTAAGATCAAAAAATCTATAGGCTGTACTATTAATTGCATAACCAAGAAAAGCACAGGTAGTAGCTCTAATTCCTAATTTAGGCATTTTAGAGTCAGTAAGCCTTACATAAGCAAGACAACCCCATACTCTCAAATATCCCAAATTTGGCTTATGTCCTTTCCATATCTCAAAAGGTGTGGTGTGTGACTTTTTATGTGGCACCCTATTCAAAACATGACATGCTGTTAAAATAGCTTCACCCCAAAAATGCAAAGGTGCACCAAATTCAATTAACATGGCATTTGTTAACTCAATTAAAGTTCTATTTTTCTTTTCAGCCACACCATTAGAAGCGGGTGAATATGGTGCAGTAGTTTCATGGATAATTCCCAAAGACTGAACAAATGAGTTGAATGCACTAGATTCATACTCACGGCCTCTATCACTTCTTATTCTTTTTATTTTTCTACCGAATTGATTTTCAACTTCTTTTAAAAAATCTTGAAATTTTTCAAAAGCATCACTTTTATTTTTCAACAAATAAATAGTTGTATATTTTGAGAAATCATCAATAAAAGTGATAATATATCTATTTCCTCCACGAGTTAAAATTCCCTCAAATTCACATAAATCAGAGTGAATTAACTCAAGCAATTCGGTATTTCTTAAAACATTTTTATGAGGCATTTTTGTAATCTTAGCTTGACTACAAGTTTCACATTTTTCAAAATCTTTTGACAGTCTTGGAATTAATCCTAAACTACTCATGATTCCCACATATCTACTATTTATATGACACAAACGAGCATGCCAGAAATTAATAGAAGAAAGCATATAAACTGAATTGGTAGATGCTTTATTATTCTCAATATTTAATTTAAACATTCCATCACAAGCATAACCCTTGCCCACAAATAATCCCTTTTTAGTGATTACATAATTATCAGATTCCATAGTTTGCTTGAAGCCAGCCTTGTTAAGCAAAAAACTTGACATCAAATTCTTCCTCATGGACGGAGTGTAAAGAACATCTTTTAATGTTAGCACGTGTCCAGAAGTGAATTTCAATTCAACCTTGCCACTCCCAAGAACCTTGGTTTTGCTAGAGTCACCAAGCATAACAGTTTTTTCTTCTTCAAAAGGAGTGTACAACTTGAACCAATTTTTGTCATAGCAGACGTGCCTATTAGCACCAGAATCTGCCCACCACCCTTCAACATATTGCACCATATTAATGTCTGTAATCATAGCCACTAAAGGCTCTTCGGTTACGTTAGCCTGCGGGACAGATTCACGTTTCCGAAATTTGCAAAATCGAGCAATATGCCCACTCTTGCCACAGACAAAACAGGATCTATTAAATTGATCTTGTGAAGGGGGTCCTTGGTTCTTATTGTAATTTTTATTCGGGTTTTCCCTTCCTTGAGGTCTATTATTATTTTTAAAGGCTCTCTTTTTAGGCTTCAATTGACTATTTCTAGGAAAATGATTTTTAGGCATATTATTATTGGCTGAAATAAGGTTTACCTTTGTGGTGGAATTACCATTGCTCTCTTGTGTCATGAGTGCATCTTGTCCTCTAGCCTCCTCCTCCACACGGATGCCTGTGATCAAAGTCTCCAAGGATGTCTCCTTTTGTTTGTGCCGCAAAGTCTTTTGGAACTTCTTCCAAGATTGTGGTAGTTTGTCAATTATGCCAGCTACCACCAAATTGTCTCCAATCTTTATGCCTTCGGATCTCAATTCTGCCACAATCATTTGGAAATCTTGTGCTTGATCCACCATCGATTTTCCATCCACCATTTGGTAACGAAAAAATTTGCTAGCAGCATACTTCTTTGCACCTGCCTCCTCGGTATCATACTTGTTTTGTAAAGCTTTCCAAATTTTCTTAGCAGAATTGTAAGTTGTATCATAATAATCATAGAAATGATCGGCAAGACAATTCAACAGATAAGAGCGACAGTTATACTCATCTTTTGTATACTAATCTATTTTTTCTTGATGGAGAATATATTCTTCATCACTCATCTCATCGGTAGGAACTTTTGATGGATTCTTGTCAGTGAGGATGTAGGAGACTTTGAGAAGACTCAAGTAGAAGAGGACCTTTCCTTTCCACCTCTTGAAGTGGGTTTCCTTAAAGCGAAAGGGCTTGTTAAGATCTCCAACAGGCTCATTTGGTTTCTCTTGTGTAGGCTCCATGTGTTTGAATCTCCTTAAAATTGTTGGTGCAAATACAATGATAATAGAAATAATACAAAGAGAAACTGAATAATACTTCTAAATTTTTATTACTTTAAGGAGAGAAATTACACAACACTTTTTGGACTGAGGCGCGGCACTCGCTCTCTTTAAGGAGATTCAAGCCCTTGGTTGGCTAAACTTTGTAACCGGTGCAGACCTTCTCTGACTTGTCTCCCTCAGGATACAACAGCCCAACAAGTGTCGTATGGCTAGAACAACTTCTGCACAAAGTGTTCAAGCCCAAAGCTCCACCAGAAAGAACACCCTTCTTTGACAAGAATCTCTCTATTTTTTGTGTGTATATTGTATTTGCAGTAACTTGGATTGAGTCTGAATGAGTCTATTTATAGACTCAATGGGCCTCACGAAATTACTACCAAATTTATTCTGATTAATTAGGTCCATTATTCTGATGTAGTGGGTGTTACAAGATTAATTGTTGGATATAAATCTGATGGGCTGGAGTTACACAATTAATGGTCTGATAAGGAGTTTCTGAAGAATGAAAAGGCCCAAACGGATAGTCCATTAAGTGGGTTAATGGCTCTTTATTTTCCATAGTAAAAATGGAGTATTAATTCGGGCCATTTACTCACCAACGGATATGGTAATTGCTCTGAATGGGCTGTCAAGTAGGAGGATCCAAAAGGCTGATTTATTTCCAATTTTGATACCTCCACTCTTCACCTCCCCCTTGCGCACGTATCTAGCCCAATATCTGAGTCAATACATTGTAGCCCATTAATCACCACAATTAAAAAGAACAAAATAGTCTCTCTCCTTTTCAATGTGGGATTAAACATTTTCACTAACTCCTCATCTTCCATATTCACTCCCACATCTTTACATTTATATTATTACATTTATTCATTTTATTTATTTAATATTAAAATGCTCCAACAATTGTTACTTGTTAATTTTGTGAAAACAGTTTTTTTTTTTTTTTTTTTTTGTTAATGTTTTCATCATAGGAATGTGAAAGTGGATTATCTTATGCATAACATTATTTAACCAATTGACATGGTTGTACTATCATGAATTATCCTACTATATGTAAGAGGTGTTGCTGTTAAAGAAAATTCCCACATTAGGAGTGTTGATATATCAGGTAACAAAAATATTTCAAATATTAGAGGCTTTGCAAATATCATGGGATTGATTGAAGAATCCTCTTCTCACACAAAGTCCACAACTAATCAATTGGACATCTCATAGATTACCACTATCAAGGAAATATAGTACACATGTTTACAACAATTTCATCAAAGAAAAACATATTTCCTTAAATCTCTCATATACATGTGTAATCCCATGAAATAGAAGTCTGCTTTATGATTTATATAGAATTTCGAAATCTTGTATATATCCAACTACTTCATCACAAGTGATTTGCTAGACCATTTGCATTTTAATTGAGTTTTTTGGGAATAAAATTGCATTTATTTATTATCAAACAATGGGTCCCATGGCTGGACTAAAACTAGAAAGCTTTGCATTTGCAAAATGCATTTAGGCTGGCGGGAACAAATGAGTGCGAGGTACCTTTCTGAACATTTAGTCTTGGAAATGGAAAAAAAGCTATGCAAGTTTTGTTTTAAGTGGAGTGAACAAACGGCATGTAACGGTGTTTATGTTTAAGGACTAAAATGGTTGCTTTTTAATTGTCTTGGATTTGTTTGGTATTACCCTAAACCTCAGGATAGTTATATGGAATTTACCGAAAAAATTATTTTGAGAAGCAATTGGGATTGGGAACTTATGTGAAAATATTATTAAATAAATTTGAGAATCTTCTATCAAAAAATTAAAAAATTGAGAGTCGTGGAGAACGATGCACGTCATTAGTTTAATATTAGTAAATAAATTTGAGAATCTTCCATAAAAAAATAAAAATAAAAATAAAAACATGAAAGTCGTGGAGAACAAATCAAGTGTCATTAGCTCACTACTAGTACAGTCTTTGTTTACTTGAAAACTTTAAATAAATTAGTGGCATCAACAGGAATTTGAGATAAGAAACTACCAAGTCATTATATTCCAAAAGTACTTAATAATTACTTCTTTATTTTTATTTTTATTTTTATTTTTTTGAGGGTGACCTAATAATTACTTTTATTTGCAAAAAGACGAAAACATAACCAAATTGAGTGTACTTATAGAATACTTCAAGTGTACTATAAATGCATATTTTTTTCTTCTCAGATAATAGTGGGTCTTATTAATTAAATTCATAGTAAAACCCACGATTCATGTAAGAGAGAATGTATGCATTTATGATACTTTCGAAATATTAAATAACTTTTTCAAATTGATACAAATACAAGTATACAACCAAGTTGTTCTTACCATAATTATAAAAATACAATTGTTTACACAGAAGCAAAGGTCATTTCTTAATTTTTCCTTTCTTAATATGTACAAGAGGGGGGAGAATAAAATCTATTTCAACATATCTCTATCTCCTCTTATAAATAAAAAAGGTAAGATGGTGAATTCAAGACATACAATTATCAATCCAACAATGCTTAATGCATAGTAGCAATGCCATATCATTTGAGAAAACGTTATGTCCGAAGCTGGCAGAAAAGGGGTTATTTACACCACCAATTAGGAGCTGCCACGCCAGATATTCAATGAGGCCTCAATATACTCTTTCACACAAGATTGTAGCTCAAATAAAACCAAAATCATCAAACACGTTCTATTCAGAAGCCCTTACCTGGAGAAACAGCACCAACACCAACGCCTCCTCTCCTTTGACTAACGAAGCTCCTCCCCACTGCTGGAGCGGCCACCGCATCGTTCTGAGCCAACACCCACACACCTAAATACTGCGATTTATTCCGATTTCCCCTTTATTGTTTGATTAGTTATTTCCCCAAAATTTAGGTTTCGAAATTTTGGTGGGTTTGGGTTATTTTTTGGATATCAATCTGTTCATATTGATATAGGTTTTGTTGATTTATATGGATTTTCGTCTTTTTTGTGTGTGTGGTATTTTCATGGGTTTTGATTAGATTCTTAAGTGATAGGCCACCCATTTGTACTTGTATCCGTGTATTTGATTAGATTCTTAAGTGATTCCATGGTATTTTCACATAGAAGATAGTCTGTTCATCTTGCATCGTTGATTAATAAGAGACAACTGAGGAGCCAATTCCAAGATTACCAAAGGAGCCCAGCTTGATGAAAAGGCCCAAAAATGTGGTCCATTGATTGCCCAGTTGAAATCGTTTGGGAATTAGGAGTTTAATTATTACATAAATTTAAGAATGATACATCAAAATTGTTTGTCGATTGGAATCTTTGGATTCCTCTCTCAGTTGAAATCTTTAGTCTATTTGTCCAAATATGCTTCCAAATGTTCTATTCCATCATTTAGTTAATTAATATAAACATATCGAAAGTGTGCATTATGACATTTCTTGAAACTAAAAATGGCAGAAATTGTCACCTTTGATATATATCAATGTTTGAAATGGATGCATTCAGAGTTTCAGACAGTTATACTTAGCAAGCTTCCACCAATTTTTAGGTGTTTGACAGTAGGGATGGTTGAGTTCAACCAAAGCAATCTTGGTTCAGAGAAAATGTTTGGATCATGACTATTGAAATAAATTTGGAGATAACTCTTGAAAGAAACAAAGTAGATACTTTTGGAAATTCAAAATTTGGAATGGCTTGACAGAACTGAAATTAGAAATTGACATGCTAGCACCATATCCATGGTGACCTAACATGTAATGCTGGCCATGGCTTGTCCAAACATACGACTAGAACCCAATCCCCTATTTTGACTATAGGGAACTTTACTTTCTTTTTTCTCTCACCTTTTATTTTTATTATCGATGTGTTGTTGATTGCATACTCAACTCTGATTTATGTCATTGACTCATCTCCCTAGCAAGTTTCATTTTATCTAGTTGAGGTTGCCACATTACGTTTATGCGCAAATTGACAGAGTTGTGTTGTTAATATTTTTTTTATTATTGCTTGCTTCATCCAATGTAAACAGAGTTGTAAAATGCAAGAGAGCTGGTCACCAGGTGCTAAGGCAAGGTGAGGAGTGCTCCTCTAATGCCTTTTGAGCTTCAAGGCAAGGAACACTCACCTTTGGGTTTGAAGTGAGTACATTTGGGCTTTTTATATTATTTAAGAACTTTCGTTTTTTAATCTTTTAAGAGATGAGTGGCAACCTTGTGGACAACCTAAACTGCCTTCTTTGCTAGTCTAATTTTAAAATTTTGAATTATGTTATTTTCTGAAAGTCACTGTGCTCCATCTTTTTGTAAAATAGGTATTAAGTGTAGGCAAAAATAACTATTTCTAGGTTGCCTCATCGTGATTATACTATCATGTTTATTTAATTTTTATTTTTTTTTAAACGTTGACTTAAATTTTTTGGATTTGCTTTTCTTGGGAGCTTGTTCAATTAGGAATCCAACACTAAAATGAATTTCATTGAATGGGAATCTTGTTTTTTGTTACAGGTGCCTTTTCGACAAGTTTTTTTTACTGTGGTTGTTGAATTCTCCACCATGAACCTGGGCCTCTGGACACAGCTGGTATCATTTATTTGATAGATATTATCATATTCATAGCTTCAAATATAATTTTATACTACTTGTAATTTCAATTTTCTCCTACTTGTAATGTCAATTAGCTCTCTATATGTACCAGAGTGCAATTAAAGATGTAGTTGGAGTTGTTTTATTTAGTGTTTATTGAGTTTTTGAGCAGGGTGTTCAACTGTACCCTGACTTTGTTATGCTTATGTGGAATTAATTTGAATTTCTAACAATTCAAATTGGTTGTTCAGTTTTGTATTAAGTGGTTGGATTTACTCTTTACTTATATCCTAAAACAATTTTGTAATTAAACAAGTTTGCCAAATTAGGCAAGTTTGGTATTGTAATAGCACAATATTTGAATTTATTCTCAATCGTTTCTTATGAATTTTTCTTCTCTTTTGGTTTTTATAGTTTATTTTGAAATTTAAAATTACTTGAATTGAAAATATGAGTGCGAGCAATGAAGAACCTAAAACAATCTCACTTTATGATATGGTGGATGATGAGTCAAAAATAAATGAAGATCAAAATGATGTAGACTTGTCATTGAATGATTCAAATCAACCTTTTGCATGCAATAGGCATTTGGAACCATGTCTCAATATGGTATTTGATAAGCTTAAGGATGCTAAAGCATGTTATAATGCATATACAAGGCGAAAGGGGTTTGGCATAAGAGTAAATCATACTCGAAAGACTAAAAAAGATAGAATATTGGTTGGTATTGAATATGTTTGTTCAAAGGAAGGGTTTTGTTGTAGATGTGATGAAGACACAGAAAGAATAGGTCCAGAGCATGCAAAAACAAGAGTGGGATGCAAAGCAATGATAGGTTTAAAGAAAATTGAAGATACATGGGTTGTGTTGAAGTTTGTGGAGGATCATAATCATGAGCTTCTTACTCCTAAGAGTACAAGCATGCTTCGTGGGCATAGAGTGATAACAAATGCCCAAAGGAATCTTATAGATACACTCGATGAGACAAGTATACCTCCAAGCAAGATAATGTCTGTGTTAAGTAAAGAATCCGGTGGTGATTATAATGTTGGATGTATTTCGGTCGATATTCAAAATTATTTGGGTAATAAAAGAAGAAAGTTGCTTCAAGATGGAGATGCCTAGGGAATGTACAAATATTTTATTGAGCAGCAATGGAAAAATTTAGGTTTTGTTTATGCAATTGAAGTTGATGAAAATGGGTGCATGGGTAATTGCTATTGGGTAGATGCTAGGTCAAGAATTGCATACCAATATTTTGGAGATGTTGTTACTTTTGATGCTACATACCAAACAAATACTTATAAGATGCATTTTGTTCCTTTCACAGGGGTTAACCACCATCATCAATCTGTGTTTGGATGTGCTTTGCTTATGAAAGAAATAGTTGAATCTTATACATGGTTGTTGAAGACTTGGCTTAACGTAATGCTTGGAAATCATTCTTCTACAATTATCACAAATGATGACAAGGCTATGGCTAAGGCAATTGCAAATGTATTGCCTAATGCAACTCATAGATTGTGTATGTGGCATATTTTACAAAAAGTTCCAAATCAGTTGTCCCATATATATAATAAATACCATTGCATCCATGATACACTCACCATTGAAGAGTTTGAGTCAAGATAGAGTAAGATTATGGAGAACTATGGATTAAGGGGATAATGATTGGTTGGAAAATCTCTATATGTGGCACGAAAAATGGATTCTCGCTTACTTACGAAGGAAATTTTGTGCCAGGATGTCTACAACTCAAAGGATTGAAAGCATGAATAAATTTTTTAAAGAGTTCATTCAAGTACAACAATAAGTGACTTTGTGTATCAGTATGAGCAAGTTTTGAATGCACGTTATCTTAAAGAGAAAGAACATGATGTAAAGACAAAAAATTCAATGCCAATTTTGAAAACATGTTACAAGATGAAAGTAGAGGCGGTAAAAGCTTATACAAGAAAGATGTTTATGAAATTTCAAGAAGAGTTATTTTGTAGTAAAAAATACAACATATCCAAATATGGTGAAGACGGAGTGAAAAAGATATATAAGGTGGTAGTTCATGGGAAAGAAAGTCCATTTTATGAAGTGTCATTGGACATTGTTGAGACAAATGCTATTTGTACATGCCATATGTTTGAGTTTGTTGGAATTATTTGTAAGCATATTCTTGTTGTTTTTGTGAAGAAATCTCTTGTGCACTTTTTTCTATCACATTATATTTTAGAGAGATGGACAATAAATGCCAAGAAGTGCATTGTACATGAAATATCTGGTGATATCTTACAGGTTAAGCCACAAATTTCTTCTACCTTGATGAGAAATAGTTTGATGCTTCAATTTTTGGAAGTTGCAGAGGCAGGCTCACAATCAGAGAAGAAATACAAGCATCCTGGACAAACTCTACAAAAGGTTCATGAGGAGCTTCTAGCCATGCAAGATGTTTATGATATTGATGATTCAGGAAGTCCTGATAATACTACATTAAACAATCAAGTATTATCAAATCTTCTAATTGCTTTGCGAGACCCTCCACATGTTCCTTCAAAGGGTAGGACTAAAGCTTTGAGACAAAAGCATCCAAGAGAAAAGCAATTGATGAAGAAGAGAAAGTGTAGCATTTGCAAAGAAACAGGTCATGTGAGAAGCAATTGTCCGTCACATAAGCATTCCGGGTAATTATGTAAAATTATTGATTTTTGTATTAATTTATTATTCAAATTTTTGTTTTATAAAATTTCTTCTTGTAGGGATGTTGCAAATACAAGCTTGACACCATACTTGGAGTCAATGCATCAACAAAGTGAAACTGAGGTTATTTAATTATAATAAATTCAATTTCACGATAATACATATCTTTAATGATATTTTCCAAAATGAACTTTTAATTTTTTGAATTAGGAATCTTCGATAGAAAGGTTGAACCCGTCATTCATAGCAAATACATTGTACTCCACAAGTTTTGTACAGGTATATGATGTATTTGATTTTTTTTACTTAGTATAAATTGTTCTGTAATGGATGATTTTGTTATTTATTCTAATTTCTATTTGTCAATCATCTTAAGGATTCTTTGCCAGCTGTAACGTATCCTTCTACATCATCATCATCTACTATGCATATACATCATAACCAGTCATCATTTACGGTATGACCACTTACTATTTAATTAGAACATTTTGAATTTTTTTTTTTTTAACTGTGCTCACTCTAATATATATATATATATATATATATATATATATTGTATTTGGTTGTACGTTCTTTTATGTAGGATCTATTACAACAATTCCAAGAAAGCTAATGTACAAACAAGTTTTGTGACCAAGAGAATGCATTGGGAAGCAAATATTTTTTGCTATACAATATTTTAATTGTGGTGGATAGAACCATCTTCTTGTAGTTTGAATTGAGAAAAGATTTATTTTAAGATGTATCTTCAATCGTATGATTCTCTTTTTATACTCAGAATCATGACTTGTTTTATTTCAGGTGAATGTATTGTCAATTAGAATTTTTATAAAAAAAATTGTGACATTTTTTTTTTCAAATTTATTTGTAATCTTATGATGCTTTTTTTGTATTCTGAATCATGACAGTTTTATTTCAGGTGAATGTATTCTCAATTAGAAACTTAAAAAAAAAAATTGTGACAGATTTTATTTTAGATGAATGTATTGTCAATTAGAAACTTTTATAAAAAAATTGTGATAGGTTTTATTTCAGATGTATTTGTAATCTTATGATTCTCTTTTTGTATTTTGAATCATGACAGGTATTATTTCAGGTAAATGTATTGTCAATTAGAAACTTAAAAAAAAAAAATTGTGATAAGTTTTATTTTAGGTGAATGTATTGTCAATTAAAAACTTTTATAAAAAAATTGTGATAGGTTTTATTTCAGATGTATTTGTAATCTTATGATTCTCTTTTTGTATTTTGAATCATGACAGGTATTATTTCAGGTAAATGTATTGTCAATTAGAAACTTAAAAAAAAAAAAAAAATTGTGATAAGTTTTATTTTAGGTGAATGTATTGTCAATTAGAAACTTTTATAAAAAATAGTGACAAGTTTTATTTCAAATGCTTTTGTAATCTTATGATTCTCTTTTTGTATTCTGAATCATGACAGGTTTTATTTTAGGTGAATGTATTGTCAATTAGAAACTTAAAAAAAAAAAAAATGGTGACAAGTTTTATTTCAGATGTATTTGTAATCTTATGATTCTTTTTCTTTTTTTATTCTGAATCATGATAGGTTTTATTTTAGATGAATGTATTGTCAATTAGAAACTTGAAAACCAATTTGAAAATTTTAAAACTATTCATTTGAATACTAAGTGATACTAATGCAAAAAAAATTATGTTTTGCTAATTAACACTATGAACAAGAAAATTTCATAAAACAATTTTTTTTTTAAAGTCAAATATTATAATAACCGCGTACAAAGGAGTTTTATCAAGTTTCCTAATGGATGGTGGCCTTCTTGCTAAATTAGAACAGGATACTAAAACTTATGTGCAAGGAATGCTAGTGGAGTTTTAGTTGGCTACATTATCCCAATTATCTAAAATATCCAAGCTTATGTATTACTTTGATCTAAGTTGCTATTTCTATCAAGAGAAAAAAGTAGCTAGGGATTTTATATGACTAAGAATTTCTTATAGATAAAGATGATATTTGATAATCAATCGTAGTAAGATAGAAAAGAGTTTAACAATTTTGATGATGCTTATTATTCCTCCGGTGTTTAAATACAAATAATCTAATCGTCAACAATTCATTATCAAATATTTGATAATCAAATACAACTATATCTAATCATCAACAATTCAAATATGGATATACATGCAACAACTATCCTTATATGCAAAGCATCTCGTGCGAGACTTGGCTGATCCACTCCACCCTCCACACAAGTCATTCCCACCTTTAAACATAGCAATATATAACAATTTCATCACTTGCAACTTTCATTTTGATCACTCGAGTGCTTTGTAGTACTAAAGTTTCATTTCTTGGCCAGGAGTAGCATTCAATAGAAGATATAGACCAAAATCTAAGACATGATGGTACATTTGTGATATTCATTGCTTCCATCTGACAATTTTAAATACAAATTTACTTTCATTAAAAAAAATAATAACAACAAAATAAATAAACAAAACATCTTTTATGGAATCTTTGTACTCTTGTACATTGCAATAAAGTAGACAGATAAGACAAGTTAATGTCTTCTGAAAGCTCGAAAATGTGTTGAAAACACAAGAGCAATTTAGACCCCCAATTAAAATTACGGCTTGGTTGATTTTA
Source organism: Quercus ilex subsp. ballota (assembly GCA_032727855.1). Classification (NCBI taxonomy): domain Eukaryota; kingdom Viridiplantae; phylum Streptophyta; class Magnoliopsida; order Fagales; family Fagaceae; genus Quercus; species Quercus ilex. Next base: position 46,091,232 of record CM064917.1, read on the forward strand.
CACTAACTTAATACTAAGTGCGGAATAGTGCAAACCCAAGCGTATAAGCAATACAACTACTCTAATCCATATTTAAAGCAACACAGCAGTAAAAATGAAATGAACAAGAGTAGGGAAGAGAGAAGCAAACACAGAAAACACCAAGGCGTGTTTTCGAAGAGGAAACCGAAGAACTCGGCGAAAAACCTCTCCGCCGCCCTCCAAGCGGAAATCGATCCACTAGACAATCAGTTGGGATACATGGGTTAGCAAGAGACCCTCCAAGCCTAATCTACCCGATGTACGTAAGCCCTCCAAGCTCCTACTCCAACAAGGCTTCTCGGAACCGTGTCTTGTCCTAGTTCTCCGGATCCCGCAACAAGCTCCATGTTGCATCTGCCATCCTTGGCTTCTTCCAATGCTTCCCAGCAACTCCAAAACACTCTCTACACTCTGAATAGGTGTGGGTTGTGTTTGGGTACAAATCTCCTCTCAAGCTATGATAATGGGAGAGGGATGGAGAAGAGACTACTATGATATCTCACTAAGGAGGAGTAGCTCTCTCTAAAAGGATGGGTGTGTGTGTTGTAGAAAACCTATCTAGGGTTTTTCTCTCTGAATCATTCCTCAACATTTGTGGGTAATGGGGGTTTATATAGGATAGGTGCAAAATGTGTGAGTCAGTCAGTACAGGCTGGCAGAACAGCATGTCTCGCGGGTGTCTCGCGGGAAGGCCTTACCCGCGAGATACTCGCGAGAGACAGCTGTCTCCATCTGTCATGACTCTTCGCATTCCAGCATGTGCAGGGCACATGCTTCACTTCGCGGGAAGCTTAGTTGCGAGATACCCGCGAGATTCCATCAGCTTCCAAATTGCTTGAGTCTTCACACACTCTCTATCACACACCCCTTACAACAATTCCCACAACAAATACAGGGTATAAACAATTGATAGTAATTACAATCAAATTTGGTACGGAATAAAAGCCAACAAAACACATAGTTGTAAATCACAACTTTACATCTTCCACCACCAAATGGACATGAAATGGAGGTATTTTCACCTTTTTATGGTTTTTACATTGGTTCTAAATATGTTTCAAGTTTAAACTGAAATGGAAAGTTGCCTCAAATATACATGAATGAGAGGAGGATTTCAAGAATGGAAGATGTGAAATAGTCCATGTTAGTCTCAGCCATAAATAATTAGAGTTCAGAAAATATCTTGAATTAAGAAAAAGCACAAATTCAACCATCATACAAGTACTTAAAATGAATCCCTGTGGCCTAATTAAAAAGTTTCCTATAGGTTGGATAAGAATGCTATATGCTAGAAAAGAACATATTAATTTTAAATGCCTATTTCCACATTGTGAGTTTTCCAACATCATTTTGCCTAACAAAACTAATGCAATTTTATACTCAAATTGCAAACCTAGATCATAACCAATGTCTTTCTTGTTAAAGTAACTCCAAACCCAGATCACTGATCTGTCAATTTGCACATATCTAATGTGGCAACCTCAACTAGATAATATTTTGTCTAATCACATTGTATTCGTTTACATTCTATTGCGCATACCTAAGGTGGAGAATTCAACAACCACTGTAAAAAAAACTTGTCGAAAAGGCACCTGTAACAAAAAAATAAAATTTTCATTCAATTAAATTCATTTTAGTGCTGGATTCCTAATTGAACAAGCTAGTAAGAAAAGCAAATCCAATGAAGCTTCATTGAGTTTGTGTACTGAACTCAATGAAGCTTTTAATTATAACGTTTTCCTCAGATATACAATCTGCTCCCCACTCCCTCCAAGCCCTCTTATAATGGATCCATATATCTTCTTTGTTGTACTTACATTCTTCCATTCATTATCATTCTTGTTTCCCAACAAGGAGAACTCCAAAGGGATTCAATACTTCAATCATCAGAGTTGTGGCCCTTGTGGGCACTAGAAAGTGGCTGGATTGTGGGCAATATGTAAAAATTGAGATCATGCGTTTGATTAGGGATTCTATTTACGAAAGAAATTTTACCTGCAGACATATTTGAAATTTTACCTATTAGCCAAATTAGCATTTTTCATCCATCATTTAAGAGAAGTGCTATATGTACAACATTTTTATAATATTCTTAAATTCCTTGTATCTAGGGCACCACCGCGAAGGGAAGCTCACAACATTGCTTTGAGACAATTATATCATAGGTCTTGAGCTACTACAAAGAAGTTATGCATCACCTTTGAGATGAGGTGATATTATTGTAACATTTTACATGCAACAGCATTTTTTATGAGAGGATATCATATGTCGCATGCAACATATATATTATACAAAATAATTTATCCATTGAGAGAAGCCTCTACAGCTAATCTGGATGGCCTTACGAGTTACAACCACTATCACGATGCCCTCAACTTGTTTTAATTATGTGCTTCAAGATTCCAGACCTGGCTCAGCTGAAGAAAAGCAGGATAAGTGAAGGAAAAACCTTACCCGTAACTTTTTTTATATTAAATATAAAATTATTGGTAAAAGTTGGACATGTCAAATTACGGAGAAATGCTTTGAACACATAAAAATGCATAACTTTATGCCACAATTTGGCATGTGGCAAGTTGTAAGTGGTGGAGGTGTGTCCCCACATGGGCCACCACAACTTGCCTGGCAAGTTATAAGCGGTGGAGGTGTGTCTCCACATGGGCCACCACAACTTACCATGTGGCAAGTTGTGGCACAAAATTGTGCACTTTTATATGTCCCAAGTATTACTCCAAATTACCTAGTGCTAAAAATAGTACCACCTAAATATTCTATTAACTATTATACACCTAATAAAAGTTAATATATTCTATTTGTGGTGAGCCTTTTTTTGTGTATTGGGCTGGATCGCTCTTGCCGTACTATGGCCCTATGATTATGGGTAGGAGAGTCAAGGCTGGCCTAACTGAAATACACTAACTTGTGCACAACTTAGAGCCTTGGCAGGAATCTTGAGCATGTCATGTGCCCATGGCAGGAAATATTGTTACAAAACATTATAGCAGGAAAAACACAATACAGCAGGATAGCTAAAATACTTTAATTAAAATATTCCTACTAACAACAATAGTACTTGAACAATTCCATAAAGGAGAAGTATGATAATGTGATTATAGCAGGAATAGATTAATAGCAAAAAGAAGTCACGCTAGCTTTTAAACAGCCATGGCAAAAGAAAATAAGATCAGTCTGCCGAAAGAATGGGCTTGACCCTTTGGCAGATTCAAGTCCAAGAACGGAATCAACCTCCAATTTGAGTAACCTTAGAGGGAGATCCTGCTGTAGAAATTACTCACTTTGAAAAATGGACCTAAGTGGCTTGATCTCAAATTCTTGACTTACTAGAGAGTGGGCTATTGAGAGGAAGAGAAGTGGGTAGCCTATTGGTGAATGCTTTTACTCTTATCACTCATATTTTCTTCCTTACTCTCGATTTTCTTGTTTTCTTTGTTTTCTTACTTATGTTTCTTGTTTTTCTTTCTTTTTCGTTGTTATTCCCTTTCCCTCTTTGCTGTTCCGTGTTGTTCTTTACTATGCACATCTATGGTCTTTTATATTGCCCACCATGACAAAATTTACCATTTTTACCCCTTAATTGCTTTTAGCTTGTTATGGGTGCCCTTCCTAAACTACCCACTGGCCTTCCAGCTGCCTAGCCACCACTACTACACTGTGTTGGCCGTACCATGCCCCATTCCCAGACAAAAGTAGTTTTGTTTTGTTTTTTACTTCCCTTGGCACTCCCATCCGGATAAGGGTTGGGCTTCTCTTCTACCAACCTCTATAGCATGCATTTAGTGATTCCAACTCATATTTGTCTCTTTTTGGTAGAATGTCATCCAAGCAGGATATTTCCTCCCAAAGAGCTTGAGTGGAAACCCCAAAATAGGCTCCCCCTTCTCCCCATCACCAGAACACACCCTTTCTTATCTCTGACCTATGGCTCACCTCCCCTATATTAACTAAGTACAATTAGGTGGTGCCTGAGCCTTGTGTATGTGCTCCACTCCCATATGAGTCCGTTGCTTTTTTGGCGTTCATGCGTTTGCCATTGCCTACAGGTCTGTCTAACTCTGCTGCACGCTCTGGGGCTTATTTAACTCTTGTGGTGTGGATGAGTCATTGGGTCTTCATTCTCTGCATCTCATCTTTTCCTTGGGCTAGACATTGCTTAGGTTTGGGCTTCCTTTTCTTTAATTCGTCCCATGTCTCCTTTCATCCCTTGTCCGTGGGCTAGCTAGTGTTTCTGCCACACCACTTCATTGTTCCTGCTATGATATCATTTACCTTTATTTACCTTATTACTTCTGGGCTTGCAGGCTAAAGTGTCTGTCATACCAGTTTCACATATATTATTTATTCCTTCAGTTTCCACTGCTTAATATTTCTACTGGATCAGTTCACACAATATCTCAGGCTTCCCTGACCCATTTTATTCCTTGGGCATTCTTAGACTATTTCATTCTTTAGGCATCCTCAGTCCATTTCATTCTTTCTTACTTCTTACATTCCCATGGGCTTTTACTAAATCCTTTGGGCTTCCCCGGCCCTACTACCATGTCCTTTACCTTTGGATTTATTGGCCTTCAAACCAATCCCACTTACCAATTCCTTTCTTTGGGCCCCTCCAGCTCCTTTTTGCTTTCTTTCTATTTCTTATAATTCTCATAGACTTACTACTTCATTCTTTAGGGCTACCTTGGCTCATCTGCTTTCTTTGGAGTTTATTTTGTGGGCTTGTGGACCATCATTCCTATCATTCGGGCTCAATGGTCTTTATTTTGCTGTTTTCTTTCTTCATTTTTCTTATATTGTTGGGCTTCTTCTGCCATTGGGCCCTTTTGCCAAAAATGGGCATCAACACTATTATACACCTAATAAAAGTTAACGGAGTGAATGAAAAAAATGAATTTCATTCAAATTTTAAAGACAAAAATAATAATATTACATGAAGAAGTTTTAGAAACAGTATCAATCAAATTCATTGAAGAATCAAAATATATATATATATATATATATATATATATATATATATATATATGGGGTTTAACCACAAAAAGAAAATTTACCCAAAAAAGCACAAAAAGAAAAAAAGGTCTTGTGCAATCATTTGGCTGTATCTTTTTTACTTAATAACTAAATAGAAAATTTTTTAATAATTATTTTTCTTTTTTGTTTTTTGGATGATAAAAGTTTTAAGATTCAATTATCTTTCCTTTGACTTTCTCATTTACTCAACCATCGGTTACTGAAAGCTAATTGTTGCAAAACTTACTCTTTTAATGAAAAAAGTACTTCACATGCACTTTCAAAAATCATAATGGTAGTTCACAAAACTACTTCTCTTGCTTTCCATAGCAAATCTTAACGAAAATTTGGGTTTCAAAAACCAAGTGGCTAATCAAACATTTCCAAGCTCAAGAATCACAATAAACCTAATACAAAATAAACAAACTTCAACACACTGGTTGAGCCTAAGATTGACCAATTTTGTTGAGTCGACCTAACTCTTTGCTTGAGACATCTTTTTATGCAATATGACAGTAACCCTATCTCTCCTGATACCAAAATCATTTACCTTCTTTCGAAGGCCAGACAAATGCAATTTGAGAGCTAAGGCGAAAACTTTAAATAGACCTTTTTATAATAAAGTATTAGTTAAATAATATTTATTTTATTAATCATTAATTTAGTTAATATTCTAGCTAGATCACAATTCATGTTTGTTGAAGTGCCATACTAAAACCACAAATATTATAGCAAATCTTCAAGGAGCCTTGAAGTAACTAATAAATTAGTTTGACTGTCAACGTCTCGGCTTTTGGCAGCAAATCACTTTGAAGATAAAGCTTGTGGAAGGTATTACAAGTTACAACAAGAAGATGGAAGGTTAGATATAAGTCAGGTTACATGCAATGAAAATCTTGTATGTCTTGATTATTTTGCAGACTATACTTAGTGAATTTGATGAGACTATGCAATTACAATTGAACTATCACTTGAGTCTATTATTCAACAACAATAGCAAACATTGTATTAAAGTATAAAATACAGACTCAAATAAAATACTATAATCTTCCACCTTAATTTTATTGTCTCAAGAGAAAAAACTGTTGTGCAATTTATCACCAGTCTTACAGCTGAGGCAATAAAAAATCTTAAATCAATATTATTCCAAAAACTAAATCAACCATATATCATCTGAACATGAGGTTCACAATTCGCAATGACAAAAAAGTCGGTCATTTATTTTTGAACCTCAATTGACGCTGCTTGCTCTTGACTCTTGGAAAGAATGGTTCTCACAAAGTCATCCATTGCTTTAACAGAAGAACCCTTATTCTCTGTCTCATCACTTACCGCTGCCCTCAACTGCTTTTTAACCTCAACAGCCTTATTCCTCATATCCTTGCCTTTACCCTCTTTTTCCAAAACCAATTCAATGACCCTCTTCACCTCTTTCCCCACAATAATTCCTTGACTCCCTCTAGTCAACTCTACACTCACACCCATCTCCTCCATCAGCATCTTTGAGTTGTAAGCTTGCTCAGCCGCCATAGGCCATCCTAGAATAGGCACACCTTGGCTTAAGCTCTCCAACACAGAGTTCCATCCACAATGGCTTAGAAATGCTCCTGTGGATTTGTGTGACAGAATGTCCAACTGGGGTGCCCAGTTACGCACTAACAACCCTCGTTTGCTTTGCTTCATTCTTTCTTCAAACCCTTCTGGTAACCATTCATCTCTGAACTCACTTTTCATGTCGAAACCAATGGGTGGCCTTATGACCCAAATGAAAGATACTCCACTATCCTCCAACCCAATAGCTAATTCCATCATTTGGGACAAACCAATAGTGTTTTGCGAGCCAAAAGAAATGTAAAGAACCGAATCAGGACCGTGCAAATCAAGCCACTCAATGCATTTCTCAGTGGTGAGTCCTGGTGTTTTTCCAGCATGTTGTTTAGAAAAAGAAAAACCTGAAGATAATGTATTCTTAAGTAACGCTGGAGGAATAAGAGGCCCAATAGACCAAACAGGAAGTCTGAGATACTTTCTCAGAAGATCGAACCCCAATGGTTCAATTTCCTCAACTGAGTTACACAACCAACCAATAGACCCACAAGATTGTGAAATCTGTGTCTGCATAAATCTAGACCACAAGTCCTTACCATCTGCATCTCTTATATATTGATGAAGTTGAGAGCGATGAAAACGGTAGCTTTCAGGGAACCCCGGGACTTTGAACTCATCAGAATCTGATGAACGATGTGGTAGGTTGAGCCAAACAGAAACGTAAGCCAAGGTTCCATAGGCGCCACCAGTTGTGAATGTAACATTCACAGTGTTTACACTCTTTGCAAGCTCTGTGGCCCACCCAAAGAACACGTCTGATATTATACAGAGCGGAGGTTTCCCTTCTTGGTGGATGATATCATTGACAAGGTGCAAGACAGGGTCCTTGAGACTGATTGATGCATGAAAGAGCTTTCCTATGTTGCCGAGAGACAAGTTCTCAGTGTTCTCAGAGTTGGGTGGTAAGTCATGGTCAGTGCTGTTGAATGGGAGCTCAGCAAATCTGATGTTGAAGAGGGATTGTGAATTTGAGTCAGTTGAAATGGTGGAACGGAGGTATTGAATGTTGAGCTTGGTGCTGGCAATGGTGATGGTGAATCCAGTTCTTTGTTGGATCTGTCTTGCTAGTGCTAGGAATGGGATGAGATGGCCATGTGCCATGAATGGTAGCATCACAATATGATCACGAGAAACCATTTGTAATTCTAAGTTTTTTTCTTTTTCCTTTTTTACTGTGGATTTTTGTGTTGAAGGTTGTGAAGAAATTGTGATTGAACTAGTTGGAATGTGAGGCAATTAAAGGGGACGGAATGATGAGCTGTTGGCACAGATAAATTCTACCAATTAATTCTTTAGATAATTGCTAACGAATACCCTTAAGCATTAATTAATAATTTATTTTAAAAAAATGTTAATATTATTTTTATAAAAAATAAAAAAAAATTATCCAAATATTAATTATTTTTTTATTTCTTATAAAAACTTTCTTTAAATATATTATTAATCAGTGACTTAAAGACACCCGTTAGCACTTAGCCCTCTTTTCTATCACTTTTAATGAATAGCTTGTTTGCTCAAAAAGTTAGTTTAGAAAATATTATAAAAATAATGATATTGAGACAATAACTAAATCTCTTTTTTTATTATTATTTTAAATTATTTTTTTAAGAAAATGTGGCGGTGAGACTTGAGAGTCGTGGGACTATCAAATTTGCAATTGAGTTTTGACATTTTGGTATTCGTGTCAACCTTTTCCAGGACTAGCACCCAGTGAGTTTTTTCAAATTTCACTGCAATATATTACAGTTGGGAACTTCAACTTATGTGACTGAAAATAATCAAAATATTAATACATAAGTTTTTTATGAATGAAAATTGGGAATGTTTGGTAAAGAAGTTTGAGTAATATTATTTAAGTATTTTTGATATATGTGTAGGTAAAAATGTGTATAAGTGTGCTTAAAATGTTCAAAAGTATATTTGAACTTGCCTACCAAACACTCTTAAAAAAGGTATTTGGTAGGTAAGTTCAAACACACTTTTGAGAGTCCTGGAGGACTTTGCCCCTAATAGTATTCAGAGCTTGATTAGTAAAGAAAAAATGACAGAGGATGATTAGTAAGTAATAATTAATAATTTGTAATTTGTTATATTAGAATTATGACAAAAAAAATTGTTAAATAATATGTGGTCTCATGTGGTCTAGATCTATTTTTAGAGACCCGTACCAACTTAGAATTAATGCGCCATGTGATGCCATGTGACATTTATGAGTTTTTCTTTTCTTCCATAAAATTTTATCCGAGGACAATGACATCTATGTGACATGTCACTCTCTCATAAATTTAAAGATAAGATGATATATTCAAAATATATGAATCATTAATAATGCATATAACTTAACTTTAAGAAGAAATGTTAGGATACTTTTCCTTTTTCTTTTAATCAATTAAATAAATGTTTATTTATACATTTAGTTCATGTTTTCAAATAGTTCCTAATCTTTCAAATATTTCAATTTGGTCCTAAATCTTTTAAGTATGTGTAAAAAAAAATGTTCATGCCATCAACTGATGGATGGTAAAGTATGATGTGACAAACAAAATCACTAAAATTAAATATTTATACTAACATGGAGCCCTAGTGACAATCTATACCTATATATATTATATATAAAAGATGAAATATAGAATTTAATATTGCTATACTCATGTTAAACCACTTTATTAGCCATGACATACTTTTTATAAAAAAAATAAAGTTCCTTTATGATTTTTCTATTTTTTTATATAAAATAATTAAATATAATTCATGGACAAACCTATTAATAAACTTCATTTCTACTCAACATGTTACTATTCATTTGTTTTAAATGCAAATATTTGACTATCAGCTACACAAATTGATTTCAACTTTTCATTTTCTTCTTTCTAATTTCAAGTGATTGTTAAAATTGAATAATTCATTATCTTTTTAATAGATATATTCACATATTTGACTATTCATTATAAATATTACTATTTGTAAGGACTAGATTTGAGTTCCTTAGGCCAAAGGTTGATGGACTTAGGTTCAAAAAACCCAAAACAATAAATTTGTAGAGAATGAGTTGGAAAATTGAGCTTTAGTGAATCAAACGAATACTAAAGTAGATTCAGATGACAAGTGAATAAAAATGGACAGGTTTATGCTGAAGAAAATCGTTCTCGGCAAAGTCCGAGGAGATCTGTTTTTATATATTTCTTTCAGGTTTGATTACAAAATTAGTTTTAGTCCTCCTTTCAATTCTTTCTCCAATTGCTTTCTTCTTCTTTTATACTTTCTTTGGCTTTCATCTCTACCCTCCACGTACTGGCCAGAGGGTTGGTATTGATCATTGTCCCATTAGCACCTTCCTAAACTCTTCATGTAGTAGTTGGAAGGTTGAAAACCACTGTTCAGATATCACCTCCACATTAATGTGGCCAGAGAGTTAGTTGTAGAGTATTTAATGCTGTACTAGCAATTTTCTCCTTAGATATTTTAGGATTTCCCTCTGTCCCATGTTTCTGCAGTGCTTATCCGTACCAATGGAATTCCCTGGAACGTTCCCCAGGATGGCAAACCACCTATTCGGACCTCGGCTTTGGTTAGCCGAGGTGACACTTGTCCTCGACCTACCCTCTTGGGCCATTATGATCGAAACTAACTCCTTTATTTACTAATACGAACTCCCTTGATGATGTTTACCCATCCTCGGACGAACCCTCATCCTAGGCTTGGGCCTCAGGCCCAACATAAACGTAGATAATGAGCTCCTGGGCCCAATACTCCTACAATAGCCCCTCAAGATTCTTCTTTATAGTTCCTCTGGTCCTTTGGAAGAAAGGAGGATTTCGATGTCACCTCGTGCTTATCACACCTCTCCTCTGCCTGTGTAGATGCCTTTTTGGCTTCCCAAGACACGCTCCTAACGCTTCGGCATAAGAGGCAAGCCTCCATTAAATTTTTTGCGACTCCCTATCCCCCACATTCTACAGCGTGATGTGGATCCTACGGTTAAGGATTCTGCTGGGACATGAGCAGGAATTTTCCCGCTTGCAGCCTTTTCACTGATATAAATACCATTCAAATCAATCTTCCACTTCACTTTAGCATTCACCTAGCTCTAGTGCACATACACTAAACCTGCCAATTTTCCCAACTTACTCGTGCCTCTACAAATACCAAAAGTCTGTCCAAGGACAACTTCCTTATTTCTGTAAGTCTTCACAAATTTTTACACTTTTCTTTTCCATATATTTTTCTATTCTTTGTACTTTTCCTCTCCTTGGCTTTATTTTCTCCTCTCAATCCTTTTAGTTTTCTCCAAACACTTCTAGAAATGGGTAGATTTAAGAGTTTGGTAGACTTTGAGGAGGGGATAGAGAACTTCAGGTCTCAGTATAGGATTCCTCCAAGAGTAGGCATTGGTATTGTAAAGAGGGGCAATGACACGAAGACATGCAAGAGGGAGAGGTAGTAATCCCGATGATTGCCTTCATCTAAGGGAGAATGACAATCCTATGGGCACTGTTACTAGGGACTACCTTAGGGCCTATAGGTTAGCTTCCACCCCGTGTGCACTCAACATGTTTAAGATCTTAGGTTGTATAGATGCCCTTAACATGAGGATGGGTTTAAACCTCACACACCACAATGTTAATTGGATTTACAACCTCCACCACTTAACGGGGCAAGGGTATTACCTCAAGTCTAGGTACCCTGAGGTGAGGCTCATCCAATGCCTCCCCGAATCCTACAAAGGCCTCAAAAAGGACTTCTTGATCGTGTCAGGAGAATGGCACGATGGCCTCCCCTACCTGACAAGAGAAGGGAAACTAGGTGTGGTTTTTGACCTAGGGCTGTTATTTTAAAGTTTATACCTTCTGTGCTCTTCTTCTTTCCCCCCTTTTTAATTGTATTTGAATTTTTCTTTGATCTATATTGTTCTTTACTGATGGTATTTTTTTTTGTCTTTCCCAATGGTTTTGCAGACAAAAATGCTGCCATCCCCAACTTCAGCCTTATGAATCAAGCAAGCTTGGATAAGATCCTAAAGGCTAAAGTGTTCATCCACATAGACGGACAATTAAGGGCTGCTCACCTAATCTTGGATTACATTCCGATTTCCAAGGCCTTTCAGGCGCCGAAGTGCGTAATCAAGGCAAAGGATCCACGTCTACAAAGGATCAGTGTAGCTGCTTCAGGGTTCCTTATTACTGGTTCAATCCTAGAGGGCACACTCGCCACCGATTCGATACTAGAGGGCATCCCAAAGGTCGCCCAGCCAGCACAACATACAGCTGAGGAGGGAACTTCTTCTCATCTTGCCTTCATAAAGGAGTAAGAAGAAAAAGAAAAAAATAGTGGAAGTGTCAAATTTCGAGGACGAATTTGACATCTTCAACCAAATCTTATCCCCAGAAGCTTCTCTTGGTGACCTCGACTCTCCTTCCTTAGCCCCATCCAGTCCTTACCAAAAAGCTATTGATACTTCTAGTGATAAGGGCATCCAACACAAACAAAGGTCAACCCTCCAAGAGTTGTTGGAGTCTCAGTCGGGGAGAGATGCACCTGGGAAGGCACCTCAAACTAGGCTTCCCACTCCTCCGCCCACACAACCCTTCCGAGCTGATCAAGCCGACCATAAAAGGAAGAGGGATGAGAAGGGGAAGGAAGTGATGGAAGTTGGGAAGAACCAACCTCCCCAAGAGACTGAGCCTCAAAGAGGGGCCAAGCAACACAGGGTGATGTAGACGAGGTCAGCCATTGAGGGAGAAAAAAAGGTTGACCCCCGAGTTGTAACCCTTGTCTGGGCCCCACATATGGAGCTGGATGAAGCTCCTCTTCTTAATGATGCCTCCATTCGAGACTTCCAGCGAGGCACAGCTGGGTACATGGCAGACGCGATGGAAAAATCCTTGTTACTGCCTAAGGATATGGTTGACCTCAAGTCTATGAGGCAGTATGAAGTTTTCCTCAGACTAAAGACGGACTTGGCCATGGTAAGCAAGTTTTTAAGTTAAATTTTTATTATTATTATTATTAATTGTACTCTTCTTCCTTTCCAAGCCATCCAAGCCACCTTTAGGGCCGAGGAGATGGTGAACTATTCCCATTGAAAAATGAAGGAGGAAGAGGGGAGGAGGATAGCAGTCGTGGACGCCTTCCACATGGCTGAAAAGAGCATTCAAGAGCTTAAGACCAAGCTTACCGAGGAGAAGAAGGAAAGAAAAAGTGTCATCGCAGCCCTGGATAATGTGGAAAGGCAAGTTAAGGGCCAAATGAAACTTCTGCGTAACGCTAAGGAGCAGATCACTACCCCAAAGAAAAATTTGGAAGAGGTCAAAAAGGCCAAGGAGGAGGCGAAAAAGGCAAGGGAGGAGGCGGAGCAGCATGGGTATGATGTCGGAGTGGTTGAGACCGAGGATGCCCTAAGGGCTGAGTCCCTGAGGTGTGTAGGACTTACTGCTTCCAAAGGAATGAAGCACTCAACCAAGCTGGGGTTGAGGCTTTTTCCATTCTTAGGAAGGCAGAAAACGTCTACTACCCTCAAGCCATTCGTGCCTCCTCCTCCAGCAGCTCCAAGGTGGACATTTCAGCCGAGGTGGCCGATCCAAAGAAGAACAACTCTAAGAAGGTCCTTCCCTCCTCTGGCAGCCCTCCGAAGGTGGCTGAGTAGCTGGGGGTAAATGAAAAAGAGGCCGAGGTGACCAAGGGAGTGGCCCTTGATGCCACCAAACCCCCGATTGTTCCCAGGATCCCACTAAAGACAATGAGGCACCCAGGATTATCCTTGCAACTCTTCCAATACCTACTAAGGATGGCCCCAAAGGTACTGACCAAGGATCCTCGGAGGCTGCAGCCCAGCAATCCAAGGCCTTGCCTTATGGAAAAATTGTAATAAAAAAGAAGTAGATTTAAGATAGTTCTTTTTTTCTTTTTCTTTTTTGTCTAGCAACTTATGTTTTGGTTTTCATGATTTGTAACCAAGTTGCCCCTTTGTATTCAATCTGCCTTTCTTCAAGGCTTTTATTAATGAAAGATATGAATATTTTCCTAATTTCTGTGATTCTTACACAAGTGCTGATATAATTTCTACCTTGTTTAACACTTAGCTAATATGGAAATTAGATATAACTCTATTCATGTATCCAAATGATAAGATACCAATTCATGCAAGGCTTCATCTAAATTTCTTCCCATTACTAAGTTAAAAGACAGATACAACAATCAGACCTAAACTAGATCATGGATATACTTTCAAATGCTTTAAGTGATGCTTACAAGCACGCAATTGATCTTGTCACTTTAATGGAGATCCACATCATTCAATAGGGCTTGTCCCATCAAACACTTAAATAACTAATAGGAAGTGTTAACATACTCAAATAGGATTCAGATATAATGTAGTCTCTATTTGACACTTTTGTGAATGGTTTGAAACGTCAATTTACCCAAGGTATGTGGTCCGAGAAGTCAGGCATGATCAAGGTTTTGTTCAATACTTAGGAAAATAATAAGAAGTATTGATTTACCTAAAGCATGTGGTCCGAGGAACCAAGCATAGCTAAGGTTTCTACGTAATACTTAGAACAATGGTTAAAACCTATCAATTTAGCCAAGGTATGTGGTCCGAGGAGCCAAGCATGACCAAGGTTCTGTTTAATACTTAGATAGATGTCAAAGTGTATTAATTTTCCCAGAGTATGTGGTCCGAGGAACCAAGCATAGCTAAGGTTCTGTTTAATACTTAGAACGATGATTAAAAGATATCAATTTACTCAAGGTATGTAGTCCGAGGAGCCAGGCATGACCAATGTTCTATTTGATACTTAGATAGATGTCAGGGAGTATTAATTTTCCCAAAGTATGTGGTCTGAGGAACTAGGCATAGCTAAGGTTCAGGGAGTATTAATTTTCCCAAAGTATATGGTCCGAGGAACCAAGCATAACTAAGGTTCTGTTTAATACTTAGAACAATGATTAAAAGATATCAATTTACCCAATGTATGTGGTCTGAGGAGCCAAACATGACCAAAGTTCTATTTGATACTTAGACAGATGTCAGGGAGTATTAATTTTCCTAAAGTATATGGTCCGAGGAACCAAGCGTAGCTGAGGTTCTATTTAATACTTAAAACAATGATAAAAAGATATCAATTTACCCAAGGTATGTGGTCTGAGGAGCCAGGCATGATCAATGTTCTGTTTAATACTTAGATAGATGTCAGGGAGTATTAATCTTCACAAAGTATGTGGTCCGAGGAACCAGGCATTGCTGAGGTTCTATTTAATACTTAGAACAATAATAAAAAGATATCAATTTACCCAAGGTATGTGGTTTGAGGAGTCAGGCATGACCAAGGTTTTGTTTAATACTTAAATAGATGCCAAGGAGTATTAATTTTTTCAAAGTATGTGGTTCGAGGAACTAGGCATAGCTGAGGTTTTGTTTAATACTTATAACAATGATAAAAAAAATATCAATTTACCTAAGGTATGTGGTCCGAGGAGCCAGGCATGACCAAGGTTCTTCTTAGGTTATTTACATTTCAGGAGCATGGTACAACATTTTCCTCTAGATCTTCCAGATAATAGGTGCCTATTCCGGCCATCGATGTGATATGATATGGCCATTCCTAATTGGGTCCCAATTTTTCCTATGCCGGGTTCTTTATAATTCCTAAAACTTTTCTTCAAACCAAGTCTCCAATTGTCAGTGACCTTAGCTTTACGTTGGCATCATATCCCTGCTTGAGCTTGTGTTGGTAGTAGGCCAATTGGACCATGGCAGTTTCTCTTCGTTCTTCAATTAAATCTAAGCTCTTCTCCAATAGCCCATCGTTGCTGCTCAACATGAAAAAACTTGTTCTCAGCGTGGGGAATCTAGTTTTTATAGGAATAACAGCATCGGCCCCATAAGTCATTGAAAAAGGCGTCTCCCTAGTGGACCTACGAGGCGTAGTCCGGTATGTCCAAAGGACATGTGGCAGTTCTTCTACCTATTTACCCTTTGCGTCGTCTAGCCTCTTTTTAAGCCCACTCACTATGACCTTTTTAACAGCTTCAGCCTACCCATTTTCCTGTGGATATGCCAGGGTGGAATATCTATTTGTTATACCCAGGTTACAGCAATACCTCTTGAAGGCCTTGCTATCAAACTGCAATCCGTTGTTCGAGATGAGGGTACAAGGGATTCCAAACCGAGTGACAATATTCTTTCAAACAAACCTTTTGGCATCCACATCCCTGATATTTGCTAATGGTTCGACTTCAATGCACTTGGTAAAGTAATCCGTACCGACCAACAAATATATTTTATTCCCTACTGCTTTAGGGAAGGGACCTACAATGTCCAATCCCCATTGAGCAAAAGGCCAAGGGCTGGACAGTGGATTAAAGACTCCTCCGGTTTGATGAATGTTTGGTGCGAATCTTTGGCATTGGTTACACTTCTTCACATAGTCTTATGCTTCTTTTTGCATATTTGACCACCAATAGCCTTATGTGAGGGCCCTGTGAGATAAAGATCTGCCCCTCATATGGCTTCCACAAATTCCTTCATGTAATTCTTCCAAGAGTAACTCAATTGCTTCAAGGTGTATGCATAGCAGATATGGGTCAGAAAATTATCTCTTATACAAATTTTGGTCCTCGAATAGCCAAAACCGAGGAGCCTTCCTCTGTACCTTGTCAGCCTTGGACTTATTCTCGGGCAAGACATCTTCCTTAAGGAATAACACAATATAATTCATCTAGCTAGGACCTACCCTTATTTGATGAACATGAACCACATTTTCTCTTACCTCAATAGGTTTACATAAGTCCTCTATAAGGATCACCCGAGGTAAATTTTGCGCCGAGGAGGTTGCCAGTGTGGCGAGAGAGTCCGCATGTATATTTCTACTTCTAAGGACTTGTGATAAATTAAAAGACTCAAATCCAGACTGTAAATATCTAACCTGGCTCAAATATTCCTGCATTCTAGGATCTCTAGCTTCCAACTCTCCTTGAACTTAGCCCACAACCAACCTCGAATCAGAGAATACCCTCACTGCTTTTCCACCCAATTTCTGAACCATGGTCATCCATACCAGCAGAGTTTCATACTCAACTTCATTGTTTGTGACTAAGAAGCCCAATCTTAAGAATTTCTCAATTGTAATCTTTTCCAGGGATACCATCACTAGCCCCACTCCGAATCCTCTATAATTCGTTGCACCATTAACGTAGATCTTCTTGGGCAAAGGCTCTTGTAGGGAGATTGCACCAACCAATTTTTCATCCATGTTTTGTTCCTCAATTTTCTCTTCTAATGGGGTTTTAGTAAACACAGCTACCTGGTCGATGAGGACCTGACCCTTAACAAAGGTGTGAGGCATGTAGTTGATATCAAAAGTCCCTAGAATCATCCCTCACTTTGCAATTCTCCCTATGTAGTCAGCACTTCGAAGTCGATATCTGAGTGGGAGCTAGATTAGAACAACAACTATGTGTGATTGAAAATAGTGGGAGACCTTATGTGTAGCATGCACCACTGCTAGAATAGCCTTCTCTAGTGGTAAGTAACGGACCTCGGCTTCATGTAGTGATTTGCTCACATAATAAACTGGCCTCTGCACACCGCTATCAACCAGTATCAGCACCAAGCTGACCGCATGGAAGGCCACTACAATGTAGGTAAACAAAACCTCGTCCACCTCGGGTCTGGACATAATGAGTGGCCGAAACAAATATTCTTTCAACTGTTGGAAAGCCAAGGCGCACTCCTCGGTCCATTCAAATCCTTTCCACTTGTTTAACAACTGAAAGAAAGGCCTACACTTGTCTGCTAACCGAGAGATGAATCAGTTCAGATCAGCAATCATCCCTGTTAGCTTCTAGACCTCTTTGGGGTTCCGAAGTGGTTGTAGATTGTTAATTGCCCTAATCTAGTCAAGGTTAACCTCAATTCCGCGATGTGTGACAATATACCCCAAAAATTTCCCTGATCCGATACTAAAAGAACACTTGGAAGCATTAAGTCGCAGCTTGTGTCTCCTTAGGATCTCAAAGATACTCACGAGGTCATTAACGTGCTTAGATTCCAACTTGCTCTTAACCACTATGTTGTCTATATAAACCTCAATGCTTTTCCCTAATTGTGGCTCAAACATTCTAGTCATCATCCTCTGGTAGGTAGCACCTATATTCTTCAAACCAAAGGGCATCATTTTGTAATGATAATTCCCAATAAGAGTGACAAAATTTGTCCACTCTTGATCGTCCAAAGCCAAAGGAATCTAGTGGTAGCCTTGAAAAGCATCCAAAAAGTTTATCCGAGGATGACCTACAGTGGCATCTACCAGCTGGTTTATCCGAGGCATGAGAAAAGGGTCTTTTGGGCAGACCTTGTTCAGATCTGTAAAGTCTACACATACCCGCCACTTTCCATTTTTCTTCTTCACAACCACAGTATTGGCCAACCATTCAGGGTAGAACACTTCTTTGATAGCCCCTGCCTGCTTAAGCTTCATCACCTCGTCTTTGACAGCGTCAGAATAATCCTTGGATGAGCGCCGATGTGGTTGTTTCTTGGGGGTGACAGATGGATTAATGTTTAAATGATGGCAGATGAAGTTTGGATCCACCCTCAGAGCTTCATAGGTATTTCAAGCAAACACATCAACGTTCCTCTTAAGAAACTCCACCTGAAAAAACTTCTCAGAATCATCACCCACATCAAATTTCTCCAAATCCTCACATTTCGCATCCTCAGCTAGCCCATCTATAGGTAACACCAGATAATTTGACTACTATAAACCTCCCCCAGCAGAGGCTGAGGACTCAGCTGTCGGCTGATGCAAAATTGTAGACACGAGGCATTGCCTAGCCATGGACTGGCTTCCTACCAGCTCCTTAATCCGGTTCCCAGACAGATACTTCACCTTCTGATGCAGGGTTGACGAAACATCCCCTAAGGCATGAAGCCAAGGTCTAGCCACTATGGCCGTGTATGGGGAGTATGCGTCCACTACAATGAAATCAACTTCAACCACCTTTGAGCCTGTATACACGGGCAACCTAATTTGGCCCTTTGGGATGACAACTTTCCTATCAAAACTTACTAAAGGTGAATCATAGGCTGTCAAATCTTCAGGCTTCAAGTTCAACACTCTATATAAGTCAGGGTACATAATCTCTGCACCACTGCTCTAGTCTACCATTACCCCTCCACGTCATACCCTTCTATTCTGAGGGTTATCACCAAAGTATCATCATATGGCTGGATGGTTCCAATCTTGTCATCATTCGAAAAACTCAACGCCAGTTAGATCTCCACTTTAGCCCTCTTCGGCTTAGAATTAGAGTCCTCGGCTGGAAGCCGAGCTACAGACATTACCCTGGGGGGTTGAGAACCAG
Organism: Quercus ilex subsp. ballota; assembly: GCA_032727855.1. Lineage (NCBI taxonomy): Eukaryota > Viridiplantae > Streptophyta > Magnoliopsida > Fagales > Fagaceae > Quercus > Quercus ilex. The sequence goes on from CM064917.1 coordinate 46,110,255, forward strand.
TTCTCCTTGCTGCAGCAAAGATGACATTGATTGTGACTCTTAGGGACCTTGAAAAAGCATTCCCCTGAGACCTTGACCTTGATTGGTCTCCTTGCCCGTTAGGACGATACAAAAACTGATGTAACCTTCCTTCCCTAACTAGTTGCTCCAGATGGTTCCACAGAGTCCTGCAGTCCTTAGTGGTATGCCCCCGCTCCTGATGGTACTGGCAATGAAAACTCTGATTGCTCCTCAAGGGGTCTCCACTTATCTTGTTCAGCCATTTGAAGTATGGCTAGTTCTTGATCTTCTCTAAAACTTGATGTACCGATTCTCAGAACACAGTGTTCACCACTTGAGGAGCTGTAGGCCCAGATTTCCCGGCAAAATGCCTCCAGGATTTGCTATTGTTGTAGCGATCCAACTTGAAATCTCTCCTCTCTTGAGGGATAACCTTACCCTTTCCCTTGCCTTGCTATTGGTCCTCCTCGACCCTTTTATACTTATCTATTTGATCCATGAGTTGGCATACACTGGTAACGGGCTTCCTAGTCAAAGACTTCCTCAAGCCATGCACGGTGGGTAGGCCGACTTGAAAGTCATGATGGCTACGTCATCAAAGTCACCATCTATCTCATTGAACATCACCCAGTATCTGTCCGAGTATGTTTTCAGGGTTTCCACCTCTCTCATGGACATGGACAACAAGGAATCTAAAGGCCGAGGAACCTTGCTACACATGATAAAGTGGGATCCAAATGCCTGAGTGAGTTCCTTAAAGGAATCAATGGAACCTGCACCCAGACCATCGTACCACCTCATTGCCACAGGCCTCAAGCTGGATAGGAATACCTTGCACATCAAGGCTTCGTTCTTGGAGTGGACAACCATTCTTTGATTGAAATGGTTAACATGCTCCACAAGGTCTGTTCAACCATTGTACATGGTGAACGTGGGCTGAGTGAACCGCCGAGGAAGTCTTCCTCCTTCAATCTTGCGCGTAAAAGGTGATCTAGAAATTTGGTTGAGTGCTCTACTCATAGCATCATTTCCCAGGCCCCTCGAAGATAAGTTTCTGTTTCTGCGCTCATGATGGTAGTCTTCATCATATGAGAAAGACTCACTAAGAGGAGTCCTTGATCTACGCCTATAGCTACTATCCTTTTCATCTTCAGAAGAGAAATCAGAATTAGAAGGAGCTCGCTTTCGTCGTTCGTGGCGTAAGCTTCTCTTCAGGTGATCAATCTCCAACTGCATGGCTTTGGTATTTTTCTCATGAGAGAGGTGGATACCACCCCTAGAATGACTCCTACTAGTATGGGTAGTGTGCACACATCCCTCCCAGTCCTTTCTTTGTTCAAGATCAAGGAAGTGATCTTGATGCTGAGACCTCGCAGATTCTGCCTGGTTTAGACCCGAACCTACCATTGTTGAACGTTAGACTCAATATAACACCAGTAATCCCCACAAACGGCGCCAATTGTAAGGACTAGATTTGAGTTTGTTAGCCTTAAAGTTGATGGACTTAGGCCCAAAAAGCCCAAAATAATGAATTTGTAGAGAATGGCTTGGAAAATTGAGCTTTAGTGAATCAAACGAATACTAAAGTAGATTCAAATGACAAGTGAATAAAAATGGACAGTTTTATGCTGAAGAAAATTGTCCTCGACAAGGTCCGAGTAGATCTGTTCTTATATATTTCTTTCAGGTTTGATTACAAAATTAGTTCTTAGTGCTAGAGTCTTTTTCCTCCTTCTTTCGATCCTTTCTCACATTGCTTCCTTCTTCTTTTATACTTTCTTTGTCTTTCATCTCTACCCTCCACGTGTTGGCCAGAGGGTTAGTATTGATCCTTGTCCCATCAGCACATTCCTAAAGTCTTCATGTAGTAGCTGGAAGGCTAAAAACCATTATTCAGGTATTGCCTCCACATTAATGCGACCAAAGAGATAGCTGCAAAACATTTAATACGGTGGTAGCAACTTTCTCCTTAGATATTTTAGGATTTCCCTCTGTCCCATGTTTCTGTAGTGCTTATCCGTACCAATGGAATTCCCTGGAACACTCCCCAGGACAGCAGACCACCTATTCGAACCTCAGCTTTGGTTAGTTGAGGTGACACTTGTCCTCGGCCTACCCTTTTGTGCCATTATGATCGAAACTAACTCCTTCATTTACTAATACGGGCTCCCTTGATGATGTTTACCCATCCTTGGACGAACCCTCATCCTCGGCTTAGGCCTCAAGCCTAACATAAACATAGATAATGAGCTCTTGGGCCCAATAACTCTACACTATTCATTATATGCAAATGTTTAACTATATTTAGCTACCCAAATTGATTTCAACTTTTCGTTTTCTTCTTTCTAATTTCAAGTAATTGTTAAAATTGAATATTTAAACTCTTTTTTCCTATTCTAAAATAATAAATAAATAAAAATAAAAATAAAAACTCTTCTTCTCTTCCTCCAATATTTCCTCTCCTTCTTTGCCTCTTTATCTCCCTACTACTCTTTACTTTACCATTAAACTTCCTTCATCATTTCCTATTTCTTATATGTTGAGTCTTCTTCTCCCCATCTTGTTTTGTATAAATTTGTTATCATTTATTCCATATTTTTTCCACATAAAAACTGTAACTCGCTTTCTCTCTCTCTTTCTCTCTCTCTCTCTCTCTCTCTCTCTCTCTCGATTTTTGTTCTTTCTTATACTAATTTAGGTTGATGATTTTTTTATTTAATTTTTTTGTGTTGTATTTTTTAAATTTCTCATCACAAATCACTCTTATAACTTTGGTTGAATTTTGGTTTGGGTTAATACGTAGTTTTGTTTTTAATAGAAACTTGATTTTATATCACAATAATATATATATATATATATATATATATATATGGCTACAAATTTGAATGTGTCTACCAATGGACTTCCACTAAACAAAGATGTATTCGCAATGTTTTTAGCTTCATATACTTCTTTGGTATTGTGAATTTGAGAAAGAGAAAATGGTAGGCAAAGGATGTATGATCTTTCATAATCCCCTATGTTTTGAAGAAAGTGGAGGTCCTATTAGTCTCCCTTCTACTGGAATTTTGTATAGAAAGCGTTTTGCTATAAGTTCCTTGACTTTTTGTTATTTTATAATGAAATGGGACTGAAAGTTTTCCTCTGCCTGACTAAACAATTGGAGACAGATATACAAATACTTTTGGAGAAGGCTGATATGGCTCTTAAAAAGTACAAGATGCACATGGTTGTAGCAAAGGAGCTTTTAACTCACAAAGATGAGGTCGTTGTTATTACAAGCAATTGAAAGATATCAATTTGCCGTTTCAAGACTCAGGTTGGTGATGTTGCAAAGAATCCCCTTATTAGACTTATTGTGGAGAGACATTCAACTTATGTTGAGAAGCAGGATCAATGATATCTAAGCCTAAAATATCATCAAATGTTTGATATAACAAGCATTTACCAAAAATTTCTCTATGGTAGCAAGTCCTTATGATAATCATTTGCATTATCTAGTACGCTAACTTGCCTTTGGGCAAAAAATAAAAAAGAAATAAAAAGCATATTTTGATTTCAATCAAAGTGCTTATAAAATAACCTCTAGAGGGGGGGGGGGGGGGGATTAAATAAACATTGTAACTGCTCTATAGTCTATACTGTGACAAAAAGTGAATAAAGTTGTTTTATTTGTAGAGTATCAAAAGAGTCAAAAAATATTTAGTGTAATAATTTTGTTTTGTTGCATCCTATGTGTTCGGTAAAATTTCTTTTAGAAATTATATGTGTTTTTCACAAATCTATTTGTTATTTTTATTTTGGTCATTTTATTACTAATAATTAGCATCTTCACCATCAAATTTTTAGTTAATTTGAACTTTCTTGGTAAGTTTTTACTTTGCTTAGTTGATCATCTTTACTGAAAATGCCAAAAAGAGAATAAGATAAAATATAATTTACTCTAAAGCATCATTATGCTATTAATGTTTTTATGTATGGGTACTTATGAAACTTTTTTCCTTTTGTATTTTATTTTATTTTATATTTCCACTTTATGATATATGATTTATTGATAATGATCTATTACACAGTTATCTTTATTTACTTTTTCATTTAGTTTCAATTGTGAGGAAGAAAGTGATTGATGTGGATCTATGTTTTGGAGAAAAATATACGTAAGAGTTGAATCACATACATCCGTATGGTAATAAACAAAGTATACATAGTTACAACTTGGTCTAATAGTTCTCACACTATCAATTTAAAAAATATATATATATATATGTGTGTGTGTGTGTGTGTATTGCATTGTGTTTTCATATATATCTCACTATATATAATACCTGACTACAAAATATATTTTATTACGCTACAAAAAAACTTCTAATTTAAAACATAATTTCAAATAACACATATTGAATTTTTAAAAATATACAATCCATTATATTTGTAGGGTCCGTTTTTGTAGCCCAAGCCCAATAGGTTCGGATTATGAGCCCAGTGAACCCTGAACAATGAATTTGTAGAGACTGGGTGAAAGAGCTGGGCTGGTTATGAATGAAACAATGATGAATTACGATATTTACGGATGAATTGAAGTGCAATCAAACTTGAACAAGTACAAACATGAACGTCCAAAGAGGAAATATATTGGATGGAGATTGATTACAGTTCATAGAGCTACAGTAAAGTTATCTTCCTCTTCTCCTTCTTTTTTGTTTCAATGCCCATTATCAGAGGCTTCTCCCCCTTATATAGCACCCTCTTCCCTCATCTTCATCGTCCATTTGTTCATCATCTAAACATCCACTTGAGTACATGTCCCATCAGGCATCCTCTTTAGCCTTGTGTGAGTGGCAGTAGCTGAGTTTGTACTGTTCAGGAGTCTTCTCCACATTAATGCGGCCAGAAAAGTAGCTGCAGTGCATTTAATGTGGTGGTTGAAGTTTGTCTTCTAGATATTTCTCCGTTCCTGCTATCCTCATGCGCGCCTGAGGTTCACACTTATCATTAGAACTGTTAGGAAGATTACTTGAACCTCCCAGGTGTTTGCTTGATTAAGGCTCTCTGTGTCCGAGGAAGATGATATCTTCGGACCAATGGTGATCTCCTCAGACCAAACTCTTCGTTTGTTTCCAGGTATATTTCTCCCACGTGGACTCATTCTCGCACATTCTCCTCTCTTCGGACATACAGTAGTCTTCAAGTAGGGGCCCAGGCCCATTACATTCGGTTGGGCTCTCACCCCCCACAATATTAATTCAATAATTATCCAATAAAAAGTAATCGTATCAAATTTTTTTGCGAATCATGCGGGTCTGCGACTAGTATAATTTAAAAATAAAAGACATCAACTACATTAAAAAGATCATGTGCTACACACATAAGGAACCAATTTGGAGGATCACCTGCCAAACAAGGGTGGAACTAAGAATTTATATTTGGGGCCAACTTATGTTATTGTTATATTATTCTAGACAAATCCACACAAACAAACATATATAACTTACTATTTTTTAAACTCTAATAAGTATACAAATTTGCTAGTTTGATATTGGACATTTACATAACTTATATGAACAAAAATTAAGTACGGTATCTGATGTGTGGTTTCTTAGGTTCCTCAAATATGAGAGAGAGAGAGAGAGAGAGAGAGAGAGAGAGAGAGAAGGGAGGAGGAGGAGGACTAGTGGCATCAATGATGTGCTTTTTTGCCTCTGATAGTGGTGGAGCTCATAAGTTTCGTTTCTGGGTTGGACTTGTGCGAGAAGTAACAAACCCAGTAAAGCCAACGTGATTATGGCCATAGTGACAGCAGTCATGGAGATTCGGCAATGGATAGCTTAGGGTTTGAGATAAGAGTGAGATGAGGGAGGTTCAGAGGGATATGGTTAATTGAGAAAGAGATGAGAGAGACAGCGTTAACTGAGTTACTTAATTAGATATGTGGCAAAATTTTAAAAGGTATATCTAATTAACTATATCTAAGTTTTTCCCTATAGATATAGGTGGTCAACTAAGTAGTGAGTAATAATAACAATAAAAAGATATAGTCTCTCTAGCCTCTACATTCCGCCAGCCAGTTTTTATAATCACTTCTTCCACAAATATTTAGTTAATTTTCATATAAACGCTATTATTTTCATACACTTTATTATGGGTTCAAGAAAGTATTGTTTGAGAGTTTCTTTCCTTACAAGTGGTGTAGACTTGTTAGGATATATAATTTGGTGGTTTTGCTTGTTGTATCTTGAGAGCAGCACACAAAACTATTAGTCGACTATAAAAAAACTATGTAGACGGCGTTATCATCTCAAAAGATCGATAATGTCTATGCCTCAACTCCTCCACCTAAAAACTTATGGAATTAATGGTAATTTGTGTTATGAAATAATTTTGAAGCACTAGCGATGCAATGAATCATAATTTTTTTTTTCTATTTTAAGGTGAAATTTAATTTTTGTAAAATATTATTATTTAAATCATAAGCTTGAATATTATGAAATTTTTTTAATTTTTCATTTTATGTTCAAAGGAACAACACAAACTCTACTTCCCTTTCTCCATCTATTTACCTAATTAAACAAAAAAACCAAAAAAGTTGTGTTTTAACATGACTGTTTACACAAAAATGCATGTTATTTATGAGTTTTTTCTTTTTTAGTAGAGAATTTTTATGTCCATAATATTTCATAACAAATTTGTTATTGGTTTTAATTTGAACTTACTACTAAAATAAATTTTTTTTCCCATCAATAACAACTAATAACAATCTGCCACTAAAAATTTGTTATGAAAATATAACATTTCTCTTTTTAGTATCTAGAAGGGCGTGAATGATATCTAATTCAACATATCTCTCTCTCTCTCTCAAAAATAAAAGGTGAGATTGTAGATTCAAGTTAGTTAACAATAATGGGTATAACTTACAATTTAGAAAAAATTAAGGGTACTTTTTCTTCTTTTTTATCAAGAAAAAAAATTTTAACGTTGTTTACAAATGGTAATGAATTAATCTTGCGTAAGATACTAAAATCTAACGAGGGATTTTATCGAAAGCTTAATTGGGACATCCTTAGGGACTAGATTATGAATAAGGAATGAAGCTAGGGACTTCCATGTGGTTAAATAAATGGTAACCTTCAGGTTTGTTTTAGCTTAGGTAAAGAAAGGAATTGTTTTAGTCATGGTTAAGGGAAAAAAATTGACTAAACTTAATTAGCTGCACTTTCTCGACTAATTCGGCTGCTAAATTCTTTAAAAATTAATCAGCCAATAAATCAAAATCTTTTTTTGGGCTAAAAAGGGCTAATAGCAACTTCAAGAACATAAAGCAGGAGCTACATGCCCCCATTTGTGTGCTTAGCAAAATTCACTTTTTGGGTCCATGAAAAAACCTAAATAGCCCAATCGTACCCTACAGGTCACACTTCCTTAAATCCCTATTAGAGTTGCATGGGCTTAAGCCATGCATATAAAAATAATAATAATAATAATAATAATAAATATGTGTAATTGATGTAGAAAAGATATCACAGGCCATCCTGAAGTGGAGAGAGCTCCTGAAATCATGTCGCCATAGCAAGGGGTGCCAATAGAACTCATTGGGGGCAATGGTGTTAGAATTGTATGAAATTTGGATGGCTGAAGGAAAACGGTATTTTTATTAAAACTTGTGGCTTTGCGACAAGTTTTGCCACGAGGTTTGCCTTAATTTTAGAGAATTCCTCGTTAAGGCTCCGGAAACTGTGGATTTACCATTTTTAGTAATATTTGTTTTCTTAATAACTTTAATTTTAAAATTCATAATAATGTCCCATCTATTTTGGGAGAAATTATAAGATCCACATGGTGGACAAGTGATGTGGTCCACCATTCCACTAAAAAACTACTACTTGTTTAAAATTGTCAATTAGAAAAATTTTTTAATTAGAAATTAATTACTGACTCAACAATTTTAAACAAGTGGAAGTTTTTTAGTGAAATGGTGGACAAGTGACGTGGTCCACCAGAGGACCCTCTAATTTCTCCTATTTTGGGATGTCTCTTAGAGAACGACAGTTTCAATTTTCGTAGTTATTTCAATTTTTCCGTTTTTGGTAAAAATAAATTGGGGTGTTTTCCTAACTACCCTATATTTTCTTTTTAATATTGAAATCCATTGTAGCCTTCAAGGCAATTCAATTATCAGATTGATAAAAATTCAAACTTGTGTCTTTTTTTTTCTTTTCTTTTAAAAAAAAAAAAAAAAAATCTTTAGTGAATTCAAGAAACCTATCAACTTGTGAATTCAAGAAACTCGTGGATTTGAGGTTTTCAATAAGAAGCTAACAAACAGTTTCTTTTCATTTATAAAACAGTATGTTTGTTTTCTAGTAACTTCCACAAATAAATAATGGAACAAAAAAAATTGGCCTTTGTTTTGTATCATACGTGTAGGATTTTCACAAAAATGGGCTTCAAGACAATGATTTGTTGAAAATGCAATTTACCAAAAAATGTGAAGGTTTCAAAAAAAATAAGCAAATTAAGATACTCTAAAAATGTATAAATATATAATTTAAACCATCTTTGATACAATGCTAGCTTTTTAAGATTTTAATTTTTTAAGTAAACTTTCTTCTTTTGAACTTATCAAGAATTTTATCTTAATTTTCAAATACAGAATGTAAGTTCCAGTTAGTTTAATTGGTAAAATCTCTTGTTATTGAACAACAAATCTAGGGTTTGAACTTTGCTTTCGCCATATACCAATTGATGTCTTAACTTAATGATAAAGAACAATTATCATAAATTAGACACTGTAAGTTGGAATTCTATCGTATCTATCAAAAAAAAAAAAAAAATTTTAGATATTGATATTACAATTTTAATCTGAACTTATCTTTGAATTTATAAATATTAAGTTTAGTACAAAAAAATCAAAATACAAAATTGAACAAATACACTCATATCAATATTAATATGTGGATTTGGATGTGTTTTTTATTTTTATTTTTATAGGAATGTGTTTGTTGATTGCTTATTTAAAGTACCACTATAAAAAAGAAGAAGAAATTTATTTATTTTTTATGTCAAGTCCATTGAATAAACTCAAAAATCCTAAAATTTATTTATTTATTTATTTTTGGGCTTACCAAAATGCTCTAATGATGGCTTAAAAGTAAGGAAGTCAATACCGTACCGGAGGTTGTACCAGTTTGGCCACCGGTACGATATATTTCGGATACCGGTCAATACCAGTGTACTGTTTCAAGTTTACCACTATTTTATATTATATTATATTATATATATATATATATATATATTATACACACACACACACAAAAAATAATAATAAAAAAAAAAAGGAAAACGGTTAATGATATTGTTAGTACAACAAGAATCATGTCTACCAAGCTAAAATTTAGAGCCACATTGCCATTCCAGATATTGAGTACGTGTAGAAAAGAGAGAAAAAAGTCCAGCACTTTTCTTATTCTAGTTTTCTCTTCCCTTGTCCCACATTTATTTTATTCTTTCATTTATTTTTTCCTACTGTTGCACACCTAAAGCCTTTTTTTTTTTTTTTTTAACATTAAATATCAACTTTGCTATTACCAAAAAGAACTACATACATTATCCATCGTCTAATGCTCCACATCTTCCAAAAAGAACTACATCCATAGGTTGGCAGGCACACCTGAAGCTAGTTGCCTGCCAACCTATCATTCCTATTTTCAAGTTCCAACACACTTCACATGCTATCTCTTTATAACCACACATCACTTTTTATTTCATTTCTTCCCCCATTAGTTACAGATCTATTTCTCTCTCTCTCTCTCTCTCAGTATCACATGGACATGGTGTCTAACTCTTTTAGCATCAGTCCAGTCTATTTTTTTCTTTACTTCAAACTGATTTCCAGTGCATGAATCACCGACGCCTCTCCTCACCACCACAGTATTTCGTTGTCACCTGTGTGATAAAGAGGAGGCAAAGAGAGACAGAAATTTAGAGTGGCGTGAGAAAAGGTACCGGTCCGGTATCCACTAACCGGCCAAAACAGTCAGATTTCGCCGGTACGACCGATATGAGGCCGGTATGACTGGTATTTTTTCCGGTACGAAATAAGGGTGTATTTGTACCGGTGCACTGGTCGGTACGGTATATACTGGTTGTACCGGCCGGTACGGTATGGAATTGACTTCCTTGCTTAAAAGCGAACAGAGAATCAAATAACGTAAAAATAAAAGCATGATTTTATCCAATGGAGTAGTTTTAGGATTTTTTTTATATTTTTTTTTATAACTTTAAAGTAAAAGTGATTTGAATTAGGGCAGTAAACAAGTCAAGTCGAGCCAATTATTAAAAGTTTATACTTCTTCATTTAAATTTATCGCAAACACGAGTTGAGCTCGAGTTCATTCCCAAACTAGATTGCATGTTTAAAGTGTGTTCATTTTCTTCTTAAACAAATTTAAGCTTATTCACGAGCTACTTTGTTAATTTATTTTTTTTCTTATATGTAGTAAAACCATGACTAAAATCTTTTACCTCTTCACAAATCTATGAATTTTCACTACAAACACACTGTTTATATTATCAACAAACTACAAATAGTAAATTGGTATCAACAGACCTTTTCAAATATATATTAAGTGCGAAACTTAGATATAGTAGCTTACATATTGTTACTTAGGTACTTCTTTTAAAATTTAGCCATTTTGTCTCACTAAATAACTCAATTAACACCGTTTGTTTATCCGTTTTTTCTTTTCACTTTTCTCAAGAGGTTAGAGAACCCACAAGAAAACCCAACCTCTTTAGCTTTTCAATATCTTAGACTTCTAAATTTTTATAGAAATCAAGATTTTAGAAGAACGAAAGGGCTGGCTTAATTGTGTGTTGTGTTGTCAATGAAAGTTTTATTGCTTCTTATTTATGAATATTGATAGAGTGAGAGAAGTAGAGAACTTGGACGGACATTGAACAATTTTTATGTGCTTACGGATCTATAAATGACCATACCCCAAAACCCCATGTTTGGAAACCAACCAAAACCAGTATGTCCTAACAACCAAGGGGTGGAGCTATAGCAAGGCTTGGGCATGTTGGGCTTTTGTGGAGCTTAGTTATTGTTTGATCCGGATTATGATCCGACTTAAAATAATATTGTTACGGTTTTTCATAGGAGGTTTTCTAAGGCTTAGTCCATGGAGCGGAGGCTTAGGTTGATAAGCCCAAGTTGTAGCACTCATGGACAAGCCTCCTTGGGGGTCCGAGGGCAATGCCCCTGGGAAAAAATTTTGATCTATTTTGTAGCCCATTGTTAATCTTGTGCACATTATATAAAAACTATTGTTTTGGAGATTAGAGTTTTGATTTTTTTTTTGATTTTTTTTTTTTAGAGAGAAAATTGTAATGCTGCATCTTGTATTTTTCCCTGAGAATAGTAAAATTCCTACAACTCCTTAGACATAGGCAAATTGACGAACCACGGAAATATTGTCTTGTGTGTGATTATTTTTTATGGCATATATTTTTCTCTATTTTTGCATCTCACAGATCTAGGAATTTCATGTATATTCCCTTCAGGGTGGTGATGCGGGATGGGGAAGCGTCAAAAAACAAAATACATCTTCTTCTAGAAAACAAGAAACAAAACACATTTACTTTTGAAAATAACCTCGAATCCGCGAGGGTTCTTGAATCCACGAGGAGAAAAAGTTCTGGAATCTACCATAGAAATAATAGATAAAAGTATGAATTTTTATTAATATCAATAATACTCAAAAATAATTTACAAACTTGGAAGCCTATTTAAAGGCTCTGTAAAACTTGATAGACACAAAAATATATTCTACAATAACTCCTAATTAATACCTAACCATAATAGGAACCAAATTTGACATAAAAAAAAAAAAAAAAAAATACTAAAAGCACCTAAAAATAAGGAAGCAAATGCCTTAAACCTAAAATAATGAAATTACAAAAAATAAATAGTAGATTTTTTTTTCCTACATCAGGGGGCCATGCCCATCTCCCCTCCCCCCCCCCCCCCCCCCCAACCCCAAATTTTTGAAAAATTCTTTTATATTATGTATAAGTATTAAAAACCTTAAAAATTTAGCTACAAAAATAGAAGTTACCCCCCAAATGTTTGAGTTAGTCCAATGATGTTCTTAAAAACAAGTAGAATTTGTTAATCAATCTAGTAGTTATAGAGATAAGGTAGTTTTTTCTTTCTCAAATTCATTTTTTGTACATGTTTAATATCAAACTAGACAAATTTTTTAGACTCATTGGAGTTTAAAAGATGATAAGTTCTCCTAAAAAACTATCTTGCGAATATACATATGTGAAAGTTGTTAATTTTATATACAATATATTTATAAATTATGACCTACTCTAGTATCAAAATATTAATGTTTATATATTTGTATGTACATTTACGCATGTGTGTGATTGTTTATCTTGAATCAAGACTACTATATTAGTACCAAAATTTGCCCCCCACAAACAAAAAATCCTTGCTTCGCCCCTGCTAACAACCAAAACAAACTCATTCCCCAAACCCACATAAAATCAAACGAGGAGAGGAGAAAAGAGAAATTAAAGGAAAACTAAAGAACAAACACACAGAGAGAGAGAGAGAGAGAGAAGATGGAGGACCGACGACCACCACATCATCGATGAGGTTTGTTGTCTCCAATGGTGGCATAGCTCGTGGGTTTCGATCCTAAGGGCCTGGGCTAGACTTCAGTGAGAAGAGAGAACCAAAAGAGACAACATGAGAGTGGCTAACCGTCGCTTGCTATGGCCGCCTTGATAGCAGCCATGGAGATTCGATAGTGGAGAGATCTTCAAGTTTGATATGAGAGTGAGATGATGGAGGGATTTGATTAATAGAATTAGAGATTGATGGAGCTAAGTTATTTAATAAGATAGATGATTGAATTTTAAAAAGGGTACCCATGGAATAGTATCTGTGGGGCCCGTGGGCCTGGTAGCCTCGGCCCACTTTACGTCTAACCCATGGCCCATTCCGAGGACGAAGGTTCGTCTGAGGAGAAGGCGTGGGAGCGTACACTTTAGAAACCCCGCCGAGAATAACCCTGTTCTCGGCGGACCGAGATTAATTTCAGATGGGGGAGCGGACCCAGGACAGGCTATCACCTCCGCATTAAATGCATTTACCTAACCCTCTGGTCGCGCTAATGAAGATGTGACTCTTAGACAGGGCGACCTTGATTATTGTGAATCACTTAAGTACTGATAGTGTTGCTGATGGGACAGACATTTAAGGGGGAAACGCATGGATGATCAACAGATGGAGGGGAGAGATGGAAAGATAGGAATATATAAGAAGGACTGATAAAGCGCCAAAAAGAAAAGAAAGGAAAAAGAAGAAGGAGGAGGGGGAAGCTCCTCGGCACAAGGCCGAGGAGTAATTTTGAGAAGAAACTGAGAAGCATTGGCCTTCAAAGGCGATGAGTTCATGATTGGGCTCCGTTGGCTTGCAAGGGCCAATTTCTTCAAACCCACTCTCTAAAAATGTATTGTTTGGGGCCTTACAAATTGAGTCCCTACAATTGGCGCCGTCTGTGGGGAGAAATTTAGGCACTAGCAGGCGTAACGGACGATTGTCCCTAGGTAGTTAATCGAAGGAAAGTGTGCAAAAAAAAAAAAAAAAAAAAAAAAAAAAAAACATTGCAGAAAAGTAGATAATTCAAAGGAGAAGACAAACATCGATATTTTATTAGATGAAGAAGAGTTACAATATACAAATAAAGGCTCAGACAGGCTTGTTTTAAAGCCAACTCTACAAACAAAGGCCCAGACGGGCCTGTTTTAAAGCTAACTAAAGGGAAGGGGGCTGAGGCAGGCCTGTTTTAAGGCTACCAACAACGCCCAAGCCGGTGCGGTGGCGCTGGCACGAAAACAGGAGCAGATGAAAGGGCGCCGGGCGGCCCTTCCTTGTGTTGTTCCCTTGATTCTCTTCCAGCCCCACTCTGGTTGGCCGTTGGTGACGGCAACACTCTGGCACCAGACGTGACGTATTCTTGCACGTTTCCACTGGCGTGTGGGTGCCTCGGGGAAGGGCGTTATGTACTTCAAGGCCCCCCTTCTGGGCCGCTATGCATGGCACCGTGAGGGTGACGCACAAATTTGGCCGCACTGGAGGTCTGACGCAGGCTGGGGCTACAACGGCTCTCGGTCGTGGAAGGAGGAATTTAGGCCTGAGCACCCTCACTCCCGTCCAAGATCGCTCCATTTCTCCAGACTTTTATCACAATTCTAGCAGGATTCTCAGGGGCTCTGAAGGCTGAGAGGACATGTTTCTTGATGTATTAGAAGGTTCGTGGAGTGTAGAAGGACATTTCCCCTAGGTAGCCTTAAATCGGGGGTGAAAAGTAATAGGAATTGATGTACGCAAAATTCAAAAAGAAGGTTATCGGCAACATTAATCCTGACCAAATTCCGAGACGTCTATCAACCGTGTGATCTGCATCAGCCCAGGGGAATGTCAATGAGAGCGCGCCTCGTGTGTTGAAACGTCAAGCGTGGAATGCGAGCAGTCAGGAAGCGCCTCGTCATCGATGAGGGCAAAAAGTCGAACAGAAGGTGGCATTACTGCCACGTGTAATGTTAGAATCCCAAATCAACCTCGTCCGGAACACTGCGGGTCAATGGTCCAGTCCACATAATGCCCCATTTCCGACGAGGTAAAGCTGAGGTCATCATTGCGCCGAACATGGCTAAAGGTAATCTTCTTCACCCAATACCTGGGTACTAGACAGAACCAAGGTATTGCATGGTCCTCGGACTCAAACCTATGGGGAAACTAGCTACTTACAGAAGAACAGAAGGGTAAGACAGAACCAAGGTATTGCATGGTCCTCGGACTCAAACCTCTGGGGAAACTAACCACGTAAATATACCAGAGTACTAGACAGAACCAAGGTATTGCATGGTCCTCGGACTCAAACCTATGGGGAAAATAGCTATTTACAAAAGAACAGAAGTGTTAGACAGAACCAAGGTATTGCATGGTCCTCGGACTCAAACCTCTGGGGAAACTAACCACGTAAATATACCTGGGTACTAGACAGAACCAAAGTATTGCATGGTCCTCGGACTCAAACCTATGCGAAAACAAGCTACTTACAGAAGAACAGAAGTGTTACACAGAACCAAGGTATTGCATGGTCCTCGGACTCAAACCTCTGGGGAAACTAACCACGTAAATGTACCTGGGTACTAGACAGAACCAAGGTATTGCATGGTCCTCGGACTCGAACCTATGGGGAAACTAGCTACTTACAGAAGAACAGAAGTGTTAGACAGAACCAAGGTATTGCATGGTCCTCGGACTCAAACCTCTGGGGAAACTAACCACGTAAATATACCTGGGTACTAGACAGAACCAAGGTATTGCATGGTCCTCGGACTCAAACCTATGGGGAAACTAGCTACTTACAGAAGAACAGAAGTGTTAGACAGAACCAAGGTATTGCATGGTCCTCGAACTCAAACATCTGGGGAAACTAACCACGTAAATATACCTGGGTACTAGACAGAACCAAGGTATTGCATGGTCCTCGGACTCAAACCTATGGCGAAACTAGCTACTTACAGAAGAACAGAAGTGTTAGACAGAACCAAGGTATTGCATGGTCCTCGGACTCATACTTCTGGGGAAACTAATCACGTAAATATACCTGGGTACTAGACAGAACCAAGGAATTGCATGGTCCTCGGACTCAAACCTATGGGGAACCAAGCTACTTACAGAAGAACAGAAGTGTTAGACAGAACCAAGGTATTGCATGGTCCTCGGACTCAAACCTCTGGGGAAACTAACCACGTCAATATACCTGGGTACTAGACAGAACCAAGGCATTGCACGGCCGTCGGACTCAAACCTATGGGAAAACTAGCTACTTACAGAAGAACAGAAGTGTTAGACAGAACCAAGGTATTGCATGGTCCTCGGACTCAAACCTCTGGGGAAACTAACCACGTCAATATACCTGGGTACTAGACAGAACCAAGATATTGTATGGTCCTCAGACTCGAACCTATGGGGAAACTAGCTACTTACAGAAGAACAGAAGTGTTAGACAGAACCAAGGTATTGCATGGTCCTTGAACTCAAACCTCTGGGGAAACTAACCACGTAAATATAACTGGGTACTAGACAGAACCAAGGTATTGCATGGTCCTCGGACTCAAACCTATGGGGAAACTAGCTACTTACAGAAGAACAGAAGTGTTAGACAAAACTAAGGTATTGCATGGTCCTCGGACTCAAACCTCTAAGGAAACTAACCACGTAAATATACCTGGGAACTAGACAGAACCAAGGTATTGCACGGTCCTCGGACTCGAACCTATGGGAAAACTAGCTACTTACAGAAGAACAGAAGTGTTAGATAGAACCAAGGTATTGCATGGTCCTCAGACTCAAACCTCTGGGGAAACTAACCACTAAAATATACCTGAGTACTAGACAGAACCAAGGTATTGCATGGTCCTCGGACTAAAACCTATGGGGAAACTAGCTACTTACAGAAGAACAGAAGTGTTAGACAGAATCAAGGTATTGCATGGTCCTAAGACTCAAACCTCTGGGGAAACTAACCACGTAAATATACCTGGGTACTAGACAGAACCAAAGTATTGCATGGTCCTCGGACTCAAACCTATGGGGAAACTAGCTACTTACAGAAGAACAGAAGTGTTAGACTGAACCAAGGTATTGCATGCTCCTCGGACTCAAACCTCTGGGGAAACTAACCACGTAAATGTACCTGGGTACTAAACAGAACCAAGGTATTGCACGGTCCTCGGACTCGAACCTATAGGGAAACTAGCTACTTACAAAAGAACAGAAGTGTTAGACAGAACCAAGGTATTGCATGGTCCTCGGACTCATGCTTCTGGGGAAACTAACCACGTAAATATACCTGGGTACTAGACAGAACCAAGGTATTGCATGGTCCTCGGACTCAAACCTATGGGTAAACTAGCTACTTACAGAAAAACAGAAGTGTTAGACAGAACCAAGGTATTGCATGGTCCTCGGACTCAAACCTCTGGGAAACTAACCACGTAAATATACCTGAGTACTAGACAGAACCAAGGTATTGCATGGTCCTCGAACTCAAACCTATGGGGAAACTAGCTACTTATAGAAGAAAAGAAGTGTTAGACAGAACCAAGGTATTGCATGGTCCTCAGACTCAAACCTCTGGGGAAACTAACCACATAAATATACCTGGGTACTAGACAGAACCAAAGTATTGCATGGTCCTCTGACTCAAACCTATAGGGAAACTAGCTACTTACAAAAGAACAGAAGTGTTAGACAGAACCAAGGTATTGCATGGTCCTCGGACTCAAACCTCCGGGAAAACTAACCACGTAAATGTACCTGGGTGCTAGACAGAACCAAGGTATTGCATGGTCCTCGGACTCGAACGTATAGGGAAACCAGCTACTTACAAAAGAACAGACGTGTTAGACAGAACCAAGGTATTGCATGGTCCTCGGACTCAAACCTCTGGGGAAACTAACCACGTAAATATACCTGGGTAGTAGACAGAACCAAGGTATTGCATGGTCCTCGGACTCAAACCTATGGGGAAACTAGCTACTTACAGAAGAACAGAAGTGTTAGACAGAACCAAGGTATTGCATGGTCCTCGGACTCATGCTTCTGGGGAAACTAACCACGTAAATATACCTAGGTACTAGACAGAACCAAGGTATTGCATGGTCCTCGGACTCGAACGTATAGGGAAACTAGCTACTTACAAAAGAACAGACGTGTTAGACAGAACTAAGGTATTGCATGGTCCTCGGACTCAAACCTCTAGGGAAACTAACCATGTAAATATACCTGGGTAGTAGACAGAACCAAGGTATTGCATGGTCCTCGGACTCAAACCTATGGGGAAACTAGCTACTTACAGAAGAACAGAAGTGTTAGACAGAACCAAGGTACTGCATAGTCCTCGGACTCAAACCTCTGGGGAAACTAACCACGTAAATATACCTGGGTAATAGACAGAACCAAGGTATTGCATGGCCCTCGGACTCAAACCTATGGGGAAACTAGCTACTTATAGAAGAACAGAAGTGTTAGACAGAACCAAGGTATTGCATGGTCCTCGGACTCAAACCTTTGGGGAAACAAACCACGTAAATATACCTGGGTACTAGACAGAACCAAGGTATTGCATGGCCCTCGGACTCAAACCTATGGGGAAATTAGCTACTTATAGAAGAACAGAAGTGTTAGACAGAACCAAGGTATTGCATTGTCCTCGAACTCAAACCTCTGGGGAAACTAACCACGTAAATATACCTGGGTACTAGACAGAACCAAGGTATTGCATGGTCCTCGGACTCGAACCTATGGGGAAACTAGCTACTTACAGAAGAACAGAAGTGTTAGACAGAACCAAGGTATTGCATGGTCCTCGGACTCATGCTTCTGGGGAAACTAACCACGTAAATATATCTGGGTACTAGACAGAATCAAGGTATTGCATGGTCCTCGAACTCAAACCTATGGGTAAACTAGCTACTTACAGAAGAACAGAAGTGTTAGACAGAACCAAGGTATTGCATGGTCCTTAGACTCAAACTTCTGGGGAAACTAACCACGTAACTATACCTGGGTACTAGACAGAACCAAGGTATTACATGGTCCTCGGACTCAAAACTATGGGGAAACTAGCTACTTACAGAAAAACATAAGTGTTAGACAGAACCAAGGTATTGCATGGTCCTCGGACTCAAACCTATGGGGAAACTAGCTACTTACAGAAGAACAGAAGTGTTAGACAAAACTAAGGTATTGCACAGTCCTCGGACTCAAATCTCTAGGGAAACTAACCACTTAAATATACCTGGGTACTAGACAGAACCAAGGTATTGCATGGTCCTCGGACTCGAACCTATGGAACAACTAGCTACTTACAGAAGAACTGAACTGTTAGATAGAACCAAGGTATTGCATGGTCCTCAGACTCAAACCTCTGGGAAACTAACCACGTAAATATACCTGAGTACTAGACAGAACCAAGGTATTGCATGGTCCTCGAACTCAAACCTATGGGGAAACTAGCTACTTATAGAAGAAAAGAAGTGTTAGACAGAACCAAGGTATTGCATGGTCCTCAGACACAAACCTCTGGGGAAACTAACCACGTAAATATACCTGGGTACTAGACAGAACCAAAGTGTTGCATGGTCCTCTGACTCAAACCTATAGGGAAACTAGCTACTTACAAAAGAACAGAAGTGTTAGACAGAACCAAGGTATTGCATGGTCCTTAGACTCAAACTTCTGGGGAAACTAACCACGTAACTATACCTGGGTACTAGACAGAACCAAGGTATTACATGGTCCTCGGACTCAAAACTATGGGGAAACTAGCTACTTACAGAAAAACATAAGTGTTAGACAGAACCAAGGTATTGCATGGTCCTCGGACTCAAACCTATGGGGAAACTAGCTACTTACAGAAGAACAGAAGTGTTAGACAAAACTAAGGTATTGCATAGTCCACGGACTTAAATCTCTAGGGAAACTAACCACTTAAATATACCTGGGTACTAGACAGAACCAAGGTATTGCATGGTCCTCGGACTCGAACCTATGGGACAACTAGCTACTTACAGAAGAACTGAAGTGTTAGATAGAACCAAGGTATTGCATGGTCCTCAGACTCAAACCTCTGGGAAACTAACCACGTAAATATACCTGAGTACTATACAGAACCAAGGTATTGCATGGTCCTCGAACTCAAACCTATGGGGAAACTAGCTACTTATAGAAGAAAAGAAGTGTTAGACAGAACCAAGGTATTGCATGGTCCTCAGACTCAAACCTCTGGGGAAACTAACCACGTAAATATACCTGGGTACTTGACAGAACCAAAGTATTGCATGGTCCTCTGACTCAAACCTATAGGGAAACTAGCTACATACAAAAGAACAGAAGTGTTAGACAGAACCAAGGTATTGCATGGTCCTCGGACTCGAACGTATAGGAAAACTAGCTACTTACAAAAGAACAGACGTGTTAGACAGAACCAAGGTATTGCATGGTCCTCGGACTCAAACCTCTGGGGAAACTAACCACGCAAATATACCTGGGTAGTAGACAGAACCAAGGTATTGCATGGTCCTCGGACTCAAACCTATGGGGAAACTAGCTACTTACAGAAGAACAGAAGTGTTAGACAGAACCAAGGTATTGCATGGTCCTCGGACTCATGCTTCTGGGGAAACTAACCACGTAAATATACCTAGGTACTAGACAGAACCAAGGTATTGCATGGTCCTCGGACTCGAACGTATAGGGAAACTAGCTACTTACAAAAGAACAGACGTGTTAGACAGAACTAAGGTATTGCATGGTCCCCGGACTCAAACCTCTAGGGAAACTAACCATGTAAATATACCTGGGTAGTAGACAGAACCAAGGTATTGCGTGGTCCTCGGACTCAAACCTATGGGGAAACTAGCTACTTACAGAAGAACAGAAGTGTTAGACAGAACCAAGGTACTGCATAGTCCTCGGACTCAAACCTCTGGGGAAACTAACCACGTAAATATACCTGGGTAATAGACAGAATCAAGGTATTGCATGGCCCTTGGACTCAAACCTATGGGGAAACTAACTACTTATAGAAGAACAGAAGTGTTAGACAGAACCAAGGTATTGCATGGTCCTCGGACTCAAACCTTTGGGGAAACTAACCACGTAAATATACCTGGGTACTAGACAGAACCAAGGTATTGCATGGCCCTCGGACTCAAACCAATGGGGAAATTAGCTACTTATAGAAGAACAGAAGTGTTAGACAGAACCAAGGTATTGCATTGTCCTCGAACTCAAACCTCTGGGGAAACTAACCACGTAAATATACCTGGGTACTAGACAGAACCAAGGTATTGCATGGTCCTCGGACTCAAACCTATGGGGAAACTAGCTACTTACAGAAGAACAGAAGTGTTAGACAGAACCAAGGTATTGCATGGTCCTCGGACTCATGCTTCTGGGGAAACTAACCACGTAAATATACCTGGGTACTAGACAGAACCAAGGTATTGCATGGTCCTCGAACTCAAACCTATGGGTAAACTAGCTACTTACAGAAGAACAGAAGTGTTAGACCGAACCAAGGTATTGCATGGTCCTTAGACTCAAACTTCTGGGGAAACTAACCACGTAACTATACCTGGGTACTTGACAGAACTAAGGTATTACATGGTCCTCGGACTCAAAACTATGGGGAAACTAGCTACTTACAGAAAAACATAAGTGTTAGACAGAACCAAGGTATTGCATGGTCCTCGGACTCAAACCTATGGGGAAACTAGCTACTTACAGAAGAACAGAAGTGTTAGACAAAACTAAGGTATTGCATAGTCCTCGGACTCAAATCTCTAGGGAAACTAACCACTTAAATATACCTGGGTACTAGACAGAACCAAGGTATTGCGTGGTCCTCGGACTCGAACCTATGGGACAACTAGCTACTTACAGAAGAACTGAAGTGTTAGATAGAACCAAGGTATTGCATGGTCCTCAGACTCAAACCTCTGGGGAAACTAACCACATAAATATACCTGAGTACTAGACAGAACCAAGGTATTGCATGGTTCTCGGACTCAATCCTATGGGGAAACTAGCTACTTACAAAAGAACAGAAGTGTTAGACAGAACCAAGGTATTGCATGGTCCTCAGACTCAAACCTCTGGGGAAACTAACCTCGTAAATATACCTGGGTACTAGACAGAACCAAAGTATTGCATGGTCCTCAGACTCAAACCTATGGGGAAACTAGCTACTTACAGAAGAACAGAAGTGTTAGACAGAACCAAGGTATTGCATGGTCCTCGGACTCAAACCTTTGGGGAAACTAATCACGTAAATGTACCTGGGTACTAGATAGAACCAAGGTATTTTATGGTCCTCGGACTCGAACCTATAGGGAAACTAGCTACTTACAGAAGAACACACAAACCTCTGGGGAAACTAACCACGTAAATATACCTGGGTAGTAGACAGAACCAAGGTATTGCATGGTCCTCGGACTCAAACCTATGGGGAAACTAGCTACTTACAGAAGAACAGAAGTGTTAGACAGAACCAAGGTGCTGCATAGTCCTCGGACTCAATCCTCTGGGGAAACTAACCACGTAAATATACCTGGGTAGTAGACAGAACCAAGGTATTGCATGGTCCTCGGACTCAAACCTATGGGGAAACAAGCTACCTATAGAAGAACAAAAGTGTTAGACAGAACCAAGGCGCTGCATAGTCCTCGGACTCAAACCTCTGGGGAAACTAACCACGTAAATATACCTGGGTACTAGACAGAACCAAGGTATTGCATGGTCCTCGGACTCAAACCTATGGGGAAACTAGCTACCTACAGAAGAACAAAAGTATTAGATAGAACCAAGGTATTGCATGGTCCTCAGACTCAAACCTCTGGGGAAACTAACCACGTAAATATACCTGGGTACTAGACAGAACCAAGATATTGCATGATCCTCGGACTCAAACCTATGGGGAAACTAGCTACTTACAGAAGAACAGAAGTGTTAGACAGAACCAAGGTATTGCATGGTCCTTGGACTCATGCTTCTGGGAAACTAACCACGTAAATATACCTGGGTACTAGACAGAACCAAGGTATTGCATGGTCCTCGAACTCAAACCTATGGGTAAACTAGCTACTTACAGAAGAACAGAAGTGTTAGACAGAACCAAGGTATTGCATGGTCCTTAGACTCAAACTTCTGGGGAAACTAACCACGTAACTATACCAGGGTACTAGACAGAACCAAGGTATTACATGGTCCTCGGACTCAAACCTATGGGGAAACTAGCTACTTACAGAAAAACATAAGTGTTAGACAGAACCAAGGTATTGCATGGTCCTCGGACTCAAACCTATGGGGAAACTAGCTACTTGCAGAAGAACAGAAGTGTTAGACAAAACTAAGGTATTGCATAGTCCTCGGACTCAAACCTCTAGGGAAACTAACCACTTAAATATACCTGGGTACTAGACAGAACCAAGGTATTGCATGGTCCTCGGATTCGAACTTATGGGACAACTAGCTACTTACAGAAGAACAGAAGTGTTAGATAGAACCAAGGTATTGCATGGTCCTCAGACTCAAACCTCTGGGGAAACTAACCACATAAATATACCTGAGTACTAGACAGAACCAAGGTATTGCATGGTTCTCGGACTCAAACCTATGGGGAAACTAGCTACTTACAAAAGAACAGAAGTGTTAGACAGAACCAAGGTATTGCATGGTCCTCAGACTCAAACCTCTGGGGAAACTAACCTCGTAAATATACCTGGGTACTAGACAGAACCAAAGTATTGCATGGTCCTCAGACTCAAACCTATGGGGAAACTAGCTACTTACAGAAGAACAGAAGTGTTAGACAGAACCAAGGTATTGCATGGTCCTCGGACTCAAACCTTTGGGGAAACTAATCACGTAAATGTACCTGGGTACTAGGCAGAACCAAGGTATTTTATGGTCCTCGGACTCGAACCTATAGGGAAACTAGCTACTTACAGAAGAACACTCAAACCTCTGGGGAAACTAACCACGTAAATATACCTGGGTAGTAGACAGAACCAAGGTATTGCATGGTCCTCGGACTCAAACCTATGGGGAAACTAGCTACTTACAGAAGAACAGAAGTGTTAGACAGAACCAAGGTGCTGCATAGTCCTCGGACTCAAACCTCTAGGGAAGCTAACCACGTAAATATACCTGGGTAGTAGACAGAACCAAGGTATTGCATGGTCCTCGGACTCAAACCTATGGGGAAACTAGCTACTTATAGAAGAACAAAAGTGTTAGACAGAACCAAGGCGCTGCATAGTCCTCGGACTCAAACCTCTGGGGAAACTAACCACGTAAATATACCTGGGTACTAGACAGAACCAAGGTATTGCATGGTCCTCGGACTCAAACCTATGGGGAAACTAGCTACCTACAGAAGAACAAAAGTATTAGATAGAACCAAGGTATTGCATGGTCCTCAGACTCAAACCTCTGGGGAAACTAACCACGTAAATATACCTGGCTACTAGACAGAACCAAGGTATTGCATGGTCCTCGGACTCAAACCTATGGGGAAACTAGCTACTTACAGAAGAACAGAAGTATTAGATTGAACCAAGGTATTGCATGGTCCTCAGACTCAAACCTCTGGGGATACTAACCACGTAAATATACCTGGGCACTAGACAGAACCAAGGTATTGCATGGTCCTCGGACTCAAACCTATGGGGAAACTAGCTACTTACAAAAGAACAGAAGTGTTAGACAGAACCAAGGTATTGCATGGTCCTCGGACTTAAACCTCTGGGGAAACTAACCACGTAAATATACCTGGGTACTAGACAGAACCAAGGTATTGTATGGTCCTCGGACTCAAACCTATTGGGGAAACTAGCTACTTACAGAAGAACAGAAGTGTTAGACAGAACCAAGGTATTGCATGGTCCTCGAACTCAAACCTCTGGGGAAACTAACCACGTAAATATACCTGGGTACTAGACAGCACCAAGGTATTGCATGGTCCTCAGACTCGAACCTATAGGGAAACTAGCTACTTACAGAAGAACGGAAGTGTTAGACAGAACCAAGGTATTGCATGGTCCTTGAACTCAAACCTCTGGGGAAACTAACCACGTAAATATAACTGGGTACTAGACAGAACAAAGGTATTGCATGGTCCTTGGGCTCAAACTTATGGGGAAACTAGCTACTTACAGAAGAACAGAAGTGTTCGATAGAACCAAGGTATTGCATGGTCCTCGGACTCAAACCTCTAGGGAAACTAACCACGTAAATATACCTGGGTACTAGACAGAACCAAGGTATTGCATGGTCCTTGGACTCGAACCTATGGGAAAACTAGCTACTTACAGAAGAACAGAAGCGTTAGACATAACCAGGGTATTGCATGGTCCTCAGACTCAAACCTATAGGGAAACTAGCTACTTACAGAAGAACAGAAGTGTTAGACAGAACCAAGCTATTGCATGGTCCTCGGACTCAAACTTATGGAAAATTAGATATTGGCTGAAGAATAAAGACATTAGATGGGACCGCGTGGTGGTATGGTCCTCGGATACAGGCTCGAAAGACAATTGATTATCTCATGAGACAAAATCCGAAACAAAATGAAAGTATTCAGCAAAACATTAAAGTGTAACAAGTAAAAGAAAGCATCAACTAGCGAGATAAAAGCAAAATCATTGAATATATCTTTCAAATATAAGACATACAGTTTCGTTACAATGTCGCCAAGGCGAAAAGCAAAATAAAATGAAAAAGAAAACAAATAAGAATGCTCCATGATGTTACAACGGGGTAGTCCAGCGAAACGAACTACTCCCCCAACTCATTGGGGAGTTTGTCTTGAGGATCCTATCGAAAGATTTGGATTAACTATAAGGGACCCTGACTCGAAACAGTTTCTCTAAGGGATTCCCCCCAATGCTTTACGGGGCTCAGCCTCCTCAGGGGTTCTACAAGCTGAAGGAGTGTCCTCGGCGGTGTTGGTCAGACTCTCATCTGCCGAGGGTAATACAGAGCTTTCCCCGGAGGCAGTGGGGACACCCTCACGTATTGCGGGGGGGTAATACACCCTCTTTGCCCTCCTAATGTCTGACGAAGCATCAACCCCCGCTTGGTTAAGAGCTTCATTCCAGGTCTGTGAACAAAAACGCCTGCATACTTCAGGGACTTGGGTCTTGAAGGTAACTTCAGTCTTGGCCACCCCCTCTGCAAATGCCTCTTCCTCTACCTGTTCTAAGGAACGCTCCGCATCTATCCTCGTGAACTCAGCCAGATCTTTGGCCCTCACTGCCTCGTCCCTGGCATATTCGACGACACCCTTTATCCATACTGCCTCAGCTAGTTTTTTCTTCAGGTCGGCAATGTCCTCCTGGGCAGACCGCAACTGGCCTTCAACGTCATACAAGCGCTTGGTCTGATCCTCGGCCTGCTTCTTGGCCGCGACTAGGTCAGAGGCTGCAATGTCCTTAGCCTTTGTCATCTCCTCAAGACTCTCAGTAGCTTTCTTCAGATCTTCCTCGGATCTTTTAAGGGTATTTGCAGCCCGCAGGAACTTATCATGCTCCTTTGCCAGAGCGCTACCTTGATCGTCAACCTCCTCGTCCAGGTTAAAAACAGCCTGGATAGCCTGCCAACCGAGGTAAATACGCTGTAAAGGGGAGAGGAGGTGCCGGGTAATAAAATTTAAACGGAATAAACTAGTATCAAACATCTTACCATGCCCAGGTATCTCTTAAGGTTATTAGCAACCTCTGGCCCCTTCATGCTCTCAAGCTCAGCCATGTCAGCGGGAAGAAGAAGGGACCCTTCCAGGGCGTCGGCTACCCGAGCTCCTTCGCCTCCTTGGAAGTCCCGTATAGTAGCGTCATCCCTCAGAGGTTCTTTATGGAGCATGGCGGTGGGCAGCCAAGCCTAGGGCACGGATGGTTGAATAATTTCTTTTCCTTTTCGCTTGCCACCCAGCCTCAGTTGTTGAGAGGGTCGTCAGGCTTCATCCTCCTCTGGAGAGGGATGGGATCTGCCCCCATCCACCGGGTCTTTGCCCTTGGAAGATTTCTTCCTTTTTGGTTCGGGGGAATCAGGTCGAGACTCTGAGATTGGAGGGGTGCGTAAAGACCTAGTCTGTGCAGGAGAAGGCTGGGAGTTAGGTGGTGGAGGCTCAGGTTGTGACTCCATCGGCACTCCCTCCCCAGACTTGCCTTCGAGCAGGTCAAGAAGGTTGGTCGGGGGCCGTCTTCTAAGACCCATCTCAATCGGATACCAACCCTCAGGCTAATCTGCTCGGTCAAATACACTGAATTCGTCCTCACGCGAGCTTGGTTCGATCACTTCCTTTCTTTCCTCCAAGCTCCTTTCTTCGGCCTCCGCCGCTTTATGGGACAATGAAGAGCCTACCAACGGAATGCCTTCCGAGATAGAAGATTCTTCGGAATGTGCAAAATCGTCTTCTACCGCAGCGATTCACCTAAGCTGAGGATCTTTTGGGCAGCTCTAATCTGGTTATCAGCCTTGTTCAAAAGAAGTTCCTCACTAATGGCAGTTTCCAAGTCCTCCTTGTTGACAAAAAAAAGGGGGGGCACACGAAGGCGTGCGGATCTACAGAAAAATAACCAAACCTCTTATGGTCAATTAATCAAGTAGAATCCTGTGTTATAGAAAGTAGAAGACTCGCAGAAATGGTGAGATTCTCTTTTGGCATGCTTTCTGCGATTGGAAAGGGGTGCTCACTAAGACGGAAATTGGACCAACTTCAGAATACGTGTATCGAATTTCAAAAACGTACAAATGAAGAAACCAAACGGTTCAAACGAGTATTTATATCTTCAATTAAGATTATCCAAATGTAACTTCCCACCCATAAAAGCAGGAGGTCCCTGCCGGAGGATTACCATCACACCATCGAAGGAGGGAAACCGGGAGCCGCCAAAATTTAATGCAAACGCACTCTGAATCTCGAAGCGCCAACAATTTACCTGTGGCAGATAAAAAGGCTCCAACGCTGACGTGGACCGAGGTTTAGCGAATCTTATGGGGGCCGGGGAATGTCAAAATCCTCCTCCCCGTCTGAGAACACGGACAACAGGATTTTGAGGGGCTATTGTGGGGCCCGTGGGCCTGGTAGCCTCGACCCACTTTACGTCTGACCCATGGCCCATTCCAAGGACGAAGGTTCGTCCGAGGAGAAGGCGTGGGAGCGTACACTTTAGAAACCCCGCCAAGAATAACCCTGTCTTTGGCGGACCGAGATCAATTTCAAATGGGGGAGCGGACCCAGGACATGCTGTCACCTCTGCATTAAATGCGTTTACCTAACCCTTTGGTCGCACTAATGAAGATGTGACTCTTAGACAGGGCGACCTTGATTATTGTGAATCACTTGAGTACTGATAGTGTTGCTAATGGGACGGACATTCAGGGGGGAAACGCATGGATGATCAACAGATGGAGGGGAGAGATGGAAAGATAGGAATATATAAGAAGGACCGATAAAGCGAAAGGAAAAAGAAGAAGGAGGAGGGGGAAGCTCCTCGGCACAAGGCCGAGGAGTAATTTTGAGAAGAAACTGAGGAGCATTGGCCTTCAAAGGCGATGAGTTCATGATTGGGCTCCGTTGGCTTGCAATGGCCAATTTCTTCAAACCCACTCTCTAAAAATGTATTGTTTGGGGCCTTACAAATTGAGTTCCTACAATATCTAAGTTTTGCCATATTTTTAAACAATTATACATATAAATATATTATATTATATATAGCTAAATTGAGTTTCATGTTCACTAAGTATGTTCAAGAAAACATTATTAAGTTTGAACTTATCTTATTTAATAGTCAAGCCTAAACTTGAGGTTTGAATTTTGCTTATTTGCTAAACAAACAAATATAAACAAGCTTTTTCAAAGTCAGACTTGAGCTATTGATAAACAAATTACAGCCTATTTTGAATTCATGGAAATTTTTTTTTAAATAATTTAAAAAAAGAAAACGGTTTTAAACAAACAAAGGTCTTTTGAGATCATTTGACAGTATTTAGCACAAAAATCTTGTGAAATGATTTGACTGTATTTATTTTTCTTAATAACCCCAAAAAAAAAATATTTTAAGAATTATTATTCTTGTTTTGTTTCTTCGATGATAGAATTTTTAAGATTTCAAATATCTTTTCTTTTGATTTTCTCATCTACCCAACCAATGTTATTGAATACTCATGATTGCAAAACTTACCTTTCTTTAAATATAAAATAATCTATATATATATATATATATATATATATATAAATATATATATATATTATATAATAGGTGAAGCTAAAAGAAACTCAAATTAGAATTTCAAATTAAAGTTCTAATTTTGCGCCATGTGTCCTAAATTATTTATTCTTAAAAAGTTTTATTTCTTAACTAGTATTATACCCGTGCAATGCACGGCTTGATAAAAAATATTTTGATATTATAATTAAATTTAATAAAAAATAAAATGAAAAAATAATTAATTCAAAATTTAAGATTAAAAAATAAATTGTACTTGTAACTTAAAAGAAATTTAATTTTTATTTCTTATTTTGATATTTAAATCATTTGTTTTAGTGTTGATTTCATTCAAATGGTTATAAGTTATATCAACTCTAAACCAGCATATGTATTCATATGTAACATTCTAAATTAATAATAAATAAAAATATAATACTCTAATTTAATTTAACATTCTAACTTACTAATAAATAAATATAACACCCTAACTTAAAGTAATGTTTGCAATTGTATTGTGTTTTAACTTTTAAGAACACATATATTATTTTTTTTATCATAAAAAAAAAAACATAGATATTAGTATTACACATGAAAAAATAATGAATTCAATAATTGAAATGGTTGAAAACAAAATTAAGCCAAAACCTCAATTCATTAATGAAAAAATATTGAAATTTTTAACTTTAAAAAAAAAAAACTGAGTTAAGTAAATATAGACTTACATAGAAATTTGGACAAATGGATTCTCTCGTATTCAATTTCATGTTTGACAGCAAATTTTGCTTTTAATTAAAGAATATATATTATATGGAACAAAGTACCAAACAAAAGCCATAACAAATTAAATCCATTATAAAATATTGATGTCAACAACAAATAATTTTGTAATAAGAAATTAAAAAATACAAATATATTGCTTGACTTCTAAAAAAAACACTAAAAGGTGTGATCAAACATATAATTTCAACCTATCTATAAAACTTGTTGATAAAAATCACATTATATATAATAAAAAGGCAACAAATACACAAAATCTATTCAATTTGATGAAAGAAAAAAAAAATTACCTACAAGTTTGTAGGTAGGGCAGAGAGGAGAAAGGAAGAATATAACAAATAATTGTAAAATACGTAGCAGAAATAATGAAACACAAAAAAACTTTGTGTATATATAGTGAGAATTTTAGGTTGTGAAGAAGATGGTATGAACAAAAAGAAGTAGTTTAGGTGAAACTCAAATTCTCTCTTTTTTATTTAAATTCTATATTTAGATAATTCTATTCTATTGAAAAAGTAGTAGTTTATGATATATATATATATATATATATATATATATATTTCAGGATAAAGTCTCGCCCGTCGGAAAAGGAAAAAGGTATGCTTTGCAGAAATAGAGAGAGAGAGTCCTAGTATGGTAGTGAGATTGTGTTGTTAATCTTTGTTTAAATAAAAAAAAAGAGTGGCGGGTGGGACTGAATATTAATACTGTAAAATGCAAGTTGTATCTTTTTTTTTTTTTTCCTTTTACATTTTTTAAAGAAACGTTGGAAAAAAAATGCAAATTCAATTTTTTTATTCTTTTATGTTTTTTTTTATCTCTCTTTTTTATTTAAATTCTATCCTTAGGTAATTATATTTTATTGATTTTAGGTTTTGTTGATAACATTTTAGATAGACACAACTATTATAGTTGCAAATGAAATACTACTTTCTTTCATTACTTGATTTGTCATATTTATCCAAAAAATATTTATATATTTATTCTTAAAATCTAAAAATTTATTAAAATTTCTGCAATTTGGTTGCGCCCTATGGCTTCACCATATTACAGAAATT
Organism: Quercus ilex subsp. ballota; assembly: GCA_032727855.1. Classification (NCBI taxonomy): domain Eukaryota; kingdom Viridiplantae; phylum Streptophyta; class Magnoliopsida; order Fagales; family Fagaceae; genus Quercus; species Quercus ilex. The sequence goes on from CM064917.1 coordinate 46,140,950, forward strand.
TAGAGAGAGAGAGAGAGTCTTAATATGGTAGTGAGACTGTGTTGTTAATCTTTGTTAAAAAAAAAAAAAAAAAGAGTGGCGGGTGGGACTGAATATTAATACTATAAAATGCAAGTTGTATCTTTTTTTTTTTTTTCCTTTTACATTTTTTTAAAGAAACGTAGTCGATCTTTTCTTTTCTTTTATGTTTTTTTTATCTCTCTTTTTTATTTAAATTATATCCTTAGGTAATTCTATTTTATTGATTTTAGGTTTTGTTGATAACATTTTAGATATACACAACTGTGATAGTTGTAAATGAAATATTACTTTCTTTCATTACTTGATTTGTCATATTTATCCAAAAATATGTATATATTTATTCTTAAAATCTAAAAATTTATTAAAATTTCTGTGATTTGGTGAAGCCACGTGGCGCAACCACGGCGTCTAAACCCAACTTTTATTATATATAATATGATTTTAGAATAAAATGTGGAACCACATCATAAATATTCATCTAAGTGAGTTATTAAATACAAAAACCAAAGAGTCTAGAATAAATGAATCATTAAAAAAAAAAAAGTGCTTCACAATAATTTAAAAATAATGGACAATTTACATTCTATACCTAATAATATCCTTACAAAAATTTTTAAAGAGTTAACAAAATATAAAAATGACTATCAATAATATTTAAATTATATATATAGGAATTATATTATGCATCTTATTGTATATATTTAAGTGTATCTATGCATATGCATGGGGTTACAAACTAGTAATAATAATAATAATAAACCCCAACTTCACATACACTTTCAAAAATCATAATCGTATCACCGCACACCTGTGGGGGACAAGAGTCGGGGTTCAAGTCTCCAAGAGGAAGTTTTATACACATATAAACTTAGATTGAGTTATAGTAGAATTTTTATCTTGTAAAAAAAAAAATGTTTCAAATTAAAATAGAAGGAATTCATTTAAGAAGAATACTGCTTTAAAAAATGGCAAATTTTGGAATATCGAAATATCCTAAACAATTTCAATCATTTTAAATATTTTGATCCATAATAATTTTGAAGTAAATGCCTCTAGGTATGGCCTAGCCTTCTTGCATTTTTTTTTTTTTTTTTTCACAACCTGTTAATTTTTGCTAAAGCATATTAGAAAATTTTTCAAGGCATTAACCATTTGGATGAGTAGACTAGAGGGCTAGAAGGCCCACCACTTCTCCTTTGCAGGTATAATGGTCCATATCAAGGCTACTGTCTCTGCCATCCCTAATTGTGTTATGCGATATGCTCTTCTCCCAAGTAAGGATCTAGATGCTGTTTGTTAAAGTTGTTTTAGTGATTGAGAGACTGAGAAAGAGAAAAGCGAAAATTGAAAGCAAGACAATAACTTGGTATTCATTTGGCATAATTAATTTTGCCAACTTATTTTTTTATTTAGCTTATTTTTATTACTATTTATGGACTTCACGGCACTTTTTGGTACTATGTATAAGTCTCATTGTACTATTTCAGCTTATTTTTACTTTTATCTACACTACTTTCAGTAAAAAGTTTTCAATTTCATCAAACTAAGCAGATCTAAACAAATCCTTTATATGGTTAGGCCTGACAGCATCAATGACTTTACCTCTATAGTATAAAGTCATTGATGCCTATATCTTTGATTTTAAGCTCGTGTTACAATGAAAATGTTGTAGGGTAAATATATTATAGAACCCTAAGTAGAAATGGCAACGGGTCGGATTCGGGCCGAGTTTTTCTACACCCGGACCGGACCCGCGGGCTAACACCCGCGGCCCGAACCTGGCCCGTTTACTTAACGGATTTTTTTCCCGGAGCCCGGACCCGCCCCCGCCGAGTCCCGCGGGCTCCATGGGCCCCGTTGGGCCATGGTACTTCAAGGCCCATTCTGTGGCCCAATAAAAAAAAAAATTTTTGCCTGATATTGATTTTCTTAGCAACCAAACGGGAGGGTAAAAGAACACTCACGAAAACCCATTATTTTCCAGCAACCAACAGATCTGAACAATCGGAAACCAACAAAACCCATTATTTTCAGCAACCAATAGATCGGAAACCCTTTTTTTTTCATTACAATATTTTCCCACATCAAAAGTAAAAACAAGAACTAACATACAAACCCTAGGTCTGAACAATAAGACCCTACAAAATCAAATCAAACAAGCTGATCCTATTCAACCAAAATAGCACTAAAACTAAATATTACAAATTTGATTCTTTGAACAAAAAGAACGATTTTCATCCTTTCAAAAAAAAAAAAAAAAAAAAAAGAACGATTTTCATTGCAAAAGCCACAACGAGGTGAGGGAGATGAGAGAGTTGCGGCCTTGGGAGGTGGAGGAGGGCCTGGCGAGGTGAGGGAGGAGCAACGACGTCTGCAAGCTGCGGCAAGCTAAAGGAGGGAGGGAGGAAAGACCAACGAGGTGAAGAACGAAGCGGCGCCGGCGAGGTGAGGTGCAAGGAGCAGTGGCGCCAGCGAAGTGAGACTAAGAGTGAGAGTGAGAGTGAGGGTGAGGGTGAGGGAGAGAATGGGAGGAGGCTTGGGAGAGAATGAGAGGGTGAGAGAATGGGTCTGAGGTTGAAAAATAAGTATTTATACTTAGGGTCTTTTTTTTTTTTTTTTAATATTATATATACGGGTCTGGTTCGGGCCGGGTATGCCTAATACCCGGACCCGACCCGAACCCGCTTCGAGTTTTTTAATGAAAACCCCGACCCGACCCTAATGTTAAATGGATTAGGCCGGGTACCCGCGGGTCGGGTACATTTTGCCATCCCTAACCCTAAGCAGCTAAGCTAACCCCAAACTACCTATTGACTTGTTTTACAAGTACATGAACTTATAGTGGATTTGGACCTTTTAGGCCATGGGGTTTCTAACATGATAAGGCTACTAAGAATTTCTTGTGGGGTTCTTCAACCAACTATGATGTGAAAACTTCATATGGCCCATTAGGGAAAAATCACCAATCCAAAAGCTAAAGGTGGGAACTGGGGTTAATGGCAACAAGAGTCAAAATTTATCTTTTTTTGCCAAGCTAAATTGGAGGTTTCATCATGGAAGGGATGCGTAGTAGGTCTAGGTGTTAAGAAAGAAATGCATTCCAAGTTGTATTTTTCTTAGTACCGGGTTGGCAATTCGTATTTGCTCAAGAACTTGGTTTCCTATTAAAAAAGGAAAAGAAGGTCTTTATGAAAGGTACGTGATAGCCAATGGTCCTTATTAAGGCTATTGTCTCTGGCTCTCTGCCATCCCAAATTGTGTTATGCAATATGTTCTTCTCCCAAGAAAGGATCTAAATGCTGTTTGTTAAAGCTGTTTTAGTGATTGAGAGACTGAAAAAGAGAAAAGCAAAAAGTGAAAGCAAGACAAATAACTTGATATGGTTAGGCCTGACAGCATCAATGACTTTACCACTACAGTCTAAAGTCATTGATGCATATATCTTTCATTTTAAGCTCGTGTTACAATGAAAATGTTGTAGGGTAAATATATTATAGAACCCTAAGCAGCTAAGCTAACCCCAACCTACCCATTTACTTGTTTTACAAGTACATGAACTTATAGTGGATTTGGACCTTTTAGGCCATGGGGTCTCTAACATGATAAGGCTACTAAGAATTTCTTGTGGGGTTCTTCAACTATGATGTGCAAAATTCATATGGCCCATTAGGGAAGAATCACCAATCCAAAAGCTAAAAACTTGCTTGGCAAACATATCTCTATTTCAATGTGTTTTTTTTACTTAATTTCCTTCCCTCATGTTTTGGCTTCAAGTAGTCTAGGGCGTGGTGGGAGAGTCTTCCACGCTAGTGGCAAGTTTTATTCCCTCTAAAGGTGATTTTTCATGCCATGGATTTTGTTATGGATGTGGCAAACTAGGTCATGATGAAAAACTCATGTTTTGGCTTCAAGTAGTCTAGGGCGTGGTGGGAGAGTCTTCCACGCTAGTGGCAAGTTTTATTCCCTCTAAAGGTGATTTTTCATGCCATGGATTTTGTTATGGATGTGGCAAACTAGGTCATGATGAAAAACTCATGTTTTGGCTTCAAGTAGTCTAGGGCGTGGTGGGAGAGTCTTCCACGCTAGTGGCAAGTTTTATTCCCTCTAAAGGTGATTTTTCATGCCATGGATTTTGTTATGGATGTGGCAAACTAGGTCATGATGAAAAAGACTGTTTTAGGCTAAGTACAAGATCTAATTCCATCAATATGACCCTCGGCTTCGGGCCCAGCCTAGTTGACCAAAGAGGGCGATGCAAATTAGTAGCCCTGCTCAACAAGAAGAAGACAATTTGCAAAACGACACTCATTTTTCGACAAATAACTTGACTGTGATGAAGGAGACGGTTGGTTACCAACAACATCAGTGTGGTAAAAAAATCGGTGATGGTTATTCAATTGAATGTCACAAGTACTGAAATGGCAAAAGTTCAAGATTTGGTTCTGACAAATGTCTTAAAGTGGGTGTTTCTTTGTGGAATAAAATTTCCTTTGTTCCACTCTATGCTCCTATAGAAGGATTCACCAAACTGCACAAATCACACATAAAATAGCATAATCGCACCACAAGTAACAGTGCACTCTCGTGTGGTGCAATGTAATTTGCAGTTTTATAATAAGAAAACTACACAAATCACATAAACCGCACCACACCCTCTCTGTATATTAATATATTTATTTATTTTTAATATTAAATATACTATTAATAGTTTAACAACCCTAGTTTTCGAAAAAAAAAAAAAATAGTTTGATAACCCTACTAAATGTTAACTAGGAAATCCAACCCAAAATAAATAAAAACTAGCTCAATAGTTTAAAATTTTGCCCAAAACAAAGGGAAAAGTTAGTTTTGACTGGGTAGGAAAAACTCAAAATTTGAAAAATATATCGACTTTGAACTGTATCTTATACACTGCACCGTACATGTGACCCAAAAATGAGATATAGTGCGGTTATGATTTTGACTAAACTCTAAACCGCACTACAAAGTGCAGTGCTGAAAATGGCCTAAAACCGCACCACACTGCACTACGAACACCCTTACTCCTATGCAATAAAAATCCTCCCTTTTTTTTTCTTCGATATAAAAGGAAAAATCTTAATTTTGGACTCCCTTGGCTTCTCTCTCTCCATGTGAGAGGAAAGAGACAAAAGGAAAGTATGTGGGTTCCAATTAACTCAAAAGAAAAAGTATCTTGTCATTGAACAAGAGATATAAGATACAAACCTCACCTACACCAAAAAATCGATTGGTGTCATGACCTGATGATAAAAAGTAATTATCATGAACTGAATGTAAAAGGGTGGAGGCTACCAATATTTTCATTTTCCTTTCATACTTCTCCTTACCCATACACCTTCATCTTTTGCAAGAACACCTTTTTTTTATAATATATATATATATATACACACCAATACAATAGTTTTAAAATATGACATTCACTCATAATAATTGCTCTTTATCATCAACCAAAACACAAATTAATTTTTGTGTAGACAAAAATCAAATCTCAAATTTCTTATTTATTAACAAAAAAAAAAAAAATTACCCATTGAATTAATTGGAATCCAATGCAAAACCACCTCTTTAATCGGCTCAAATACCTGCATTTAATGTTCTTCTCCCTTATGCCTGCTCACTTCATATAATAAAACCATCCATATCCACTAGTACGGGAGCCCACATCCATCAACTTTTTTTTTTTAATTTCTTTAAGTTGGAAAAGAGCTATCCATCAACCATAATTTCAAGCTTTTAATGTCTAAACGTGGGTGTTCACATCACACGTATGTCCCATTTTAGAAGAAGATCAGATTATTTCAAATGCTAAATTGTTAATACAGATCGTGGAAAACATGGGCCGGGTATGGAGTTGGAGCAAATTTCACAGCCCAGCCCATGAGATAAGAGGGTTTTGAGTTTTGACGGATCTGGGTGCCTTTGATGGTGTTATATGATGTAAGCCCAGTGGATGATGATTTGAGAACGAGAAAGTGCAGTCAGTCTGGGCTCGTCTCGTTGGATCGGACATTAAACTCAAACAGCCCATTTAAGCAAAAAAACACACACTTCCGCAGAAATGACCCTTTGGGAGAGGCTCCCCTCCCGTTTAAAACTCTCCCATTCTCTCCCATTTTAATATAGATGAAGGACACGTGGCAGATAAACAATCTAAAGGCTAAAAATATGCTATGTCATTCTCTCAATCCTTCTTTTCCTCTTTCTCCCGTCAACACTCTCATGGTCTGAGCATCAGAGGTGTTCAGTTCAAAACATGCTGGAAATTTTTTTTGTTGCAGTTTGGTTGCGAGGGACACGCGAACACCCTTTCTAAATAACTGTAATACGCTAATTATTTTGTTAGTTGGCCGGTTATGAAAGAATATATAATATTAGCATCTCGAGTTTATAAAACTCGAGATTCAATATAGATCTCGAGTTTTTAAAACTCATTTTTGTTGGTTTTCATTTACTGATCTGGACAAAGTTTTCCACGTGGATAGCGAGTTTTAAAAACTCGCTCCATGAACTCGAGTTTTTAAAACTCGCTTTCTGTTTAACATTTACTCACTTTTTTAACCTCTTAAAACGGTACTCTCACATTAACACTCTCACTCTCTCAGACTCCACTCTCTCACTCTAAAATTTCAAACTCACTCATTCGCAGTCTCAAATCACCTTGTGCTCTCAGTCTCCACTGGCTCTCTTCTGTGTTGTTTGTTGTCTTCGTTCATCTCGCTTTGTTCGTTCTTCCTTTGTTCGTTCTTCAGCTCGCTTGCTAGGTAAAAGTTCTCCGTTCCTCTTTTGCTAAATTTATTTTATAGATTTAGGCTTTTTGCATGGTGGGTTACAAATTGTTGCTGTTGATGTTTTTGTTTCTAGGTTGTGGATTTACTTGGGTTTTCAGTTGCTTTTGATACATGCCCATTTAGGTTTTGTTTGAAATTGCTTTATATTTGTAGACATAGATGTCATTGAAATCAAAATTTCGTTTTGGTGGGATTGAGAATAAATGGATTAAGGAGTTTTCTTTATTTTGTTTGTCATTCAAGAATCAAGATTGTGTTTATGGGCTTTTAATAAAAATTCAAATTTTAATTTTCTGTAGTGATAAAAAGCTGAATGGGTATTCCTTGCTATGTGTGTTGTTGGATGGCCATATAGGAATAAGAAAAAGGTGAAATGAGAGGATATTTTGTGTGCAGTTCGTATAATGTCTTGAATTCCTTAGCAAGACAAAGAATTTGAGTAATGTTGATAATACCAACCGGTCCTGAATTAGGAAGTATAATTGTAACTAAGGCCATAGAAATAAAAGTTCCATCATGCTCGGAAAACTCTGCATAACTTATTAACAAAGAGTCAAAAAATTTTTATAAGGACCATTACATATTGCTATTATGAATATTCATTTACATTTCACAAAAAATATGACAACTCTGGTAATTAATGCTATAAGTTTGGACTTTAGGTTTAGGGTGCTAATTAGTAGGATAAAATTTTTATTCTTTTTCATTACTTATCTATGCAAGATTGAAATTAGTTCTTCTACAGTTCATGACAAAATCTATATTGGGAAGAGCAATACCCTTGTGGTATTCCACTCCTTTAAACTCACTTTCTTTAGATGTTTTTTGTAACTCTTAGTGTCTGATCTAGGATGTCCTCTCAGAATTGATACCTGCAAATTCATTGAAAGCTGTTACACAAACAAGTTATTCCCTCCATTCTATCCCAGAATGTCTACTAACAAAAATTATCTTTCAGAGATAAAAGGCTAGCGTGCTTGCCATAGCCCTTGACCCAAAGCTCTAGCTTAGGTGCTAAGAATTCAATCTATTAGTTGAAATGTCAACATCATTGAACATATTATATACTACGTAGTATAATTTGTGCGTTACACATTGTGCTTGTGTCAAGTAGATGCCCCATCCTCATGCCATGTGAACAGTTTTTTTACCTCATTATTTTTCAAACTTTTGATTGTTGTACAACAAGCTTTTACCATGTGACTCACTATAAGTATTGTTAGAATTATTAAGATAGTTTGCTCTAGGTGAAATCCTATTGCTAAAGGCAAGCACTACTCCAATTAAAATTTTGTTGCCAAAAGTTTCAAACATTTCAGGCGTGTGTTGAAAATTGGCATCCATATCATTTCTCATGTCATATTGTGCTAAATACTACAATACAACATATGGAGGCTGTAATATGCCTCATTTCAATCCTATGCTATACAAGATTGACACACTTTAAGATCCAAGACTTAAAACATGATAGGATGTCAAGAACAAACCCGATGTCTTTTTTCCGAGCTCAAATAGCCAAAATCTTGACTCCCTTGTATCATTAATTTTAATGGATATGCGGGTCTTCCTAGTGTGATGAAACCCATACACCAGTCTACTACCTATAAATATTATCAGGGTGGGTGGACGCTAACAATAATACTATATGCAATTGAAAAAATAGCCACTGGAATTTTAAGTGAGCTACAAATGCATCATAATAGTAAGGCCTGAGTATAAACATCTTAGATAACCCAATCAAACCCCATCTTCTAGCACAAACATTTAACATTGTTTTTTTTTAAATTTTAAATAAAGACTATACCCAGTATCTTTTTAGTCGAACAATTAGTGTGGGCTTTGTGGGCTTTAATTTTTAGACTTCAGGTATTAGTGAGGATGTGGTTGTTTGTACTAGCCCATATTTGTTTAGGGGGGAGGGGGTGGTTTACACAATATCCTTATTAAAATTAAATTCATATTTTTTTATATGTTGGAAAAATGTTGATTCTCACTCATAGTCAGCCAAGAGGCTTGGATATTAGAAAAACTAGCCTTATAATTTCAGCACATTTATTATGATTCCATCTCACAGTTACTTACTAGAACAATTGCACTAATTAATTTTTTGGAAGATAAGATGTTCTCCGGCTATAAGTTTAAGCTTGTCAAGTTGGTTTAAATCATTGAAGAACTTAAACTCTCTTTGTGGATCTTTGTCATGCTCAATTGAATCAGCTAGTGACCCTATTGAATCTATACATGCTTCAATTTTAGATGAATTATATCTATTATTTTCTTTGCCCCTTCCTTTGCCCTCACACTATTAATGATCTCACAGTAGCACTCTTTGCAGTATGGAGCCTCGGATTGATGAGGAGTCACAGATCTTGCAGCCTGGTCCTAGTGATGAGTCATTGTTGACGCGACAACGACATCATCGATCAGAGGACATTTGGAATAGCGAGGTGAAATATCTAGTTCTAACAACTGTTTTAATTTTTACGTTATTTTTGACTTTTAGTTAGCAAGTTCTTTCAAAATTGTATTTGTAGTTCTAACAACTGCTATAATTTTTATTGATTTTGCAGGACCCGGGCCCACTTACGTGCCGTGGTCGCACTAAGGAGATGGCAAACATTCAAATGCGAGATAATCGAGTGATTGACATTATCAAGTTGCTAAGGCTTGAAGGATTGTTTAGGGCCCCTTCCAGAGAGATAGATAATTGTCTTATAACGGCCCTAGTTGAGCGATGGCGGCCAGAGACTCATACGTTCCATCTTCCACATGGTGAGATGTCGATCACCCTACAAGATGTGGAGGTCATTTTCGGACTTCCTATAGACGGTGAGGTCTTGGTTGGGCCGACTGCTGTGTTAGCTGGAACTTGGAGCACTCTTTGCATGGAGTTGCTTGGTTTTACTCCGGCGGATGACAACAAAACTTTGGTGGGGCAAAGAATTCTCATCAGCCGCCTTGTTGAGGCCAGTGCAGCGCCACTGCCTCATGACGCAACGGAGATTCAGATACACAAGTATGCCCGGTGTTATATTTTAGTGCTACTAGGGGATAAGCTTTTTATGGACAAGTAGGGAGATAGGGTGCATTTGATGTTTTTGGAGCAACTGCGGAACTTTCGTGATCCACCACAATATAGTTGGGGCAGTGGTTGCTTGGCCTGGTTGTATCGAGAGTTGTGTTGGGCAAGTGAGAAAGGGGCATCGCAGATTGGTGGAGCGTGCACCTTGGTCCAGTATTGGACATGGGCAAGGTTGCCATTCTTGTGCCCGAGGATAGAGCCTGCACCTGGATGTGATTATGGCCCATGGCCGTATGCTCCACTTGCCGTTAAGTAAGTATTTTTTTGATATTTAGTGTGTTATGCAATGTGCTCTTCTTAGTAACTAAGTAGCTACTTATCTTATGTTATTCACTCGTAACTGTAGGTGGGTGCGGGTGCCAGGCTCGAAGAGTAGGCCATCCGAGATGGCCTTGGTCGTCTATCGTGAGCAATTAGTTACAATGCAGCCGAACCAAGTAATAATATTCAAAAATTTTGTTTGGTTATGTTAATTTTCCTTAAGAACATGATTGCTTCATACTTTAACATATCTTCCGTTTTAATTTTTGTTTTTCCTTATATCTATGTATTCTCCCTTGTTTCACATTTTAAGATGCTATGATAATTGTTTTTTGTTTCTATTGTAGATTGTGTGGCAGCCATACGAGGCACACTTCGCCCACCTTCTTGACTTCTGCGTTGCAGGGAGGGGTACGTGGACAGCAAGGGTGCCGCTTGTGTGTTATTGCATAGTGGAGATACACCACCCGGATCGTGTCCTTCGACAGTTTGGGTTGGCGCAAGAGCGGCCTGACCGTGTTGTGTACGATGAAAGGCTGCATAGAATAGACTTGCGTGGGAAGGTGGAAAAGAATTGGAGGCAGGAGCATGAACCGTATATCATTTCATGGAATAGCAGAGAACAACGACTTTGCCATGCACCTCCTCAGACTGGTGAGATGGCCCGCGATCATGACTATTACCAATGGTACCGTCCGGTCACTCGAAAGTATGTCGACCACAACAGCGCTAGATTACATCAGCTGGTAATGTGTTCTAATTATATTTCCCAGCTTGCTTTGTTTTTTCTTTAGTACATGTACGCACGTAGAATCAATTGATTTCTTCTTTGAACAAATTTGGTTTGATCTGACTGACATCCAATTAAAAAGAGTTTCTGTTGCATATAGTATCATAATAAAACTTTCAGTTCTTAGTTTAGATGAGTATTTAAGTAGATTAATACGTTCTATACTATGCATTCTATAATTGTTACATAAATGTGAAAAATTCTGATTGTACTGGTTCTTTCTCTGTTTCATATTGAAAGTCATTTAGCGTTGTTGAATTGGGTTCCGGTAGGTAGCCGAGAACACAACCATATCCGACGCATCCTATATAATATGGCTGGGCTTGGTGGTGATCCTGCAGCCACTGGGCAGGCAAACAACCGTACTGAGACTGAATCAGCAACTACTGCAGCCCCAAGCACAAGTGCAACACTCGTAACTACACCGACCCGTGGTCAGCGTGATACTGCAAGCCCAAGCACAAGCGTAGCCAGGGGCCGTGGTCGGCTTGCTACAGCAAGCCTAAGCACAAGCACAACAAGGGGCCGTGGTCGGCCTGCTACAGCAAGCCCAAGCCCAATTGCAGCCAGAGGCCGTGGTCGGCCTGCTATAGCAAGCCCAAGCACAAGTGCAGCTACGAGCCGTGATCGGCATGCAACAACCCCTCGGGTTATAAGTAGTCATGAGATACCTGCATCCATCCTGCACGCATCTCCCAACCCTGAGGTCCCTCCACCCATCCCAGATGTATCTCCTCAATCCGAGGTCCCTCCACCCATTGTAGATGTATCTCCCCAGCCCGAGGTCCTTCCACCCATCCCAAATGCATCTCCTCAGTCCGAGGTCCCTCCACCCATGGTAGATGCATCTCCTCAGCCCGAGGTCCCTTCACCCACCCCACCTTCACAGCCTAGTTTCGATCTCAGTATGCATTCTCAGTTGACCCCTCCATTGCACCCTGAGACACCCTCATACCCACCCACCAGCTCTAGTGCACCCACTTTGCCCATAAACCCACCCCGTACTGAACCCATGACAATGATCCCCACTCCTGGCCTCTACACAAAGCATCATTACCCACCTACCTCATCCTCATCCGACCCTCTAGGACCTCCGATTGGGACTGACACTCCACAGCCAGATACTGATGTACCGGACGAGAATCCCCCTCCTCAGCCTTCACCCCCACGAGGTAGACCGCAACGTGCTAGAAGAGCTCCCACTTGTGGGACAGGTGGACATAAAATAGGACACAAACACAACTCTATGGTATGATAACATTAATTTTCCTGTATATGCCTATTTTGCAGTTCACTTTATTCTTTACAATTACACCGAATATTGATTGTATGCATCTAATGTCTTTGCAGCATGATGATGAGCCTAAGGATGATGCCCCGCTGCCTCCTCCCCCGCCCAAACATTACACGAGGGTTAAAAAACGCAAAATTGGTGAACCTTGAAAAAGAGGTTTGTTAAAAATGCATGCAGCAAATTACTTTGTCTTATGGATGGTGCATGTGAGATATATGTTAAAAATGCATGCAGCAAATTAATACATTCTTATGTCCTTGACTCCACGTGTAATACAAATACATGTATGACTGCATAATTTGTTGCGTTTTTTATTCATTTCGGGCCAAGCAATGGGATTAGGTCAAATTGGTGCATATATGAATGTAATTTTTCTAACTGAATATTAAGATTTTATCATATCAAAAGTTAATACCAGAAAAGGCTATTGTCCAACGTATTTGAATCAAATTACATCCATGATTTGTTCATTAACTCAAACAATGGAGTCTTGGGTTGTTAAAAAAATGTAATTGGAAAGTAACATTTTTACTGGTCCAGTGAGTAACTAAAATTTAAATGTCATTTCCTTATCACATGGGAGATTTTGGATTTGAAATGACAAATTTGTTCTTATCTGCTGAATAACCTTTTATGCCAATAGTTCTAGTTCAAATGGCTCATTCTCCCATTGTGGGTTCAAGACCCACTGAATACGTGTGTTACTTATCAATAAAAACAAGGTGAATACCCTTCACAAAGGGAATCAAGTAATTTTAATTAGGAAATGAAATAATGTATACCAAGAATAATGTGCTTAGGTAAGTCAGCAGATCGTGTACATGTTAAAAAATAGTGAAACTTGAAAATAAGATATGAACACTTTACTCAGGAATAACATAGAAGAGTATGACAACACTACAAACTCAGAAAAAGGAATGCATCCTTGTGCTGTTTCAGTACACATCCTGTGTATTGGGGTTGCACTTCTTTTTTAACGAATATATTTACCTAACAAAAAGGAATGCATCTGAAAAGACTTAAATAATTTAATGTGCTTAGTTGGTCAGCAGATCTTGTGCATATTAACAAACAGTGTAACTTGAAAAGAAGATAAGAACGCATCACTCAATAGAACAGAGTATGCCAACATTAAAAACTCAGAAAAAGGAAAGTAGCTGAAAGCATTGAAATGAAGAGAAAATTGAATTGGGATAACATCTTGGCTTCGCCATTTTCTATCTTTTTGGTTTGGTTTGGTTATATAATATAGCTGCCCAAAGGCAATGTTCGATTGATTTTATGTTATATCTCCTATGCTATCATTTTGGTATTTTATTTATTTCTTTCTGTATCATTTTCATTGATAAATTGTAGGCTTCCTGCTAATTTTGTGCTTCCATCTTTTTAGGGAAAAAGCACTGAGATCAAATGTGAATGTCTTGATATTTTATGTGATTTTCTCCATAAATTTGGTAATCTAATGGCAGCTGACCATGAGCTGCTTTTAAGTGCTCTTTTGTCCCAGTTGAATTCAAATCAAGCCAGTGTCAGAAAGAAGATTGTGTCTTGTATTGGTAAGCTTTATTAATTAGTTCCATTGATTGTGTGTATTAAATTTTACTTTGAGGTGGTGTTTGTTCAATGTTTTCGTTTTTCTGTTGCATTATATTGAAGACTGTGTCTGGACTTAAACCTTTCTCACCAGTCATAACTCAGCTGGTCATTTTGGTCAATTTTAGAAAATAGGTTTTGTAGTTTTGATTTCCATTGTGTCTGGAGGCTGAAAATGCAATTGAACATGGCTTTTGATTTGATGGAGTGCCACTAGAATATTCAACTGGAGATACTGTGGCTGTTGCAAATTGTGACCTTTAATGCGGAAAGTTCTATTTTCACTCTATCATGGAAAGTGGAAAGTAGAAATGGTACACCTTTGTTTGAAACTCATATCTTTTTTTAGGGTGTGTGTTTGTATTTAAATGAACTGTGAGCAGCATATTATTCCTATTGTCAATTCCTTTTAAAGCTAAAGAAGTTAAAGATTTGTAGGTATGCAGGCAAAAAATACAACATATTAACATACGTTATTGTCCTATTTACAAAGATAATACTCAGGGCATATAATAGCTATTTCTTTTGACTATGTTGGAATAGCCTAGAATTGTGTAGGACTAATATGATGCCAGTCCAGTCCATTCCCTTTGGAAAAACTTAATATATTTGGATTTGTGACAATTTTTTCCTCAAAGGGTACAAAAGATTTCATGCAGCATTTTTTTGTCTTCAGCATCTCTTGCTTCTAGTCTGTCAGAGGATTTGTTGGCTAAGGCTACAGATGAAGTTGTTCGGAACTTGAGAAATAAGGGCACAAATTCAGAACTGACCCGTACAAACATTCAGATGATCGGTGCTTTGAGGTGAGCTTTATAATGTGTTCTCTGCATAATTATTTTCCAAAAAATTAAAAAGGTCATTTTTTTTGCTGTTTTCCTTAGTCAGTTGCAGGCTCAGTGCTTATGGCATGTCAACTGTTTGTTTCTTTGCTTCAAAGCTGCACTTTCGGGGGTAAAAATAAAAACTTGACAAGATACTTATGATGTTGGGATGGGCCACAATTCCCTATATGGAGAAACGAAGTATATTCTTTTTTGAAATTCCTTAAATTCAGAATTATATATGAAAGCACGAACCTTGGCTGCATTAGCCTACTTGTGTGCCGTGTCTCTCTCTCCTTTGAAATAAAAATGGAACTCTTTATTTAGCCTTCCACCTCATTATTATTATTATTATTATTATGTTTCTCACATTACTTATGAAAAATGATCTTTTTCTGATGTGTTATTAATCAACCATGGTGTTTCAGTCGTGCTGTCGGATATCGTTTTGGACCCCATCTTGTTGACACTGTTCCAGTGCTGATTAACTACTGTACAAGTGCATCGGAGAATGATGAGGAGCTTCGTGAGTATAGCTTGCAGGTAATGTGGTATTTTTTGTTAATCTCTCTTTTGAGATTTCTTATTTTGTTTAGATTAATGCAATACATGTAGAGTGTATGATCTTTTTTTTTGGTAACTATGTAGAGTGTATGATCTTGTTTGGTACCTCCCTGTTTAAATGCCTTGGCTTGAAATTGCAATATTATTCTTCTCCCTTCCTCCACTCCTTGCTAAAACAAACTTGCCCAAAAAGAAAAAAAAACACCATTTTTTTTTTTTTATAGAAGGTAAAATATTATTTTTCTAAAATGTCTAATTAGAGGTGGCATGATTTCAAATGAAAATATTGTTTGCTTTTCAAGAGAAGGTAAGGGTACTATAGGAAATTGAAGAAGTAGGAAATTTTATTTTTAGAAAGTCTTCAACTATTTTTTGGACATCCCAAAAGAAAGCAAGGCATTTGAATCAGGACGGAAGGTATATTTGTTTTTGATATTTTCCTTCTGTGATTCTTCTCATATATGTTGAATTTTGATTGCAGGCACTGGAAAGTTTTTTGCTCAGGTGTCCTAGGGATATTTCTTCATATTGTGATGAAATTCTTTGCCTTTCCCTGGAGTATCTAAGTTATGATCCAAACTTCACTGATAACATGGAGGAGGATACTGATGATGAGAGCCATGAGGAGGAGGAAGATGAGTATGTTTTGCTCTGATTTATGTGAGTTAATACATTACATTTTATGGATAGACTTGTTTAATTATGTGTGGTCACTATATTTGTTGTAGCGAGAGTGCAAATGAATACACAGATGATGAGGATGTCAGCTGGAAAGTCCGACGAGCAGCAGCCACATGCTTAGCAGCATTAATTGTATCTCGTCCTGAACTGCTCTCAAAGCTATATGACGAGGTATCTTTAAAATTCTAAATTTGTTCAGAAGTGGAGGAAATCATTCTTCATTTTGATCATAATTTCTTATATAGTTTTGAGTCTTGTTAGTCATAATTCATAATACATTTTATTCTTTTTTGTGCAGGCTTGTCCAAAATTGATTGATAGATTTAAAGAGAGGGAAGAAAATGTGAAGGTATAGCTTCAATGAATTATTTTTGGATATTTAATTACTAACTATGTTGTTGGTTATCTAATATTGTTAATTATAATGTTGCAGATGGATGTCTTCAATACATTCATTGAGCTGTTGCGTCAAACTGGAAATGTGACAAAAGGGCAGAATGACATGAATGAATTGAGGCAAGTTCTTAACACCCTTGATGCAGAGAAACAGACTAAGAGGGAGCTGTTTGATGCCCTTCGACAGGAGCTTGAGTAAGTAATTTTGTACACTTCGTGTGTGTGAGTGGGAGTGCATGCCCTTTCAGATTTTTCACAATAGTTGATTAGCTCTCTACCATACTTTAGGAAATTGTTAGTAACCTTTTGGTTGTGGAAACTGGAAAGGGTCTTTTGCTGAAGTAGTCATGCAACTATCTACTGACTGATATTGGTCTTTTATATATACATTGCAAGTAAAATTTATTGGAAAAATAAAATTATCGAAAAGGCCTTGTATGATTTTCACTGCATCTTTAACTCAGCCTAAGGGTTTTCATGGTCACATTTTTGTGGAAATCCATTAGCTGATTTAACATGACTAAAGGGTGATGTGCGACAAAATTGTTCCGAATAGAAATAAGGGAAAATAAGAGAGGGCAGGACACATCTTAAGTTTCACCACCTATAATTTGCCTAAAAACCCTAGGCTTCACCATCTAAAGGGTGCTTGGAGTCATCACCAAGTATAGAGAAACATCTCTAATAATTTTTTTATATTCAAATTGCACTCCTCAAATCATTCCTGGAGCCTTTTTTTAATAGGATTCAAGGATTACATTAAGGCACAAGTACATCCAATGGAATCCTCAATCATAATCCAAAATTCAAAAAATAAAATCGGGTATCTCAAATAAAATATGAAATCAAAAAATCAAAAATAATCTTGGATGTTCTACCTCCATCAAAGGGCCTCCTAAGAAGATAACTGGTAATGGAATTTGGCACCTTAAGGCCCTAGGTCTTCATGCTTGGTATGTAGGATCCCCTGCATCAAACTGCTCATAAATTTATGTAAGCACTACTGTGAGAGAATCCTTCAACAAACTAAACCAGTATGTGATGGTCCTTCTGATAGTTTCTTATGTCTCCATCAGCTTGCAGTCTACTCTCTGATTTTGACATTATCTGTCTATAAAGTCAGCAAGAAATTTATCCCCATAGAAAGTGATTTCTCATATGTTAATCTTTTAGAAATTGATTTGTCACTTGTCAATATTGGCGTAGTAAGCTTGGCAGAAGCCTTAATTTCAGTGAAGTAACTTTAACACTGCATGTGTGGCAATGGTACTTTGTATGAACCTTTGTTCATGGATAGAAGTTCTTTTAAGTATTATTATGGTATAGTAGATTGTTATTGTGGATCAAAGCTTAGTTGAATAGATTTCTTTCTTCTCCTCTTTATTTTATTATTATTATTTTTTAATTTTTTGAGAATTCAGTTGAATAGATTGATTGCATAGATAAAAGTGATCTAAACTGTAGTCCAGCGGAAGCTTTTAGCCTTTTACATCATCAAAAAAAAAAAAAAAAAGTATCTGTGACCTGAAGGGTGTGTTTGATTAGAGGGGTGGAAAAGTAGGAGAAAAAAAATAGTGAAAGAATAAAAAAGATTTTAATTTTTTTAATTTTTGTTTGGTTTTTTTTTTTTTAGTCAATAATTTTTATTTGGTTGGTATTAATGCCAGGACACCTCCCAAAAAGCCTTCTATTGGCCAGAAGAAACCACTCGAAGCACATGGTTCATCACCACCTCTGCCAAGGTGGATAACTTTTTCTGTTTTACTACAACTTGAGGATGATTATCAATGGTTTCAATGTGATTTTCTTCATTTTCCACCCTAACATTGTGTCCAACTCTTTCTTTATGTAAAATTTATCTGATATCCTACAGTAAAAAGCAAAAACTAGCTGGGGCCTTTTCAGATCAAAGCATTGAACAACTAAATGATGTCACTGCTATCAGTGGAGTTAATCTTAGGGTATGTTATTCTCCTATTTTTAGTTTTGCCTATTGCAAAGTATAAGCTAATTAAGTTAAACAATTCACACTTAAAGTAGACAAGCTCAAAACTCTCCTGTCATTCTGCTCTTAAATAGGAAGAGGAAGAACAGCTATGTTCTGGGCCCAAGGAGGACAGTCGAGCTTCAGAAGCATCTCGAAGAGTTGTGCAAGAAGAAGAAGAAAGGCTGATTTTGCAGAAAGCTCCTCTCCAAACAAAGCTGGCTGAGATCAGTTAATAGCATCTTGACTTTGCTCTCTGCTTCGGTACAGGCAAACAAAGCGGAAGATGACAAAATGATGACAACAGCGGCAAACGTTGCAGCCCGTGCTGCTGTTGGAGGAGATGACATGCTTTCAAAATGGCAACTAATGGCTGAGCAAGCCCGGCAGAAAAGTGAAGGACGGGTGGATACATCTGGTTCTCAACCAAGTAAAGATGTGAGTCGCAAGCCTTTATCAACATCTGGAAGAAAGGACAACCAAGAAACAGAGAAAAGGGGCAATGCAGCTCCTGTTGCTGCTTCTGGTAAGTGTGTTTTAATTTGATTTCAATTTTGAAAGGTATGTAGCTGGCAATATTCTAAAGTTAATATTAGATTTTATTACCACCAGCCTCGTCCAACAGATCTGGCAAGCAATATTTTACTTATTTTATTTGATTTTATTATTAGTTTAGTTGATTATTTGTTGGATAAATGTCCTATATACCTTATCTCTGTAATGTATGGCCTAACCTTCTTCTTTGCCAATCTCGGGCCTAATAGCAGCACATTCATTGTGCCAGCAGAAATTTTCCCGGCAAGGCTTCGATCAACTTGTCATGGTATCTCAGCAGCTTCAGGCAAGGCCAGTGCTATGGTTGGAGCTTTCGGGTTCTTATATGCCTCACAGAACCAGGACAAATCAAAGGCTGATCCAGCCTACCCTGCTGGGATTGGTATGAGAAATTCTCTCCTTGCGCTTGCTGTGATTTGTGAGTTTGGTTTCTTTTTCACATTGTTAGTGCCGGATGCAATGGGGAAATCGCTGGCGGAGATGTCAAAGGAGATTGATGAAGAAGGTGCTATTGAATCTAGCTAGCTGTTTCTGGTTATCACATAAATTTATTATGTTTTCTTGATTAGTAGTTCAACAAGTACATACCTTGCTTGTTTTGTTTGTTTTAAGTATTTTGTTTCTTTATCATCGGAGGATGCTTATTTTGTTTTTCATGTTGTAATGGATGGTTATTCAGTTAATAATTTGTTTATGTTGTATTTTGGCATTTGAGAGTAGCATGAATGGTTATGAATTCATTATATCTGGTTACTTTTATTAATGAAACATTTTCGAAAGCTGGGAAACACACACGTACTATTTTCAAGACTTGTAACAAAGGAGCTTTAAAGCTAGCATATCCCTAGCTCTCCAAATTAAAGCTCTAAAATGTAAAGTGTGGCTAGAGGAAACCCCTCCTAGCTTGTAGAATGTGCTCTAAACTACTCATTTATTAATGTTAACATTTGTTGTTTCAAAATACAATCAATAAATTGGTAATTTTTGAAATTTGGAGTTTTAATTTGTTATTTTTGAAAATGAAGTGTTTTAGATCATGACAATCACTAATTTGCTAACATCTCTTTTTCAAATGATAATCACTAACTTGTTACATTTTTGGAATTCAGGTTTTTAATTTTTAATTATACCTTTTGAATCCCCTAAACTATATAAGGTTTACAATGTACTCCCTACGTCCTAATTTGTTTTTGTTTCTAAAATCAATTTTTTTAAGAGAATATCATTTATTGTCTTGTCTGCCTTAAAAAAATGTATAAATTTTCAAAACTACCCTTAAATAAATTTATCAAAAAATAGGAATATTAAATCTTAAATTACAGGCACAAAAATTAGCTCCTTACCCGTATTAACATTTTTGAAATTACACAGCACAAACTGTAACTTATCCTCTTAATCAAATTTGGAAAATCTACAACACAATACAAAAACTATTGGGTATTGGCTCCAAGCAATATTGGATTACTTCAAATACAAATTCTAGTTTATCTTTTTAATTCATATTGATTTTTTAAAATATTTATTGGTTATCTTTGCAAATGGTTTTGGAAATAAAGTAGGGGCATTATACAAACATTAGTAAATTAATTACTTCTAATTTTAGAAACATGACAATATTTTAAAACATTATAAAATGAAATATAGAACGAACAAACTGGGATGGAGTGAGTAATTTTTTCTTATTTTTCACCAAAAAATTAATTTAATATTTCAATTGACTTTTGTTTTAGAAAAATATTTCAATTGACTTAGATTTTTATAGTCCCATGATAAAACAAAACAAGAAAAAAATAAAGGTTTTTGTAGACCCAATAATTTAGGAGCCTTCTTAGAGGTGGGAGCAAAAATGTACACTGTACAACTCACTTATTTACTTCTTTTTATTTTTTAACAATTATTATAGTAAAAATTTGGGACCTTTTTAATTCTAGAAAAAAAAATTGGGTCCTTCTATATATTTATTTATGGGTAATGGGGGCCATGGGAGCTTTGATAGACTATAGTACCTACAACAACAACAAGGACAACAAAATAATAATAATAATAATAATAATAATAAATAAATAAATAAAAAGAAGAAGAAGAAGATATTTTTCACTCTTTTTACTAACTAAAAGTTATTGTGTGTAAAGGACAAATGTTTCAAAAGTGTTCCAGGCTACGGGAAATTTGTATTTGCCACACGAACCGGTGGCAAGAATCGTGCGGTCCAACCCCTTAGCAATTTTTTTTTTATTTTGTATTTTTTTTTAAAAAAACAACTTAACTTAATTTTATTCTACTTAATTAAATTATCCATCTCTTACAAGGAATAAAAAAAATTATAATTAAAATCTTTCAAAGATATTCAACTTTACTTCAAAAATTAATCATAAATTTTAACGTTTTAATGGTTATTCATTTATTTTATTAACTTTCTTATTTAATTATTAAATATATGCTTGAAGGCTTATTTAATGGTTATTTGATCTGTTTTTTCCAGTGGAACTCGAGTTTCATAAACTCAAGTTCTACTGGGAAATTTTTTTTTTTTTTTTTTTTTTTACTTTGGCAAATCCCCTGTTCAGGCAGAAGGGTTCCCCTGTTTTGTTCTGTTTTTCCCAGTGGAACTCGAGTTTCATAAACACGAGTTCTACTGGGAAAATCTTTTTTTTTTTTTTTTTTTTACTTTGGCAAATCCCCTGTTCAGGCAGAAGGGTTCCCCTGTTTTTCTCTGTTTTTCCCAGTGGAACTCGAGTTTCATAAACTCGAGTTCCATTGGGAAAATCTTTTTTTTTTTTTTTTACTTTGGCAAATCCCCTGTTCAGGCAAAAGGGTTCTCCTGTTTTTCTCTGTTTTTCCCAGTGGAACTCGAGTTTCATAAACTCGAGTTCCTACTGGGAAATTTTTTTTTTTTTTTTTTTACTTTGGCAAATCCCCTGTTCAGGCAGAAGGGTTCCCCTGTTTTGCTCTGTTTTCCCCAGTGGAACTCGAGTTTCATAAACTGGAGTTCCATTAGGAATTTTTTTTTTTTTTTTTTTTTTTAACTTTGGCAAATCCCCTGTTCAGGCAGAAGGGTTCCCCTGTTTTGCTCTGTTTTTCCCAATGGAACTCGAGTTTCATAAACTGAAATGTGTACATGCACCTGCCGAGAAACATAGATAAAGAAGCTGAGAATGTAATCTAACACTCATTTAGAGGCAGAGAAGTTGAGAATGTAAATGCACATAAATTACATCAAAATGCGTTATCGCTAGGCACCAAGCTATAGAAACTGTTACGCTCTATTCATAAATATAGTTTTACAATGCAAATGCATTTGCATCACAACAAAAGGCATTCTCAATGTATCAACATTCTAAACATGCGCAACCATGCTTAATTTGCAATTCTAACCGTACTACTCAAATCACAATCTTCATAGAGGTACATTGGATAGAGAATTACAAGTACATTCAATAAAAAGTCCAAAAAGTTCACATAGAGCCAATACAACGTAGTCACTTTTCCTAAGATCAAAGGTCCGCATGACAAAAACGTCATCCATGGAAGCATGCCTGAAAAACGTAGAGTAATCACGTTAGGAGACAAGATAGTAAACATTAAGTAAACATCGAATGAACAACAATTATTTAACCAATGCATAACTTTTTGGCATCTACCTACCTACTGTGGAACATGACCACTTGTGGAAGCGCCACGGGACTGCGGACATTTTCTGCAGTTATGCCCGGAAGCATGACACAGTCCATATGTCTGCTTAGGTTGACTCTCTATCAAATCTGTGTCCTCCCTCCGCCATCGCCGTTCTCGATCCTTATTCCTCACTCCATCCATCTCATTCCTTGTTCTTGACTTCACTAGTCTTCCTTTGGCCCGTAACAATGCTAGATTAGGCAACCACTTTGGCCCAATGGGATCCCCCCACAATGACTGTGACTTAGGAACCACAAATGCATGCTCATAAGTGTTAAAGGCATTGTTCAAACCATAACATAGGTGAATATATGTGGTCGAATCAATATGCAAATAGTCACATACTCTAATTGCATGTGAACACGGGATCCCTATGTTTTGCCATTTCCCACAACTGCATGTTCTATCCTGTAACCGAACTTCATAACTGTGGTTTCCCCCTCCTGCACTGCACGTGTTGAGTTGGGTAACTACTTGAAATATCAGCTCTTCATTACTAAATGGCTTGAGATAGTGTTTCTCAGATTTACGCTTATTTCCTTCCCACGTGGATAAGGCATGTGCACTCCATTTCTTACCCTCTGAGAACTCAAAATGGTATTCTTTGCGCCGGTCGTGGAAATATTGAACAAGTTTGTTCCAAGTGAACTCAACCAACTTGGCAATAGGAAGGCCCCGTGCACCTTTCAATACACCATTAAAGCACTCTGATATATTGGTTGTCATTGCCCCAAAACGTCTCCCACCATCATGTGACTGGGTCCACATATCCACAGACTCGCTCATTAGGTATGTGTATGGAAGATAATCTTGATTCTTTTCCTTGCCATCCTTCCCCGTCACCTTCTTCTTATTCCTAATGGCCTCAATTTCCGCCTGCTTAATGGACTCCATTATGGTATCAAATTTAACTACCTGACTAGCATATCCCGCTTTCAACGCCGCTGACTTTAGAGTTGAGTTCTGAAAATGGGTGTTAAAGTTGCTAGCAACATGTCGAAGGCAATATCTATGAAATACCCGTGTTCTTCCATCATCCCTTCTAGGCCAGTTTGCAATGGCATTTTTGATACCAAGATGTCGGTCAGAAATTATGCAAATGCCTTCGTCAGGTATCACGTGGCCAATCGCTTCTCTGAGGCACTGTAAAAACCACCTCTAACTGGACCCTGACTCACAATCCACAACAGCAAAGGCGAGAGGGAATACCTTGTTGTTAGTGTCGGTTGCCATTGTGACCAACAACTTTCCTTGATATTTACCATAAAGGTGGGTCCCATCAATACTGATAACCGGCTTGCAGTATTTGAATCCTGATATGCATGGACTGATAGACCAAAACACATAATGCAACAATACAGTGTCATCTTCATCGGTGGGTGTGATACGATAGAACACTTGGGTAGTCGGGTCCTGATCAATATATGCCATTAGCAACTTTTGCAATCTTGGTAAGACTCTTCCCAATTCCCAAACATCTTCGCAATCGCCTTTTGTTTCGCATCCCATACCTTGTAGTAAGAAGGCTTATGGCCATTATATTTCATCTCTATCATAGATCTGAGATGCTTAACTGGGGTAGTGTGATCCTCACATAACTTCTGATGGATGTCTGATGCAATAAAATTACAACTCATCATTCTACCATCATTTCGCACCCTAATCTGTACACACGTATAAGGACCCACATACACGGTGACCATCCATAGTTGGTGGAGATTAGGCTTCATAACTGCGCAGACATACCACTTGCATGACTCATGCACGCATTTCGCACAAAGTTTTTTCGTCGTAACCTAGTGTAAGTAAAATGTTTGTTTTCCTTGAGGGCACAATTTGTTAATACGCACTTCACCTCCTCTTTATTGGCAAACGTCAACCCTTTGCACAAATTCATCCCCTCTCTCCAAGTAGACACAAATGTCATCTCAATATGTGAAGGATCAACCATATTTTCCCAAGTATTTGCAGAGAATGACAATGCAGGAGGTTCGTAGGCAGGGATTGTGTTCGCAATGTTTTGGACACTAATAACATTGTCTGCATAAGGTTCACTACCATCCAATGTCTCGTCGTCATCAATGTCCCTCTCAAAGTCCCCAAAGTCCCCTCTGCCAATCATATCTTCATACTCATATCTTTCGGCAAAATATTCATCGTTAATGGCAATATTCTCATCAACATAGTCGTCGTCATCATCATTATCATCATCACCATCGGCATGAACATCATCATCCTCTACATGTGTAGAATACTCATATTAAGCATCCGGAACCATAACTTGTAAGCTTGTGGTTGTTTGTTGGATATCCTCTTGCCAGACTGCACACGGCTCCAACTGTATGTACAACTCAATGTTAGTTACTTCGGCTATTCTCTCCAACTTGTCAAACATGATCTTTACATGTTTGTCTGTTTTTATCGCCATATACTTGTAATTAATCCGATGCTTCAAGATTTCATTTGGTATACGATAAGTAATTTGTATGTTGTGCACAGCAGGATTCTCACACAACTCTTCCATGACAACCTTCTTCAATTCGTCAAGGGTCTTCAACCTATGATCAATTTGAGTATAATAGGTCTTTATACCCGGCCCTTCAAATGGCAATCCCTTGTTTGCATTGGCATTCTTAAGCGGACCACCGTGGTATAGGATTATATCAATTTTAGGCATTGTGAACCTATTCAAGTCAAGTTACTGTGTTAGTTAAATCACATAATCTGAACCATGATTGCATAAAAAGCAATTATAAACTCAGCCTTATTGACTTATAAACCTAAATTTTGTCATGCTTTTTGTTTCTGATTTGATGCTATGTTATCATACTTTGTTCAATTTAAAAGTGAACACAGTATGTGATTGCTTAATTCAAGAAATTTGAGGACTGTGTCATATACCAATTTCTGCTATTTGCATTGTTAGTATAATCTACACTTATTTGTGCTGGTCTGCTAGACCATTATAGGAGCAGTTGGTGATTAGTTCTTCGGTATAAGGGTAATGTTAAGTTCTTGGTAGTTCAGAAATTTGACAAGGAAAGAATGAGGATTGAGGAAGAAAATCACAGTTACTTCAAGGGTAACTAACCTCCTAAACAAAGAAAGAAGAACATAGGCACAAACTTGGGTTAATTCTCTAGATAACCTCTAATTGATCATCTTAGCAGCTTATATACAATGCAATCTCTACTTAACCAATTCCCACCCAAAAGCTAACTAACTAACTAGCTGCATTTCAGCTTAATAGCTTAACTGACTAGCTGCATTACTGTAACTAACTGTATTACTGTGCTAACAATACTACCATACAATACAACACATGGTAGCTTTAGTACATACAGCTAGTATCCTAACAGGTAACCAAGAATTCCAATAGGCTATTCCAGTTACAGACCTAAAGACAAATTATTTTATACAGTATTATTTCACAATCTAAACCATTTTATTTAGTTAGTTTCAAAACTAATCTATTAGGCTAGATTTATGATGAAAAAGATTCTCCTCATATGATAAAAAATTCATAAGGTTCCATATATTCTCTCCCCATTCGTACATATTCTGTTTTGTTAGATTCCTTTCTCAATTCTTCTTTTTTATGTTGTTTTTAGCTCCAAAAGATTGTACTAACTTTGTATTTAGTATGTTATTTGAAGAATTTACATATTATGTTATGTAGAGCTAAATGAGATTTTTACCTTTTCTTTTTATGGGCAAATAAATACTCAAAAAATTAAGACTAACAAAACAAAGTTCTATAATTCACAATATTGGAAAATTAACTAAGTTATGTCAACTATCTACAAAATAAATAGTCAGACTCTTTAACCCACACCCATAGACAACTAATACCCAACTATAATGACAATCAAATTATGCAAACCCTTACCTGAGATATGAATTTGATGAGAGGGAAGAGCAGTGACAGAGGCAGTGTGGTGAGTGAGAGTGAGAGGCAATGTGTGTTGGGCTTTGTGGAGCCTAGTTTATTTTTGGCCTAACCCATTATAACCCTGTAAGTAGGATATAAAAGCCGCTTTTATAATTAGGGTTTGTGACTACAACTGTTGTTGTGTTTTTAGAGAAAGAGAAAAACACTGTAACCGCACTTTGTATTTTTCTTTGATAATAGTGAAATCTCTGCAACTCCGTGGAAGTAGGCAAATTGCCGAACCACGTAAATACTGTCTTGTACGTGTGATTATTTTTCTTTAACGTGTGTTTTCTCTATTTTTTTGTCTCTCACAGGTTGGAATTTTGATTAAATTCCCAACAACTGGTATCAGAGCCAGGTTAGGTTTGAGTGGGAGCAATGGCAGAGGAAGCAAGAAAGGCGTCTGGAATAGAAAAGTTTGATGGCACAGACTTCGCGTATTGGAGGATGCAGATTGAAGATTATCTCTATGGGAGGAAATTGCATCTGCCTCTTTTAGGGACAAAACCTGAGGCGATGAAGGCTAATGAATGGGCTCTTCTTGACAGACAGGTACTGGGAGTTATCAGGTTAACTCTGTCTAGATCTGTTGCACATAATGTTGTAAAGGAGAAGACCACAGCAGATCTGATGAAGGCTTTGTCTGGTATGTATGAAAAGCCGTCAGCAAACAACAAGGTGCATCTGATGAAGAAACTGTTCAATCTGAAGATGGCAGAGAATGCATCAGTAGCACAACATCTGAATGAATTTAACACTATTACAAATCAATTGTCGTCTGTAGAAATTGATTTTGATGATGAGATTCGTGCTCTGATCGTCTTGGCTTCTTTGCCAAACAGTTGGGAGGCAATGAGGATGGCAGTAAGCAATTCTACAGGAAATGAAAAACTCAAGTACAATGATATACGAGATTTAATTCTGACTGAGGAGATTCACAGAAGAGATGCAAGTGAAACCTCAGGATCTGGTTCTGCCCTAAACCTTGAGACAAGAGGCAGAGGTAATAACAGAAATTCAAATCGGGGCAGATCAAAATCCAGAAATTCTAATCAGAACAAAGGTAAGTCCAGATCAGGCCAACCAGTACAATGCTGGAATTGTGGGAAAATAGGTCACTTTAGGAACCAATGCAAAAGTCCTAAGAAGAAGAATGAAGATGATTCTGCTAATGCTGTAACAGAAGAGGTATAGGATGCATTACTTCTTGCAGTAGACAGTCCACTTGATGATTGAGTTTTGGATTCAGGAGCCTCGTTTCATACCACTCTACACCGAGAAATCATACAGAACTATGCTGCAGGTGATTTTGGTAAGGTGTATTTGGCTGATGGTTCAGCCTTGGATATTGTGGGTATGGGAGATGTCCAGATATTGTTACCCAATGGGTTTGTTTGGTTACTAGAGAAGGTTCGACATATTCCTGACCTGAGGAGGAATCTGATTTCTGTTGGACAACTTGATGATGAAAGGCATGCAATACTATTTGTTGGTGGTACTTGGAAGGTTACAAAGGGAGGTAGAGTATTGGCTCGTGGAAAGAAGACTGGTACTTTATATATGACCTCAAGTCCAAGAGACACAATTGCAGTTGCTGATGCAAGTACTGATACAAGCCTATGGCACCGCAGACTTGGTCACATGAGTGAGAAAGGGATGAAGATGCTGCTGTCAAAAGGAAAACTACCAGAATTGAAGTCCATTGATTTTGACATGTGTGAAAGCTGCATCTTAGGAAAGCAGAAAAAGGTGAGCTTCTTGAAAACTGGCAGGACACCGAAGGCAGAAAAATTGGAGTTAGTACACACTGATTTGTGGGGGCCTTCTTCAGTTGCATCCCTTGGAGGTTCAAGGTACTACATCACTTTCATTGATGATTCAAGCAGAAAGGTATGAGTTTATTTTCTAAAAAATAAATCTGATGTATTTGAAACTTTTAAGAAGTGGAAGACCATGGTTGAGATAGAAACAGGTTTAAAACTAAAATGTTTGAGGTCTGATAATGGAGGAGAGTACATAGATGGAGGGTTTAGTGAGTATTGTGCTGCACAGGGAATTAGGATAGAAAAGACCATTCCTAGAACACCACAGCAGAATGGTGTGGCTGAGCGCATGAACAGAACTCTTAATGAGCGTGCTAGGAGTATGAGGTTGCATGCTGGACTACCAAAAACTTTCTGGGCTGATGCTATTAGCACTGCAGCTTACCTGATAAACCGAGGGTCATCAGTTCCCATGGAGTTCAAACTTCCTGAGGAGGTTTGGAGCAGTAAAGAGGTAAAGTTTTCCCATTTAAAAGTTTTTGGTTGTGTCTCTTATGTTCATATTGATTCTGATGCTCGTAGTAAACTTGATGCTAAGTCTAAAATATGTTTTTTCATTGGCTATGGTGATGAGAAATTTGGCTATAGGTTTTGGGATGAACAAAACAGGAAAATCATCAGAAGTAGAAATGTGATATTTAATGAACAGGTTATGTACAAGGACAGATCAACTGTAGTCTCAGATATTGCAGAGATAGATCAAAAGAAATCTGAGTTTGTCAATTTAGATGGATTGACTGAAAGTATTGTCCAGAAAAGGGGTGAAGAAAATAAGGAGAATGTAGATTCACAGGTAGATCAGAGTACACCTGTAGCTGAAGTCCGCAGATCTTCCAGGAACATTAGACCTCCACAGCGTTATTCACCCGCTTTAAATTATCTACTATTGACTGATGGTGGTGAGTCAGAGTGTTATGATGAAGACTTGCAAGATGAAAATTCAAGCAAGTGGGAGTTAGCCATGAAAGATGAGATGGATTCCTTGTTAGGGAATCAAACATGGGAACTAACTGAATTGCCAGTAGGAAAGAAGGCTTTGCACAACAAGTGGGTATACAGAATAAAGAATGAGTATGATGGTAGCAAACGTTACAAGGCCAGATTAGTTGTTAAAGGGTTCCAGCAGAAGGAAGGCATTGACTACACAGAGATATTTTCTCCAGTTGTGAAGATGTCAACAATTAGACTGGTACTGGGAATGGTGACTGCAGAAAACTTACATCTTGAGCAGTTAGATGTGAAGACAGCATTCCTTCATGGTGATTTGGAGGAAGACCTTTACATGATTCAGCCAGAAAGGTTTATTGTTCAGGGACAAGAGAATCTAGTCTGTAAACTGAGAAAGAGTTTGTATGGCCTAAAACAAGCTCCTAGACACTGGTACAAGAAATTTAACAATTTTATGCATAAAATTGGGTTCAAGAGATGTAAAGCTGATCATTGTTGCTATGTTAAATTTTTTGACAATTCTTATATCATTTTACTGTTGTATGTGGATGATATGCTCATTGCAAGGTCTACCATTGAGGAGATTAATAATCTAAAGAAGCAATTGTCAAAACAGTTTGTAATGAAGGATTTGGGAGCTGCAAAGCAAATCCTTGGTATGAGAATCATTAAAGACAAGACTAATGGTACATTGAAGCTTTCACAGTCAGAGTATGTGAAGAAAGTTCTCAGCAGGTTCAACATGAATGAATCTAAACCAGTGAGCACACCCTTGGGTAGTCATTTCAAACTGAGCAAAGAACAGTCACAGAAGACAGAAGAAGAAAGGGACCATATGAGCAAGGTGCCCTATGCCTCAACTATTGGCAGCTTGATGTATGCTATGGTGTGTACAAGGCCAGACATTGCACATGCAGTGGGAGTTGTGAGCAGATTCATGAGTAGGCCTGGAAAACAGCATTGGGAGGCAGTCAAGTGGATTCTGAGATATCTGAAGGGTTCATCAGATACATGTCTTTGTTTCACAGGTGCAAGTTTGAAGTTGCAAGGTTATGTAGATGCTGATTTTGCTGGCGATATTGATAGTAGAAAGAGTACTACTGGGTTTGTATTTACTCTGGGTGGTACAGCTATATCATGGGCTTCAAATCTACAAAAGATTATTACTTTGTCTACTACAGAAGCTGAGTATGTTGCAGCAACTGAAGCTGGAAATGAGATGATTTGGCTACATGGTTTCTTAGAAGAAGCAAGAGATGGGCATTCTACACAGTGACAGTCAGAGTGCAATCTTTCTTGCCAAAAATTCGGTTTTTCATTCAAAGTCGAAGCATATACAAACAAAATACCACTTTATCCGTTACCTTGTTGAAGATAAACCGGTAATACTTGAGAAGATTTGTGGATCTAAGAACCCAGCAGACATGTTGACTAAGGGTGTCACTATTGAGAAGCTGAAGCTGTGTGTAGTTTCAGTTGGCCTTCTAGCTTGAGGACAGGAGGATAAGTTGCAGGGATGATGGATTGCTTTTGGAGGATAGCGGCTGATGTTGATGATTGAACTAGTCTCCAAGTGGGAGATTTGTTGGGCTTTGTGGAGCCTAATTTATTTTTGGCCTAGCCCATTATAACCATGTAAGTAGGATATAAAAGCCGCTTTTATAATTAGGGTTTGTGACTACAACTGTTGTTGTGTTTTTAAAGAGAGAGAAAAACACTGTAGCCGCACTTTGTATTTTTCCCTGATAATAGTAAAATCCCTGCAACTCCGTGGACGTAGGCAAATTGCCGAACCACGTAAATACTGTCTTGTGCGTGTGATTATTTTTCTTTGACGTGTGTTTTCTCTATTTTTTTTGTCTCTCACAAGTTGGAATTTTGATTAAATTGTCAACAATGTGGTGTGAGAGTTATGGGTGAGTGAGAGTTAGTGAGGGTGAGAGACTTAGTGAGGATGCTTTGTTTTTGGGTGAGAGGGCTGTGTAGAGGAGCTATCTGTGAACTTGTGTTATACGGGCTGAGTGTACGTGTGATGTTTTTATTAGTTCGCCCAGTGGAACTCGAGTCTATAAGACTCGAGTTCCTTGAAATGTTTCATCAAATATTTCTTTAGTTGGGACAGGATATTCTCTAAGAAAATCGAGTCTTTAAGACTCAGATTTTTATTTTGTTCAAATCGAGTCTTTAAGACTTGAGATCCAGGTGTGTCATTTGTCCAACTCAGCAGCACAAATCAAGCAGAAAGCGAGTCTTTGAGACTCGATTTTTAATGTGGATCTCGAGTTTTAGAAACTCGAGATGCTAGTTTCCTTTATTCTTCTGTGCGTTGCCTAACTTACTACATACTTATCCCTTACACTGTTACTCTGCCATTCCCTCAGGGACACGCCCAAGAAACTGTGGCAGTTGGGACTAATGTGGCGGTGAGTGTTGTGGCTAGAGCGTTGACGCCGTCGAGGCTAGCTAGGTCCGGCAGTGGCGCACGAAACGGAGGTCCTCCAATGAGCTTGCGGTAGAGCGAAGCTAGATAAGTTGGGCCATTTGGTTTGACGGCAGAGGCTGGGTTTTTTTAATATAGGTATGGTTTCTCTAGATTTGCGAATATGGGTAGAATGAATATGGGTTGATAGTGCTTTTTTATTTTTATAGATGGTGGTTTTGGAGAATTGGATCATGAGAATTCACAGATAAATCCCACCATCAATAAAAGTTCATGTGTTTCAATCGACGGAAAGGCAAGTCCTCCTGCGCCTTTGCCATCGTTTCCGATTTGCTGCAAAGTCGTTCTAAGACGCATATGGCTCCATCCTGTTTGCTCATCAGTGCTGGGTTTGCAAAGAGATTGCTGAAAGGTGCAGGCAATTAAGAATAAAAAAAATATTTTGTAACGTGTTTTATTTTTTACCGTTAGATTTGTTACTTGCCACGTGTCCCCCATCTGTATTAAAATGGGAGGAAACATGAGAGTTTTCGTTTTAAACGGGAAATGAGCTTTTCCGTGCTTGATTTGTAGGGTAAACACTGATACTGTACATCTTTCTTAGAGGGAGGGAGAGAGAGAGAGAGGATGTGGAGGTCGGTGGTGGTGGCAAGAGCTGCTGTGTCGTCCAGACAAGGTGGAGCAGTATGGAGGAGGTTCTATGCAACTCAAAACCCGAAACACAAGGTACCTGCTTCTTCTTCTTCTTCTAAAGCTCAAACACAAACTGAGTCTGAATTTCCTGTTTTCTCAACAAATTGGGGTTTTCCCAAAAGATTATTTATTTGCCAAAACCCCAGGTTCTATTCTCAGACCTCAACAAACCCCACTGATTCTGAGGAGTCCTCAGTGGGTTTTGTTGAAAATGGTGATACCCAGTTGGAGAATTCTGAGATTCATGGGGTTTCTGAGCAAGGTTTAGTTGGTATTGATGAAAATAGGGATACCCGGTTGGATATTTTTTTCCCTGGGGATTGGGATGAGATTTTTGGGGTCTCGGACCAATCTGGTGATGCCCAGTTTGATAGTTTTGCCACTGGGGAGGAAAATGGGGATGAAGAGGAGGAGGTTTATGAGATTAATGTGGAGCAGTTGGAGAATGTGTTGTCTTTATTGCAGAGTAGTGTTGATGGGTCTTTAGAGTCAGCTCTTGATGACATGGGTTTGACTCTACATGAGGAGTTTGTGGTGAAAGTTCTGGAAACCCCACTTGTTTTGGGTGAGAATTTTATTAGGTTTTTCAAGTGGGGTTTAAAGAAGAAATCTGAGTTTAAGGTGACTACCTGTGTGGTGGATGCGCTCGTGCGGGCAATTTCTCGTGAACTTAAGAAGAAAGATGCATATGCTTTGTGGGATTTGATTAAGGAGATAGGTGAGAAAGAGAATGGTGTGTTGAATGTGGAGATTCTCAATCAGTTGATAGCTTTGTTATCGAAATTGGGAAAAGGGAAGGCGAGTTTGGAGGTATTTAACAAGTTTGGGGATTTTGGGTGTGTCCCAAATTTTGATACGTATTATTTCACGATTGAAGCACTATCTAGGCGATCAATGTTTGGCTGGGCTTGGTCTGTTTGTGAAAAGATGCTTGATGAGGGAAGTTTGCCTGAGAATGAGAAAGTGGGTAAGATCATTTCTTGGCTTTGTAAGGGGAGGAAGGCTAAGGATGCCCATTCAGTATATCTATTTGCAAAGGAGAAGAACCAAATTACTCCTCAATCTTCTGTTAATTTTTTGATCAGTTCACTCTGTAGAGAGGATGAAACTGTGAAATTGGCTTTGGAGATGTTGGATGATTTTTCAGGAGAAGCACGGAAATATGCAATTAAGCCGTTTTCTACTGTCATTCATGGTTTATGTAGGAAGAAAGATGTCGATGGGGCAAAACAGTTGCTTTCTAAGATGATCGCAGAGGGTCCGCCCCCTGGAAATGCAGTTTTCAATTCAGTTATCAGTGGATATTCCAAGGCCGGGGATCTGGGAGAAGCTATACAGATTAAGAAGCTGATGGAGAGTAGAGGATTGAAACCGGATGTGTACACTTATACTGTCATCATGAGTGGTTACACAAATGGTGGTCAGATGGAGGAGGCTTGTAAACTCTTGTCAGAAGCAAAAAAGAAGCATTCTAAACTGACCCCTGTGACTTACCATACACTCATTCGTGGGTATTGTAAACTTGAAGAGTTTGACAAGGCTTTGAAGTTGTTGGCTGAGATGAAGGATTTTGATGTTCAACCTAATGTTGATGAGTACAATAAGTTGATCCAATCTCTTTGTCTAAAGGCTTTAGATTGGGAAACAGCAGAGAAGCTGCTAGAGGAAATGAAAGAGAAAGGATTGCACCTCAATGGGATCACAAAGGGTCTCATAAGAGCAGTCAAGGAGATGGAAGAGGAGGAGCTAGTGCTGGGTTCATAAGTGTGGAGGGCCGGGGGCCTAAATTGTTTAGCTGGTTGTAGGAAGTAGACGTGATACAAAGACACCGATGGGCCAGTTTTGTAGACTTCAACCCCCCCTCCTCTTTTCAATGACATAAAGAGTGAAGCCTTGTGTATGACTTCATTGAAGGATTGCATTATATAGTCCTTCACATCAGTCAGATTGACAGAGAAGCTTCATTTATTTTTCTTTCTCTATTATTTTGCGTCAGTTTTTCATTTACATTCTGTTAAGCAGCCGTCTTAGCCAAGTGAGGGATATGCATTCTACAGACTGTAGAAACAATGGTTTTGGTTGCAGCAATGCAAATGTCAAGTTTTGTTTAATTTATCATGTGATCTTGTTTTTTGTTACTAGGATATCTTGACTTGCTTAAATTTAATTATTTCATGCAACATTCCTCTACTTGACCTTTACATGCACTTCTTTTTACCTTCTTTATTTATTTTATTGTTACTATAAAATTTTAACCTGTTTTATTTTGAGATGTTAGTTCATCCTTTAGACATTTCATGTTTCACCATCTATTGCCTTTTTTGTTTTTATTGCTTTTCTATTGGATTTGGAAGGTCCATACACATTGTTATATGGTATTTGTATTATTCAGGGAGGGCAGAGCAAAATTTTGAAAATGAGTTATGCGGATTATCAATGTTAGAAAATTGTGTATTGGAAAGAGGAAAGAAATGAAAAAACTAAAGATAAATAGTGGAAGATCAAAGTATAATGTTATCAGTGCCTGTGAACTAAAATTCATTATCTTTTTTGTGCTCGTCCTCTCTATTCAAAACAACTGTTGACAAAATTTTCCTTTTGTCTGTCTGATCTAGTTTTCCTAATTTTCTTGATTGGTAATTCAAGTATCTTATTAAAAAAGACATAAATGTACAAAAGCAGAATCTAAGAAGTATAGTGGTTGTATATCTTCAGATAGCTCATAAAAATTACAAAACTACTGCTTCTATAAAACCTTGGAGCATAGGTCTATTCAGATCCAAAGACATCCAATGAAACAGTGAGTGATCTTTTGATGTTTCAGTTTGTCACATGTTCGGATCATCACGTGGCTTCTTCTTTGTTTTTCTGTAAATCTTCATCCTCATGTTGCATTATATCTGCTAAATTATGGTTTTGAAGTTTTGAACAATGTGTTATTTTTTAAAGACTTTTGCTTTTATGTTTCTGTACCCTTAGATTGGAAGGTGGCTTACCATACTTTGGATGTATCTAACTAGAGCCAAGCTGTGGCAATCTCAAACTTGTATAACATGGAGGCCAAAGCTCTACTTATTTGTTTTTCTGAATTCAAATCTATATCAAAACTTGTAATTACCAGCATGTTAATTTACATGATATTACCAGATTAGGTTGGGTAACCTAGCATAGGAACATTGTGAATATGCTAATTGCTAAGTATCATAATGATTTTTGCCTGTTACTACATTATTTGTTACATGTGACATTGGTCTTTGATCTTTGGAGTTCAAACATGCTTCAAGTTCGTTATTTTGGTTTAATTTTCATATCTTCACTTTGTCTTCTTTGATAATTTGATGTCCTCATTCGACTGATAGGTTTTACCAAGTGCACAAAGCTCTCACTTTTGTGGAGTCTAGGAGAGGTAATTAGTAGTTACCTTCACATTATTTTTATGTTTTTATCATATACAACAAATAGCGTTTGTCATTTTATGCTGTTACTTACAAGTTAGTTACCTACTATTGAGTATTACCATTTCTTTACTGATTTAATGATTGATAGGATAACACATCTAGCTAGCAGAAGTGGCCCATATGGGCTAAGAAGAGATTACTTTTTTGCTAGAAGAGGAAGTCTTTCTAACTTTTAGTTTTCTGATGGCACTGTGAAAGAATTTGTTAAGGAAAAATTACAACTTACCCACCTATAATTTGGCCGAAATTTAAGTTATCTACCTATGGTTTAAAAGTTTGCACTTTTCGCACTTGAGGTTCACTATGTTAAGCTTTTGTAACTCACCTCTGTACTTTCACCGTTAAAAACACAAAAAACATAACAAAAACATAAATTTGTGAATTGTGACTTGGATTTGATTGCCCATAATTTTCAAATGCTAATTTAAAAAAGAAAAAAAAAACAATTATTAGTAAAAGAAAATACTAGTATCTATCTACTACTCTACAGTACAGCCCCATGCCCTCCAAGCAAAGCAAGCCCTCTAAACAAAACTCAAGTCTGGAAATCTGCAAATATTGTGCCTGCTGCATCAGAAAGAAACACAAAAGGTAGAAAATGTGGAGGAAAACATTGGCAGCTGCAACCTCACTTGCACTTCAGCAGCCATGTCTTAGCATAGCTTGCTGCCACCACTCTTCCACCAACACCACCGTCTCCTCCGCCGTCAACTCCATGCTCCCCCGCTCCCTCAAAGACCACTATCTCGAAGTTTCCAAAATGGTTCCTCCCCCTGTAAGTACCTCTCTCTCTCTCTCTCTCTCTCTCTCACACACACACACACACACACACACTCAAAAGGGTTTTAGAAGAAGGGCTTTCATATTATTAACAAATTAGCCTATTCCTAAAACCGTTCTCTCTAAAACCTCTAGATTTTTAGTGGGTTTTAGTTCTTGTAGTCAAATAAGAGATTCGGGTTTGAACCTGTCTGATGATAGAGATCAATCATTAAGTTGTAGAATTTTTATGCATCTATAAAAAAAAAATGTAGATTTATTTTTATTTTTATGTAAGCT
Source organism: Quercus ilex subsp. ballota (assembly GCA_032727855.1). NCBI lineage: Eukaryota > Viridiplantae > Streptophyta > Magnoliopsida > Fagales > Fagaceae > Quercus > Quercus ilex. The sequence goes on from CM064917.1 coordinate 46,177,834, forward strand.
CTTATAATAAGGGACTGCTATTAACTAATCAATTGAATAATACAGAAGGTGAGCCCTCCGGCTTCATTCATAATCTTGGCAGGCGCCTTAGAAGGCAATGGTCCAGTCCTCAAAAGGACTTTTAACGACAATGAAGAAATCAACATTTCCGTTATGCGATTAGCTAACATAATCCCTGCTGGTAATGGTAATGACAATGATGATGATGATGACAGCATCAATCAGTTGTTTCTTCATGTCAATGTGTCGAAACCCGGGCAGCAGGATTCTCTGCACTTCCTCTGTGGGTTGTATCTGGATGCATTGGGGATTCACTCTGTTTCAATGCGGCCTAAGGCTGAGAGTTCTGGCATTCTCGTTGTTCCGTCTCAGTACACTGGGCCAGTTTTTTGAGTGAGTTGGAATGAAATTCTGCCTTTGATTTGGTTGTTTTTCATTTAAATGTGATTGTTATTGTTGGTTTAATTTTTTTTGGTGCTAATTCATTGTTGGGTTTTGGTTGAAAACTTGAAATGACACATGTAATGAGTAAATAAACAATTACAAGTATAGTTTAGCCCACTTGTAGAAAAAGAAACAATTAGTAAAAGGCCAAATAAGTTGATGCCAAACCAATGAGTAGTTGGTTTTTAAGTATGTAGGAAATGTTTTGTAAAGATGTGATTTTGAGTCAAAGCTCTGTTATTGGAGAATAGGGAATCATTTTCCCATACCTGGTGTGGGAATTCAGTTGATTTTAACTAGTACATATGGAAAGTTCTCTAAAGCAGTCATGTTACCATTGTTTAGATGGATTGCATACAACTCAATAGATTTATTGCCTTAGTTTATTAGGGTGTCCATTTGATGAGGTCTTATCTCCTTTCCAGCTGTGTATTCATCTAATTAGGTCTTTGTTTTTTGCGAAAAAATTAAGATACAGCAATAGCTACTCTAACGTTTGAGGTCCTAGGATATGAGACTGTGTCTTGATGGATCTATTTTGGAGTTTTTGTGTTGGGTAAGTCTAGTTTATCTTTTAAAAGGATTGAGCTTTGAAGAAGATCGTAAATGGAGTCAAGATTTCTTGTTAGGGTCAATTAAAAGAACATGCTAATTGTTGAGATATTTAATTTGTGAACATGTTGGAAAATCATTGACAAGAGAAATGTGATTGCAAGACAGGGGAATCCATGGATAAATACACGCATAAGTAATGTTCTGCAAAGTGTGTACAAAAAGTGGCAGTAAGAGTTGTTTTGATCGTAGTTAGTCCCATAATATAGAACAATTTATGAATTTGTATTTTTTTATTTATTGTAAGTTTCACACCCATCCAATGGGTCTTATGGGTTCCATCCCATATTATGGGAGAAGGAAGTGTCACTTGAGCAGCTATAGCTCATTGGCGATGAAATAGGGGAATTATCTTAACATTTTCCTTGGATTGTTTTGACTTTAACCATCTTTTGTAGTTATTATCAGAAAAGGTTAAAATATAGTAATCTTCTTAAAATGTCAATAACTTTAGAGAAATTATACGACTTTACCAAGTGGATCCTGAACCCATGACCTCACCTTCGTCCCATAATCATGGAAGGAGGAAGTGTTATTAGAGCTAGAGTTCATAGCTTGAAATAAGTGTAAAATAGGAAATTGAAGAAATGTCCACATGTATGTATTTTGGGATGTCCACAAATATAAATTATAAGCATTTAAATTAGGATAGAGGGAGTATCATGTTTTTTGAGTGACAAATTACACATGCATTCAATGAGTTTGAACCCACAAATTCATCCTTTACCTTGTTTATACAAGATTTCAGCCATAGCTCCTTAACATCAAAGATTCAAAATATTATCATATTTATTAGCTTTTTAAATAAGATTGATATTCTTTTTTTTTGATAGGTAATAAAGATGTATATTAAAAAAATAAAAAAAAACTACCTCATGCAGAAAAACAGAAGGCAGGGGTGAAAGGTACAGAAAAAAAAAAAAAACAAAAAAACAAAAAACAAAAAGAAAAGATACTAGTTACAAAGAAGAGAGCTAAGGAACATAGGGAGAGAATCACTAGAGGTGAGTCCCCAAGCCCTAGACCAATCAAAAAGAGAGCCACTGAAAGAAGCCAAAAGCTGATCAATGAAACTATCCATATCCTCAAACGTCCTCTTATTTCGCTCCCTCCACAAACACCACATTAAGCATAGTGGGGCTAAATTCCAAATATTAGACGAATGCTTCCCAAACCAATTCCACCAACCAAAGAGAGTATCCGCTACAGATCTTGGCAAGACCCAAGAAATTCCAAAAGATCTAAACACCAAACTCCACAACCGGTAAGCATTACCACAATGCAATAGCAAATGATCCACCGTTTCACCATTACAACGACACATAATGCACCAATCAACAAAGTCCAGCCCTCTACCCCTCAGATTGTCACCTGTAAGGATTTTATCCCATACCGCAGTCCACACAAAGAAGGAAACACGCCGAGGGGCCTTAACCTTCCAAACACTTTTCCAAGGAAATATAATGGGCACGGGACCTCTTAACTTATTATAAAATGAGCGGATATCAAAATTCCCATTATTCGTCAACTTCCATCGCATACGGTCTCCATTTTCAGTTGAAGGTAAATTAGAGCCCAAAGTACGAAGAAATGCATCCACATCACCCATTTCCCAATCATTTGGTCTCCGAATGAAACAAACATCCCAGCTTCTCCGATCCTCACTCCCTAATCGTTCCAAAGAAGAGGCCACTGATGCCCCTTTATTGGAGGCAATCCCATACACAGCCGGATAGGTCAATTTAAGAGGAGAGTCCCCACACCATTGATCTGTCCAAAGCTTCACTCTATCCCCCACCCCTACCTCAAACTGAATATTTTTACTAAAAGTTTCCCAGCCCATTCGGATACTTCTCCACAAACCACACCCATGTACCCCTCTATCTAGCTTGGAAGTCCAACCCCCCCATTCTTCCCCAAACTTTAGAGCTACTACCCTTCTCCAAAGTCTTGTTTCCTCAACCCCAAACCGCCATAGGCATTTGTCAAAAACAATGGAAATAGGCTCCCATTATTTTGAATATTTCATTTTGTTTTGACATAGTTGAGATGCATCTAAAGAATACATTAGTTCTCATGTTGGGATTTTCTTTCAAAGAGGCATAAAGGGTGTACATCTCTTGTACATGAGATCTACACAAAAGGTACAGTCCAAAAAGTCTCATTAAACCTACAAGAGGAAAGTGTCTAAAAATATCAGTTGAAAAAGTGGAAAAGAAAAAAAATGGTCGACAGACAAAGTAAATAAGCTCCTTCTGAATACATATTTGGTCTCATGCAGTGGAATTTGAAATGATTGTTAATAATGAAATTCTACTATTGAATTGGCCACCATATGATGTTTACTTAGCATCCTCTTTGCCAAAATGCATTATATTAGTCACACCTTTGAATTTAATTCATTTGTTTTGTCTCAATATATATTTTGAACATTCGTTTTGTTTGCTTCTTAACATTGTTGATAATGAATATAAAGCTTCCCTAAAGGAACAATTGCTGACTTTTTTCATCTTAAAATCTGTATTTGGCAGTAATTTGTCAGAAAATGTTTATTGTGTAAACATCTTATGACTTTGTGCAGTATATGTTCTGAAGGCTTCTTTTCTAACTGTGAGAAACTCTTGTCTGTCATGTGGCATGGATATTCCTAGAAGGGATACATTCCCTTCTTGTATACTTATTGGACAATAGTTGAACTTTTCGTGCACTTCCTGATATGTATATGATGTTTCACAGATGTGTTTGGTATCTGAAATTTGTAACTTTTTAAACATATTTTATTCTTTTGATACTCTTTTTAGTATTTGATAGTGTCAATACAGGTGCTCGAGTTTTGTACCCATCCAAAAGATTAATATTGGATGATCTTTAAGAACTGGGATATGACCAATACAGTGTAGAATTAATATAGTTGTGAGTGAAATCATCAAAAATGATATAATTAACAATCACATGGTATAAATATGGACCAGTTAACAATTAAACAAACAATGATAGGATTCTTATTAGTGTATCACCATCATATTATATCCTAGTTTTTAAAAAATTGCTCAACATATTTGTCTTTTATCAATAACTCTATCCTGCATTCATTTCCACTCTTCTATACCCCTTCCTTATGAATATGTAATTCTATAAGTGAAATCTACTGTGGTCTTTTTAAATTTTATGGGATAATATTTTGTCAAAACAATTTCCCCATGCATTTTCTATTTCATCCAATTGTACTCAATGGCCCTATAAAATGGTTTGTTTTTATGTCCTATTGAGCAGAAGTAATATCTTCTTTTTAATTCTTACTTTCTGTTAAATTAAAATTTGATTGTGTTATGCAGTGTTGGTTAAACCTATATTTGGCTCAAATTGTTTGTCAATTGACAGAGATCTTGATGAAAGTATGAGGGATGCACTTCAAACTTACATAGATGAGCGAGGAGTAAATGAGAGTCTCTTTCCTTTCCTTCGAGCATGGCTTTATGTGAAGGACCATCGGAATCTCATGCGTTGGTTCAAATCAGTCGGCATCTTCATTAATGAAAGCAAGTCAGCTTAAGCTAGTTAACAGGAGCAATTTTCAAATCAAAAGTTAGTCATGTGTCTCCAATTTGTTTTACTGGTAGATGCTAATATGTTAGGGATATAGTTTTGTTAAAACCATTTTAGCACACACTAATATTTTTCCTGCTGTTTCTGAATTATAGATGTTATACATTTAATTGGCCTAAATTACAATTTCATATGTGAATTGGTTTTCTTCCTTTTTGCAATGTGTTATTTTGCATTGTATAATTGGTGCCCTGCCCGTGCATTAATACGAGCTCTTGTTATCCTTCATGGTACTTGATTTTCCAATGTATGATGCTTATAATATTATTATTTCCAAGTTGAGCAAAATTCTCCTCCAGTGTGCTTGGTGATTTCTAGAAATTTATGTTACTCTGTCTAGGTGGATTTAGTAGTGATTGATTAACAAGCACTAGCAGCCTTCTTCGTCTGTATGGAACATGTTTCTAGCATGTAGATATTAAATCTTTAGGAAAGATTATCTATCAAAAAATATATATATATATATATCTTTAGGAAAGGTCTAAAAAGTGTGTAAGACCAACCAGCAACCACATCTCTCTCTCAGTGTCTCATTTCTTCCTTTGTGTGAAATCTGCGCCTAGAGTTGATTCTCCTATTCCTCGGCAACCCATTTCAGAGTTCCATCCAAAGCCTCCTTTTGGGGAACCAATTCATTCTTTTCATTTCATGGATTCTGCTGTCTGAGATTGGAGGCCAACATTCTTGCTCTTATTGGGCGTCCAATAATTTTCGGTTTTATTTCTTTGAATTCTTTCGGTGACTCTGAACTCCGCTCCAGTATAAGGAGTAGCTTGTCTCTGTCAAGAAATGGAGGGAAGGAATGGTGCTACGTATTGCAGTAAAGAAAAGAGTTGGTTGTGCCCGCCACCCCCCCCCCCCCCCCCCAGCCAACACCTTTCCCTCCTCTGCTCCTCTCTCTACCACTGCCTTTAAACCAGCCACCTCCTCAATTCCCTGGATTCTTTCCATCACCGTTCCCATCACGTTTTGGTTTTTTTCTATATCACTCTATATGTCCACCTCATACTTCTTCACTGACCACCCCACCTCCATTAAACCTGCTTCTTCACTGACCACCCTACCTCCATCAAACCTGCCTTTACAACCATCATTATTGCCTAGACCAACCACTACAATCTCACCCACACCTCTTCCTAACATATCGCCTCTCCCTGACACAGCTCTTAAACCTTTTCCTTAGGACAGAGGGGGCAGTAAAGGTTCTTTTCGCAAAAATTCCAAAACCTTTTTCTTCTCTTTTGATGGCCAGCGGGCTGATTCTTATGCCATACACGAAAGTCGTTGGAATATTAAAAGTTCCGTTTGGCTGAGTCGTAAGGGATTAAAATGGATCCTCTCATGTTTTGCCGATATTCGTGATTGGGTTCCAAGAAAGGATTTTTTGTGCAAATGATATGGAGAAAACAATAAGTTTTTCGTATTTCGGGGAAGATCAAATAAGACTGGTATTTTTGTGGATATAGTTGTGTTTTATGGTGGAGCTCATCGTGGTTGTGTTATGGTACCTGCGAGTTCAAACCGGTCTAGGTGGTGCTTGTTTACAAAAGAATTAGATAGTTTCTTATCAGGTTCAAACACTGTTTGGGTGGAAAGGAGGACTTCCGATGAAGCTGTTGGTGGTGGTTCGACAGATGGCAGTGGACAAAATGGGAAGAAAATTTTCAAAACTGGTAACCAGCGGAAGTTAAGGAATTTTGAAAATTCTAGACCTACTTTGGGACATAACGTGTTGAAGGGTGAAACTGTCGTTACAGTATCTAATATTAATGGCAGACCCACACGTGAGTTTATGTTTAAGTTGACTACTGACGACTTGGCGCTGAGGGTGCCTAAATTAGATGGGGGAAAACGAGTGGTATCTTGGATGAACCCACATACTTCTCACAAGTCCAATATAAGTGGGCCTGTTTTTTTAAAAACGATTCTGTGCATAACAAAGCCCATTTAGCTGACTCGAGAGGTAAGGCCCATGTGGAGGTTTCTTATCCTGTTGGTTTGGGCGTGAGTGTGCATAGCGATCAGAGGGAGAATGTGGTGGGCGAGAGTTCAAGGCTACTGATGGAGTCAAACGGTGGTATCGATGATGCCTGAGGCTCCGACGGGAGTTAAATCGTCATTATCCAGTCCCGATCAAGCTGCGGAGCTTCTCGCCTCCAACCCAGTGGCTTTGCACCCCGATAGGGAAGGTGAGATCGTCACTCCGAGAACAACGGTGGAGTCGCAACACCCTGGGTATCTTGAATTTGTAGGCTCAGGGTCGAATCCGGCTCAAGGTCCTCAATGGGAAGACTCAAATCGTTTTTCTCTCTTGTCTACTCTGGATAGGGAGGGGGACCCTTGGTCTGAGGTGGAAGTGGAGGATGTTTTTACAGAGTCCCATCTCGAGGTTAACGATGGTGGTGCTTCCCAAACAGGTATGTTGTCTTCGAGTGTTGAGCTTGTAGATGGGCCGTAAAATGGGGGGTCAGAGCTTCTGCTTCTTCCATGGGAGCAAAGTGGAGCGGTATCTAGTGTTTCTGGTAGTGGGGAGCAAGAGAGTGGTCCTCTAGAGTGTGCATCGCTGTCTCGGTGGGATCCTAAGGTAGTGAAGGATAAGGTGTTGACCAAGGTTGATGAAGAAGGTGAACAGTCTCTATGGGTGTCCACAATGATGAGAAGTTTTTGCAAAAATGGTGGGTTTTCCTATTGTACGACATAAAGCTCAGTGTGTGGCTTTATTTCGTCTACTGGAACAAGAATGTCTTGAGGTCGTAAACGAGGGGTGTGTTCGAAGACCTATTAAACCCAGTCAGAAAGGTCTTAGAGAACTTCAGGGTCTAGTATCCACAGTAATTACGATGGGTCCTCTTCTCATTATAAAGGTTCGTCGAACTGTTTTGGGGCTATTGGCAGTTATAAATGACTTTAAGACTCCTTTCTTAGAATGTTAAGGGTTTGAATAATCGCCAAAAGAGGGAGTTTTGTAAGAATCTCCTTAAGTAATGGATGTGTGATATAGTCTGTCTCCAAGAAACTAAGCTTTCTTCAGTAAATTGTACTATCTTGCGTAGTTTATCGAGTAGTCCTTTCACTAATTGGGTTGTCCTGAATGCGGTTCAAACATCTTGGGGGGAGGGGGGGGGGGGGGGGGAGGGGTTTGCTGCTTTGGGAAGAGCGGGTGGTTGAGAAAATTGATGTGTTGGTTGGTTAGTTCTCAGTTAGTGTACTTCTTAGGGGTGTTTTGGATGGTTTTGAATGGGTTTGCACTTTCATTTATGGTCCAAACACAGACTTTCATCGGGCTGCTTTGTGGGAGGAGTTATCAAAGGTGCATACTCGATGGAACAAGGCTTGGTTTTTATTTGGTGATTTCAATGTTATTAGATATCCTTGCGAGAGGCTTGGTTGTGACTCTTTCAGCCCAGCCATGTTTGCTTTTTTGGATTTCACAGAGAATAATTTCCTAGTGGATTTACCATTAGCTGGGGCTTCTTTCACTTCGTTTAGGGACTCCGAACCGAAGTCTATGTCCCGTATTGACAAGACTTTGGTCTCTGCAGACTGGGAGGACCATTTTGGAAATATGTTCCAAAGGGTACTTCCTCGTGTTATTTCTGATCATTGTCTGATTTTGGTGGAAAGAGGTGGTGTGGGTAGGGGGTGTTGTGCTTTTAAATTTGAGAACATGTGGTTAAAGTTTGAGGGTTTTGTTGAGAAGGTTCAACAGTGGTGGAACAGTTATTGCTTTACAGGTTCTCCAAGCTTTATATTGGCTAAGAAATTAAAGGCTCTTAAAAAAGACCTAAAGAAGTGGAATAAGGAGGAATTTGGTGATTTGGCTTTTAAGAAGAGTTTGCTATCGGAATTATTGGGTTTGGATGCCAAGGAAGATATTATGGGCCTTTCGCATGAGGAACAAGCTCGTTGAACTCAGGTTAAAGGTGAGATCGAAATTTTAGCTTCCTTGGAAGAGACTTTCTAGAGACAAAAGTCCCGTGCTTTGTTTGTGAAGGAGGGAGATAACAATACACACTTCTTTCATAGATTAGCAAATTCTCATAGAAGAGCTAATCATATTAGCAGCGTTGAGGTTGATGGTGTATTATATGAGGATGAATCTACCATACGTTCTCAGGTGGTCCCATTTTATTAGGAACTTTATACAAAGACAGACACGTGGCATCCAAATGTGGATGGGTTGGATTTTGCTTGTATTGGGGAGGATGATAGGTTGTCCCTTAAGAGGGATTTCTTGAAAGAAGAAGTCACCCAAGTTCTGGCAGAGATTATGGGGGATAAAGCCCCTAGTCCGGACAGGTTCACCATGGCATTTTTTCATAAATGTTGGAGGGTTGTGGAGGTTGATGTTATGGCTGTATTCAAGCATTTTCACAAGTATTCAGTTTTTGAAAGGTCTCTAAATGCTTGTTTTCTCTCTTTAATTCCTAAGAAATCTAATGTTGTTAATATAAAGGATTTCCGGCCTATTAGCTTGGTGGGCAGTGTTTACAAGTTGCTGTCTAAGGTGTTGGCGAATAGGTTGAGAGTGGTGTTAGACAATCTGATCTCGGAGACTCAAAATTCCTTTGTTGGTGGAAGACAAATTTTGGATTCAATGTTAATTAAGAATGAGTGCCTTGACAATAGATTGAAGTGTCATTCCCCGGGTGTAGTTTGTAAGTTGGATATAGAAAAACGCTACGATCATGTTAATTGGGATGCCTTACTTTATTTGTTGAATAGGATGGGCTTTGGGTTGAAGTGGAATGAGTGGATTAAGGCTTGCATTTCTACTGTTCGCTTCTTAGTTCTTGTGAATGGATCCCTGGCAGGCTTTTTTGGAAGTTCTTATGGGTTGAGACAAGGTGATCCTTTGTCCCCTCTTCTTTTCCTTTTGATTATGGAAGTTTTATCTCGAATTCTGAAGAAAATTGAGGATAGTAGGCTGCTTCATGGTTTTCATGTGGGACCAGTTAACTCTGAGGGAATTTGGGAACTAGCATAGTAAGGGAGTTCTATATAGTAAGTTAACTAACGTTTCAAAGGATTAAGCAAAATAGCATTTCGAGTTTTAAAAACTTGATTTGCACTTGCTGTGCACTTGCTAACTTGGACTAAAATGCTACATAGATCTCAAGTCTTAAAGACTCGTTTTCTACAAAATAAAAATCGAGTCTTAAAGACTCGATTTTCTTAGGGAAAAACGTTTTTATACTCATAGATATCGAGTATTAGAAACTTGATATTTAATTAAAATTTTCATAGAACTCGAGTCTTATAGACTCAAGTTTCACTGGGAAAAATTTTATAAACACAGATACACACATCAGTCTACAAAATTTTATAAACACAGATAAAAATTTTATCAGCCCTCACTCTCTCACCCATAACACTCAGCCTCACTAATTCACTATCTCACTCACCCATAACTCACACCACATTGCCTCTCACTCTCACTCACCACATTGCCTCTCTCACTGCTCTTCCCTCTCAACAAATTCATATCTCAGGTAAGGGGTTTTTGATATGAATGTCATTGTAGTTGTGTATTAGTTGTTGTTGGGTGTGGGTTAAAGAGTTTGACTATTTATTTTGTAAATAATTAACATAACTTAGTTAAGATACCAATAGTGTGAATTATAGAACTTTATTTTGTTAGTGTTAATTATTTGAGTATTTATTTGCATGGTTTTTGTTATCAAAATTTTATTCATCATTTCTAGGCTTTTATTTTTATCATGATCTTACAAGGTTTTTGACTTTATTCATTGTTCTGGGTATGAAATGGGTAGTGAATGAATTGTAATGATCTTTACATGTAATTCATGCCCTTTGAATGGGTACATAATGAAATGAGTGACTTACTCCCTTCGAATGAATTGTAATGAAATGGGTATGTAATTCGTGCCCTTTGAATGTGTAATGAAATGGCTTTTTTTTTTTTTTTGTATTGGGTATGAAATGGGTATTTAAATGTTATGGGTATGTAATTAGATAAAATATTGTATACTTTTACAAGGATTTTGTTTTGTTTTGTTTTGTTTTGTTTTTTTTGGGTATTGGGTATGAAATGGGTAGTCTTAGTATGAAGGAAAAAGGATTTGGGTATGAAATGTGTAACGAATGTGTAATGAAATTCATACCCTTTGAATAAATTGGAATTTGTACTTTGTGTAGTTTGACTAGATAAAATGTTTTTTTTTTAAACTAACATAATAACTTGAGTCTAACAGGTTCACAGTGCTTTTAATTAATATAATCCTATACCACGGTGGTCTGCTGAAGAATGCCAATGTGAACAAGGGATTGTCATTTGAAGGGCTGGGTATAAAGTTCTATTATACCCAAATTGATCGTAAGTCAAAGACCATTGATGAATTGAAGATGATAGTTATAGAAGAATTGTGTGCGAATCCTACTGTACACAACATACAAATTACTTATCATATGCAACATGAAGTCCTAAAGTACCGGATTAATTACAATTATATGGCGATAGAAACAGACAAACATGTAAAGATCATGTTTGACAAGTTTGAGAGAATACCTGAAGTAAATGGTATTGAGTTGTACATACAGTTGGAGCCACGTGCAGAAGTTGGTATCGAGGAAATCCAACAAACAACCACAAGTTTACAGGTTACGATTTCAGATGCTCAATATGAGTATACTACACGTGTAGAGGATGATGATGTTCATGCCGATGATGACGATGATGATGATGACGACGATGACGACGACGACTATGTTAATGAGACTACTGCCATTAACGATGAAGATTTTGTCGATAGAGATGAGTATGAAGAGAGGATTGAACGAGGGGACTTTGGGGACTTTGAGAGGGACATTGATGATGATGATGAGACATTGGACGGTAGTGAACCTGATGCAAACAATGTTATTAGTGTCCAAAACATTACGAACACAATCACTGCCTATGCACCTCCTGCCTTGTCATTTTCTGTAAATACTTGGGAAAATATGGTTGATCCTTCACATATTGAGATATCATTTGTATCTACTTGGAGAGAGTGGATAAATTTGTGCAAAAGGTTGACTTTTGCCAATAAAGTGGAGGTGAAGCGCGCATTAACAATTTGTGCCCTCAAGGAAAACAAACATTTTATGATTAGTAAATCGACGAAGATCGAACTTTTTGTGAAATGCATGGATGAGTCATGCAAGTGGTATGTCTGCGCAATCATAAAACCCAATCTCCACGGACTATGGATGGTCACCGCGTATATGGATCCTCACACGTGTATACCGATTGGGGTGCGAAATGATGGTAGAATGATGAATTGTAATTTTATTGCATCAGAAATCCTTAAGAAGTTATGTGAGGAACTACCTCAATTAAGCATCTCAAATCTATGATAAAGTTAAAATATGAGGGCCATAAGCCTTCTTACTACAAGGTATGGGATGCGAAACAAAAGGCAATTAGGAAGATGTTTGGGAATTGGGAAGAGTCTTAACAAAGGTTACAAAAGTTGCTAATGGCATATATTGATCAGGATCCAACTACCTAGTTTTCTATCATACCACACCCACCGATGAAGATGACACCGTATTTTTGCATTATGTGTTTTGGTCTTTCGGTCCATGCATTGATGGATTCAAATATTGCAAGCCGATTATCAGTATTGATGGGACCCATCTGTATGGTAAATATCAAGGAAAGTTGTTGGTCGCAATGGCAACCAACGCTAACAACAATGTATTCCCTCTCGCCTTTGCTTTTGTGGATTGTGAGTCAGAGTCCAGTTGGAGGTGGTTTTTACAATGCCTCAGAGATACGATTGGCCACGTGATACCTGACGAAGGCATTTGCATAATTTCTAACTGACATCTCGATATCAAAAATGTCATTGCAAACTGGCCTAGAGGGGATGATGGAAGAACATGGGTATTTCATAGATATTGCCTTCGACATGTTGCCAGCAATTTCAACACACATTTTCAGAACTCGACTCTAAAGTCAGCGGTGTTGAAAGCGAGATATGCTACTCAGGTAGTTAAATTTGATACCATAATGGAGTCAATTAAGCAGGTGGAAATTGAGGCCATTAGGAATAAGAAGGTGACAGGGAAGGATGGCAAGGAAAAGGAAAAAGATTATCTTCCATACACTTACCTAATGAGCGAGTCTGTGGATATGTGGACCCAGTCACATGATGGTGGGAGACGTTTTGGGGCAATGACAACCAATATATTAGAGTGCTTCAATGGTGCACTGAAAGGTGCACAGGGCCTTCCTATTGCCACAATGGTTGAGTTCACTTGGTCCAAACTTGTTGAATATTTTCACAACTGGCACAAAGAAATTACTCATGAGTTGTTGGAGGGTAAGAAATGGAGTACATATGCCTTCTCTACGTGGGAGGGAAATAGGCGTAAATCTGAGAAACACTATCTCAAGGCATTTAGCAATCAAAATATGATATATCAAGTAGTTACTTCACTCAACATGTGTAGCACAGGAGGGGGAAACCATAGTTATGAAGTTCAATTATTGGAAAGAACATGCAGTTGTGGGAAATGGCAAAACATAGGAATCCCATGTTCACATGAAATTAGAGTATGTGATGTAGTAAAGATTGATTCGACCACATATATTCACCTATGTTATAGTTTGGACTATGCCCTTAACACTTACTCACATGCATTTGCGGTTCCTAAGTCAGAGTCATTGCAGAGGGATCCTATGGGGCCAAAGTGGTTGTCTAATCCAGCATTGTTGCGGGCCAAAGGTCAACCAGTGAAGTCAAGAATAAGGAATGAGATGGATGGAGTGAGGAATAAGGATCGAGAATTGGGATGACGGGGGCAGGACGCAGATTTGATAGAGAGTCAACCCAAGTAGACATGTGGACTGTGTCATGCTTCCGGGCATAACTGAAGAAAATGTCCGCAGTCCCGTAGCGCTTCCACAAGTGGTCATGTTCCAAACTAGGTAGGTGAAAGATGGCAAAAAGTTTTGCATCGGCTAAATAATTGTTGTTCATTCTATGTTTACCTAATGTTTACTATCTTATCTCCTAACGTGATTAGTCTATGTTTTTCAGGCATGCTTCCCTAGATGATGTTTTTGCTGCACTCACTGCCGATTTTAGGAAAATTGACTACATTGTATCGGCACAATTAACTTTCTGGTTTTTGTTGAATGTACTTGTAATTCTCTATCCAACATACCTCTATGTAGATTGTGAGTTGAGTAGTACGATTAGAACTACAAATTAAGCGTGGTTGGACATGTTTAGAATGTTGATATATTGAGAATGTCATTTGCTATGATTTAAGTGCATTTACATTGTAAAGCTATGTTTATGTAGAGAGCATAACAGTTTCTATAGTTTGGTGCCTATTGAGAACGTCATTTGATGTAAGTTAAGTGCATTTACATTCTCAGTTTCTCTGCCTCTCAATGAGTGTTTGTGGTTTACATTCTCAGCTTCTCTGTCTTTGTTTCTCAGCTTCTTAGCATATGCATAGATTTCTGGTTAGCCTTCATGTCCAAAAAAGAAAAAAAAAAATCCCCAGTAAACTCGAGTTCCACTTAGTGTGAATGCTCCAAAAATAGAGCATGCTCTCTGCCTGAAACAGAGCTTTTTTGCAAATGCTATGAATTTCGAGTTTCTAAAACTCGCTTTTGAATCTCAAGTTTCAAAGGCTCGAGTTCCTCTCATAAATATATATTTTTTAATTTTGTACATATGAGCTTTTTTTTTTTTTTTTTAGCTAATGCTTGCTGGAAATCAAGTTTCAAAGGCTCGAGCTCCTCTAATTTTTTTTTTTAATCTCGCTTTTTTTTTCTTTTGTACATATGAGCTTTTTTTCTTAGCTAATGCAAATTTTTTTTGTTGTTGCTTATTGCTATTTACGGTGGGTTATATGTTTTCACAATGGCGGAGTCAGAAATTTTGAGTTGGGGGGCCAAACTGTTATGTCAAGATAAACTCAAATCACAAATAGACACTACCCTAAAAATGAGAGGAATATATATGTGTGTGTATGAAAATATAAATTTTAATTTGCTTATTCTAAAGTAAGTTATATACATATACACAAATTATCAACTTTAATATCTATATATTATCAATGTTGCGTATATTATCAACCAAATTGCATATATTATCAATGTTGAATGATTTGAATGCATTAATAGGATTTGAAATTGAGCTAAAAGTTAGGGGTCCCACTATTTACTCACAAAACTTACTATATAATTATTTCATTCTATTGCAATTGTATATCAATGCTAAACTCCCTTTTTTTGGAAAGGATTACTAGATTAGTTAATCAATGCTTTCTTTTGGGGGACAAACTTCTATATTTTTCATATAACCTTTAAATATTTATAATAAAAAAATACCTATATTGTAAAAAACATTAAAAATTTTAGAGGGGCCAAGGCCCCCCCAAGGATGCATGTGGCTCCGCCACTGTGTTTTCGAAAATAAAAATAAAACACTGTGGAAGGCAGTTGTACATAGAAAAGAAGGTAGCACATTAAGTAAAATCAAAGCTTCGAGAGCTCTCCAAGACCTCTCTTGTTTGTCCCGTCCCTTGATGAAGGAAGGTGCTTCCATAATTCTTCCATAACATACGGCATAAAAGGATGAAGCAATTGTAGCCCATTGTCAAGACATAACCAAAGTTTGTCTCGAGAAAAACTCCTGTCAGTCTCAAACCTTGGATCACTCCCAGCAAAGAAAGGCTTAATTGCTACATCTGAGAATTTATGACTCCAAAGACGCAATAGTTTTGAATATGGCTCTATTTAATACTGAGAGTATCCATTGACAGCTAAATGACAAGTCATTCGGATTTACATTTGTGGGCGGAACATAATCATCCCCAAGCTTGGTTATAGCAAATCGTACAGCATTCCACAATTTATTACACTACTGACGATACCCCATCCTCTAGCCTTTTATGAAGACCTTCCAAGGATATCCCATTTATTACTTCAAGCGGATCAATGACATTTCCCAAGGACCTTGACATCTTGCGCCCATGTGCATCATGAATCTTGGGATGCAAATAAACCTGCATAAAGTTTAAGGTGCTTCAATCAGATCACACTGGCACAACTCTTGCATAGCTTATAGTCTACCAAACCATGACCACAGATTCATTACCTTTGCAAGGTAACAAACACATTGGCTCTAAAGCCTTCCTTCCTTCCTGTTTGTAGCATCAAAAAAATCAAGCATTGCACCAAGCAATAATAGGTGCGTAGATGCAAAGCAAAAATTTGGTCCTGCATATATTAGATAATATTAGGACACATAGTTAGATATAATTGACTCCCATGTCAAACCAAATGAACTCACACCCACCAGCATCAACAAGATAGTTAACAAACCTCTTTTTCAAGGTTAACCGAAAATGAACATTTCACCAAAATTTGAGCCCTTAGTGCATGAAGCTCATATTTGTCTCAAACTACATAAGTGAACCACATATGAGTAACTTAAAAATCACAGTTGGTATGCAGAGCAAGGCATATCCTTATTATGTCAAGAATAATGAAATACAAGTAGAATGAACTTATCACCTATTTGGCGTAAAATGATAATAAATCGTAGACTAACCAATTTTGCATATTTTAACCCTCATGTAATGTTTGGGCGAGGGAGGAGGCTGCAGGGCATCATCCTTAGGCTCATCAACGTGCTGCAAAGACATTAGATGTATACAATCAATATGCGGTGTAATGATAAGAATAAAGTGAACTGCAAAATATATCATTACATTGTAATTAATGTTATCATACCATAAAGCTGCTTTTATGTCCTATTTTGTGTCCACCAGTCCCACAAGTGGGTGCTCTTCTAGCACATTGCGCTCTACCTCGTGGGGGTGAGGGCTAATGAGGGAGATGCTCATCTGGTACATCAGTATTTGGCTGTAGAGTGTCAATCCCAACTAGAGGTCCTAGAGGGTCGGATGAGGATGAGGTAGGTGGGTAATGATGCTCTGTATAGAGGTCAGGAGTGGGGATCATTGTCATGGGTTCAGTACAGGGTGGGTCTATGGGCAAAGTGGGTGCACTGGAGCTGGTGGGTGGGTATGAGGGTGTCTTGGGGTGCATAGGAGGGATCAAATGAAAATCAATACCAAGATCAAAACTGGGCTATGAAGGTGGGGTGGGTGAAGGGACCTCGGGCTACGAAGATGCATCTACAATGGGTGGAAGGACCTCAGGTTGAGAAGATGCATCTACTATGGGTAAAGGGACCTCGGACTGAGGAGATGCATCTGGGATGGGTGGAGGGACCTCGGGCTGAGGAGATGCGTGCGAGATGGGTGCAGGTATCTCAACTAGTTACAACCCGAGGGGTTGTTGCACACCAACCATGGCCCCTAACTGCACTTGTGCTTAGGTTTGCTATAGCACGCTGACCACGGCCCCTAGCTGCGCTTATGCTTGGGCTTGCAGTAGCATGTCGACCACGGCTTGGTGCACTTAGGGGTATTGTGCTTGTGCTTAGGGTGGCAGTAGCTGCTACTTTAGTCTCATGCCCATTGTTTGCCTGCCCATTTGCTACAGGACCATCGCCAAGCCCAGCCACAGAATTTAGGATGCACCGAACGTGGTTGTGTCCTGGGCTGCCTTCAGTGAGCATCACCAATAGCACTAAATGACTTTCAATCTAAAACAGAGAAAGAACCAGTACAATCAGATTTGAGACATTTATGTATCAATTACAGAATGGATAATATAGTACTTATTAATCTACTCAAATACTCAACTAAGAACTAAAAGTTTTATTAGAATACTATACGTAACAGAAAGTCTTTTTAATTGGATGTCAGTCAGATCAAACTAGATTTGTTGAAGAAAGAAATCAATTGATTCTACATTCATACATGTATTGAAGAAAAAACAAAGCAGGCAATAAAATCGAATTAGAACACATTACCATTATATCTAATTTAGCGCAGTTGTGGTCGACATACTTTTGAGTGATTGGACGGTACCAGCGGTAATAGGCATGATCACGGGGCATCTCACTAATCTAAGGAGGTGCATGGCAAAGTCGTTGTTGTCGAGTATCCCATGTAAGGATATACAATGCATGGTCCTCCCTCCATTCCCACACAAGTCTATTCCATGTAGTCTATGATCGTACACAACATGGTTGGGCTACTCCTGCGCCAACTCAAACTGTCGAAGGACACAGTTTGGGTGGTGTGTCTCTACTATGCAAAAACACACAAGTGGCACCCTTACCATCCACATATCCCTCCTTGCAACGCAGAAGGCAGGAAGGTGGCTTAAGTCTACCTCATATGGCTACCAAATAATCTACAATAGAAACAAAAAACAATTATCATAACATCTTAAAACGTGAAACAAGGGAGAATACATAGATAAAGGGAAAAACAAAAATTAAAACAAAAGATATTTTAAAGTAACAATTTTAACATATTCTTAAGGAAAATTATACCTACAGATCCAATCTTTAGGCAAGAAAAAAACAAAGAAATGAAACATCAGTGAAGTCAATTAAATAAATATGATGAAACTGTTTAGTATTTACTTCTATTATCCCCCCAACATGTTTATCCTGAAACCCTATTTCTCATTCATCTTTTGTGGATACTAATAATGTTGAAACCATATTTCTCATTCATCTTTTGTGGGTCCTAATAATGTAAATGTGGTTTAGTTTTAGTGGCTGAGCCATTGGCACAGAATCCTATACATAGAGGTTCTTTTGCAAAGGCTATTACATAGGAACTTTATTATCTAAAATTGACATGAAGGGGGAGGGTCCCTTCTAGCACTTCCAAAGGATGACAGGCACACTAATGAGATAGCAGGTACTTTCTAGTAACTACAAAGCTTGATCATGGCCTAAAACTTAAGCGGACACCCTAGGCTCTCAACTACTAAACGTGTGATAATAATCTTTATTCAGCATAAACAAACAGAATTTTTGTATATTATTACCTGATCCGGCTGCATTCTAACTAATTGCTCACGATAGTGGATTAACGCCATGCCGGATGGCCTACTCTTCGAGCTTGGCACCCGTAACTACCTACAGTTATGAGCGAATAACATAAGATAAGGTAACCAAACATAATTTTTGTATATTATTACCTGGTCCGGCTGCATTCTAACTAATTGCTCGCGATAGTGGATTAATGCCATGCCGGATGGCCTACTCTTCGAGCTTGGCACCCGCACCCACCTACAGTTATGAGCGAATAACATAAGATAAGATAATACCACTTAGTTACTAAAAAGAGTACATTGCATAACACACTGAATATCAAGAAAATACTTACTTAAATGCAAGTGGAGCTTTTGGCCATAGGCCATAATCACTTCCAAGTGGGGGCTCTATCTTCGGGCACAAGAATGGCAACCTCACCCATGCCCAATACTGGACCAATTGCAACGCTCCACCAATCTGCGATATCTCTTTCTGGCTTGCCCGACACAACTCTCTATACAACCATGCCAGGCAACCACTACCCCAACTATACTGTGGTGGATCACGAAGGTTCCGCAAGAACTCTAAGTGCATCAGATGCACCCTATCTCCCGATTTGTCCACAAAAATATTATCCCCTAGTAGCGCTAACATATAGCACCGAGCATAGTGATGTATCTAAATCTCCGTTGCATCATGAGGCAGTGGCTCTGCAATACGCTTAACAAGGCGACTGGTGAGAATTCTTTGCCCCGCCAAAGTTTTTGTGTCATTCATTGGAACTCCAATACCAAGCAACTCCACGCACAGTTGCCTCCAATCCCCCACAGTAGTCGGCCCAACCAAGACCTCACCTTCTATAGGAAGTCCAAAAATGACCTCCACATCTTATAGGGTGATTGACATCTCACCATGTGGAAGATGGAATGTATGAGTCTCCAGCTACCATTGCTCAACTAAGGCAGTTATTAGGCCATGATCTATCTCCCTAGAAAGGGCCCTAAACAGTCCTTCTAGCCCCACCAACTTGATAATGTCTATCACCCAGTTATCTTGCATCGATATGTGTTCCATCTCCTTAGTGTGACCACGGCACTGAAGTGGGCCCGGATCCTGCAAAATCAATAAAAATTATAGCGATTGTTAGAACTAGATATACAACTTTGAAAGAACTTGCTAAAAGTGAAACTCGCTTTGTAAAAAATAAAGCAGTTGTTAGAACTAGATATTTCACCTCATCATTTCAAATAATTTCTGATCGATGATTTGTTTATTGCGTCAGCAATGAAGTAATTTCTGGACCAAGGCACACGATCTCTGGCTCCTCATCTATCCAAGGCTCCATACTACAAAGAGTGCTACTGTGAGATCATTAATAGTGTGGGGGCAAGGGAATGCTATTCTATATGCAAGGAAAATCTATACTGAAGAGCAGCTTATTGGCATTATTAAAAAAAAGATGCTAAAAGAATGGAAAGCAAGAAGAAGTGCAACTATAACTCAGGATTAAATAGAGTACTCTGCTGTAATTGGGGATTCAATCTAGCCTTGCTCTTTTCTGTCCCTTGATTTTTTATTCATTTGAGTTAAGCTAAGTGGTGCTGAGTTTGTACAATTGACTCTAGGTAGTTGAGTTTTACTTGCCTAAAGTTGTTGTTGCTAGATCGGTTAAGTCTATTGTGGCTTTATGGTTTTCTCAAACATTGTTGTGTTGTGTTTATTGTTTAGCAGTTCTGGCTCTGCAGTATGTGTTCTGCTGAATCTCAAGCCAATTGCTCTTGAATCAATGTTTTTGATTTGTTAAATAAAATTCTGACTAATCCATCTACCCAAAAAACATATACTATTGACAAAATCAATTGTAAGTTTCCATTTAATTGCAAAATGACATCACATAATTCTATTTTTTTCAACAATCAATGCTTTTTATCCATTCCCAGAACCTGACTAATTCCTGTGATATGTAAATGCATATCCAAGCACAAAAACTTGTTAATAGTACTTCAAAACATGTTCTTGCCAATTGGATAATCTGTAAAGTAATTAGACCCCAAAAAACAGAAAAAATCTAATAAAGATAAGCTTGTTTTGGGCATGATCACTAGGCTAAGCACAGTTTTAGTGAATCAAAGATAGATTTCAGCAAGCAGGGATTCAAAGAAATTCTTACATTTTTATCACATTGAAAAGCAAGGTATAGATCATAAATTAAAAATAGCAAATCACTACATTCTTTGCTGTACTTTCAAGGAAGTATGGATTAAAAAGCTCCAATTCAGTTTGATTTTTCTGATTTCAATCAAGTAAACACATGTAAGTGCTAAATAATCTATGGACCATCAGTCTTGACCCTGTAGATGAATAATTCTCATAACATAAATAAAAACGCTTTGTGATTTCAAATGGAACAGTTTGGTTTGAATTAAATGGAGGCATCAAGCTTGTGATTCAATGAATCTAAAAAAGAGTGAGAATAATAAGCAAGCGTGTCTTAGAGTGAAAGCACAGAACAAAAACAAAACAATCACTATGTTTTGTTTCTCTTTTTGAGTTTTGAGATCTTGTTGTTGTTGTTGTGTGAAAGAGAAACTAAAAACTTCCCCTTAATTTTACAATGGCAAAAGATTCTGAAGCAAAATTAGAATGTAAGGAAACTTTATTCTTTTTCTTTAGGAATACAAATCTGCAGAAAACATATGTAACCAAGTAAGGAAATTACATGAGTATTTGGGGGGTCTTCAAGTTTGGTTGGGTCAACTCAAATTTTGCTAATATCAGTATCTATTATAGCATTATTCTTCACCATGTCACTTTCAAACTATACAAGAGGCTATGGAAGCACTTATCCACATTTTCACTCTTCTAGGTCAGCTAAACCAATTTTTGAGTGTCACAGTCCAAGAAACAAAAATTACAGAGATGGCTTAATGCATTATTTATTATTCTTTAAGTAGAAGGGAAAATAGAATTGCACCTAATGAAATCAAACATTGATGAATAATGCTATTTTTTTTGCTTTCAGAGAGATGAACTTAACACCCCAAAATTGAGTTTCGAAAACAAAAGCAGTTCCAAATAGCAAAATGGAGAAAGAAAGAATAGTAACCTTTTGGTTCTGGGAATGGCTCAGTGGGTTTGGGGTGCTTGAGTGCACTCTTGAGAACTGGAATCAGAGGTGGAACTGGCGAAGAAAAAGAAGAAGAAGAAGAATTAGTGGACTTGAAGATGAACTTGAACGAAGATCATTGACCTACACATACCTTAAAGAAGGATTTTGACTGAGGGTCTTCGAGCCACCAATGAGAGGAGCGTGAGAGTGAGGAGAGTAACTGAGCATGAGAGGAGCGTGAGAGTGACTAAGCATCTCCATTAGAGTGAAAGTAACTGATTTGGGTGTCTGAAAGGGAGTTTGGGTTTGAAAGCTTGAAAGTGAGGAGTGTCTGAGGGTGAGAGTATGAAAGCGAGAGTGACGAGTCAGGCCAGATTTTAGGTTTTAAGTAGTCAAAAACGTGTTTCTGAAACTCAGTTTTAGAAGGGAGTTTAATAAAAACGTTGATTAGAAATCGAGTTTTAGAAACTTGAGTTTGTAAAGCGAGTTTTATAAACTCAATATCCACATGGAAAACTTTGTCCACGTCATTATATGAAAAACCCCAAAATCGAGTATTAAAAACTCGAGTTTTAGACTGATCTCGAGTTTTAGAAACACGAGATGTTAGTTTCCCACATTCTTTCAAAACCGGGCAACTAACGAAATTGTTAGCATAGTAAGGTTATTTGGAAAAAAAAAATCAGTTAACTCTATTAAGGTTCGCATTTCACATTTGCTATTTCTAGATGATACTATTTTGTTCTGTGATGCTTGAGATCAGTTGTTGTCCATTAGACTGGCTTTGTCTTTCTTCCAAGCTTTTACTAGTTTGAAGGTAAATGTGGGGAATAGTCAGATTGTCCCTGGTGTGGGTGGGGGGGGGGGGGGGGGGGGTTGGTAATATAGGTGCCTTGGCTGACATTCTTCGTTGTAGGGTGGGTAGCCTGCCTATGAAATATTTGGGAATGCCTTTAGGCACCCCGTACAAAACTGCATCCATTTGGAATCCTATTTCAGAGAAGATGGAGAAGAAGTTGTCTGGTTGGAAGCGTCTATATTTGTCTAAGGGTGGTAGACTTACACTTTTGAAGAGTACCCTTTCTAGTCTTCCTACATGCTACCTATCCTTATTTACCATCCATGTAGTTATGGCTGACAGATTGGAGCGTATTCAGAGGAATTTCTTGTGAGGGTCTTCAGAGGAGTGTTTTAAACATTCTTTGGTGGCTTGGGAGAAGGTGTTTTCGCCTCTAAAGATGGGTGGTTTGGGGGTTAGGAAGTTAGTTCACTTCAACCAAGCCCTTTTATGGAAATGGTTATAGAGGTTTGGCCAAGAAGGAACTCATCTTTGGCGGAGGGTTATTGCCACCAAATATGGAGAGGATCAAGGGGGGTGGAATACTAAAGAATGTAGAAGGGCCCACGGGTGTGGTCTTTGGCGTGGTATTAATGATGGTTGGGAGAGGTTCTCCAAACATTTGGCTTTTGTGGTGGGCGATGGCTCCCGCATTATTTTTTGGCATGATAGGTGGGTTAGGGATACCTCACTTAAAGTGCTCTATCCTCAGCTATATGTGTGTTCACATGACAAGGAAGCCTGCATTTCTGATTTGTTGGGTCATCAGGAGGATGGGAGTAATAGTTTTTGGAACTTGAGATTTTATAGGAATTTTCATGAGAGGGAATTAGAAGCTGCTTTCTCTTTCCTAAATATCATTCAGTCTCGGATTCCAAAAGACATTGGGTGTGATAGTCCCCATTGGTGTCTTAAAGGGAATGGTAAGTTCGATATTCGGTCTTTTTATAATAAGATCAGGGGTTCATCTCTCTCTAGCTTCCCTTGGAAGGGAATTTGGAAAGTCAAGGTTCCTAAAAGGGTGGCTTTCTTCTTGTGGATTGTAGCCCATGGTCGGATACTTACCTTGGATAATTTGATGCTCCAGGGCTCCCTTTGGTGAATAGGTGCTGTATGTGCTACTGTTCTGCAGAATCTGTGGATCATCTTCTCATTCACTGTCCTGTAGCTTATTCTTTGTGGGTGCAAATGTTACAAGTCTTTGAGATTCAATGGGTCATGCCAGGTTCAGTGGAGAGTTTGGTATTTTGTTGGAGTAATTGGTTGGGGAAATTTTCTTCGGACTTATGGAAGATGGTTCCTGGTTGTTTGACGTGGGTTGTTTGGATGGAAAGAAATAGGCGCTCTTTTGAAGCTATAGAAAAATTGCTTGATCAGTTACAAGCTCTTAGCTAAAGTACTCTTTTTGAATGGGTTAGGTGCTGGGGTTCCTCAAACTGTTCTTCTACTCTGGGGTTTCTTACTTCCCTTAGAAGTGCCCCTTAAGTTGCTTTTCTTATTTCTGTTGTTTATGTTTGCTGCTGTTTGTGTTCACCATCATGAACACCTTGTATTTGCTATTTTCGTTTTTTCTTCAAGATTAATATAATTCTTATTACTTATCAAAAAAAAAAAAAAAAAAATCTTTAGAAAAGGTCGAAATGAATTCCCAAGCAAGCATTCCAGCTCATTTTTAGTAGTGCCTCTTTAGTCATATTCTATAATTGAATTCATACCACCAACATTAGATTGATATGGACAAATTAGGGAATAGAGTCACACTTACGCTTAATTGTTATATTCTTGTTTGACCTTATAGAAGGTATAATGCCCCCCTGGCTAGTTATGATTAGGCACAACCTGGGGTTATTTGGTCAATTGCTTTATCTATGCCACCATAGTTTGACCTGCTTGAGTAGATCATATGCACTGTATTTGTGTTTACCCTTCACTTTCTATAAATTAGTTGTTAATATAAATATTGGCCATTATATTTAGGTGCTTGGACTTGGCTGTCCATGGGCACATTTTCACCTTGTTTTAAATATATATAATAGCTATTATATTTCCTTCCATTATATCTGGCCAATTTCCGACTCCTCCATCCAAACTAGCCATTTTCACCATGTGCATAGACACACATGAGAGAGCTGTGTTCACATTTTCGTACTACGCTTACGTGGAACAAGTGAAATGCATGGTCTCCGCTGGATAGAATAGTGATTGTAGAGATCTATTCCTTCAACTTCAAGGTGAGATAGATAGCAATATTTTAGCTCGTTGTATAAAGATAAACCTTCCTAGAAGTAGGTTGACTTTTAATTGATTAAACTTTGAGAAAAATTCTGTTGACTTCTAGGCATCCCACCTTAAGAGTTAAGTCTCCCTAGGTTTTAATAGATGTGGGTAAAGTGATATAATGGATATGATAATGTTGTTTTATAGGAAGCTTGAGAAAGAAGAAATGGTAGTGGGAATCTATATATTACTAAAAGCTGAAGCGTAGCATTTAATGCTGCTGTTCTCACATTGCGCCACATCAGCTGCCACGCCATTTTTTTTTTTATATATAATATAATTTATCCTACAATTTTTAAATGGTTTTTATAATTTTCAGCTTTATAAATGCAGCTTACTACTTATTTATTTACTTCCACTATCATCCTATAATAAATCTTCCACTATCACCCTATAATAAATCCAGCCCACTACTTACTTATTTACTTTCACTACCACCTTATAATAAATCTGTATAATTAATCCAGCCCACCTCTTATTTATTTAGTTCCACTATCAAGCCCAACCTAAATTCTTTTCATTTCAGCTTTAAAGTTTTGTGTGAGTCTTTTCAGCTTAAAGGAAGGAAAAAACAAACAAACAAACGTTGAAGACTTACAAGCTTTAGGATTTTTTTTTTTTCCAATTTTTCTATAATTGTTTTTAACATTCATTTTTTTAATATTACACTTCTCCAACCTTTCTCTCTCTCTTACCATTTCATCTCCCCACTACTTCTTCAATCTTTCTCTCTCCCTTACCTTTTCATCTCTCCACTACCCTCTACATTAATATCATTCTTCCTCTTTCCCTTCATCTTCCTTTATTTTTGTCTCTCTTATTCACACACTCTTACTATAAATTTGTTACTGTCTCTTCTATTCTATGCATAGTTTTCCCTCACAAAAAAAAAGGTTACCTCTCTCTCCCTCTTTCTAAATTTTTTGGTGGATTTTTTTATTTTTCTTGCATCTATACTTTAGGTTGATAATTTTTTATATTCTTTAAAACTCTATTTTGGGTTAGTGCGATTTAGTTTTTTTTTTTTTTTTTTTTTTTTTTATTCTCTTTTATTGTTAAATGTTATCCTATTGCGTTCTAAAGAATTAAATATAGCATATAAAAATATAATATTATTCTATTACATAGCATGATTTGGATAATTTGCTATTTATTCTGTTACATAGCATGATTTTTTATAGTGCTCAATTTAGATGTTAAACTATGAGACTTTACTAATTTTTGTTTATTTTCTAATCTTTTGTGGTGGGCAAAGTACTCTATAATGCCATTTATTTAAAGAAAAGCAAAAATTAGCCAAACGAAAATAATCGGATAGGTGACAAATTTTAACTTTTGCAATTTTATTTTAATTATTATTATTTTATAACAATGCATGTATAGAAATTTAATTCTTAGATTTTGCTAATAATTTTTTATTTGATAATATGTTTTGGGTGGCCGAAATTATAATTTCTACAAAGAAAATAACCTTAATAGATTATCAAAAACAAAATTTTATCATAATATTGGTTCAATTAATTATTGTTAAGTTTTATTAATTTTTTTAAGTTTAAGTTTTTTTGGTGTTTTGGATTGTTTCTATATTACATTTATGATTCTTCCTATAATAAATAAAAATATAATTACGAAATACATTACTCATTATTAGATTAGTTTAAATTGTAAAAAAAATAATTAATAAAACCACCATAAAAATAATTATCATGCGCAACGCGCAAATTCGTGGCTAGTTTAATTATAAAAAAAGAAATGGAAAATGTAGTGGGAATGTCCAAGAGAAATGAGCCGTCTTTGGCATTTGACCTCTATGCTGGGTCAAAGTAAAGGATGTCAATGGGTATTCAAGAACTTTGCTACCTGATGATTCTATACCTAATTGACAAGCGGTTGAGCCTAGTGATTGGGTTTGTGTCTGCAAAATAATAGCAGAGCTGAATTAATAGGGCCTATGTTATTTTCTTCTTTTCTTTTTGTTTTGTTTTGTTTTTTTTTTTTTTTTTTAAATTTTCGAGAACCCTTTGTAATTTAAATCTATTTTTGTCCAACTTACTATGTGATTATTGAAGAGACTATTTATATATAATTTTAGTCCCGTGACTTTTTTGATAAGCCATTTAACTTGTTTAAATAATGTATATAAATTGTCTTATACATCACATAGTAAAAGCTAAAACTTTATCGTTATATTACTTGTCCTTTGTTTTATTTACCTCCAATCTTTTATGCCATACAGCACATGTTATACTTATTTCCACTAGTACATGTTGGGGAAAGGTTCCTAGGACTGACATTTTTCCTTTAGTCATCATCAAGGCACCATTACTTAGTCATGTCCGTTGGAAATTCTGCTTTCTATCATTATCAATTTCTGTTCCTAGTAAATTTCACAATTGAGAGATTCAAGACCCTTCATTTTGTCAAAGTTCATAGGTTCCATGATTTCTGTACCAGACTAAGTATTTGGTTATAGACAAATTTGTTTGAGAACAATTTATTTTGTTTTTTGTTGAAAGTATGCTAAAGTTTATTTGTACTTAAAAAAAATAAAAAAATTTAAAAAAAGTACATAAAAGCTGACAAACAGAAATCTAGCTTATAATATGTTCCAAATACACACCATCTAGGATTAATAAGATGCACAATTCAACAACGCAATTGAGAAAAATAAGTAGCTGATTATCACCTAAAAATATTAAAGAAATGTTTTTTTTTTTTAAAGAGAAAAAGATTATAGAAATATCAAATATTTTATAGATGAAAGAAAGAAAGAAGGAAGAAACATGAACCGCCAAATTTGATGCTTGGTGGGGTTGGTTGGTATAATAGGCATAATCATGCAAAATAGTCGGCTCATAGATATTTTCCTGTTCATAGTTGAACTCTTTAAGAGTTAAAAAAATATTGCAAAATGCATGACATTTGGCAGAATGTGACAACTTTGGAGGCTAGATATGCATGTGGGTGGGTTGGTAAGTTGGTTCCAATTTTTTTATTTGTTAGTCCTAATTCCAACTTTGGAGGCTAGATATGCACGAAACCTCACTTCCCATTGGATGGAACGGAGCATGCTTTCCTCTGTTAAACATGACCACCGTGGATGATCATTTTTCTTTGAAACAAAATTTGATAAACTGTAGAAGTAGAACCCAAAGCCAAGCCAATTTACGAATAATAGTTCTCAGGCTCCCATTCCACCAACCAATTCCAATTGAAGCTGTAGTTGAAAATGAAACACGTCCATAAATTTTTTCGAAAATTCATTTAGTAATTAAACACGTATTCAAAAAACAAGCGTTTTCTACTCTGCATAAGCCTTTTGCAAAATATACAAGCTAATCCCAAACCAAAAACTAAACCCAGAAATCTTGGACAGAAACAAAAAATTAAACCCATAAATTTTGAATATAAACCCACAGCCATTACAACCAAAAATTAAAACCAAATTAAACACACTACAAATTTTTTTCTCAATCTTTTCTATCCCCTTGACAGTTTTATTTGGATTGATAGGGTTGAGAATGATCTTATGAAGAGAAAGAATGTTCTTGAACCAAAACTTCACCATTTTTAAAAATATGCTTTTAGCCCTAATTTTTATGTTTCTGTTATGTTTTTTGTGTTTTTAACGGTAAAAATACAGAGGTAGGTTATAGAAACTTAACAGAATGAACCTCAAGCGGGCAAAAGTGGGCAAAGTGGTAACTTTTAAATCACAAGTGCGTTTTTTGTGTTTATTGCTACCCTATTATCGATTAAGCCTCAATTCATCAGTTTCCCATCCATATGGACCTTAAAATATGATGAGTCATGTTGTACTGTGGGCAAGACTAGGCTTGCCCCTAAGTCGTCAACTTGGATTGCCTTTTCTGCCTGAAGTGCCATAAATTCTCGAGGAAGCAACAAAATTGTTTTGCACTCAAGTGCACTTAAGTCGTTGATGATTATGATCCCCTGGTTCTCTTCTTCTTTGTTCATTTGATGACTAATCGATCCTATCGTTTCCTTTAGTTGCATAGTTTGTAGTCTTTTGATCCTTTTGTTCTTGAACTCTAGCCTTTTAATTTATCTTTTTTTTCCTGCCCATCAACACTTTCACTACCTTTGACTTCTTGTGGACTTGGTAATACTTCCTCTCTTCTTCAGATTCCTGGCTAAAATCTGTTAATCCATATGGTACTCCTATTTCAAGCTCTAGTTATCAAACTCGATCATCTCTAGCTCTTTTACTTCTTCTTGTTGGACAACTGGTGGTCTCTTGATTTTACTCTTTAGCTGTGCCTTGGGAACCGTTGTAACCTTTAAATTTTGTGTCAACTTGATGGCACTACTTCCAAATCCGACATAGCATAACGCTCTTGATTGAGCTTCAACATCTTCTGAGTTACTATCCATCCTCAATGGAGTCTCGCCTTGGCTCAATTTAATCATCATTAGACGTACCCTCAATCTCTTTGTACAAAGCTGCTTATACGTATAGGTTGGCCTTACAGGATGAGGTTTGCTGAAATAGATGGCTTGATAATTTTGGTTTCCTTTTCTTCTTTTCTTTTTTATTTATTTTTTTTTTTTTATGAATGATAATTTTGGTTTCCTATTGCTCTTGAATCGCTCAACCAGAGATATTAACTTGGGCTCTTATGAGCCTTACAAATTGCAGCTTTTGTTATACTCTAGCCGATCTTTGCGAAGCTTTGAGCCAATATTCACCTCCCCCAACACCCCACCCCCCCCCCCCCCTCTAATTTTTATTGATCTGTTTCATTTTTATTTGAGATAAGGCATTGACTTATTTTAAAAAGGCCGTTCAAAAGTCCACTAAAAAGCTATAGTGTATAACCTATGATAAGGCCCAATGAAAGTAAACGTATCTTGTATATATAGGGCCCAATCTTCGGACCTGTCCAATCCATTGAAAAGAAACAACCAATATATTTTTTCAACGGATCAACCAATTTCTAAGGTTGGTGGGGGTCATATAAGTTTTTTCAAGTATTGAATGTTCAAGTTCGGCACGACAACAAAAGTAAAATATTCAAGTTTAGTCTGAGCTAGAACCAAGCCTATTAACAATGTTCAAACTTGAGTTCATTAAAAAGCGAAGTTAAATATTAGCATTGATACACCAGGTTGAATATGCTAGTATGAATGCAGAAGCGAAAGTATAAAGTATAGAACACAATAACACACGAGAGTTACATAGTTCAGCCTAATGGCCTATATTCACGGAGAAAACCTAAAAGGCTACATCAATAATATATTAAAGTGTAATATAAATCCTGTGTTACAATGAGCCATAACATGTGTATATATAGTAGACTAAACCCTAGACTAATAGACTTCTAATACAGGTAGGAGACTTGACTTACACACAAAGTAGAATTAAGCTTGAGCCTATACTAATGGGCTAATATATCTCTAACACCAAAAAACTTGAACTCGGCTTTGCTCAAGTTAATTTATTAGTTAAGTTGAGTTTGAGCTCAATATCAAGTTCTACTTAGCTTTAGTAACCCGCTTCAATAGGAAAAAGGCCCATTGACTATATATATAGGGGTTACTGCAGTATAGTTAGGACATCTTGCACAACTAGGATTAGAATTCCTAGTCTAATTTGGATTAGGGTAATACAATGGACTTTGAGCCTTGACAATGTTATTTACATCCTACCTTAGACTCAATGTGGAAGCCTAATATAACTCGACTTTGAAAAGCAAATATAATTGGGCCGGTAGAGCACATATTGGATAAAGGAAGTGGTAAACTAAAGAGAAGGTTGGAAATCATGTGGGCACATGGTGGAGGTAATTTTCCAACTAGCATGCATTTGGGAGAGAATATCGTTAGTTATATTGCATTAGAAACGATTCAGTAAAATAGCATCTTGAGTCTCTTAGACTCGAGTTCACTGTAGCAACTCGAGCCTAAAAGAGTCGAGTTCTATATACTAGCACAGCTGAGGTGGAGTCTAAAATCCACGTGGAAATCGAGTTTTAGACACTCGAATTCCATTTTTTCTTTCTCTGTTTTCCCTTCAACCTATTCTCTTCAGACCACCGTGGCCAACGATTTCTCTAACTCTCAAAACCCCAAACCCACTTCCAAAGACAATAAACCCAGAAAACAACAAAACCAAGCAAAAATACACACAGAAACATCAAACCCAAGAGCGCTCTGATGCCGAGATTAACAATCCCAAGCCGCTCCAGTGCCGAGATCAACAAACCCAAGCTTAGGGAGCCATTCCAGTGCTAAGATCGTGATTTTTGGGTTTGGGTTTTTGCTCCGGTGCCAAGATATTATGAATCCGTGGGTTTGGGTTGTTGCTCCAATGCTGAGATTTGATGAATCTGTGGTTGAGGTACAAGGAGAAAAGGAAGAAAAGGGAGAACGAAGGAAGAAAGGAAAAAATGAAGAATCGAAACTCGAGTGTCTAAAACTCGAGTACTATGTGGTTCCACATGGAAAATTTTCCACGTCAAGTGTTTCTTGGCTCCAGAACTCGAGGATTGAAGACTCGATGTCCAACCTAAACTTGAGTTTTTAAAACTCGAGATGCTAGTTTCCAACTTTGTTTTGCCAACGTGCCCACTAACAAAATTCTAAGAAATTTAAAGTTAAATGGAAAAAAAAATTCGCACATGGTGATTGAAGCCTGACATTGCAAATCATATTGTAGAGGTTGCAAACGTGTGGTTCAAGAAACTTAGCTAAAGATGACACATGACCACACCAAAAAAAAAAAAAAAAAAGGTCAAGTGTTAGACTAGAGGTGTGGTATGAAAAACTTGGAAAAAGGTAACAGAGATGTGTGACTAAAACGAAAGCTGATATAGGCTAAATATAAGACAATGGTCTGAGAAACTTAGCCAAGATTGTAGAGATACATGACGAGAAGGAATTCCAATAAATAATACCCCTCAAGACACATGGTATGGCATACTTGACTAAGTTGGTAGTGAGTAGTGACAATGACATGTGATGAGAAGGAAGTCAAATGCCAGATGGAGGACCATGAACATGCAGGTGCATGGATACAGAGATCTATACCCATATGGAGGACGACTCTTCTAAACAAAGGACACATGGTGGCCTATATGGGTGTTAAGTTGTGGAGTGATTGAGTATGTCCATAAGTAAAAGCTATTGACAACTATATTTTGTTTATTAATCATTCACACCAATGTAAGGTTTATATACTAGTGATCTCTTGGTTAACTCTAGATTAATTTGGGTTAGTTTGATTGTTTTATAAGTATACGAAACAACAATTGGTTTGGGCCTCTTGGGTCACAACATCTCTAACAATGGAATTCTATTTGAACACTATAAATGGTAAAGAATAGATCAGTAAGGTTTTGGGACAAGATGCAATTTCTTGACTTTAGAGCATTAGTATTCGGAGTTGTAAAACTCCGAAAATCTTATTTTAGCCTCTAAAACATCAAAAAATGAGCAACATCCAAGTATGTATTTGTTATAATTTTTACTCTTGTTATAGTAAGGTTCTACATATACAACTTACTATAGCAAGTTGTATTCTTTTTTTATTTACTTTATTCCTCTCACCTCTCTTTCCTCACTTGATAGAACTCCTCTCTCTCTCTCTCTCTCTCTCTCTCTCTCTCTCTCTCTCTCTCTCTCTCTCTCTTCCCTTGAATCAAGCCTCCATGGCGGAGATGTGGCTGATTGGCATGGGTCTCATTGGTTGGTGGAGCTCATGGGTTTGATGTGGTAGATGTGCCAGATCAAGGTGGTGGAGCTCATGGGTTTGACATTGCAGATGTGGCAAATCTGGGTGGTGGTGGATCGATGGGTTGTTCTGGTGGTGGGTCATTTTTGGTTGGGTTGAATTGGTGGTTGGTGGTTTTTGGTTTGGTGGTTGGGTTTTATTTTCGGTGATTGTGGCTTTTGTGGGTTGCTGGTGGTGTTGTGGGTGGTGCAGCAGTCGTGGGGTGGTGGGTTTGGCCAAGGTGATGGTGCGAAGGTGGTGACTAGTTTTATTTTTTTCTGGTGGTGGCTAGGTTTTATTTTTTTATGGTGGTGGTAGGGTTTTTTTTTATGGTGGTGGCTGGGTTTTTTATTCTTTATGTTGGTGGTGATATTTTAGACACAAAGAAATGGAGAGGAAGAGAGAACTAAGAAGAGACAAAAAGAGGAGAGGAAGAGAGAGAAAGAGGTGGTAAAATTAATATAAAAAAATGAATAGATGAGAAAAATAAGAAATAAGATGTTAGGTGTATTGTTAAGTGGTATTATATAATAGATAAAGTGACATTTTAGATGATAAAATAGAACATTTTATACAATCCTGGATGCTAATGCTCTTAGATTTGAAAAACCCTTACTTATTTGCACTCAACCTTGTAGAGTGGCAGGCAATAGTGGTGGGGGGTAAAAAACACCTTCTTTTAAAGCCTTAAATACTAGACAATAGCAACTGAAATATTATGTACTAGTCAATAATTAGATACAGTACACCCCTTGAAATGTACCAATGTAAATACTGGGTTGTTTTGACTGATACCAACTATCGCTTCTCTTTTTGGAATGTTTTGAATGAGGGAGAATAATTATTCTTCAACTGAGAAGATACGGGTTTATTCCTAATATAATGATGAGTTAGACGAAGCGATCTTTCTTTTATATATATATATATATATATATAATATAGAAATTCTACTTTAACATAATCTAAGTGTATATATATATGAAACTACTTCCTAGAAACTTGAATCCCGGTCATTGCCCCCCACACCCCACAAGCATTTAATATGTGTAGAGTGACTATCGCACCAAAGGTGTGCGGTGGTAAACGAAGTTATCTTGACTTCATACATATGTATATACACGGTAATCTCTTTAATGATACACTAATATTGACCTATACAAAAATATTTTGTTCTCAAGACAAACTGAAATTGCTTGTAAAATGAAATTTATAGCTTTGGTTCTAATATCATTGCATGACATAGATCTAATAAAATTATTGGAGAGAGAGAGAGCACAACAAATTAACTTGGATAGTATACTATATTAAATTACTATTTTTTAAGACAGTGTATGATTTGAAACCTATAGAATAGCGTCTGCTCTATAATGATTTCTTTTTTGTGTATATGAGATTTGAAATTAAGTCCCTTATTTAACAAGAAGAGAATTTACTAGTTAAACTATCTAGAATCCACTATGATAAATTACTTCTTATTACAAAGTTTAAACTAGGGGTGAGCATATAAGTCAGGTTGGAGGATTTTTTCAACCCACCTAGACCTTGTCAAGTTGAGAAATTCTCAACCCAACCCACATGGGTCCAATTGGGTATGGATTGGGTTGAGTTAGTTTTTTTATTAAAAATTTGGATTGTCATAAACTATTTTAGAACTTTTTTTTAATAAATTATTATTATTCATATAATATGCATAAATTGTATTCCAAATTTTCAAATTCATCAAAAATAATTCTCAAAATACCAAAATAAATCAAACTAAAAATTAAATAATAATAATAAAATAGACTAATATATATGGTAGGTCGGGTTGAGTAAGATGTGTTGAAAAAACTATTAACTTGAACCCAACCTAACCCAAGACCTAAAATAAAATTACAACCCAACCCACCCACCAACCCATGAAAACCAACCCAAGGTATAGGGCTAGGTTGAGTTGTTTTCATCGGATTGATAGGTCAAATGCACTCGTAGTTTAAATTATACATTTAATGAATTAATCACATTATTCTAACACATTTTAACTATATCTTTAACATTAAAATAATCATTTGTTTAAGGGCTTCTTTTATTGAAATTAGTTGTTATATTTTCAAGGACAAAATATTCTATTGGTTCCTGAACTTTAGTCCATGAGTGACTTTAACTCCTCGAGTTTAAAGGAATCGCTTTCAGTCTCTAACAAACTTAAAGTAATAGCTTTTAGTTCTTAAAATCTTAAAGCAATCAAAAATAAACTCAAAGTGATTGGTTTTAGTCCTTATAGAGTAATGAAATGTTAGTTTTTAGTTTGATCATGTCACCTAAATGACTAAAAGCAATTACTGTAAACTTTAGAGACAAAAATCATTCAAGTACTAAAATATAGATGAATAAAAATCATTTTTCTCATTTTTTGTGTTCCACTTTATACTCTACCAATCATAACTTGTCACATATTCTTTTTTTTTTTTCCTAAAATAACTAAAGTTTAAAATAAAAAATAAAAATAAAAAATTAGACACATAAAAGTTATGATAGGTGGAGCATAAACAGAAATTTGAAAAGTAGGACAAAAAATTTCTATTTATTTTAAATGACTAAGATTGTATTTAAGACAATTTTCAATTCTACGAGGACATTCAAAACAATATAACATGACATCGATTTTGAATAAAAATTTTTGTAAAATAATGAAATATATGAATTTGAATAATACTTAAACCAACACACTGCATTTCTTTGGAATTATCATTTTCATTCAATTGGAAGACTTAGAAACTAGAAAAATACTTGAAAACTAGTAATGCAGAATGCACACATACAATTGGAAGAAAAAAAAAATTATCATTAAGTGTTTTCACCATGTAATGCATGCATGGTGGAAAAAAAATTATCATGAGAGGGCTTTCTCAAGTTCGAGCTTTATATGGGGACTCTAAACTCACCAAAACTTTTGAAACATATATATATATATATATATATATCCAAGTAACTAAACTTCGACGCAGCTAGGTTAACTTATAATCCCTACACAAACTGGATGAAGGTTAAGTGGTGGGTATAAGACCATTAGACAAATGTGATTTAAAACTCTCAAATTAATTAGTGTGTACGTAGTTTATCAATAAAACAAAAGGAAGAAAATAGTGAATTTAACAAAAATATTGAATCTTCCATTACCTTTAATGAGAATTGCACACCACTTAATAAGTTTGTTTCTATTACATTTTCCTGTTATAAAATCCATCAAAATTTGCTTTCTTTGGTTACGGCTCACTTGACAAAATGATATAACCGGCTATTGAAGCAATAAATTTTCGGTAAACCATATGTTGACAATGAAGATGACTACAACGACATTAATGATACTAATAATAATATTTTTGGAAAATAATAATAATATATAGTATAATGCTCTATTTTTTCCTAATATCCAATCCACCTAATGATGCATGGCAAATGATAAGTTTACTAGCTAGTGACTCTCTAGTCAACATTAGAGAAACGGTGGACCTACCATGTGCAATGTGCTACTCTTATTCTTGTCCAAACTCCAAAGCAAACATTCCTTGACAGTCTCAAAAGTAGGTCGACCAATGGAGGGAATAGTACTTTCCTTTGTTTCTGCTACTCTTTTCTGTCTGTCTGAAATATTTTAGACGTAAAAAGAGGATAATTCCATGTTACTAGGGACCTGGGTATTCCGTCTCCTTAAGAGATCAGACATATATTGACACACCCAACAATGAAAATTGTCAAGTGGCCCATCTTAAAGAAGAATCTGTAGGTTGACAACTAAAACGATATATATATATATATATATATATATAAGAACTCGTTGGCAGTTTCTCATTCCTTTGTGAGATATGCATGCCAGCCTGCATTCAGGACTTTGATGTAGGTGGTCATTGTATGACAGCCAGAAAGGTTTCATATGTATGCATAGAACAAAACTATGACCTTTGGGTACTGATACTTAACATCAAATTAGGGTAATGGGTGAGATCACAATTCTGATGAGATGCTTGAGTTACTATATCAAACATAAATATATACAAATATTTATCTAAGGGTCCTGATATCCATGAAATTCTATGTTCAAAACTCCTAACTAGCATCTTAGAACAAATCCCAAAGAATCCCTTCCTATATATACTTGGTGTATGAAACATAAAATTACACACACTTGAGAGAATAGTTATGTGCTCAAAGAGTTATGATTACACCCATGTTAAAAAAATTGAACGCAATTAAAAACATGAGTGTAAATGTTGAAAGAAAAAAGAGTTAATTTCAGGGGCTTCATGAATGACAACCCTAGGGACAACACCATATAAATCGACATGAAATTTTGAAAAAAAAAACACACTTTTATATGAATTAGGGGCTATTTCCCAAAAAATTCTTCATTATAATTACTTAGTATATATGAGATGGGATAATTACACACATTCGAGGAATAACTGAGTATACCTAAAGAAATCTGAATACCCACATTTAAGGTGGGAAAATGACGTAATTAAAAAAAATAAGTGGAAATGTTGGAAAAGAAAAGCTAATTAAGTTAATTTCAAGAGCTTAAATGAATGATAACTCTAGGGATAAAAACCATGTAAATTAACATGAAACTTTGAAATAAAAAGATATTTATATGTATTCAGATTTTTATAGTTTAGTAGTATTGATTGTTTCTTCTATTTAGCGTGATATTATGTTCAAATCTACCTTCCCACTTTTTTGTATAAATATGTTAGATTTTCAATCTATAATGTCCGCTTTATATATGATGATTGTTCATTATCATCAAGTCAAAACACCTATTGATTTTTAGTGTATATTGAATTCAAATCTCATGTCTTACTCAACGACAAAATACTTTACTAAATGAATTAACTAGAACGCACTAAATAACTCTCCACTTTAATTACGAAAAGTAAAAATTCTGGTTATATGTTGGGTCCGCTGTCCATTTCTAGACCAAGATTATCAACAGCCACTATTTATGCATGCATCCTGGCTTTGTGTAAGGGCCTTTAAATCTTACCTCCCTAACTTCAGCCTTGAGAAGAAGTAACACGCCTCATGTTCCTTCTTGTGTGTCACTACCATAAACATCATCCAAATTGTACCTAACTTGATGAAACCAAACATGTGTGTCTGCAGAGACAAGCATGTGTATCTTTTCACACTTCAATTTTTTCACCTGTAATGCTCCTTTAAACGGTATGACCAACAATTGACAAATTGTAAAAAGCAGAAACATTCTATTCAGGCCAAACAAAAAATACATTAAAACAAACACAGACAGAGAAATTAAAACACAAATACGCACAAAGAGAGAGAAAATAAATAACATAAAAGGACTATCCGTCCCTGCATTACCAGTCTGGATTATCTATATATGTACAATCAAGAAAAAAAAACCCTGCTCGTGGAAGCTTTTGAGTCTCTCACTTATGATTGTCTTTAAATACGTATAATTGTGTATATATATAATATATATGTGCGTGTCAACCCAATTATATAAGCTATTCTCTGTGCTTTAGATACTTACCATTTGCACTCTCTCTATCCTTATACCTTTACCGTAGTACTTTCTATATGTTGAAAACTTTTTTTTCATGCTCATTTAGAAAAGCGATCTGCTATAGTCTGCATGACCTTAACCTGAGTTGAAAGGCATCTTATATAGTGAGCTGTCTCCTCCAACAAGCTGCACATATCCATGGCTTTCCCACCTGGCACAAGTTGTCTAAGCTTGTTGGTTTGGCTTTGATCTCCTGGTGGATCATTCTTGATGACCCTTTTCTTCATGGATCTTCTTCTCATCATACCGTGATGCCTTGCCCGGTTTCGAAGCTTGAAGAGAATGGCTCGACTCCAAGCCCTCCTTGATCCAACTGCATGAGCCATGGATGAATACGCCGCGATCTTTATTCTCTGACTGCGTTTGCGGATTTCTTCAATGGATGATGAACTGGGTGCATTCTTTCTCATCCTCAAGAGTGTACGGATGAACCTCCTAGCAAACTTGATTTTGTGAGAATTGGTGTTTAGGGTTACACCCTTTGGAGTCATGGTTGGTGCAAGTAGGAGGAGTAGAAGGCTAAAACTAAAAGAGAAGAGAGAAAGAAAGGATATGTGTTGATTGTGGTGGCCTTGGAAGTGGGATCCAAATCCTAGTACAACTAACTCTGACAATAGTAACCTTTTGGGATGAAAGAGAGAGAGAAAAACATGAGCATTAAAGATTGGAAGTTGGGATTTCCTTCTGACACAAATTGGGTCCTCTTGCTGCTATCCTGCTTGCAAGGACAAAAAGACATAAAAACTCAGGTCTGACACAAGATTCAACAAGGCCCAAAAACTTAGAAAAAGAAAGAGAGAGAGAGAGAGAGATGGATATTGGATTTGGATTTTGGATACAGATACTGATGAGGAAGGTAGGAATTTGAAGGAGAAGATGGGTAGAAGGAGGACTAGGTGAGGGATTGAAATTGGAAGGCTAAAGAGAATTTAGACTTTGGAACCATTGTTTTATTTATAAAAAAAAATTATATTATTTTTCAATTTTTGTTATCTTTATCATAAAGAAGTGCCATTTGTGTATATGC
This sequence comes from Quercus ilex subsp. ballota, assembly GCA_032727855.1. Taxonomy (NCBI): domain Eukaryota; kingdom Viridiplantae; phylum Streptophyta; class Magnoliopsida; order Fagales; family Fagaceae; genus Quercus; species Quercus ilex. The sequence goes on from CM064917.1 coordinate 46,216,982, forward strand.
CAAAGAGAGCGTGCGAATCACGCTAGGATTGACAAAAGTTGTGACATATATTAATAAAAAAATATTGCACAGATGGCAGATTGCTTTATGTTGTGAAAGAATGTAATGTTAGTCCACCAAGAAAAGGTGCAAGGAGAGAGGAGAGGAATGAGGTCCCCATGATTTTTAAGCCAGCGGATGAATAGCGTGGACAACACTTGCTCTGAGATCATATGCACAAATTAAACCGAGTTTTGTGTGTGTGTGTGTGTAATTTCATTTTCAAGGAATAGGGTTGGAGAAGTGGATTAGTGGACCCACCAAGGCCCAACCACCACATGTTCGCACATGGTTCAGTTACCCACTTGTCTGATATGGAACCTTTTTCTCTGTTCTAATCTTCGATTACTTCCTTATCAATTAATGCTTTGTGTGTGTTAGGTCTAAAGAATCTTCATTGCATTGCTAACCCCTCTCTTTAGTGCCAATGACAATTATACCCATTTTTTAATTAGTATAATGACACAACATTAATCACATCAGTCTTTTAAGGCATTTTTAATCAAATTTAGTATGGGGGACAAGGGTCGAGATTCAAGTATCCTAAAAGAAACTTCACACAAATTTATACTTAAATTATGTTAGAGTAGAATTTCTACCTAGTATAAAAAAAAAATTCAAATTTAGTGTGCGTTTGGTATTGACTTAAAGAGTCAGCTTTTTTTACTATTCAACTTATTTTTGCTACTATTTATGAATCTCATTTCACTTTTTGGTATTATTCATGGATCCTACTATACTATATTTCAGTTACTTTTTAGCTTTATCTATAGCACTTTTAGCAAAAAAAATTCAATTTCAACTAGATAAGTTGTTCTCAAACAGACACTTAGTCTAATAACTTTACTTTTTGTTAGTTTAATTAACTTACTATCGTCTTGCTATGCGTTAGTGGCAATATACTAAGTAGCAATATATCACGGGCGTGGAGTGATGATTACACATGCAAACTTCCTTTTTTTCTTCTAAAAAAACTAATCTACCATTCACATACAACTACATCAGTCTCAATATTTTATCATTATTCTATTTAAATATATATTTTTCCACCCACCCTTCTCTCTCCTTCTCAACACCACCACCATATCCAATGAGAGAAATGTTGCCAAGTCCTTCATCAACAACACAAGATCCTAACAAATCGCACCACCACCACCAAATCACAATAAAGAGAACCAAGTCTTCCACCAATCGCAACACCATTAGAACACCAAATCACACCACCATTGTCGATCTATGTGGATTGGTGTTGTAGAGAGGAAAAATTCTTGACCTATCACAAGCTGACACGTCACATTACCAAGTCCACAAAATACAACCAATTACAAAGCTCCACATAGTGCTGCTAGGTTTTGCTATCACTACTCAGAAACTAACAAAAATTTGCCAAGTGTCATACAAAAACCAATCACGCATCAGCGCGTGTAAGCGATGACATAAGCAGCCTCGCACGTGTAAGCAATGACATAAGCGGACCAATTAGACTGTGACATGTGTCACCAATCAGACTCCGCCACATGTCGCTCACCCACCCCCAAACTCCTATAAATAGAAGTCTTCCTAAGACATTTAGGAGGACACCAAGGGATCTGGAGAGAGGACACCAAGACATCTCAGGAAGGAACTTGAAGACATCTTGAGTTCAGAAGTCCAGAAGCTCTACTAGAATCAAGCCCTGAAGCCTCCAACAACTTCAAGAACTTTGACCTTCAAATATGAAGAACATTCGAAGCAGAATCATCCAAACGATCTGCTTAGATCCTAAAGTTTGCTGGAATCAAGCTCAAAAGCCTCCAGAAACATCAACAAATCACAAATCAGTAAAACTCTACGGATTCAAGCCTCTAAAGCTCCGAAGAACTTCCATCACAAACCTTCGAATACAAAGAACATTCGAAGAGGAATCATTCAAATCATATTCCTAAATTTCAAAGTTCACTGGAATCAAGCTCAAAAGCCTCCAGAAACCTCAACAAACCACAAATCAATGAAGTTCAACGAATTCAAGCCTCTAAAGTACCAAAAAACTTCCACCACAAACCTTCGAAGATGAAGAACGCACCAAGAACACGAAGAACATACGAAGAATGTGAAGAACAAAGGATTTCTAACAAGCTCATAGCCATAAATTCATTGTAATTCCGTTTCAAAGATCTTCGATCCATTCTTCAGCCAAATTGAAGGATATCTTGTGTTCAAATCAAAATTACATTACCACAATTCCAATCAACAAATCTTTCAAGGAGATCGAATCAGAGGATCACTCTTTTGTAATCACAGAGAATTGTACCACACATATCATCAATACAAATTCACACTTGTGACACTATTTCACTTGTTTGACTTTATTTCGAACCGAGAAATTTAGTCGTCCACAGGTGCATGAGAGAGAGAGAGAGAGAGAGCTCTAGGCGGAGAATAAGAGTGAGAGAAAATAATAAATAATAAATTTTGGTGTACTGATGAGTAGTACCTATATACAATTTTTAAGGTTCTATTCATTTTTTGTTAGTGTACAATAGAGTGTTAAGCCTGATGCAAGGGCATTTTAAGAGAGTTTAGCTATATTTTTTACTAAACATTAGTTTGGATAACTTGCTATGAATGTTATTAGCATCCATATATATATTCAATATTATGTTAGTGTCCATATTAGTTACTTAAATTTTAGCTGGATTCTTTTATTTCTAACTAAACGATCGTGTTTTAAAAAACAAAAAACAAAACAAAACAAATTTTGTTTTAGGGTATAAGTTAGAAAATAATTCAACACATGGTGTCTGCTCCATGATTATTGTTATTTATTATCAGTTCAAGTTACCAATTAGTTTTTAGTATAGGTGAGATTTTAACCCTAGATCTCTTGGCGAGATTTGAACTCTAAATCTCTTATTCAATGATAAGAGACTTTATCAATTGAGTTATTTGAAACCCATATAAATCCCTTCTAACTTAGTTAAACTAAAAATGATTGATTTCGTGGGATGGTACATTTTGGTTCTTAGATCTTAAAAAATAAATAAATTATACCCACTATAGAAATATTTATTTAATTTCAGATTTTTTTTTCAAATTTACCTCCATTGAAATTTTTTAAGCTTTACAACCCTCATTACTATCACTATTGTCCGTATTATGGTCACCGCGACTTAATTATAACACTATTAAATTGTACCACTATTGATATCAATTCATTACCACCACAATTATCATATCGTCAAAACTTTTATAGTTTAGTAGTATTGATTGGTCGTTTATAAAGAAAATCAAGATTCAAATTCACTCAGCCCACTTGTTCTAACATCTTATCCAAAATTATCATCATCCTTTTAAATAAAATACTAATTTTTATTTTTTTTTGTCTTGTAATATTACTCATTCAAAAGATATATGGAAATTCAAATTGATTGGAATTTCATTTCTCATCAATTCAAAGCCTATCATTTTCAAAAAAATAAAATAAAATAATCTTCATCCCCACACAACCATAATGTTATAAATTTAGGTTCACGTGGCACTTTTTGAATAACTCCTTTCACTGATTTAAAAATAAATAAAAACAAAAAAAAAAGTCAGTATTAAATTGTGTTTGTTTACCGTTAAAGTGTAACTTTAACTAAAAACCAAAGGTCAAAATTCATTATCCAATTGTCTCACTGACCGAATTCGAAGGGTTCTTTGATTGACAAAATAATTCACATGAAAACTACAGATAATGGATTAAATATAACAAATAAGTACCAGTTGGTAGGGCATTAGCGAATGAAAAACTGAAAGGTGTGCCTAAAAATTCACGGGTGTCGTCTGCTTTCGCTGCTTTTTCATCTTTCAGAAAGGCGGCTAATTCTACGAGACAGACAATTCAATCCCCCTCCCCGTGTTCGGTGTTCCACTAGGATCTTTCTTGCTTAATGCTTCTGACTATGACATCTCATTCTAATTATTAAATACTATATCCCACAAAAGAAAAAGGTCTTTTTTTTTTCTTTTTTTTATTTGTTGGGTCTTGTGCCGACTATTTTCTTTTAGGCATAAACTTATTGCATACCCAACTGAAATTACGATTAATGAGTAAAAATCATGATTTTTAAGTTATGATTTCAGTTGGTATGTGTAAAATAGTTTGAGCATAATAAACATTACTATGTATTTTAAGAATGAGTATTTAACATGTATAATGCACCGAAAAGTAAAATGATATGAAAATAATTTATGGTATGTTACATATTTAGTCCTTTAACTTTTAAGTTATATATCAATTTAGACCCTAAAATTTGGGTAATTGGTATATATGGTGTCAAAATGGTCATTGCCGTCAAGTGGTAGGAAAATGCTTAACTCACACGGTTGGAAAATATTCCCTTCTTGTTTACTAAAAGTTTACCTAGTTAAAGTTATAAAATTAAAAAAAGTGAAGGATAGCTATGTTTGTGTGATTGGATGTTGATATAGTTAAAGGGAAAAAGGAAGAAAATATGTTCTGAAAATCATCTCTTTTTCTTTTTCTTTTCCTTTTTGGTGAGTAAACATAAGGCTAAGTGGTTTTGATACGACTGAAGTGAAAATGATTTTTTCATATCAAATTGTTTGATTTTCCCATTTTTTTTAATTTTGTACTTTACCCTCATCATCGTAGTAATCAATTCATAAAATATGGAAAACGATTAATGTACTAGTGAAAATGGATTATTTTATTCAAGTAGAATGGAAAAATATATATATATATATAGAGAGAAGAACTTCAAAAACATTGTAGAATTCTAAAGAAACACATGTTAACTTAAGAGGTGATAGAAAATATGATTTTTAATAAGATTGAATGATAGAGAAGCATATAGGTGTGGTCTAGCCTAATTAGTTTGTTGAATATCCAAATTAAACTCAAAATTTGGGTATTGCCAATGTGTTGTCATTGTCTAACACATTGGCAATAATACTCATTTGTCGGGCATTCTCTAAGATTTTTTGTGTGAGTTGTATGGGCTTGCTTGATGCAATGTACCATCTCACTACAACTGCAAAAGGGAAACTTGCCACTTGATACCACTTGTTGGGGAGATAAAGGGGGAGATAAACACCTTAGGGCATTTTCTTAAATAATTAATTAACATATAAAGACATACTTTAACCCCAAAAACCCGAACTCAATGGATATATGCTCAATTATGTGATATTAACTACTAATTTTTTTATCATTATTCAATGTGAGACTTCACTCATACTTGTAAATCCAACACAAGTGATGATGAGATGTTGCATGAAACTATGAAACAATTATTTCAAGTTTGAAATCAAGTTTGCATTGTGATCAAATTACTTCGTGAGAATCTTTACTTTATACTTAAAAATTCATATTTTACGTTCATTTCAGTATTTCATGTAATGACATTCATGACTTATTCCAAAATGCTGCATAGTACGTTAATCTGAATGAAAGATGCATTTTGTACGTCATATTTTTATTATTTCGTATGAAAAACCTATGATTTCATGTGAAAAACTCATCATTTTATGCACAAAACCTAATAATTTATATAAAAATTTATTTTATGTAATCTTATTATTTTATGTGCTAAACTATTTTTCAATGATGCAAGGTCATGTTCACTAACTGAAAATTAGAATTCAAATCTAACCTAAATATTTGGCAAAGAAAATCCAATTTAAAACTATCCTATTATAGTTTACCAAAAAAAAAAAAACTATCCTATTATCACATGTATAATATATTGAAATCATAATACAAACCCCAAAATTCCGATTCTAATTCCTTTTTTTTTATGGTTTATGGTCATCATTCTCCAATAAAATTTATGCCAAATCTAAGGCAAACAAAATCCAAAAGAACACTTAAAAGTTAAATTGGGCAGAAGTTAACCTACATACGCTTACGCTTTCCTTAGTACTGATGTTTGATGATGATTTGTCTACCATTGGGTCCTTTGTTGATCAACACTTTCTGGAATTACCTTATTCTCCTCCACACAATCATGACTCACAAACCATTCTCACGAGATTGTACGAGATCGTGTATGTATGTGGTGTAAATGTAAATGTCGTGTTTTTTTTTTTTTTTTTTTGGCTAAAGTAAATGTAGAGCGGATGTGATCCAAGCTTCAGCTTATTTAAATTTTTAATTTCTTTTTGGTACTATTTATGAGTCTCATTACATTTTTTAGTATTATTCATGGTCCTATGATATTATTCAACTAGCTTTTAACCTTTGATATTTGACGGTATCCTGGCTCACATTTAAGCAAGGACCCCGAACCCTCTTGTCATAATTTGAAGGGACTGGGCTTGGTTCACCGCAGCTAAATAGGCTGTTTACGAACCAGGTTATGCACAGAGCGAAGATCCTACAACACATATACACTGGCAACCAATAATATATGTATTGAGTAACAAGAAAAATAGCAAAGGAAGACAATGTAATAAAGAAATACGCGAAATAACTGTTAGAGATTCTCAAATCAATATGAGATATTTCATTATCCATTTTCTCTCAATTATAAATTACAAGGCGCTCACAAACTAGTAGGGATCCCCAAACTAATATGAAGCATTTGATTATCTTTTTAATTATGGATCATAGTATGCTCACTAAAACATGATACAAGGTCCAAATGAGCTCAAAAATTACAAACTTAGATGGCTATACAAGCCTCTAAGACTTGCAAAGTTTGAATCCCCTTGAATCCAAGTAAATACTAGTGACGGTTTTATGGGATACCGGGAGGTATTTTTCTATTTCTTTTGAATTTTGACAGAGTTTTCTCAATGATTCTCTTATGATTCCGCTATTTTCGAATGCCCCTTTAACGTTGGCCACCTGCCCCTTTTATAGTGTCATGGTAGGATTCTAGAGTACCACCAATTTCTCTATTTTGCTCCCCTAGGCATCAAAGCTTGTGTTGTGCCTGTTACCCAGATGGTAGGTTCTTTCCTCATTCCTTATAGTTTTCTCCTTTTGGTGTTGTTTTCCTTGAAAGTCCTTCACTGACTTTCCATTCGGTGATGCTCCTAGGTAGCGACCTTCAATCTTCCTTCTTTCAATGCTTCCATGCCTTTACCCGTTGTCATTTTTCCAAAATGAGCCGAATCCTTCCCTGCCAAGTCAAAGGTCTTCCCAGCTACTTCCCCTTATGTTTCATCTTTCCAGGTTCCCCGAAGTGCCAACCTTTTTCTCACGATTTGTTGCTTTCCAAGCCCTCTAGTTTTACTGCATCACTGAGCGCTTGAGGAGGACATATCTATCTTTTGTTTCCTGTGCCTTCTAATTCTCCCTTTTCGAGCTGTCTCAATCCCACTCTGGTTGTGTTGCGCGTCCCAGGGATCCCTGGCTCTTGGCGGTCTCTGGGATCTTGGCCCAGTTTCTTTCTTCCTCTTTTTTTTTTCTTTTTTTTTTTTGTCTTCTGATCTTGGCAGGCTGGGCCTTTGTTTTATGGGCTCTAAAAACCTGTTCCTTCATGGATCTTGGGCTTCAAATCTTTGGGCCTTATACTATGATTTTTTGAACCTCAACAAACCATTTTATTCCTACACTTTCAGTAAAAAGTTTTCAGTTTCAGTTAAATAGGTTGTTCCCAAACGGACCCGTTATGTGTTGGGAAAAGAACTGTTAGTTTTTAGATTCCTTAACACAATATGTTTAACCTAATGTTAAGCCAAGTTGATTAGCAAGTTTGTTAATTAAATCTAGGTTAAACAAATATAATGCAAAAAGTAAAGAACACACATATATGATGACTCAGGAAAACCAAACCGGTAAAAACAGATCCACTATGAAAGAATTGAAATTTGTACAATAAGACTTAGACCGCTAACATTCTATTGCTACCTCGTGCAGAAAACTTACTACCACAACCACGCGATAGCTCCAAGTCCACGAACTACTTCTTTCCTTGATCTACAGCAACCCCAAGTTCTCATATTTGTGACTTTGAGACACCTCTCAAAGGTTTCAGATCTTCTTGAAAGTTCTTTATGCAGCAACTGAAGCAATCATCAAGTTCTTGATGTGAATCTTGATCTTGATAGCTCCATGTGTGTGTTTGAAGGTAAACACCTCTCAGATCTCATAAAAAATTCAACACACAACTCAACAAAGACTTCTCAAACGTAGCTAGGGTTTTTCCTTTTATACTTGAAGTGAAACACTTAACCCTACACGTCATATGGGCTTGGGCTGGTTTGAGATTTCTGCAGAAAATTGCTGATCCACGATTTTCGATCGATCGAGTCTAATTTTTGATCGATCGAGCCTTGCAGAAATTGAATAGTAATTTCCTACAATTACTCTATTTCAAACTTACATCAAACCAAACTTTGAGCACATCTAAACCTAGACTAAATGTTTTGATCATAGTTTGCTAACATATACAAATTGAAGTTCTAATACATTAGTTCCTAAAGTCTTAGAACCTAACAATAACATTTTGGAGAGACTCCCATTGTGAAGTTAATATATATAATATATAAAAACACCACTTGACCCAAAAATTAAGTCAATCGATATGAGTCAATTATGTTATATTAATTTACCACTTATTCTTCTCATCAATATATATTTAATGTGAAATTTTACTACTTAACCTACCACAATGTTAAAGGAGGTGAAGGGTAGAGAGTAATAATAGTAAAAGGTTTTTTTTTTTTTTTTTGGCCGAATAATAATGGTAAAATGTTGTTTCATTAGTCTTGAGATAATATTTTAGTAATAGAATATGGAAAATGTTAAGCATACTACTAACTTCTATTGAAAATATATTAGCTCATCCAATAGGGTTTAGTTTCCACTTTAGCAAGCTTTATTACAACAAATTGATATAATAATGAATGTCACTTCAACTATATAATAAATAAATATCTGAATTATTTTTATGTAATTTCTTTTAAACTGGTTTTACCTAATAAAAACCATACGAATTTATAAGATTTATGTAAAATATTTATAATATCGCTAGCATATATTACTCATATAATAACTGTTAATATGGATAAGATACTTATTTGATTATTGTGGTAATTGAGGTGGATGATATTATATTATCCATTAATCAATCAATAAGTCTTTTCGTATTAAAAGTTGTAGTACTTGATGATAAAAAAATAAAAGTTGTAGTGCTTACAAGCAAAACTTAATTTATATTTAAATTTTTTAACTATTTAATAAGAGCTAATTTGACAAATTAAATGTTAGGGACCATCAAACTTCTTGTTATCACACTAATCTATATATATATATATATATATATATATATATATAATAGGTGAAACTGAGAGAAACTCAAATTAAAATTCCAAATTAGAATTCCAAATTAAAGTTCCAATTTTATACTATGTGTTCTAAATTATTTATTATTAAAAAATTTTATTTCTTGATTTTAGAATTAAATGTGGGACCACATCATAAATATTCTTCCAATTGAATTATTAAGTATAAAAACCAAAGAATCTGGAATAAATTAATCACAAAAAATAATTAAAAAAATTTTTAAAAAAAGTGTTTCACAATAATTAAAAAAATACATATAGACAATTTACCTTTTATATCTAATAATATCTATACAAAATTTTTTAAAGAGTTAACAAAATATAAAAATGACTACCAATAGTTTTTAAATTATATATATAGGAATTATATTATGCATCTTATTATATATCTTTAAGTATATCCATGCATATGTATGAAGTTACAAGTTAGTTAAAGTTAAAATCTTTATTACATGCATCCTTTAGGTTTTGGTGAACTATCATTGCCATCGCTAAATTTTAATTTTTATCATTTTAATTCTTAAATTTAACAAATTCTTATCAAGTTGATCCTTCCATCTATTGTCATTTATAAAACCGAAAATATTCGTATATGTGATAGATGGTAACGGATGGAATGATGATTTAATTTGACATGATTGTTAAAGTTTAAAAAGGCTAAAATTACAACAACAACAACAAAAATAAATAAATAAATAAATAAACTTTAAGAAATATGATTTTCCACATCCACACAAACATAAAGCCGGACATCAATGAATCTTCTCTCCCTTTAAAAAGTAAATAAATATATGATACAAAATTGAAAATGCAGAAATGATTTAAAGTCAAAGATACCAATAACTGCCATTCACAGGGTTGGTGTCTGCATTTGGACATTACTTCACCTTAATTTTGCTGCGGACTTATGCACAGAATAAGGTCTACCATTCACGGGCTAAACCTGATGTCGCGGTGTTATGATAACTTATAAAATAAGATATGCCTATTCCTCCAAAAAAAAAAAAAAAAAAGGTATATGCCTTACTAGGCCATCACGGGCCTATAATCTCAAAAACCAAACTCATCTTGAGCATTCCAACAAACAAAAAATTGAGTCCACTTAATTCAAAGAGCGTTAATTATTACACAACTTAATTAAAAGGTAAAATCGTGTTTTCAAGACATAGTTACATGATTTCAAAATTATAATTAAAATCATGTTTTCAATACACAATTTTCAATGTTGTGTAACAAATATTAACCTAATCCAAAACAAGTTAAAGTTTATACTGATTTTAAATTTGATTGAAGCTTCCCACAGATTAAAGAGTCTTAGACATTGAGAAAAAGTGAGGGAAATATGTACAAAAAGAAAGATAAAGAGAGAGTGGTCCTGAATTGGCTATAGGTGCACACGTGACATGAAACTTTTCGAATTTGACCTATCAACTCACGTAAAGGCTTTAATTTTCCTACCGTGAGATTACCCATTTGGCTTTGTCAAGAAACAAACATCACAACCTTTATCAATAAGAGTTTTGCCTTTCGACTCACGTAAAGGTTGGATTAGGCAGATGATTCATTTAGTAGCTATTTTTAAAATTTGAAGATCAAAAAAATCGAACTTACCCCAAATTCAATGACCAAAAATATAATTTACCTTAAAATTATTATAAATGATCTTAGTAAGATGAAAGATTATAGAGTGTCACTTTATCAAGTTAGTCTATGAAAGAAAATACTAGTTTTAATTAAGTTATTAAAAAACTAATATGGTGTAAACTTTTTTTTACAAGATATTAGAAGATAATATATTGATACGTACATGTATTTGAAATTATAGGTCCTTTAGAGTAATTATAGGAGTGTGGTATTCTATGAAGGGGATGTTTGTTTGTGTAGTTGGTGTCCATACAGATAACACTGGAAGAGTTGGAGAAATTATAAGGTCCTCATGGTGGATAAGTGACGGGGTCCACCATTCCACTAAAAAACTCTCACCTGTTTAAAATTGCCGATTTAGAAAAGAAATTTAAACAGAAACTAATTACTAACTCAACAATTTTAAATAAGTGAGAATCTTTTAGTGGAATGGTGAACAAGTGACGTGGTCCACCAGATTTCTCGAAAAGTTGGGATGTTGAGAAATAGTAGGAGCCAAAACTAAGTGATGTGAGAAATAATAGGTGCCATTAGTAATTTAATTGATTAACTATTGTTTTATTAACGTTAGAATTTAGTATTATCTTTTATTTATTGTAATGTTAGAGTTTGTTTTCAATTGTTAGAGTCCTAATAGGCTGGGTAGTTGAGTCATTGTAGCTCACGTTGTGGGCAGTTTCTTGTTTTTAGATTGTCAACGTAGTGAGACCTTATTTTTTGATTGTTAAGTTGTAGCAAGTAGTATAAAACCAACCAAGTATGATTAAATTAAGATATCAAATAAGTTTAATCAAATTGGGTCCTAATTGGTTTCCAGATGTCAGAATTTTCTCAATCAATCACAGAATCTGAACTTTATCCCTTTGTTATCTTTTTTTCTTATTACGTATCAAGTGTTTCATTAGAAACAATCAAAATTATATTTCCCTGTCCTCTAAATATTTATATTTTTCCTCTCCAAAAATTGTGTACGTATCATATATATATATATATATATATATATCAATTGTCGGGAATGATGTGAATCTAGCTTGGATGGATTAATGAAAGCACGTCAAAATATATTAATGAAAGCACGTCAAAATATATCTTTAACTTATTCTGAACAAGTTAAAGATATATTTGTTGGTTATATATATAAACTACAATGCTATTAATTAATTGTGGTTGATTTATGAATTTAAAAGTTCTTGATATGTGTACGGTGAGTAAACTTTCTATCTCAGAGATAGTTTGAATGCAGTATATATGCTTTGATTATCCATTTCAATATGTACTCGATTTAAATATTCTTTTGTCTCTAACGAAAAGCCATAAGAAAAAAGGAAATATGGTTACACAACATTGTCATCTTGCTTGATGCTGAAATCAAAACACAGTACAAATCTGTACACAGTACACAGCACATTGGCAGATAGAAGCGCATGTTTTATGTGCAAGTGTGCTTATTTCTTAATAAAACCATAAAGAAAAAAACAAAACAAAAACAACTGAAAACCAACACATTTAGGCAATGGCTTATTCTTTAATGGCTAGCTTTACAAGGAGAAGGATCATGATTGTCTCACACTCTCAATTTCCACCCTCCATTACACCACTCACAAAATGTGGACATTAGGTAGAAAATGAATACCCGATGTTCACACTCTGTGAAATTATAATTTTCATAAGTAGATGGTTCATCAAAGAAGTCCAGAATCAAAAGATACCCCAGTGGAGGGCAACCAAAGATGTCCAGCAATAAAACCAGCTACAGTGAAAGTTTGAGCTTCAGTGGAAGTGAGTGAAGCATGGTAACCAGACCACTTGACCCTACTAGAAGTGGAAGAACCAGGCCCTGAGTTCTTGTATTCACCATAATAAAGTGATTTTAGTGCAAAGCTTCCAGACCAAGGAGACCATCCTGATGGGTGTATTAAGTCATCCAGAAAAGACTGCATGATTACTGTCCTAGAATATTTCTTCCATGGTCTTCCAAGATATGTAGCAAACTTAGATTTCTCACCAGCAAAGTCTGATGCAGCTTGTATCTTACAATTGTGGATAGAAATGCCAGTGTTTTGATCTGGGCTGGACCGACCTTGTGCTGTAATCAAATTGTTCTGTCCGGACAAAGGTTTCCTCACATATATGTTACAGTTTTGGAGAACCACGGCAGAGTTTCCAAATATGAAATCTACTGTGCCATAGATATCGTTTTCTCTATAGAATTGGCGTTTAGAGTGAGCGTAGAGACTGTCTTGGTAGCCCAAAATGGAACATCTGAAGATTACTGACTTATCTGATCCCACACGTAGTGCAACAGCTTGTTGCTTGGCTGGACCCGCACTGTTCACAAATGTAATGTCTCGAGCTATAAATCCATCTCCCATGGCGGCTGAAATTAATTGGCATGCATGTGGTCACTAGAATTGAGTAAAAACGTCCTTAGCCTTAGGCATGTGTGCATTAAACAATCTTATCTTCTCATGTCTATTACTTTTGCTTATGTCAATTTTATGATCCAGGGAACATTATGAGCTGGATCATGGTTTCTAGAACCCAACGTGTGGCTACAAAGAGCTCCATAGCAATCCACCTTTAAGCCACTATTTAATTTAAAGAAATGTATTCATCAAAAAAATTTAAAGAAATGTAGGAAATTTATTTTTTATATATTGGAATCTAGTCCGGTAACTAAGTGGCCTGAGAGTAAACGTTAAGGTAAAATTTTCAATGCAGTTGATCCATTTTTTGGAGATACAGTCGAACCATATTCAATAAAAAAAAATTTTAACAAATAATTTTCTATTTTATTTCTCTCCAATGTGTGGGATTAATTTTATTCTCTTTGACGATTACCTTAAAGGTATCCGTTAACATGCTCTTTGGAAAATACTAAAGTTACAACTAATTGCAGAATCAAAATTTTTTCTGAGGATCAAGCTAAATATAGTCCAAAAAAATATATTGTAGAGTATAAAATGCTTTAGTGGGTTTTAATTACCTTAACTAATAAAGTCTTTTATTATCGAATAAGAAATTTAAATTAAATATTTGCTTACACTAAAATTCAGTTGATATCTTAACATGATAATAGAGATAATATATAAAAAAAATTCATATATTTATAATATAAAAAAAATCATAAACTGATTTTAACTCAATTAAATTTGTACCCTACTTTTTATATATATATATATAGTACTAAAATTATTTATAATAAAACCAAACAATTAAAATGAATTTGAATTAATTTCAATACTTGATTAATAAGAATACATATTACTATTATCAAAATAATATATATATCTCAGATAAATAATACTAAATGTAAATTTAAATTTAAATAATAAAACTTTTTTTTTAGTAAGTAGTAAAACATTAATAGTGGAAGTTCACAAGTCCAAAACACATATTTTCTCCAAAAAAAAAAAAAGTCCAAAACACATACAATACAAATCAGCGTAGAGACTGTCTCAAACATAAACACAGAGAGAGATACAAGAGCACTCGGATGACTGATCTGGAGAGAACGGCGCCGATCGGCGAGTGGAGGTTGGAAAGCTAAATGGACTCCGGCTATGGGCTAATGAATGGGCATTATTTTGGGTTCAATTGTCCATGTTTCATTTCTTTTTCTTTTTTTGGTTTTAAACAATTCTAAAATTTGAGAAGGCCCAAATGGATCTCAAGAGAGGGCATTTGTAAAATGTAACTGAGTAGCTAAAGCCATTCTCAAAAAAAAAAAAAAAAAAACGAGTAGCTAAAGCGGTTTTTTTTTTTTTTTTTTCTTGTCAAAATCCTAGATTCCTAGGAGGGGCCTTATTACGACTAACGTGATTAAAGTCATTTCAACAACTAATAAACCAATGTTTGAATTAACTTTTTGTAATTAGTGATATATTAATTTATAAGAATTACTCCTATATAATAAAACTAAAATCTATAACATCACTGACATATATTTGGACGAAAATAGTTTATGGGAAAAGGAAAAGCCATAGCCAGGAGGATAACATTAATTACGAAGTCCACAAGACAATCTTAAGTTCTTAACTCAGACGTACATCATGGCCTCTTCACCCAACTTAATTTCAATGCTTGAAGTTTCAAGCTAGGATGTGATCAGTAGTTAATTAGTGGTGTGATCTTAGAGTGCGGACGAATTACATAACTTGAATGATGTGATTCTTAAGTTGTTGCATTGAGCAAGCCTTGAGCTATCTTCAAAGTTATCTGCTCCTATGAGCGTGGATAAAAAAAATTAAAAGTTAACAGAGATTAAAAAGAAAATGAAAATGATAAAGAATAGAAACCTCCCTTAAAATTGCACAAAATAACGCTCCTTTAAATTATGGAAAATTTTCCGAAGTTAGTATAAATGTAACATATAAGTTTATATCCTTTTGACACCATTATTTTTATAACAAAATATTTCTTTTTGAAAGAGGATTTTGGCTAGCTTTTATAGAATCATAAAGGGTGTCATTTTTCATTCATAATTTAGATAAAAATCATTTTCCAAAATGAATATTCAACTAAAGAAGTCACAACAATAAACTATTTGCATTTATACAAAACTTAAATATGAAATATTATTTTAAGATAAGGAATCTGTCTATGTGAGTACTGAACAAGATATAAAATTGATAGGTGACCAATTGTAAACATATGTCTTGTTAGTATCGCGTCCATATATTATACCAGTAACACAAGCCAAACCCTTGGCAGTGATAACAAAATATTTCGTTTTGAAAGAGGATTTTGACTAGCTTTTATAGAATCATGAAGGGTGTCATTTTTCATTCATAATTTAGATAAAAATCATCTTTCAAAATGAATATTCAACTAAAGAAGTCACAACAATAAACTGTTTGCATTTATACAAAACTTAAATATGAAATATTATTTTAAGATAAGAAATCTATCTATGTGAGTACTGAACAAAATATAAAATTAATAGGTGACCAATTGTAAACACATGTCTTGTTAGTGACGTGTCCATATATTATACCATTAACACAAGTCAAACCCTTGACAGTGATATATAGTGACGTAATTAACCAATAAGAGAGAGAGAGAGAAATCTTACCAACAGTGGCAGATTGGAAAGTTGTCCAGCCTCCTCCATGGCTTCTATCACCAACAATAACTGTTTTGCCTTTTCCATCCCCAACTAACATGACGTTCTTTTGCTTGGTTGGAATCTTAATGTATTCATGATAAGTACCAGCTTGTACATGAATGACAGTCCTACCCCCACCTTCCATGGAAGCCTCAAGTGCCTCACCTATAGTCTTGTGTGTCCCACTTCCATCCTTAGCCACCACAGCACTAACTTCTATCTCTCCCATAGATGCATGTAAAAGCTTTCTTTCTGATACCGACACCCAAGATGGAAAATCATCATACAACAATCTTCGATTCCCACCACGTATAATTGAAGTTTTACTAGACATGTAGAGTGTTAGTGTGTTGCTAATGAGTTGGCTCAAATTTTGGATTGTAGAATCCATTACACCTTTCTCTACCTTTATTTTATCTTTTTCAAGGCTCTCGAGACAAGTTTCTTGATTGGTACAAGCAGCACTAAGCCATGTTTGGATGTCATCAGTGGTGGTTTGTGTTTGCTTCTTCTTGTTGTTGTTGTTGTTGTTGTTGTTGTTGTTGTTGACAACATTGGTGAGTTGGTCTAGAGTGTCATCGAGCAACTCGAGGCAGTCATTCATTCCACTAGTTATGTAGTTGCTACGAGATTTTTCATAATTAAGGGTAAGGTTATAGGCAAGGGCTCGAGCTAAGTAAGCTTGGTCCATGCTAAACTTGACCGAATGGACAAAGAGCTCTTCTGGGGTCTCAGGAAGAGCACTCAGTGGTGTTGATGATAGCATGGATTCACAAGCTGCTTTGTGGGGTGTGCGTTTGCAAGCTGAAAAATTGTCTGCGTCTGAGAATTTGGAGAAATGGGATGGTGAAGGTGTTGGAAGAGAACTTGCTAAACCCAAAAACAATAGAATTTTCATGCTTAAGAGCAAAGATAGTAAGGCTATACATATATTATTACCTATGGGTTGTGCATGGGAGGAGAATATTGGCATTGTGTTCGTGATTATGGTCGTGTATGTGTTTGTGTTAGAGAGAGAGGGAAGGAGTGGTGAGCATGAAGCATAAACTTGCTTCTATATATAATAGTGTTTTTTTTATCATATGGCATTTTCATATATATGACGCAAATATTGATATATCTTTTTTGTTTGGATTATCTTTTTTGTCTTCATTTTCTTCTTTTAGATAAAATACCTAAAGCTTCAAAAGTACAGACAATAATGATTATAGCTTATAAAACCGTGAAATCAAAACAACCTTACTGTAGAGTTCCAACCCCATATGGCGGAGGATATTTAAGCGGATCATTCTTTCATAATTGATAGGCTGGACAAATGCCTTTTTTGCGCAAAATATACAATATTTTGTCTCATTTTTCAAATTAATTAGAGAAATATTCCTCTTTTATAACTGAATTTTCTCAAAATCGAGTTTCAATGTAAAACTCGATTTGTAGAAAATTGAGTATAGGGCAATAAAACTTAAAAAACTTGCATATTTTAAAACGTCACTATAAAGCCTTAAAAAATTATATAGAACTCGAGTTCATAGAGCTCAAGTTCCAATAAATTTTTTTTTTTTTTTAATTTTCAGTTTGTCATAACTCGATTGCCCAAAAATCGAATTTCAAAAGTTTTAGTTTGTTATAACTCGATTGTTCAAAAATCGAGTTTCAAAAGAGGAACATTTTCCTAATTAGTATGGAAAAGCGGGTAAAACGCTGTATATTTTGCCCATTTTTGCCAAATTGGTAGCTTCCATAGGTTAATACATTTAAGAACACCACTTAACCTAGAAGTTGAAGTTAATAAATTTGCGTTCAATTATGTAATATAACCAATTAATTACTCTCATTATTATTATTTAACATGGAACTTCATGACTTAATTAATAAAACCACTTATATATGAATATTTCAACGTCCTTTGCTCTCATTTAATTAGGAGTAGTATTGAACTAAGATATGAACTCTTCCATAGACTCAAGCTAGCTTAATCAAGGGTCACAAAATTTTATGCTGAGATTACTTTTTAAAGTATAATGCTATGTAGTGTCAAGTAAGCTGTGAGATATGACATGCACTCACTATGAATTCTAAGTGCGTGTATAATTGGCATAACAATTAAATTAATCTGTATTGATCTCTACTATCAATTAACCAAAAGCCCGGTTACTTGTTAGTTTTCAATTGCTAATTTTTTTTCTCTAAAAACTCAATTTTTTTTTCTCCTCTTGCCTTTAATATTGTATAAAGAAATGAGATAAAGACATTAGTATCCTTGACTCTATCCCACTTATCCACGTACGCTCACTTCCCCATCATTCTCAATCCTCACCACGCTCTCTCTTCTTTATTCTGACTACTCCATTATATTATTCCTTTCGATCCCTTTCTCCTTTCTATGAGTTTCCACTCTTGTCTCTCTCTCCCTCTACTCTAGTATTGCTTACCAAGTAGAGAAAAGAAAATATTAAACTACCCTTAAATTAATCTCTTCAAGTTATAATAAAATAATTGATATTTGATAGAAATTATCATGTATGTTTATCAGGTGTTACTGTTGCTTACTCACAGCAGAAGTGATATTATAATTAATTAATTAACCAGGTCCAGATAGGGTCTTCCACCTATTGCTCATCCTCAACCCTTTTTTCTTTTTTCTTTTTTTGACAACTGATAAAGATCGATTAGAGAAGCTAACCGAAATCTTGGCCCAAGTGGAAATTATCCGCGGGACCTAACTCTGTGGAGTTTCAAGGGTGAGGCTTCAAATGGTACTCCACACGCAGTGTTATATATGATTTTATATGATTCTTTATATTATCGTTATTTAACTTTGATTGCTTTTATATATTAATAAGACTGGAGACAGACTGGGGACCATAAAAGGAAAATACCACTGATCATTAAACGCCTTTAAGCTCATCTTGGTGGACGATAGATCTATCAGCATCATCTTTCTATTTATTCCTTTTCCATTCCTTTCCCCCCGGGCAAATGAAAAGTGTCTTTTATGCCAAGAGTCTTATACCTAAACTGATATTTCCTGTTGTTTCTAATAAAAACATTTATGATTTATATACATTATAACTATCGAATTATCTAAAGAATTAAGTATCTTTTATAAGATTTAATAATTTAATGAATGGATATCATGCGAAAGGTTGAGAAGACCAACTCTAACATTAAATTAAATTACATGATATTCACTTGTTGAATAGTTACATGGATGACTTGATGTACGTAACAACTACATACAAGAGATATGTTTTCTTTGATTTTTTTTTTTAATTCGATAATTAGGGAATGAGGAATTCGATAATTAGGAAATAAGGAATTTAAACTCTAGATATCTCTATTTTTTTTTAATGTACTATAAATATCTTTGTTGAAAATTCTAAAAAGTGTTGGTTAAGATACAAGGCTCTTAGTTTTGATTAAGGTTTCTTTTTAGATTTTGATTAAGTTTATTTGAATCATTGACAATTGGTCCGATGGATAACAATACCATTTAACCTATTCCACAAAAACAATTTCTTTTTAATTTCTTTCTGTCAAATTCAAGGAGCCCATATTAATGAGCTTTTGGAGTCTTCATATCCCAACCAAAAAAAAAGACAACATTAATCTCTCTCCATATAAAAGTCATTAGCAATAAAGAATAGGATACCTTTTTTTTTTCTTTTTCTTTTTTGAGAAAGAAGAATAGGATACCTAGACTAGTCGTTCTTGACACAGAATAAAGTTTGAAATGAATAGGTTATCAATTTTTCGGCACTTGTTCTATTGGAACACATTCTTGGGGGCTTTCCAAGTTTGTGGCTAGAAAGGCTGACCTTACCACTCGGCTATGGAGTATTTTTATTAATGTTCAATTGTATATGTTTAACGGCGGCACTTGTTCTATTGGAACTCATCCTTGGGGGCTTTCATTGTGGCTAGAAAAGCTTACCTTACCACTCTGCTATGGAGTCTTTTTATTAATGTTCAATTGTATATGTTTAATTGAAACTTTTATTTATATATATATATATATATATACTTATTTTTTGCCTTCCTACTGGATAATGTCTGATTGCTTCTAATAAGAACATATAGATGAAGCAAGAACCACAAAGAAATAAACAATTCAAGAAATTCCTAGAAGAACAAACTTAAACTAAAACTTACGGTCGTTACGTTAAATGTCGAATTCCAACAACTAAAATGAGTTGAAAGTTGAAACTAATTAAGGCAGCCGCAAAAACATTTTAATTTTCTTTGCTTTTAGGAATAGCAGAATTAATCTTGCCAAATGCCCTAGGGACAATCATTCTTCCAAGTTCTAACTATGAAAAAAGAATGACAAAATATATACAACATTTTTATTTTTAAAAAATGGTCAGGTTTAATTCCATATTGGAGCCATAAAAACCTTGTCAAATATGTGACAAATTCACGCAAATTCTATCTTTTCTTGTTCTAAAAAAGAAAATGAAAATTAAACAAAACTTAATTAACCCAATTTTTTAATCCGTTATATTAATTGTCTAGAGAAGGGCCACATCATCCAAGGCCAAAGGCAATATGCCACGCCATGTACATTACCCTCAATCTCAATCTCAAATATCTTTTCAAAGTGCCGTTTTCCAATAGCAACAGCCATGTGTCTCACTTTGAAAATAAACAAACATACATGTCGCTGGATGTACTGTTTGAATTTGATGCTTCTCTGGGAGAATTTATATATTCGAATCTCCCTTTACTTAATATAAAAATTAAAATAAAAGAGTGTTTGTTTTGACATGAGTTAGATCAAAATGATGCAGTAATTTATAAAACTATTTTTCATTCATATTTGGTAAAGAATTTGAATTACATTGTAATATCCTAAAAAAGGAGAGGATATAACCAGTATAGAGGATCTTCAATCCAAAAGGGAAAATCTTCAATTTTCACTCCAAAACCGCTAGTTGGTGAGTTACTTTGTTCCCATTTTGTTTTATAAACTAGAACTTCAATCCCCACTTTTTCTTGTTCTATGTTAGTGATATTATGTAAATTTATATACTTGTAGAACAAGCAATGACAAATGTAGGTCGTTATAGTATATAAATCTTACATTGAATTTATTGAAATACAACACCTCAATGACAAATGTAGCCTTCAAGGGGTTTTCTATTATTTATGTATGTCATCAGTCGTTAAATCTTTGCATTTTCTACTTTCTTTTCACATGTTTGTATCAACTAAGGGTGAACATATATAGTGTGGTTTGATGGGTTGTAAGGGCTGGGAGAGTTTTTCACCGAGCCGACAAAGTTGATTTGGAAGAATTACAAACTGCACCACACCGTCTATGATGGACTAACCAGCCATAAGTAAACTGATTTGTGTAGGTCAATTCAGGTTTTTTCTAAAACACAAAATTCCATGTACAAGGACCACTATACACAGTTACACACGGTATTTTTTGAAATTCTAAAATCATGAAAGATTGCAAGGAAAATGTAACACATAGAAATGATGGTGATTCTAATTTAATGAGCAATGATTGGTTTCTTATTTGTTATAACTTAAAAGGGGGATAATGGATTCTACTTATACCTATAATTTTTGTCCCAATAGAGAATGATTAACATGAGTATTGAATAAACTCGTGAGATTGTGGGAATAGACAAAATCAAGTTGAAATTGGATGATAGAACAGTTCATCCTTTGATTGAAGTTCAATATGTACCAGACTTAATAAAAAATCTCACCTCAGTAGATTCTTCACAATTTAAAAGTAATATTGGGGGTATTGGAAGTGGTGAGGGTCACACGTCAATGTAACTTGTACTTCAAAGGGAGTACAATTATAGATGAAGCAAGCACGTGTTACAAGTAAAATTGGGAAGGTTGTTTTAGAGATTACTAGACTTTCGCATATGCCATTGGAGCATGCCAGTGAGAATGTTTTGTAAAGACTCGCGAAGCAAGACTTAATAAAGGACACCAAAACCTAGTGTCATGCCCTGAATCCAACTTTATGTGCCAAGCACATGACAATGGCTGCATTAGTGCAACACTCTTAGTGATTCACACAACCCTGCTTTGATTGGTTCTTATCTATTAACCAACCTCGAAATTCAAATCCTTTCAGCCTTGCCTTATCAACAATGTCTCTTTGCACCATTAGTCAACTTTGGCAATTTTAAAGGACATACGATTCTCTTGTTCTTGTACGGAAATTTCACCTAACTAACAAACTGTGTCTATTTTCTTTTGTTAATTAATATTTTGCTTACACTGAATGCAAACTATTTTTATTTGTATATATCTGGTATATTTAGTTCTGATTTCTGAATATTAGTATATTTTGCATTCTTAATTTTTAACAATATTTTGGTTTATACTTTGGCCCATAAAATTAAAATTTTGGTTTCGTTCCTTTAAGTGCAAAGGTGCAATAACTATTTTATACATTTGATATATACATCATCCTTATTACAGTGAGTAAAAACAATGCATATATCAATTACATGAGATACCTACTCATTCAAAATTTCAAATCAATTTCAAGTAGTTCTTTCTCTTGTTCGAATTTGAAAATTCTAGGATTTTAGTATTTTAATTGTCTAATCAGGCTTGTGGGACGTCAAAGCTTTATCCGCTCAAACAAGTGTCCAGTGTCAACGCCCGAACATGAAGAGCATAGTTAGATCCTGCATTATAAAATCACAGGCCATACATGCCAAGGTTTAAGATCCAAATTCAAACTAATCCAACCCAGGTTCGAGTATTAGCTAATTTACACCCAGTACAAGCAGCAGGACAACGAAGGACATATCAAGACAAGAATGGGAAAGAGATAGGAAACTTCGTAAAGATTATATCATTGTTAGTATTATCCATAAATATTTAGTCCTAACAATAATGTGGTTGATGATTGATCTGCAAAGCTGAATAAATTAAAGTCTGGCCTTACAATGTTCAATCTTATTATTAGGTGGAATGTTGCACTCAAAAGAAGAATCTTCCTCATCCAATTAAGGTGTTAAAGTGTCATATTCCGATACTTAAATCTTTATTAATTTGCTATCAGAAAAGGATCTTTTTTAATCTGTTTATCTAATAATCGCTAACTGATTGCAAAGTGTGTGGTACCTATTTATTTGCTTGTCCGAGTGCCTCGCATTCTCAAAGTAAAAGATGAACTTTTTTAAGGCAAGGTCCCTTGTTTCTTTAAAATATTCCCTTCATTTTCATTCAAAGTTGTAATGAACTTCAACTACTTCACGTTATACGCTTTAGCATGCATTTAAGTTTTAATCAGAAATATAGGTATGGAGAAAGCAAGAGAATGATACAAGTAGATCACAGCTAAGAGCCTTAACATTCAACTAGTTGGCACTTTATAGTATTTTTAATGAAGACATCTAAAATTTAAATCTACTCTCTTTTGATGATCTGAAAGCAAACAACAACAAATCCATTACCAACCACCTAATTTAGGCCAAATTCCTTCATATTGTGGTAGTGAATTGGCAAATCATACAAAATTAAAGGATTTCAAAATTTTCAATTTACTCTTTGTATTAAAAATTAAAAAATAAATACAAAAGAAGAAGAAAAAATACCGCATGAGCAAGAAAGCCAACAGACCTTGAATAGCATGTACAAATAGAAGATTTTTTTTAGAAAATTGTGAGAAAAAAAAAAAACCCATATTGATTCATTGAAGGTTAGAATTGGAATTATCTTGCACAAGTTAATTATACAAACATTTTTTTTTTTTTTGTTTTGGATAGAACAATAAAAACTATTTTATACAACACTCCTCTCACATGTATGTGGACTTTGAGAGTCCACATACGTGAGCCTCATATACATATGAGAATGATGTTACAATGTTGTATATATATATATATATATATATCAGATAGAATAATGATTATCACACACATCACAACCTAAAACCGTGTTTATTTCAATTAAAATTGTGAAAACATGATTCAGCCATTTCACAATTATAATTGATATTGTATTTTCAAACCAAAATTTCAAAGGTTGTGTACAATTGTGTAACTAGCTGTATACAACAATAATTAGCATATATAATCTCACTCTCAACAATAATTAGCATATGAGATATATATAATCTCACTCTCTAGTGCATGAGAGGTCTACGTGTATATTGATCAACAAAATATAATAGGAATGTTGCATTAAAATATATATACACTTTCCGGAAAATAGGAAACAAAAAAAAAAAAAAAAAAAATTCACCAAAAAAAAAAAAAAAAAAAAAAACGCAATACCTCCAAGATATGTTCCGCAGTTCCTGCCAGTTTAATAGAAAAGAAACAATAATAAATGAGGCCACTAAAAAAAGGCATCCTAATTTTGTAAAGGTCAAAATTCATAAAAGCTCGAAACGATGCCTGTAAAATAGCCTTCAATAATTGTTAAGGGCTTAAGGCAAGCAAGTGGCGGACAATTTAGTAAGATATGGGGACAACCTTGTTTTTTTGTTTCCCCAAGTGATGGAGGGATAGGCAGTAGTAGATATAAAGTAAAAGCCTTGACTTGACCCTGTCGATTCAAGACTAAAATGAGCATGAGAAATCGACAAATTCAGTTTAAAGTTGGCTAGTCTTTTCTGCTTAGTTGTTAGCTATCAAGTAACATGCAAACCTTTTCGCATAACGAAGGGCTTATTAGAGGGTTGTTTGTTGAATTGAACCTCCTAGTAGTCAGCAATAATAACTCAAATAAATCAACAAACACATTGGTAAGAGACATTTTGAGTAGAATGTGTCCAAATAATGTTTTACTAGTAATTAGTAGACTTGGCCAAATCACCAATAACTTGGAATTACCTTGGCTTCTTTATCTTATTCTTCCATTAAAGAAATATTGCTTTACCTGATTTTTCTATTCAATACATTTTTGATATATCGCTAACCTTCAAGCTCATTTTGTCTCCAGATAAGTTTAGAGAGAACTTTTTTCCTAACTTATTGAGGTGGCAAGATGTGATTGCCTCAAAAAATTGTAATTGATGGAAAATAAATGTATATATGACTTCAATAATAATCAGAACATTACTTGTTTAATGACATCTATAAATATCAAAGGGGCATTGATCAATTAAAAATTCAAAGAAATTGCATATACCAGTAAAGTTCTATGAGAAGCGTATAAAAACTTTTTTTCCAGAGGAATGAACTCAATTATAAAACCAACAAATACAGAAAAATACAAGTACAAACACAAGGCATCTGTTAAGTAACAAACAGAGCAGCTACACGAGCAATACTTACACAAAATGATAGGCTACAAAATAATTCAGTTACAGCTTCCTACTCTTGTCTGAACCCAAAATCTTCACAAGCTAAGTTATACCATCCTTATCAAAGTCCAATAATCACCCCCATCTTTGCCAAAAACCTTTAGTCTCTTTTGCAAAAGATATACTGAGTTAGCCTTAAGTTCCTTACTTTCCCATGTGAGTTAATATCCTGCTGATCAAAGCCTCTTTCTTTCCAGCAACAGGAAGGTTGTGTGCTGTCAAGAAGTATTTCAACTCCACCACCGTCAAATCCTTCAACTGCAGAACAAAGAATTTAATATCCAAAAACATAGAGTAAATCCTAAAATCAATCTTCTACTGGCATTTAAATTCATTAGATTTTAAAGGTTTAATATTTTGGGTTTTTTTCTCTTTTGTTGTGGATAGTCAAATTCTTAAACCTGGCCCAAAACCTAGATGTCAAGATCCTTCATATTAGCTTTTCACATTTTCCACCATTAGGTACCACTTAACCAAATTTAGCTGAACCTAAAAGTTGCAACCTATTCTAATTTTGTGCAAATTCTTGTCAGGCGCAACCTATTCTAATCTCAATTCTACCAACTTCGCATGCAAAAACATGATTAAAACAGTGTGGAGTTTTCTTTTCTAGATCAGAACAAACCACTAGGAATGAAGTAAAGATTATAAATAGACTTCAAATTTCACCTTCCCATTGTCCGCAAGGTCATCCCAATCATAGTTTGCAGACTCCTTAACCGCATTATCAGCAATAGCTTTTCGTTTTTTGGAGGTCTCGCTTGCTTTTCCATTTCTCACAAGTTCCTCCTCATCATAGTTGTCACCGTAGACAGAAAGCTTGAATTCTTCTACTGCACTAACTACCCCTGGTCTGCAGTCATGAATGCAAATATGGAAGCAAGAGTCACGGATTTTTCTTTGGTTTCATTTTTGTTTCTTTTCTTTTGGCAGTGAAGCAAGATTATCATACAGAAAAACATGTTACATTAAAGTCATCCTTACCTAGCCATGCCTTCTTCATCAGGGAGGGTTTCATCTATTGTTTCTGGGATGTCGGGCTCCTCCAAAGCCAAGGCCTGCAATACTGCATAGTGCCTCTGCAAGGCTGCAAAAAAATTACTTTGTAACATGAGGTAATCCCAAAAGAATTCTCAAGCTAGAGACAGGCATCAAATCCAGCTTCATGTTTCACTCTCTCAGAAGAAATGTTCATCTTCCATGACAATTGATAAGGGCACAAAATCCTAACAAAGGGTCTTGAAGAAAGTGATTGCATCCAGAGAGTAAAAAATGCTTGAATGTGTCAAAAACTAGCAGATGAAAAAGAAGTTGGGGGACGCATACATAATTAGACACATTAAAGAAATAGCATTTCATGCATTAAACTATCAAAATTATCATTAGTGTTATATCTTATTTTTGTTAATTTCACTTAACAGATACACTGACACTTCTTATGGATTTGAACAGTCAGAAAAATATATAAATAAATTGAAGTTCAATATGATCAAAATCAAAACATTAAAGTCAGACTCAGTGAGACGAACTTTGACTAAACCTTTTCTATTTCAACGAAGTTAACTTGCAAAATCGCCAGCATAATTTTTCTTTTTTATTGCTAAATTACACTTGCAACATTGAACCTTGTGGGTTTTGTACTATCTGGATTTTAATAAGTCTTCTCATTCAAAGGCTCTTCAGTCATTCGTCTCTCCATTTCAGCAGCATTGTTGCCTAGGTCATACCTCTCTTAGACCTTGAAGCTGTTAGTTCCAGCATATCATCAAATTGAATCTTAAAGTGTGAGGCATTTCAATTGAGTAAGCACCATATAGTACCCTATGTGTCTAGACGTGAGACTCATGTTAGTAGCCCTTTTCACCTAGGTCATTCAGACATTTGGGTTCCAATAGAAGTCCCCTTTGGGATTTAGGTATTTTGTTGATTTCTCTTGAGTCACTTACCTCTACCTTATGAAGGGAAATGTTAAGAGTTGTATTCTATTTTCAAATCACTTTATATGGAAATAATGACTCAATTTGATGCTTCAATTCTTGTTTTCAGTTTTGATAATGCTCGTGAATACTTTCATACTGTTCTGTCTCAATTTCTTGATGACCATGGCATTACTTTTCAGTCCTCTAGTCCTTTTACCCCACAGAACAATGGTGTGGCAAAACGTATATTGTGACATTTGTTAGAAGTGGCTCAGGCACTCTTACTTCATATGAATGTTCATGAATCATATTGCATTGATGTTGTGCTAACCACTTGTTATCTTATCAATCACATGCCCTCTAGTGTCCTCTGTGGTCAGATCCCTTTTACTGCTTTGTCCCTTGATAAACCCTTATTCCAATTATCACCTAAGATTTTTGGGTGTTTAGTTTGATCATATCTTTAGGCCCTGGCGGTGCCAAACTCAATCCTCGCTCTCTTAAGTGTATTTTTCTTGGGTATTCACGTACACAAAAATGGTACAAGTGTTATTCTCCTGTATTTCGTCATCATTTTGTCAGTGCTGATGCCACCTTCCTTGAAACTAACTCATATCATTGGCTGCTAATCTTGGTTGGCCTTTGTTTCATTTTGTTAGTGCCAATGTCACCTTCCTTGAAGCTACCTCATATCACCGGCTGCTAATCTTGGTTGCCCTTTGTTTCAGTTGGATGTCAAAAACGCAATTTGCAAGAGGAATTGTACGTGGAGAAAACACCAAGGTTTGTTGCTTAGGGGGAGTCTGCTAAGATGTGTAGACTAAGTAAAGCTATCTACAGCCTTCAATAGTCTCCTAGAGCTTGGTTTGGCAGATTTAGTGAAGCATTAGTCCAGTTTGGGCTTTACCGCTGCTAGTCTAATCATTCCATCCTCGCTTCCACTTCTAGGAGGAAGATCTAAGTAATAGTTTATATTGATGAAACCCCAAGGGGTTGTTAGCTTGGTGGTTCATACGGCTTCATAACATCCATGAGGTCCTACGTGTGAAACCTCTATCTAGCATCTTGGGGAGACATCCAAGGGATTTCTCCATGTAACAGGTGTTTGTGGGAGGGGAAATTGCACACACCCAAGGAATAGTCAGATACTCAAAGATTCAGATACCCTTGTTTCTCAATTTTTTAAAAAAAATTAATATTGATGATATTATTATCACAGGTGATGATAAAAAGGGAATTGCAGAAATGATAGAGTTCCTCCAAATTTCATTATAAAATAATGATATTTATAGTATTTATTGGGGATTGAGGTAGCACAATCTAAAAAAGGTATTAGATGGCTCTTTGGATTGTGAAGTATCTGAAAGCACAAACCAGTTGTGGACCTTTTTTACTGATTCAGATTGGGCATGATCCCCCTCAGATAGAAGATCAACTACTAGATATTGCACCTCAGCGGGAAACTTGATTACTTGCAAAAGTAAGAAGCAGAGTGTTATGTTCCGCAGTAGTGCGGAGGCTCAGTATAGAGCCATGGCTCATGGATCTTATGTGCTTATGTGGATTAAACATCTAATTACAGAATTAAAGCTTAATGTGTAGCTACCTTTGACTATGTATTGTAACAATCAAGCAGTGATTCATATTGCTTTGAATCCTGTGTGTCACAAGCATGTGAGAAAAGAATAATCAAAAGCCCCACATTGAAAAAATAAAAGATGTTATGCTTCTACCTCTATATAAATCACTATCCATCTAGAATACATTTAGGCTAGGTTTTGTATACGCCTAAAAATCTTTAGTCCAATGTTGTGATTGTTACTCAGCCCATTCACTCCCTCAATAAAACAAGTAATGCATGTAAGCTTGCTTTTCTTTCTTTTTGGTAAGCTAAAAAGTTTTTGGTAAGTAAGAAACAGGTCAAAACCGGTTTTGGCAGTTGAACCTCTAGTCCTTTGATTTTGATCAATTTTTATAAGATACTCTGTTTGTGGTGTGGACAGGATCAATAAAGATCCTTGTTCATATTTGAACCGATCAGACTCGCGGGTCTAACACAGTTATTAGAACAATGAGAATTTCCTTTCAAGTGATATTCAATTTAAATTTAGACCTGAAAGGTAGTTACATGACAACCAGCTATTAGGAAATAAAATAATAAACCTTGAATATTATTTTCTTTTTTAAAGTTACAGAACTGCAATGCAATTACGCAACATACCAGGGTTAGAAAATTGGCATACTGAAAAATCTTTCAAATCGATACGTTTCATTAAAGCAGTAGCCTTCTCAATTTGATCACCAGTTGCTTTTGGTGCAGCACCATTTGAATCTGAATAAAGCTGCAAGATGTCACTGTATTTATTACTGATATGTTACTAGAAGTCAACTAACCAACTTAATTATTTCTCTTACCTCTTCAACATGTCTGATGTCTTCAGAGTACGGAAGATATATCATGTGCATTCCTGGCGGCTCAACCTGACCACCATGGCTGATAATCTCTTTCTGAGAATTTTCAGGAAAATGGTAAGGCTAACCATAAAAGTAAAACTAAAACAATGTCAAATTTAAAAAAATAAACAAAATTCGTATTACAATCCACTTGAAATTTGAAATCAGGTCACTTTATTTTGTAATTTGAACTAGTACTTAGAGAAAAAAGTTGACTGAGAACCAGAAACTAGTTTCCTCCATTATGAAAAGCAAAGCCTTATTTTTTTTCAGATAAGCAATGAATAATTGTATTGATTATTTACAAAGAGTACAAATCAAGATATAGTTTGCTGGCTCAATACTCAACCATCCCCCATAAAACATCTCAAACGTATAAAGAATCCAAAAAGTCTACAATATTAGATGGTGTAACTCATTGCTTAACAACTGATTCGAGGGAGATCACATTGAGTTCAATGGAATAAAAATCTCACAACTGATAACTCCTGACCCTCAAAAGTTCTTTTGTTTCTCCTTCCAAAAGGTCCACATGAGACATAATTGTACTAAATTCAAACTCTTATCTCTGAAATAACTCGGTCTCTTTCTCTAATATTGAAGCTACCTCTGCACTGATTTAGGCATCATCCATCTAACATCAAATAGCACAAAGACAATACCTAAACTCCATAGCAATTGGACAATGAAATAACAAACTATCCATATTATCACTGCTTTAGTTACACATACAATACTAATCCACAATAACCATTCCTTGCTTAATTTGATTATCCATCATGAGAATTTTCCCAAAGGCACAATCCATACAAAGAATGTTAACTTTATTGGTACCTTTTCTTTCCGTATAGCCTTCTAAGAAATGAACTACTGATCTCTCTAAAGACCTTTGATGCAGGACAAAACCAAAATAGATACAACAAAAAAATTTTAGAACCAAAAAATAAAACTAACCTAGGAATCAGCACCTAGGCTTACTTAAAATAGGCACCAAGCAAGAAAGCAAAACCTAGGAATTAGAAACCTAGTGTTGGCTGGAATTAGCACCAGACCATTGAGAAAGTTTAAATGGAATTTTATTAATCATGCCAACTGTCAAACTGTCTGTTGGAGGTGACAGGTGAGGCAGCCTCCCACCATAAATTTTATGAATCAGCACTAGCATAGAAATATGATTCCAATATGTTGTATCCTCTCCAGATGTGGAGTTCCCTTTATTCAATAGATCATTTCCTGCCTAGAGTGAAGGTCATCTGTCTGGTCTACATGGGATTTCGTTTATATGGTTACATTGAATTAGCCAAAACAGGAGTGTAAAGCCTTTATTTGATGGGTCGGGGTACTACGCTTCTTGACACATGTAATGCTGGATTTGAAGGAATAGACATTCAAGTTGAATTCAACTCTTCTAGAGAAGAAGAATATCACATATGAAATAACAAATATACGAAGATAGTAAATATGCCAGAAAGTCAACCATGAGCAGGTGCAGGAGCAGTGAACACTTGGCGGGAGTTCCAACATAGGCATGTGCTAATTTTTTTAAATTGGGCTACAAGACCATGGCCTGAGTTGCTGAGCTGCTCTAACAAGCTAGTAATAAGGTTGGCTGGAGGCCAAATCCACGTGCTCAACAAGGAAATATCTCTTGTTTTTAATTTTAAATCTATTCTTGGTATAAGCTCACAACCTAACTGCAAGAACAAGACATTTGATACTCTTAATGACATCGTCAACGACCACTCAAAGAGGCTTTTAACCCGATTGCTATGAGTGAGTGTCAAGGCAAGTAAGCAACTATATGGCCCAGGCAGCGGTGACGGACTAATGGATGAGGTGGCCTCCCAACGGTGGCGAGTGACAGCTTCTATTGTGTTTTGGAAAAAATGTGTAAGGTTAATTCTACTAACTTTAACAACGATTTTATTATACACAAATAATAATATGCAAGTTAAGAATATACATACACAAGGGTTAAAAATTACAAATTCAAATTCTATCTAGACTCTATATTCCAACATTCCCCCTTAAGCTGAGGTATAGATATTGCACATGCCCAGCCTGCTTAGAATGGTATAAAAGCTATACTCGAGACTACCTTTAATTTAAATATTTGCTAGTTTCTTTTCTGTTTTCACAAATTAAGTGTAGATTTTTTTTTGATAGGTTCTAATTTAGTATAGATAATGGCATCATCCAGCTTCTCCTTGAAGAAATGACCGTAAATCTCAACATGTTTAGTCCTATCATGTTGTACAGTAGTGCGAGCAATATTAAAAGTACCTTGTTGTCACAATATAGCATAGGTTCTTGTGTATTAAACCCCAACTCTTTCAACACCAGCTTCACTCAAAGTTCACAAATATACCAAGAGCAATTGCACGAAATTCAATCTAGTGCTGCACTAGTCCTGCTATATCGGCTTGCATCTTGCTCTTCCAAGTGTCCAAACTTCCTCCAACAAAGGTACAATACCCGAGCGAGATCTTCTATCAGAAATAGAGTCTACCCAAACCGCATCTATATAGGATTCTGCTAATAAGTGAGGATGATTGGAGAAAAGTAATCCTCAACTAAGACTTGACTTCAAATATCAAAGGATACGGTAAACAACATCCATATGGAAACTCAAGGTGCATGAATAAACTGGCTAACCACACTAACAAAATAAGCAAATCTGGACAAGTGTGAGAACAGACAAATCAATCTCCCGACCAGGTGTTGGTATCTCCCTTTATTGGCCAATACACCCTTTGGATCTTCATCCAATCTATGATTTTGCTCTATCAGGGTATTTCTAACCTTGCAACCAAGCATTCTTGTTTCTTATAAAAGATCAAGTACATATTTCCACTAGGATATGAATATACCTTGTTTAGATTTTGCCATTTTCCTATAAAATATTTCAAATCTCCAAGGTCCTCAATTTCAAATTCCCTAGCTAAATTTCCTTTTAAATTATTTTACTTCCTCAAGATCATTCCCTGTTACCACCATATCATCAACATAATCAATAAGAGCAGTAACCTTACCTAGAGGTGAGTGCTTGATTAAGAAAAGGTGTGATTACTCTGTGTTTGCATGTATCCATAGGCTCACATCATGCAACTAAACCGTTAAGCCATGCGAGATTATTTCAATCCGTACAATGATCTCTTCAGCTGTATACCTTCTTGTAAGTTGAAATACTCCTGGAACTTGGAGGAACATCCATATAAACCTCCTTCTAAATCACCATGGAGGAAGGATTCTTTTACGTAAAGTTGATAAAGTGTCCAGTTCAAATTGGCTGCTTATAACATAAGGATATGTTTGGAATTCATCTTAGCCACAAGAGCAAATGTCTCTTGATAGTCAATCCCATAGGGCTGAGTGTACCTTTGCAACCAGTTTAGTCTTTTACCTCTTTATAGACCCAGCAGCCTTTTGCTTAATTGTATATACCCATTTGCGACCCATTGTCTTTATCTCTTTAGGAAACTGGACCAATTCCCAAGTAATGTTTTTATGCATTACCCTCATTTCCTCAATCATAGCATCTTTCCACCTAGGTTCAGTAAGAGCATCATGTACACTATTAAGGAATATGAACTGAAGATAGTTGGGACACAAAGGAACAATAATGAGGTGAAAGACTTTGATACGAAGAGCAAGTGGTGGCAAGGTATCTCAATGGTTTAAAGCCGTCCATGCAAGGTATCCTCATGTTACACTGGCTTTCAACTGTTTACAAGCCTTATTGGTGGAGAAGCAACAAAATCGAAGTTTTTCCAGGCATGGAAAGCATGTTCAATACTACTTCAAGGCTGATTCTTTGACTTCAACTGATGGTATAGGTGGCAATCTTGATGAGAAGCAAGCAAGAACCACTAAGTTTCTTGTGCCTTCATCCAACCAGCCCAATCCCAACATTGTGGTTGCTAAAAAACAGCTCTAATGGGTAAGCTTCAAGTGATGTAAGTGTGGTGAACCTGGTCACCTATCTTTGGGTAGTACAAAAACCAATGGGAAACTGCAATAAAGAATCTTGTTGGAGGAGATAGAGGAGATGATGAAGGAAATTGAGTCACCTATTTATAATCAGCACCAAAAGTGAAGAAATTGGAGGATATTTTGAACTTGAAGAGGGCTTAGCTAGCTTGGTGTGTGTTTGGGTACAGCTTATAAGCTAGCTTATTGCTTTTTAGCTTCCATGTACAGCTTTTTAAAACCTCACTTTTTCTTACTTTCTCACTTTTTCTAAGTACAAGTATAGTTCAACACACTTTCAACAAAAAACTAAATAAGTTGTTCCCAAACGAACACTTAGCACTTTTTTTTATATAGGTAATGAAGAAGACTTAGCACTTATGATGAAGACTCCCCTTGTACCAAATCTTGAAACCAAGTAAGATTGGCTGAGAACCAACATTTTCTATACTACTTGTAGCATTTAAGGAAGAATGTGCTATTTAATTTTAGAGGGGGAATCCTCTAACGTAAGGAATTTCAACATGGCAATTCCACATGCATGGTGACATGGTCAAGTATTCCACATGTGGGGAATTACTTCTTGTACTTTCTTTTAAACATGATTGTTTTAGACATGTTAACAATTTTAGATATGTGGTTAATTGTTGTAGTAGTTAGTGCCAACTATAGTTTGTTAGTTAGATAGGGATGAGGTCCAAATGAGGTCAACATAACCAAATCCTTGGTGAATGGCCCCGTTTGGTATGGCAACTCAAATACATGTTTTCAGTTTTTAAACAACATTACACATATTTCCACATACTTTTTCACCCACACGTATTTCCACACATGTTTTCAAACAACAAAACACATGTTTTTAAGTGCATACACCAAACACCCCCTAAATAGTGAAGGTTCACCATTGTAATCTCACTTTATGATTGTATGAGAATTTCCTTTGTGATCAAAAATGACATCTGAGATCTCTCTCTCTCTCTCTCTCTCTCTCTCTCAACTCAATTTTCTCTCTTTCTTTGAAGCATCAAATTTTTCTTTTGCATCAGTGAACTCTCAATCATAAAGTTGAAATCGGCATTTTTAAGATCATTGTTTGAGTTATCCCACACCATTGGCATAAAAGACATGCATTCAGCTGTAAATTTTATAGATTTTCTCTCTCAGAAGTATCCCTTCCATTCAATAAAATCTCATCACTTATCAAAAGCTGGTTGTTTGGTTGCAACTGTGTTTAGTCACAAGGGCTAATGCTTTTCTAATGGATGATAATGACTGCTGTCGGTTGCCTGATGATGTTTTATTTGGCGTGCAATATCAAAGTTTAGAACCATTAAAAATGAGGATGTACCAAGTCGGTTATTACTGAGCTATAGAAAAGAATGCTTATATCAAGAAGATAATGCGTAACAAAAGAATATTTCAACTCAAATAATTCTGACCTAAGTTTTGAAGTGAAAGAGAAAAACCAGGAAGGAAGAATGCAATTGAGACAGTTTTGCAGCTGTGACCATTGTTAATAAATGATGCTGATAACTAAATATTCCTGCCATATTGATTTTGAGGGTTCAAAGACACAGATTTAGTGTAGAAAATTAAATATAATTGAGCAATAACAGGTCATATTGAGCAATAATGGGCACCAGTTAACAATGAAAGTACCTGCAAAGTATGATGTACAGGTGGAATGTTACTGATTTTAGAAAAATATACATCAATATAAAACTCCTCTGAAAGTATTTACAACTTACTTGAGCAATAAGGGCAACCAGCTGAGGATGAGAAGAACTGCCATAAAATGCAACTGCAAATCTGGAAACAATAAAAACATCAAAAGTTGTAGTGCACAATAACTTGTGACGGATTCTAACTTCAATACCATCCAACACCAATCTTTAAGTAGTTAATCAACAAGTTGTAATACAACTCAAGTCAAATAAACAGCTAGGCGATCAAGAATGCATCAAGTTTGCACGGTTGCATGTGGAATGCTAATAAAATGTTATTAAAAGAAAAAAATAAAGAAAATGCATCATCCAGTAGTAAAATGTCAACCACGCTGAGAACAAAATTTCATGACTAACATATATAAAAGATGTCAACAACAATATATCAAGAACCACAACAAATCTATGTAATAGATAGTGGTCAAAGTTAGAAAAATTATACTGCCGTAGTATAAAACATTGTATGCTATAAGTACTAACCGCTCGAGCCGTAACATGGATCTGTGCAGGGCAATGAAAATGCAAGTACTACCAAACACTTCCTGTAACAAAGAAACCAACAACAGAACCATCCATCATAAACTACAACAAAAAATTGTCCAAGAACCAGAGTAAGAAAAGCTCACAGCAGTGTTGGTTGCAGAAGGTTCACATGGAAAGCACATTATGCAAATTTCAAAATACGTAAACATCATTCATATAACGGCAATTGTGTTAGTGTTGCTATTATATCACTAATCACAGCACAAAGTATCACATCTATGCTAAGTAAAGAATCGATAAAATTATAAATGTTCTCCGACCAGC